>CM055517.1:1243992-1865988 GCA_029298725.1 Gnatocerus cornutus
AAATAACTATTGATTTATGAATCATTTTTAAAATAGAAATATAAAGATATTGTTGATACATACAAACTTAACAAGAAACTTAGTTCATACAAATTCTAAAGCTACACTTGCCGATATTACACATGTAAATAAAGAAAATACTATAAACTTTACTGAAGTATCCATAAAAATTCATAACTTTTGTTGGATTGAGTAGAAAAATTTGAAAAAAATCTGAGAACTGTTTTTCATCGGGTAGAAAAAGATGAAAAACTTAAAAAAGGTCGGGGTCAAAAGTAGTCGATTTGGTGTGGAATACGTAAAAATAGCCATTTTCATTTATCAAATTCATTTTTTAACATTCGAAATTGATTTTTTTTTTTTTTAGAAATAATGGATGAAAGGGGGAGATGTTTTGACACAACGCTTCTATCAAGAAGATTATACTTTTTGATCTGTCGCATTGAAAAACTGTTTTTGTGAAAAATTCAAAAAAGAGTATTAGGAACGACATCGACGTGAGTACATTTTTATATTGCCACTTTAAATATATTGCAAAATTATTTTGTAGATTATGGAAACCTATGTGAAAAGAAAAGGAGTGATTGACCTTGGTAAAGGCTATGAATACTTAACTGCAGCTCTTCATGTTCTGAAGTTTATCACTGATGACGATGTTGATGACTTTCAAATGATAACAAACAACGACCAAACATGCGATAAATTAGATGACATCGAAATTAAGGTGGATTTTAAAAATGGTGAAAGAAAAACATTTCTGTGTCAACTAAAACACAAACTTGACAAAGAACAAGTCACAAATGACATGTTGACAAAAGGAAGTTATAAATGTGGCAATAAAGAAATCAAAAGTCGATTTTTCCTACCATATTATTTCAAGTCGATTCAGGCATTTGGAAAAGATCACAACACTATATTTATTTTATACACCAACAGACCAACTAGCATTGAAGATGGCACAGTTTTGTCTTTCAAAAAATATCCTTCACTTCTGGCAGAGGAGTGTAAGGGTGGAAAAGACCAAGTGCTACTAGCCAATACAGAACATCCTCGAAGAATGTTTCAATTCCGAGTAAAAGAAGACGTAAACAATCAAGACAAAACCGATGAACAAATAGAAATAGAAAAGACTTGCCAACAGTTTTATTTTTTTTCAAATCAATTGGACATCGAATCTCTTAAAAAACAAATTCGAGAAAAATTGGACGCGATCTTTATCAACAGATGTGATATCTATTCTTTGTTTGTTCAGTTTATGGAACACTGGTGGAGCGAAAATTTCGCGTTGACAAAACATTTAGTTCTTGCCAAATTGACAGAATTTAGTTTATCGTCATACATTAAAACTCTTTCTGATCAGAGTGTCAACACCAAAACCGATATACTGAAGAAAGCGATAATGGAATTTGAACTGACGATAGTAGACCCAACTGAAGAGACGGTTGTTCGAAACATGTGGACTGAAATTCAAGAAGACTGCGACTTGGAATTGATAACAACGTTGCTACAAACGAGTCCACCATTGACTGAACAACAACAGACATTAATTGTGTGGCACTTGAATAAAGGTCCGTTGATTTTAAAAGTCGAAGAAGAAAACGAAGACCTCATCAAGACTGTGTTAAAACTGCTCAAAAGAAAAATTGATAGGAAGATGATAATTTTGTTGGGGAAATGTAAAAGATGTGATTTCAAAGAGTGGAAGGTTTTTGAAAACTTATTGGATTTGACTAACAAATGTAGCGATCAAGAATACCGCGTCATCAAGGAATTCTATGTTTCACTTCAAGGAAAATCTAAGATTTGTTTGCAAGATTTTATCGACCAAGATATAGCCGAACATCTAAAAGTATCAGACTTACTCAAAATGACTCAGCTTGACCATTTACTGATTGGGAAAGCAATGGAAAAGTTTTGCGACTTACACATCCCAAGAAATATTTCCGTCACTCTAATAAATATCAAAAACATCACGAGTCTTTTGCACCACGCCGTAGATGCCGTTGTCATCATCAACTGCAGTCATCAATTTCAAGCAAAATTAGGAGAAATTTCAAATACGAAAATCAAGGAACTGTCCAATTACCAAACATTAAAGAATGAGACCGGAAGTTGTATTCTTCTTTCATCCAACCGGAAGTGCACATATGCTGAGTTTGAAAAGATGGTTAGACTAGGTCACTCTAATGTCTACTTACTGGAAGAACTCGATAACGACAAATGCGTTCTCCTACTCCAAAAAGGAAGTCAGAGCCCTAAATTCGAAGAAATGTTTATTTCTGAAAACAACGTTTTTGAGTATTGTCATGGTTTTCTCAAAGTATTCTGTGCATCACCTGGAATGGGAAAATCAAGAATCATGAAACTCTTAAGCCACAACTACACACCAAAAGAAAATTGGATCATCCACGTCAATCTGATAAATTGCAATGCGTTTTTTGCAACCAATCCAAATTTTGCAGCAACTTGGAAGTATTTCATTTCGTTAGATAAATCCGAAGATGCTCTAACTGCAAAAATAAAAACCATCCTTTGGAAAACCAAGAAAATACACTTGTTTCTTGATGGTTTGGATGAAATGGACAGCAGCTTTGTACCACTTGTTTTGAGATTTGTCAAAAAGATTTTGGATGACGGAGTGTACGTTTGGGTTTCGTCAAGAGAAAATTTGCGACAACAAATAACTGACACACTGCACGTCATTCCAGCCAAAATAAAACCTTTGGATCAAAAACAACAAAGAAGATTTATTACCGAGAAACTCACGACTTTCAATGCTGAACAGACAGAAAACATTATCGCTGCGATTTTTAGTAGCACCGATCTTAACAACAGTCAAGATTTACTGGGAGTTCCGCTACAGCTGCATATTATAACCGAAATGTTCTTATCTAAACCAGAAATTTACAAAAGTCTCCACCAGAAGAACATGTTCGTGTTAACTCGGATGTACGAACATTATTTTCAAGGCCAACTTGAAAATTACTTTAAAAAGGTCGTCTCTGAGGATCTACTATATCATCTTCGTTCAAGCAGAACCAGGATCTTGAAGGAGTATGAGAGACTTGCTTTGGACAGTTGCTTAGACAGATCAGACCGCGAAAAGCTTTACTTGGACGACGATACCGAGGAATTTTTGGACGATTTAAAAAGAAATGGAGACAGGTATGGAATTGTCACTGTTAATGAACAAGACGAAGTTACTTTTAACCATCAAACGTACGCTGAATTTTTTGTCTGTGTGTGGTTTAAAAGAAATACAAAGAGAATTACATTGCTGAAGGAGAAGATATTTTCTACTCGATATGAAAATATACGACTCATGTTCGATTTGATGATGGCTGAAGATAATCCTCTACATTTGGCTGTGATTTACAAAAGTGTTGAACATGTCAGACGGCACAAAGACGAGCTTCACATTAAAGACAAATGTGGTCGGACAGCTTTACACTTGGCATCTTCCTATGGAATGAAGTATCCCGAGAACGTGATGGAGCAAACCTTTGAAAGAAGAGAAAATGCACAATGGTTGGAAATCATAGACATTGTTGCACAGGAAGATACAACTTTAACTGAGATTGACGATGGTTTATTTAAGTTTGATGTGATAACTTATGCTCTCAAATCCAACTGCTTGTATCCTTTCGAAAAATTCTTGGAGAAAAACCATAAGTTTGAAGAAATGAAGAATGCTCTCTATTCTGTCTACCAGGTGGACACAATAGCATACTATGCTGCCAAATTTGGATACGAAAATCTATTAACTCACTTGGTTCAAGAAAATTCCACACTTATAAACCAACAGTTGGTTGATGGACAATTTTTGCTGACACTAGCAGTGTTTGGCTGTCAAGGTGATGACTATACAACTCCTAGAAAAGGAAACGTCGCTGTTGCAAAGTTACTTCTTGAGAAAGGAGCTAATGCTAACCAAGAACTCTGGAACTCTTTATCACTTTTAGATCATTCTTGTCGCCTTGGAATACAAGACATGCTAATGATTTTATCAGATAGTGGAGCTAGATGTTCTAATGGAGACACAGTGTTACACCGCTTGGTAGCACAACCGTTAGATATCAAGCAAGTAAAATCCGTAATTAGTGCGTCCACTTTAGACATAAATTTAACAAATAAACAAGGAACAAGTGCTTTTCAACTCGCTTGCAAAAATGGTAATTTCGAGGCGGTAGAGACACTGCTTGAAAATGGAGCAGACCATCAGCATTTGGACAATACTAGCCAAAGTGCTCTACACTATTCTGCGAGGAATGTCGGATGGAATCTAGACGTAATAAATTTACTTTTAGACAAAGAACTGAATTTAGATGCTCAAGATAACAATGGACATACAGCTTTACACTTGGCTTGTCTACATGGCTCTCTACCAAATTCGATGTTATTACTTCAAAGAGGAGCGAATCCAAAAATTCGAAACCTCAAGAGCGAAACTGCGTTGCATTCTGCAGCAAGGCATCCCAATTCTTTTGTAATACGATGGTTAATAGAAGAACACCACCTAGATGTGAATGACAAAAATTCGGATGAATTAACACCTTTTCATCTGGCGTGCCAATTAAAATCTCTATATAACCTCCAAACTGTTTTAAATTACGATATTGATTTAACAATCGTTGATCAGGATAATCAAACTCTCTTACACTACGTGGTAAAGTTCATTAATGAATTCGACAATCAGTTAATTCAACGTTTGTTGTGTCATATTGATATTAACGCGCAAGATAAAAACGGAAGGACAGCTTTACATATAGCGTGTACAGAAAATAACTTGGAAGGCACAAAATTGTTACTTTACAATGATGCGGACGTGAATATTCCAGACAAAATGGGTAGAACGGTGTTACACCACGCCGTGGATGAGGAAGACCCAAATACGGATTTAACTAGGTTGTTGCTCTCCAACGATGCCAACATCAATGCGAAAAATTCTTCAGGTGCGACAGTTTTACACTTGGCGTGTGCAAATTGTGACTACGAACTACTAGAGATCCTAGTTGATAATGGCGCTGATCTCTTTGCGTTAGATAATGATTCGCAAAATGCGTATTTCTATCTTGTGGATAACGAAGAAGTGGACGAAAATATAATCAGATTATTAATAGAGCATGAAGTAGATATTAACCACAAGAATATATTTGATGTAACACCGTTAGCTGAAGCCATTGCTAATAACCACGAAGAACTTGAACAACTTTTGTTAAAATATGGAGCTAAAAACTCAGAAGAGACGTCGACGTTTCTTCAAGGTTGCAATACGGGGGACTTCGAGAAAGTGAAGAACTTTCTTGAAACTCGTGATTGTTTTAACATCGTTGATAAAGACGAAGACAACGGTTTACATTACGCTTCGTTGTCGGAGCAAGATAATGAGAAAATCATCAGATTGTTGATAAACAAAGGCTTTGACGTAAATGTAAGAAATCGCAGTGGAGAAACCGCGTTACATCGTGCCTGCGAAGTTGGGAATTATGCAAATGTGGAAGTTTTGATTTGTAATGGAGCAAAAGTCAATGCTTTGGACGATTTTGACAACACTCCTTTGCTTACAGCTTTATCCGACGAGAACTCAAATGCAAAAATCGTCAATTTATTGCTACGCAAAGGCGCAGATGCTAATCTTCCAAATAAAGATAAAAACACTCCTTTACATTTTGCTTGTGAAGAAGGGGTGATCGAACTTGTTCAAGAGTTGCTTAACAGAGGAGCTGATATAAATGCTTTGGATGGAGACGGTTGCAATTCGTTACATTATGTTTCATGGGGCCTAGATGAGGGTACAAAATTAACCCAACTTTTGCTGGAACGAGGCAGTGATGTAACTTTTAAAGGTAAAAATGGGTGCACTGCTTTGCATTACGCATGCGCAAATGAGAATCAAGAACTCGTAAAGTTTCTGGTGGATGGACATATCGATATTAATGTCCCAAACAATGAAGGTGAAACGGCTCTTCACTTGGCTTGTAAATGTGGCGACCTTCAAATGGTAAGGCTGCTAATAACAAACGGTGCTCAAATAACTGGTACAAATGACAAGAATCAAACAGCATTACATTACGCAACTTTCGAAGACAATTCAAGTACAGACCTAATTGACCTGTTACTAGAAAAACTAGACATCGATTGGTGCGATCATAGCAATTCGACGCCTTTACTTCATGCATGCGTCAATAACAACCTGAAAATTTGCACGTATTTACTTGAAAAAGGTGCTGATGGAAACATTCGGAATAATCAAGGTGAAACTGCATTACATTTGGCTTCTTCAAGCGGACACAAAGCAATAGTAGAATTGTTATTAAAACATGGTTTTGATCCAAATGTTAAAGATTGCGATGGGGTGACTCCAGTACATCTTGCATGTTTTAATGGAAAAATTTGGACTGTCCAAACTTTAGTTCAAAAGGGAGCGGATATTAACTGCTTGGATAAATACAGTCAAACCCCCTTGCATTTTGCTGCAAAATCATTGTATAAAAATACAAAAGTAATCAATTTTTTATTTGAGAACGGTATTTATTTCAATGCTAGAGATGCAAATGGAAAAACAGCTCTAGAGTTGGCACATGAGCTGAAGAACAAAAACGTTTATATACTGCAAGAAAGGATAGCTTCTTGAACTTAAAGTGAGTATTTTAAGTAATGAAAAATACCTCTAAATTCTTCTTTGTTTTAGGTTCTGCATTATAACGAAAAATTACTTTATTTGGAACTTCTGCTGATGATCCAAATGAAACTTAGCAACGTATTAATATACAGAGAAAGAAAGTTTAAAAGTAATAATAATTTTATTCGTTGTCGATGTTAGATATTAAATTGTAATGGGTATTTTTTGGATGATAAGATAATATAATAATAAAAATAATAATAATAAACTTCAGGATTTTCTGCTTTGAATGTTTCGCATTTTACAAAGTGGATAAGGGTAACGCAGCCCAAGAACTTTATTTTTATTAAAAAGTGTTTTGCACATAATTTTCAGTTGTCATGCATTTTAGTTAGAAATCTTCTGACATTTATTATCTTTGCATTCCAATCCTTTGTCACAGCGAGCACTTGGTGGACTTGGTCTTCCGACAGTAAGAAAACAGGACTCATTCAACTCTATAAATAACAAATTATAAATAATAAATATTTACATCTAATTTAACAGGTAAGTAAATATAATGTCTATGTGTGTATACAGTATGTTCATCTACCAAATGGGTCAGTTATGTTCGCAACCCAAATTACTTATATTATGACATGTGTATAGTGTACCCGGCTTCTATAAAAAAAATATAACAAGAGAAAATGTGCCGATTTTTGGTAACATGAATTCTATATCAAAGTAAGAAATGTTCCAACTATTCCAACAATTCGTATGTGATCTCTAATTAAAAAACTGTAAAATTGTTGACTATTTGAAGTAAGTGGCAAATTAAGGAATTAAGATAAAATTTTAAAAATTTGCATACGCTCATAGTTGACAAAGCTCTAGAAGCTGACGCAAAAATTTGTTTTTTATTACGGTTTGGTTGGCGTCGCGACGCTTAAGAAGTATAATTTTTAGCGATTTTTGAGTTTTTGCGGAAATTTTCGCGGATTCAATTTTTTTTCAACATAACTGTGATACAAATATCTGAGTTTTTACTTTAAATCTAATGCAAATTGTGTTTAAAATTTGCGAAAAAAACGCTGTTTTATCAAGTCAGTTTTCAAAACTATGACAGCGCAGCGGCAAACTACGTTTACACCAAAATTTCACAAGTCACTTCATTCACTCTTATAAAGGTTAATTTTGATCAACATGTTGCACTTTATGAACAAGAGAAATCGTCAATTAACATCGACAAAGCGACAATTTCACCAAGTAAGACTTTTGTTACAATCTAAAGCGAGTCAAAAGATAGATGTCATTTGTGACACAAGATGTTGACAGATGGGTGGAAACGTAGTTCCCAATTTTGACGTAATAAAATTGGAAACTAACTTGATAAAGCAGCATTTTTTTCTCAAATTTTGAAGACAATTTGCATTGAATCAAACATCACAACTAAGATATTTTAAACACATTTATATTGAAAACAAAATAAATTAGGAGTTGATGTCACAAACCCGCACAATTAACTAAAAATTACATTTTTAAGGCGTCGCGACGGCAAAACTATCAGTGAAAAAAAACAAATTTTTGCGTCAGTTTCAAGAGCTTTGTCAACTGCGAGCGTATGCAAATTTTCAAAATTTTATCTTGAAAATTAAAGACGATTTTGGGGGTGGGCACAAGTGTTGTCGGACCCTGTATAGTGGTGGATAAGTATTTTAAGACATCCTGTATATTTACAATAACTTACGAAGTAAGTGAACGCATTGTTCACAACAACCACAGAATCCTCCAGGACCCAGTACTTCATGTGGTCCTTCACATTTTGGAGCCGGATCACACTTGACGGATTTACAGGGATCTGGTGGACAAACGATACTAAATACAGTCGCACAAAGCATGTAAAATATGGACAGAACAATTAAGAACCTCATGTTGACGTCTAACGTGTTATTTCAGAAGTTCTGGTATTTAAAACGAGTATGACGTCAAGCTAGGCTGTAATCGCTTGTGATAAGAAAAAAGTACACTTAGTATTCACGGATTGTACAAAAAAAATAGAAAAAATATGCATCAAGTAATCTGAAACTTTTTTTTGCCTTGTGTACAAGGGCAGCGCATTTTACGTTTCAGTAACGAAATTTCAGTAAAGAAATGTAATTTTTGCCCCTTAGAGTAACGCAATGACATAGAAGATATGACGGAAAATGCTTTGTTTCCACGCCACTTACGATTTAACCGCCGCTAGTTGGAAAAATTCGGAATGTACTTGGGGAGTTAGGAAAAAATGTTTCTGGAATAGAATGTATCCATAGCACAAGCTGTCACAAACTTACAGGTTAAGTCAATTCATCGTACAATTTTTTGTTCAAAACGCATTTTTACCCATTCAAAACTTAGAAAGTGCCTTTTTCTCTCTTGCATCAAGCATAATTCTTTTACATTTCGTCGTGGTGAACTTGCAATGACAATTTTTACAATGACGTGTAAGCGCGCTAGTCATTTGTTTCGAAAAATTTGTCAATGCAGCCAATGCTCTTTAAAAAAATTGCAGGGGAATTTACGGTTTACCAATCATGTGTCATTTTTATGTCACTTATGATTAGTGAACGGATAATACTCAAATAATTTGCTGATTCAGGTTTTTGATGGTTGTGATGCCTTAAATTGTGACGCTTTGAAATACTGGTCACGGCACCAATGTAAAAAATCGACGATTCTCTCCTTGAGATTTTTATCATGTGGTCATCTGATGGTATTTGGTATGATGGTAAAATGATCTTGAAAGAGGTTGAAATGGTGGACCCAATTGTACGTTGTGTTTTTGCTCAGAAAGAAAGAAAATAAGTATTAAGAATCAAATTCTAAATCATTTATGTTGTGTGACCCCAAATTCAGTGAGGCCGCAATTTACAAGACAAATAAAACGCAAAAAAAATCTTTAATCATTGTCTATTAACAAAATCAAATCAGCATGATTTCAGTTTTAGCCGTCAATAATTTGAACTGTTTCAAATCACCACTTTGTCCCAATTTTTAGAAAGTTAGTATCGGAGTTGCTAAGTAACGCTGATTAATCCGGTCCCAATTAATGCATCTAGAATTGCACCTAAAACACATTCTAGGAAAAATTGTCTATGGTTGGAATTACATTGTAATCGATTAATTCTCTCTATTGTAGTTGATCAGAAGTCATTGAAAACGAGTAAATTGACGAGCAAACTCAAGTCAAACCCCTTAGCGTACGATTGTTTGACAAATCAAAATATTCATAGCGTCCAATGCACTGTTAGAAAACCTACAATCAAAATTCTTGTGAACGCTAGAATAGAATTTGATCATTTATTATTGATCGGTTCACACTCAGAAGGAGCAAAGCATGGAAGGAATAAATGAAAATGAGACAAAGAAAAAATTAGTCTCAGAATAAAATTTTCGATTATTGATTAAAAAAAAAACAGAACTCATAGTTTTGACGACTGCACGAAAAAGGTTGTAAAATTAAAATTATTGTGTTAATTAATTTATCAATTTCTTTCAATTCTTTATCGCTTTCAATGGGAGACCCCAAACAAGGTAAAATCTCATCCTCACGATAAAATTAATACAAAAAAAAAGACAAGTGTAAACAAACTCATATTGCAAAATGCACAATCACTTCACAACAAAATCAAAACGTCTCTTAAGACACACAAGAAGGTATCAGAACAAGAGTCCTGCGTTATAAAATTCTGAAACGAATCTGAATTCAACTCCTCGAAAATTTGAATCACGAATCTCGACTCTCAATTTGAATGCCTAGTTTGAATCTCAATAACGAACCCCGACTTTTCTACTCCCGAATTAGAATCACGAATCCCCTAAAATTTGTAGTTTCAGTCCTTTATAAAGCTCGGTCGTACCCGATGCTATCTTTCGACCAATCAGCACTACCTTTCCAAACAGGACGCTGTTCCCTATTGGTTGTTCAAGTTCTCCTGAATTAACTTAGATTAACTTGATTGATTGACAATGATCGACCAAAAAAAGGTTAAACTTAATTAGGTCTTCCCTGAGTACCACAATCTGTGGTTTTCAATTAACATTTCGCTCAGTTCTCCCTGCTTACCTAATTACATTAATTACATTAAATTTAAGTTACATTAATTGTGGTACACGCGTACCAAACGAAACAAATACCGCAAACTTGTAAGAAAAGTTACATCAAGCAGCAATGGAGCTTTCGAAGCATTTGGCGCAAATTAATTACTAATTAATTAATTAGTAATCGCACTACGTTGATGCAATTTATGCTTCAATTCGTGCTCCTTGTTTCCATCCTGTTTCCTTACTTGTTCAAATGCAAGCACTACTAGAACTGCTGGAATAAACGAATAATCAATTTAATTAAATAATCGCTAATCTGAAAGAAGAGGAGAAGAGAAACTCATGCTATGCTGCAAGTAGTTCCTCTACGACTCCAATTGCTTGCATGTTTTTTTAAAAACTTAATTCACTTAATTAATATTTATTGGAATTATTTTTAAATATCAAGTAGCAGCATTTGAATTATTTTTTAGCCATGTTTTAGCCATGTTAGTTTTTAGCCAACATATTTATATACAGTATGTCCCCGGATTGAGTTCACAAGAGGGAAAAAAAGTTTATTTTTCATTTTACAAAAAAATGACAAAGGAATAACATTTTTTGCTTATTTCAAAACAGATAAATCTGCAATTAAAATTTCAAAATTATTAGTTTGTACTCTTAAAATTAATTTTTTCATTATTTTTATTTATTAAATGTTGTAATCGTATTCAAATAATAGCAGGCTCTATCTAATAGTGCGTTAAAAATTAAAGAAAAATTTTCCTAATAATGTGTAAGTATTAAAAAATTGGAAAAAAATGCAATTGCATCCTTAACAATAACTGAGAAAATTCGAAACAGTCGAAAAAAATACGAGTTAGAATTGAACTATGTGCAAAAACAGGTAATGGGTCAATCAAATAGTAGAAATTGGTTTGAGTTAAGGAACAAATTTCATTCCATTGACATTTTTTGCTAAATTAAAATAAAAAAGTTCTTCGTTATTTTTTGTTTTTTTCGATTTCCAGAACACAGCTTGATAATATTAAAGTTTAAATTAAAGATTTATCTATTTTAAATTAAGCAAAAAATATTATTCCTTTGTCATTTTTCTGTAAAATGAAAAATAACGTTTTTTTTCCCTCTTGTGAACTCAATCCGGGGACATACTGTATAATAAAGCCAATTTGATTAATTTTTGAACGAATGTCAAGAGCAAGGCAAACTCGATCTAGCAAAAAATTGATATACTACTTTTTTAGGTTGCAACGTCCACTTTGATGAATTAACTTTAGTGACTTTCTAACACAAGGTCCAGAATCCAGAATCTAGTGACAATTTTGACATAAAATGTCCCACACTAAATCCGAGCGCCCCTTTACAAACTCGGTCAAAAGCCCAAATCGCCGTTCTACTAAGACCTAAAATTACGTGAAAACTTTGTTTCAAAATCTTCTAGCTCCATCAACAAAATAAATATTTTGTTGTTGAGGATCTTATATGCAAAGAGAGAACTTGATTTCACTGTGAGCTAATCAACTCTTGGCTCATACTAAAGACAATGAGGTTCTGGTACAAAACTGTCAATGGAAGAAAACTGTTAACCTAAAGTCCTAGCCTAAAACTTAAAAAAAACAAGTTTATGAGAAGATATCTTCAAGTTTATGGAAGGCACCGATGACGAACTTTATTCGTTTTTTTTTTTGAAAGACTAATTAATTCTATTTATTACGTTTATTAAATAGTTGTTTAATTGTTTCTTGAATTCTATTGTATCATATTCATTTTTTTTCTATATCTTTCTCTCCTTTAGAAATTTTGCTATTTTATTTCTTTTCGCCCTGCCCAGTAATTGGCTTTGCTGTTGGGCAGTCATACTACTACTAATAAAAACTTTGACCAATTAAATTCCCAAACTTCAGTTAGCTGCGCAACTTTTAGTGCAGCTATATGGGAATTAGTAGCAGTAGTCTAATAATAAATAAAAAAAAACTTTACAACATATTTACATACAATAAAGCTATTAAAGTTCCGAATTTTTGCTTTCAAAATGTTATCATTCTGAATTAACTGATAACGAGGAAGTAAAAAAAAACACAATGAATAAAATGTATAAAATAAATAAAATCTCCACACTCTCAGCATTTGTAAAAACCGCCAATTGTCAAAAAAGATGTGTTTCGTATTAACTACCGTTGTTATGTATTTGGCCCTATTTAAAATAGTAAGTAATTTTTAAATTATAGATCACTCATTTTATCTTTATTGATTTTATTTCAGTGTGTGAGCTCACCTCTTTTATTCGTTCGTTTCCTAATCAACGCACTACCGTTCCTAAGTTTTCAAAAAGGAACCCACATTATAACCGAAATTCTTGTAACAGTGAACGGTTTTTTGATTTTGGCCACAGGAATATCCGGCTTCATTACAAGTTGCATCGATACAAAACTTCTTTTTAAACTTGTAAGTTATAAAAAGGGCATGATTGGGTTTCATAAGTTGGTAACACTGCAAAAACAATTGAAAGACTTACATCATGCACATAACCTTAAACGTCTCATAGATTGACATTGACAGTTACCAATCATATCTTTTTTTTTTTTTAATTTTCGTATTGTAATATTACTTTTTAGTATCGAATCCTGTTGGCAGTGATGACATGTATGCAAGTTGGGATCGAAATTTACTTGTATATAAACATGAAGTTGGGCAGTTCTAAATCTGGTTTTTCCATTTCCAATTTTGCCACTGCTAAGACTTACGAGAAAATCCTATTCTTTCACATAGTTCCACTGGTTCTAGGGGTAAATTATGATCATAGTTAACTACATTTTGAAAAGCGTAATTTTTATTCTCTTAGGAGTGACGTTGTTACTAGACGACGTCACTGCAATAGAAAAATTTGGATTAAACAGGTGTTCCAAAATTACCGCAAAAAAAATATAGAACTCGTTAATATGAGCAATAATTTCTCCTTAAAAAAGTTAAATTTTTCTTATTTTAAAATGTTGAAGCGTTTCAAAGTGGGTAACAATCAACTGATTTATACAGGGTGATGAAAAAAAGACATGTTCTTTCCCAAAATTAAAAACCAAAACGAAATTGGTGCTTTTCACATTGTCTTCAGTTAATCATATTTTGTATAAAAAAAGACAAAAAGTGCTTTAAACCAAGTTTCTTAAACTTTTAAAAGTACCTTTTCTTGGCTTTGTTGAAAAATTTTCAATGTTGCAACATTGTAAAGTTCTTAGAATTAGTTGCTTAGTTACAGAGATTGCCGAATGTAAAATTTTATTAGAGAGGTTAGCAGAAAAGCCAAGATTTTCCTTTAAAAAAAATCATATTGAGACAAGGAATGGGTTTAAAATAATTTTGCTTTGATTTCTGAGATGTTTTAAGAAAAGAAATACATCCATTCATTCTTTTTTTAACCACCCTGTATCAGAATTTTTAGTTTACTTATCAAAGACTTTAGAAGTTAAAGTTTCCAAGTACGCATTAATAAATCCATGAATTAATCTCATTTATAAAAATCTGCATTTTCTTTCTATTTCTGGTGTTTAGACTTAAATATTTTTAGAAATTTTTGTTTGGTTTCCATTTGGCAAAATTTTAAAATTGACTAAAGTTCTGCCTAGTTTTGATCTTTTGAGTTCATGATTTCATCATTTCATTATTACGATGTTGCCAAATTAAAATCTGATAAATGTTCTAGTTTTTTGAACTAATAAGACAACAAACTCAAATTCAAATTTTAAAGTTCGGTTAACATTAGCACAGTATAGTTTATGAATTTTTTTCGGAATTTTTAGAACACCTGTATATTACTTAAAGTAAAACCAGACAATCGGACTAAAAATAAAACTGACTGGCGTTTAGGGAATTAACTGATAATTTTACTGTTTTTAGGTGATTGGCATGATTTTAACTAAACTTCGGATTTTCATGTTTCCTTCGACAAATCAAGAAAGAGAGTTTGAAATGAAGTCATTTATTTGACACTTTATGAGCAATAAGTATTTAATGTAAACTTTTTATAATAAAATAAGTTTTTTAACCCGTGTGGTTTTTATCTATGAGTAATAACAATAAAATATTTTATTGTTAGAAAAGGCCTAACCAATAAATAGTAATTACTTCCGCGTTTTTGTTCTTTTATAATAAATTATAACATAAATTTATACAGGGTGATTTTTAAAAAACGGCTGGCGTTGTAGAATTTTTATTTATAAACCGATTTCAAAAATTTTAAAAACAAATTTAATGGTTTTTAATTTACTATAAACTGATGATTTTAGAATTTTTCAAAATGTTTTAGTATCTTTTGGGCGATATTCAACTTTCTTATTTAAAATTGCCACCCATATTTTTTTTTTCATAATTTGGAAGATATTAATATTCTTCATTCAGAAATATGCAATATGTTCTACTTTTACAAAAAAATATTTTTAAAAAAATTATCAAAATTGAAAAAAAAATAGGCAAGAAAAGTTAATAAAATCTAGATGCATGGTGTCAAATAAAAGAATGCCGTTATTGTAATGTCAAAATGCAGCAAATAACAAAAAGAACAAGTTTTCTTTCCATTATGTTCTCTTTACATTATGGCTATAATTTATTAGTTCTATGCAATAAACAATTCGTCGGCCCTGATTGGCTAAGATCCATATATTGCGTTTTAATGACCGTTGTACAATGGTTTTTCAAAAGAGGTTAAATGAGCCATAAATAGAAATATCAACTGTAAGTAAACAAGTTGTAAATATAAGTAAACTTAAAAATGTTTGCGTATGTTCGGCGCTATAAAAGTCAAATTAGTCATAATTATTTCAGTGAATAGTCGCGGACTAAAATAAAAATTATGCTTGTAGATAAAACGTTGTTTTTTACTGGTTATCAATCAATTTTTGCACTGAGAAGAAGCCTTAATTGCAAAATTAAAGGAACGACTACAGTGTTGCAGATTAAATCCGGCTGCTTTCTGACAAATTTGGGTGCCAATTATAATTAAATTTGTCAAAAATTGTAACAGTTGCATAAACAAAAATGAGGGTTCATCTAACAGGGCTTCCACACAATTTTAATTCCAAAAAAATGAAAAAAGTGAACTTCAATGAAAAAATAGTGAGAAAAAGTGAATTTTATTATTGCATTAAAAACGTGAAACAAAACATAAATTCTCCGATAAATAACAAGTAACAATAAATAAAAAATTGGGCTAATCAAATTTCATTTTTTTATTGAAATAGTTGGAAACAACTCTGTCTTTGCGTTTTTCTAAAACGGTGAGTTTTTTGCTACTCTGCCTTTCTTCTTCCCGCAAAGATAATGCTCCATCTTGCTTCAGTAGTATCGTTCACTGCTAATGCAGCTTTTAATCTGACGTTCCCTTCATCTAACAATTTGTCAGCAGATTGTTCTTTCTGAGACTTTATTTCTTTTTCTTTTGTAAGGGTTTCGTTTATGTCTTTTAAGGTTAATTGAGACTACTTTGCTAGCAACAGGCTTTGGTCAGCTTTCTTTTTGTTAAAATCTGCTGTTTCTCTTTTTTCTAATTGTTCCTTTTCTTTGAGTTTTTCTCTCTATAAGTAATCTTGGTAATGCTTTCTGGCTTGGCCCGCTAAACGTAATAAATCATCAGTAATCCTTCAACGCATCTGCTACAGTCAGTCTGGCATTCAATGTTCTAACAGACATATTAGTTTTATCTTCAGTCAAAATTAGCTTTTTCTAAATTTCGTTCTGTTTCAAAAAAGCTTATCCAGTACTGGTCAATTGCATTGGTCTTGTCGAGTGCTGGTAACGTTTCAAATTTCAATAATCTGTACTCGTCTACAGCGCTACCTGGTACGTCAATATTTAACATCTCACATATTTTAGAAAAATATTCCAATGTATAATCTTTTCTCACTGTTTCAGGGTTGAGGCATTGAAAATACTTCACAGACCTATTAGTTAGGGGACTTTTCTTGAGTAAATACTGACCTGCAGCGGCAAAATGTTCTTTAATTAGCTTCTTAAATTCAATAATACTCCTCTGATTGCCAGTAATATTGTGCTGAATTTGTGGATCTAGCATAATATCAACGATATCCAACAAATTATTACTATCAAACATTGACAGAACAGAACACTTATCACTTTTGCAAATAAAACTCGCTATTGCAACGATTAAAGATTTCAATTCCTTATAAAGAATATGAATTAATGGTGCTTCAGTCTGGAAACGTCCAGTAAATTTTACAAAAATCTTAGCGCTCTGTACTATTTGTAAAACTTCAGCCTTAAAATTTGGTTTATTTATCAGTTTCACAATTTTCTTGTACTTATCATTTTCAAATCCGTGTTTTTTCTTTGGTAAATATGTATTAAAATAATAATGAATTGCAGGCCACTGTTGTAGAATTCTCTCAGCTGCTTCAAGAATTGTTAGCCATCTCGTAGCACAATGCTTTATAAAATGATGTTGTGGTACCTTTTGTAAAATCTGAACTTCTGAATACTCTTGCCATCGCGCTGGATATTTTTTGAAGTAATAGTAGATTAAAATGATAACATCATTGACATCGTCCCCAAACTTCTCCATTCCCTTTAAAAATGCATTATGTATGCAGTGAATTGGACAAAAACCTGTTACATAAATATGTATTTTATACATATACAACTATTTCGTTTGTTTTTGCTTTACCTAAATCAATTAAGCTCTTTCTAATTCTAACTTCCTTAAGTTCCTCGTTCAATAACTTAAATATTTTAATATTCACATTAGGTCCATCAGATCCCAGCATTAGTAAATGGTTAAGGGTTAGGCAAGCATTATTCACAGCATCTTTAATGTGATTTTTTACTATTTCAGCAGTTGCCTTTGTTATAAAAAAAGTTTCTAAATGCCTCTCTAAAACCTGTAAGAAAATAACATATTTAATATGTATATGTTTAACTATGTTTCTCTTCACCTTTTTAGATACTTCAGAGTAATAACTTATTTTTAACTGTAATTCTTTTAAGCCTTTGTTATTAACTGTTTCATCATACAATATAGTGTAATATGACGATGCTGCATCTTTTAAAAACATGTTTCGAAAATATGGACCCAAGGCTTCAGTCACAATGTATCCCAATTTAGTTCGACTCATTGTGTAATTGTTGGAAATTTCTCCAGGGTACATAATCCTAAGAACAGGGCTGACAATATCTGATGAAGCGACTGAGATATTGCACGCAATGCTTAACATAGCCCACATTAGTTCGGCCCTTTTTGCCATTTCAACGTTGTTGTTGATAAAAGCTAGCGATATTGTTTTATTTTTTTTATCTATTCCATCTCCAGTTTTCTGCTCAGTATTTTGATTCATTGACAATGTCAACTGACTAGGATTTAGTTTACTTTGGTATTGTTTGCAATGCTTTTTTGTACTCGCATGTTGAGAAATAGCTTGAAATCCTAGAATAAATGTAAATAAATAAAAATATCCACCATAATATAGGCATCGAGTAACGCACCTTTTTGACTACAGTTTATTGTGGTACAACAAATGTTGCAAAACACACACTCGCTGTTTTCGTTTTGTTGTTTGCTCCAGGTTTTAATGACACAACCGTTGCCATCCGTTTTTTCCAGCCAGAGTGCATTGACACTACACTTTTTTGAGGCCATTTTTTTGAAATTCAAACACGGCTTTGTTACATTTAACTTTAACAAGTGCATTCATATCGACGACTCGACCTCACGTGGACCTCGCATGCAGTATGTCGTGACAACGGAAAATGATACTTATAGCATGATAACAAAAGACACACAACACTCGGCCAATAATATTGTGCTGTAGTAAGACTGGACTTTCAATTGGACAGCGCGTGAAGCGCGTAATTTAAATTTTTACTTTTTTCTAGAATCACATGAAAATAAATAATTTTTTTTCAGTTCATTGCCCTTTCGGCAATTTTTTTTTTTAATAAATTTTAAAAATATGGAAATTTATGGAATTATTTCTTCAAATAGTGAATAAAGTGAGTAAACCAAAAAAATAGTAAATAAAAGTGAGTATTTTTAAAAAAGTGAGAAATAGTGAAAAAAGTTAGTCTGTGGAAGCCCTGTGAACGAGAAAAATTAGCAATGGTTAGATTTTCTGAAGAAATGCTGCTCATAAAGAAAATTTGTAATAAAGCTGCACATATTTTCGATGGGTTTTGTCCCTTACAAACCTCAAATATTCCTCTAAAAATACCATTTTTAGGTTCACTCGACACTTGTTTTCAAAATTCTACTTGAATTCGACAAGTCTGGTTGCGTGAAAACTCCTGTAAAGAAAGGTCGTGGAAATAGTAGATTACAACCCGAGGTGGGAAGTCCTCCATTCTTCTCGAGAGAAAGATAGTTTTCCGAGGCGACAGCCGAGAGACAAAAACGGAACTTCCACCGAGGGTTGTATACGATTTTATTCACAATCATAAATAATAAAATTTCTTAACAGATGAGTTGTGACAATCAAGAAACTTCAATAATTTGACTCTTTAGGAGTTCCAAAAAGGATAAAAATCAGAGGGCAAAAGGTTCACGATTCTCCACGCAGGTATTGCAAGTGGCTTTTTAGAAAATTGCGATCTCATGCTAGGTTCTGGTATGGAACACAGAGATTATCACAAGAACATGAATGCCAAAATATTTACACAATGGATAGAACAACAGTTATACGCTATTTATTTTGAACGTAAGGTCCAAAGTCCAACATGTGTCCAAATTTTGGGACTGTACGCGAAATTATGCATTGGGTTGTAACCTCCTAGTGATACTTTTTGGTTTATTAGGTCGCATGGATTGTCTTGTTGACAGTTGACTTTGTTTACAATTAACTGAAATGACAGAAACAATATTAGCAATGTTGAAAAATTATTTCATTTTCTCAAAATTTAGACAAAAATCATCAATGTTTTTTTTCGTTATGTGTAGAACTTCTTTTGATGAAAAGATTGATATCCATAACTCACAGTGAGACTGAAAAACAAGGGTTGTAATTAAACATAACCTATCGTGCTAGTTTTTGACTGTAATTAACATGAGAGGGTGCAGCGGGTGCAAGTAATGTTTAGTTTATGGCTTAACATGTTTAGATCCTCAAATTAAAACCTTAACTTTGAGACCTTTGAGAAAAAAATGGAGAAAAATATAACTTTCGAGAATCTAAACGTTGATAACTTCGTCTTATCTTGCTCACTGAACGTCAATAGTTGCACTTGCTTCAAATCTAAACCCAAATTCGATTAAAAGAATGCAAAATGTTCGCTCAAAGGTTTAATTTGGAAAAATAGGCGATTTGTTTACAAACACGTTTAGTAGTCAAAAAAACAACCACATCACGTAGTACTAATCTTTTATTATCCACTTTTCATCAAATTAAACTTAAATCTTCTTGTATTTTCAATAAATTCCTGATTTAACCATAAGTGTCAATCAAAATGTAAACAAACTTATTTTGACACCCTCCACGCTAAATTAGTACCAACTTTGATGAAAACCCCTAACTTGCCAGATACACTCAGCTCTCATCTACACCTTCCGCCACTAAAATTGGGACCTTTTATAGGTAATAAATGAAGTTTACTTCCAACCCTGAAGAGCCTTGATAAAACCAAGATGTTTAACCAAGTAACTCGGAAAATGTTACAGCAGTTGCTTAAGATTTTGGCATAAGGAGCAGAGTCAGCAAGCATGACATAACCGGGTCACTTGGTCAACGGTAACCAAACATACTGTTGTAACACATAATTAGTTTAGTAGGGAAATTAGCATAATGTGAACAAATGATTTAGACTCTCTGTTGTCAAATAAATTATTAATTGCGTATATATCGTGAATAGTTTTGGTAATAAATTTAGTATTGAACTTAACCCCGAGTTCTTTACTCACTCCTGTTTGATCACAACAGTGAAGTATTGTCCATGAGACGTGAGATTGCGATCTGTGATCGAACAATTGGATTTCTTGTCGTTTTGTATAAAATTTGCTTTCAACTGCAGCTTTTCTGATCTTCGAAAATTTCCAACCAAAATGTCTAACTTGCCATAACCTCAAACCTGATCCACGGAGATTTTAATATAGGTATTATGCCATTCTAAGTGATGCTGTTTAATTGATTATACTAATCGTTTATAGTTTTACATATTCGTATTCTAAATGAGTTAAGAAGGAGAAGCAGGGCCATCTAAGTCCAAACGAAAATGCGATCAGAACTTGGAAAGATGTTTACGTCGACCACCTCATGGAAGTTCAGAATATAGAAAATTATCTGGCTGAAGGCGAAATGTTGTTCACAAGTGATTCCGAAGATACGCAGTCTAATTCCGATTCAGATAATGAAGACGCGAATAATTGTTTCGTTAATTTTTGTCATTCGTTCGGTTTCCTATCAGCCTAGAAGGGCGGGCTGATAGGTCGTTTCAACGCCCTTACCGATGTCTAGGTGAGCGCTAGGCATCGTAGCGTTAAGGGGATATCAAACAAATTTCAGTATAGGGCAAATTCAATGTATTTTTCCAAACACGATTACTCGAAAACTATTTGAGTAAATTGCTTTCTGTTTCTTGCATATGAATCTGTTCAACGTGCACTATGTTGAATGCTATATATAATTTTTGTAAAATGATTCTTTAATGACTTTTTGATTAATTAAATACGAAAACTTGGCTGAAAGCAAAATAATTTTTAGCATTCCACATGCGTAGTCAAATTTTACGTAATTTCGACCCTACAGATTTTTTTTAAAGTTAATAGTTTTTGAGAAATCGTGTTTGGAAAATTTCATATTCGAAGCATGTTATCCTTGTCTAGCAGTGACATCTCTTTTCTCTGTACCAGAGAGGTCTGTCTGGTAGGTAGAAATGCGGGTACCATAAATCAATTTTGTAGCCGAAGGGATAGTTTACAACTGAAGCTTTTCCATAAACACACAAAATCTTAAATTTGCCTGAAACAAGATTTTTCTCTTTCATTCAAACTGAACGTAGCTTTGAGGATAATCATTTCAAAATTTTGAACTTTATATCTGATGAATTAAGATTTTAAATTGTTTTAGAATAGTTTAGGTGATAAATATTTGCCTTTATCTTTATTTTTTAAGGAGATCTCGAACAAATTTCAATATAAGGCAAATTCAATGTATTTTTCCGAACACGATTACTCGAAAACTACTTGAGTAAATTGGTTTCTGTTTTTTGCATATGAATCTGTTCAACAGGCACTATGTTAAATGCTGTATACAATTTTTGTAAAGTGATAAATTTAATGACTTTTTGATTAATTAAATACGAAAACTTGGCTGAAAGCAAAATAATTTTTAGCATTTCACATGCGTAGACTTTTCAAATTTCACACATATGTATTTTGAGAACAACCAGACGGTAGTATAACGTCTTGTTGTAAAAATTATGACTTTGGGGTGGTGAAAAAACTGAAAAATTTTTCGTAATTTAAAGGTTTCAAAAGATAGATCAATCACTAAAACAACAGAATATAATTATTATTATTATTATATGTTCACTATTTTTTGTTACGTTTGCAAAAATCTTGGACAAAATTTGAAGATCTCAGTACCTACATCTATTAATTCTTCAATTTTTGCAATTACACAAATCCCACCTTTTCGGGAAAAATTTAATTTATTTATGAAGATAAACATTAAATAAAGTAACCCAGAAGCTATAAAGGGCCCCACAAACCTCGTTCTTGCACGACGTTTCTGAACGACGGTTTCGACTCTTGGAACGAAACGGTCGGAAAAACCGAGGTCTGTGGGTAAAACTGTCGGTTCAACACGACGGTTTTTGCCCACAGACCTCGGTTTTTCCGACCGTTTCGTTCCAACCGTCGAAACCGTCGTTCAAACACGTCGTGCAAGAACGAGGTTTGTGGGGCCCTTTACTTTGGTCACTTCGACCAGTTGCGGCTTAATAATATTTAAAAATCATGGAAACATGTGCATGAATTACATCAAACTTGGACAAAGAGATTATTATTAATTGTAGATTACCCACATTTCTATTGTTTTTCTTAAAGAATGTAATTATCACCGCAGATAAATCCTAATTTTAATGATTACTAAAATATTTTAAGCCGGTTCTGGTTAGTTCAGGCAAACCATGATTTATTGTTGGGACACGCGCTTGCCGATAAGGGTACAAAAGAGATGATAATTGACGGTCAAAATTTTTATTAGTGCAATATAGCCTTAAGGGCCCCACAAACCTCGTTCGTGCACGACGTTTTTGAACGACGGTTCAAACTGTTGGAACGAAGAACGAAGCCGGACGGCGCCACACACCTTCGGTAATTTTTGGTCGGTTTTGAAGCGATAAACAGAATCATAGTGTTGTCAGTAGCGGCGCCGTGGCTCCTACATGTTTTTAAAAAATTCCAGAAAATACCAATTGTTATAATTTCAGAATGCGTTGATTTCTTTTACTTCAGATTAACAAGATTTATTTATTAAATTAAATAAAGTGAAATGTAACCAAATTATAAAAAAATGAATCAATAAATTTCGAAAAATATAAAATGAGCTAGTAGTAAGAGAATCCATTAGTGATTAATCAAAGATCAATTCAAGGTCAATCAAAGATTAATCAAATTAATTAATTAATTAATGGCAAAATTTAATTTATTCGATTAGAAATTAATTAGGGCTTTCTAATTTGATGTCAAATTAATTTATCATTATTCGTTCATTAATTTGTCGTTAAATAAAGTGATGATGAGTCTGATTAAATTTCTAATCAAATTAATTAAAACTTACCACAGTTGCAATCCGAAGGAAAATATGTGCAAATGATCAAATCTGACTTTCAAATAGTGTTTTCTGATATTAATTTGACGGGTGAGTTAAATGTACGTTTTTCAAAATTAAAGTGGTTAATTTGAATCACAGCTGATGATTTCCAAAATCAAATTAAATAATGAGTACATATTCAATTAATACGCTTGACATTTTCTGAAACGCACTCGGATTATTCCAAATTATGAACGAAAGAGTTAACAAAACGAGTGACTGTTGGCCAGTTAAACTATTATTATAGAAGAGTTGAGATATGCAGCAGCAGAAGACTGTTGAAAGCAAAATAGCACGAACGACACTGAAAAAGCACGACGGTTTTTGCTCACACACCTCGTGTTTACCCGAACCGATGGAACGAAGACGGACGGATTTCAAAGATTTCTGATATTTTGGAACGACGGTTCAACCCGACGGTTTTTGCCCACAGACCTCGGTTTTTCCGACCGTTCGTTCCAACCGTCGAAACCGTCGTTCAGAAACGTCGTCCAAGAACGAGGTTTGTGGGGCCCTTTATACCTTCTGGGTTACTTTAATAGTAATGAGATATTGTAATTATTAAGTTTCATAGGTGTAATTTGTAAAGTGTCGGACTCTACTATCAAAGTATTTAAGATTTACTGGTCATGGGCAATAATAATTTGGCCATCAATGCAGTCAAAACTATTAGCTATTGTCCTGGCCACAAGATGATGGAAATAATAATCTAAATACTTGGGCTGGGGTTTTAAGGGCCCCACAAACCTCGTTCTTGCACGACGTTTTTGAACGACGGTTTCGACGGTTGGAACGAAACGGTCGGAAAAACCGAGGTCTGTGGGCAAAAACCGTCGTGTTGAACTGACAGTTTTACCCACAGACCTCGGTTTTTCCGACCGTTTCGTTCCAACCGTCGAAACCGTCGTTCAAAAACGTCGTGCAAGAACGAGGTTTGTGGGGCCCTTTAAGAAGTAGTTTTTATTTATGGTTTTATTACCGTAGTAAGCAGACTGACCATGGGTAACTTACTAAAAGAGTGCCGTCTACAAATAATGAGGGTTGAAGGGAGATGCTACATTTGACGTTTGGATGTTTAAAATGTTTCATATAATTTTTCCTTTACGCAGAATTTTGAAGCAGAATTTACCGTTACAGTTTGTTTGATATCCCCTTAAGCTCACGTTCCTTCGTCTTCTCGTTAATTCCTTCGTTTCGTTAGTCATCGTCATCGTTCTTTATTTCGTTGCCACGCCGTAGTGCAGATATTGATCCTGGGCAGATCTAACAATAGCTTTTAGTGCCCTTTTTGATTTGTACTTTGTGCTCGTCTTCGTTTCGCTTCTAACCTGTAATTCGAACTTAGTCTTTCTTTACTAGTTTCTCATACCATCGTGCTGAACAACTCGCTAGTAACAATTACAGTTTCGTGGAAATCGTTAGTACCTTCCATTGTTTACATCGAGTTAACCTCATTCGAATGACAGCTCTCTTTTGACAGAGCGGAGGTACTGCAGTTGGTACTATGCGCGCGAGATTCAAACGGTTAGGTTTTTCATTATAGATTTTCTTCACGCACTCTTTCTCTCTCTTAGTTTTTCGTCGTCTTCCGGGAGCCATGTTAGTCGTCTCGTAGTTGTGCCCATGACGAGTGTGGTGTTGAACACCTAAATCGAAATCGTTCACCATCCAACGTGGTCTTCATCGTTCTGCCCCATCGTTAGCCCCTTTCGAAGGTTGGGGACAGAAACCCTTTTGTGCGCCACGTTGACTGCGACACCCTCGTCGTCCTAAGCCGGAAAAACCCTTTTTAAAAGGGTTTTCCTGTTGTGTGGGACCAACCTTGCCACATCGTTGAATCTCATCGACGCCTTTCGACTTTCGACTCCAAGCTCGTCGATCCCTTTTGACCTAGATCGAGTTCTAAAAGACTAGCACCACCAGCGAGGTTCACCAAGTCACGTCGACCGATCATCGCACCTAGACCAGCAAGGCTAAGTCCCCTTTTGTAACTTAACTAACATTTCAACCTAGCAATTTATCGTTTATATCGTTTCAACTTAGTATCACTTAAATTTAACTTTTAACTCAGTATCATCTCATTTTAGTCTTAACGTAGTATAATTTAACTTTTGTAACTTTTTTCATTTTGTTATTAAACGCTTAAAGTAAAGAGCTTCCAGTTTCTCTCTTTACTGCTGTCGTAGAAACTGGTGGCGCCCATTGTAGTTGCCACTTGCGTCTACTGAACCCAGCCCGTCTCCCTGAGCCTAGCCGCACCATTTGTTGTTACAAATTACGTAATACAATAATCGAGTTAAATTCGATATCGTTGCCTAAACAAAAAGACGATAAAACGTTAGTAATTGGTTGGTACGCACAAACCAATTCTATTCAAAGTGAAAAAAACCGAACATGAATCATGCATTTACAACCGAATTCTGGGGTGAGTTGAATTTTACCCATCATTTCACGACTAAAATTGATAACATTGATTACTTTATCAGCAACCTTATAATTATTTTCTTTTAGTTTTTTAAACGACCAGGCACAACCGACAAAGGTAAAAACTATGAAAACTTTTTTGGCACTAGACTTGACTCTAAATGACGACGTCACAATTTTTTTTTTATCATCAAATGACAAAAAGTTTGGAAATTTCGATGACGTTGTTGTCAGAGTTATCTACAAAGATAAGAGACAAGTACAATACGCGATTCAAACAAAATACAAACAAGTTAAAAAGAAAATAACTAAAAACCATTTGGCAGCAACGACAAACGATTTTAGTCTACAGAAATACTAGCAATCGTACGAAAAAATTCAAAGCGAGTTTGGAAACGCTGACTCGTACTGAGTTGGTGTCTTTGAAAAGTCCCAAAGTTTCTACTTGTCTGATCACAAAGATCTTAAAATAGAAGCAAAAGTGAACCACATTAAGTGTAAGCTCAGGATGTGGAGCATATATTCAGACGCTTAGTTTCGTTTAATAGTTTATTCTACTTCTTAGCCTACTTACATTATTGACGGGTATTCTTGTGCCGATCTGGCCCTTAGCCTTCTGGGCACCCCCGACACCAACAACCACCTTCAACACCAACTAACAACTAACTCCTCTCTTACAAAACTCCATTGGTCAAGGAGCCGATGAACCCCCTCAAATCAAGACGTTGCATTTCCTATTGCTGAATTGCATCGTCTCATCGTACGACAGTTCATCGATTTCATTGACCTCACATTATGTCTATTAGGTGGTTTTAATGTACGGGGTACCCACATCGTACATAAGCATCTTCTTGACACTTCTGATCAAAGCTTGGTTGGTTGGTTGATTTCTCGGGACAAGACAAGAAGCTACAGAAATTTTTCGAGCATTTTCTGTTTCTTCCCAACCAGAAGAACGTGGAGGAACTTGGTTGATGAGAACTTCACTTTGACTGACATGATGAGATACTGCATTAAAGAAAAAATCAAGTTTGGACATTCTAAGATAGTGTCAGGGGAACAAAGTGACTTTTTTAATGAAACGTTACAACAAAGCAGAAGATATAAGTTCAGCAATACGAAATTCTTGCTCTAAAAACGTATCTGTTTGAAGAAGATCTAAAAAATATCCAAACATCATCCTGAAAAACAAAAATCGACAAAGGCGAAATTATAACAAATACTGAAAACAGCTCCTTTTTCCGCAATAGTTGTGGTGAGTACTTTGTTGCATTTTGGTTTTCCAAGAACTTCAAAGAAGTAACTAACTTTGAAGACTTTACGACGTATTTTAAAAACGGTGAGGTCGCTAAAAGACTAAAGGCAAAACGAGCGGATGTTGACATAGTCGATGTTAATAGAATCAGTCCAAAAATATTATAAGATTTACTTGGAAACAACTCTTTTAATAACATGGATTTTTACGATGGTAAGTTTTCATTATGAACATTTACAAACTATAAATGTTTTTTTTTCAGAAAAACAACAATAACATCAAGCTTTACGGTTTGAAGTGCTTATTTGTGCCATGCCTTGGTTCAAACTGTTTGAACTGATCTAGATTCAAATAAAAATGAAATTTAATTTTTGTTTTTCAACTCCCTTCTGGGATTTTAAAACAGCAAATATCAAAACTCTTAACTTTCTTAAACATTTTACTAATCAAAATCCTACAACAATCTCACAAAATCAAATTTTCCATTTGAAAGAAATTGATAACCCATTTAAACAATTATTACTCAAATTTTCTAATTTAATTAAATTTGACATTAACAGACCCACAAAACATACCACATCTTACAAAATTCAAACTGCAGATCCTCCAATTTCTGCCAAATGTAGAAAAATGAATCCTAAACAGCTTTCTTTTCTAGAGCAACACATTAATGAGACTTAAATTTAGATAAGTGTATTTTTGGGAAAACAGAAATTGATTTTCTTGGTCACCATGTCTCAAAAAATGGATTTTACCTCAATATTTAAAAATTAAAACTATTATGATTTATCCTGTTCCACAAACCCAAAAACAATTAAGACATTTTTTAGGTCTAATTTCATATTATCACAAGTTCACTCCCCAATGTGCAAATATGTTAACCTTCCAGCAGTCTGCTGGGGTCTGACAGATCCAGAGGTGGAAAAAAAGCGTTGCACTATCTAAACTAATTAACTCAAAATGCCCAAATCTCTAATAGCTGCTTATTTGGACTCATTCTAACTACCGTCTTTTTTATTCCGGCATTGTCGGTGCAAAAATATAAAATATGTAATAAAATATATTGACCGGGCCTCTCAGACCCCACCAGACTGAAGACGCAAAATTATTTCTTCCTGATTTCAAAAGTTGCCTATATCGTTTTCTAACTCTAAATATATTATTTTTTTGAGTCACATGCGTATTTTTAACTTGTGGATTTTTTATAAGTTGTAACCATAAAAAAAATTGACTTTGGACATGAAAAATGTACTTTTTCGTTGTTGGAAAAAAGTGCCGTATCAAAAAAACAATTTTTTTTTGAATGATGAAAGAAAAATTGATTATCTAAGTGATGATGACTTATACAGTAAATATATTTGCATAGAATCCATAGAATCCATCATTTTGTGTTTTTGTTCACTTTTAAATTGATATTTATTGATTTGCAAGTTTATCATATTTCCACGTTGTAATTAAATGTTTTTAAATCTACTGAATACAATCATCCAGTTTACAATGTTTTACATCATTTTCAAGCAAATTGCAGTATTGAATTTTATTTTAGGGCTAAAAATTGACTGGGCTCTAGCAAACCCCACCAGACTAATACCGTCCGGCTGAACTAGCAGACTACTGGAAGGTTAACGGCTGAATTGCAATAAAACAACAGAAATCGGCACGAAATCATCAAAATTCTTAGAGAAATCCGCTTATTTCGATGCAAAACGACGATTTCTCGCTGATTTTCGTTGTTTTCTGGCTTGAATTCGCAAAGAAGAGCACTAAATCTACAAAACCATCACTTTTTATCAACATTCAACGGCTGAATTGCAAGAGAACAGCAGAAATCTGCACGAAATCATCAAAATTCTTAGAGAAATCCGCATATTTCGATGCAAATCGACGATTTCTTGCTAAGTTTCGGTGTTTTCTGCCTTGAATTCGCAATGAAGAGCACGAAATCGATAAAACCATGCCTTTTAAAACCACTTAACAATTTAGTTCTTCCTGATAAATCCACATCAAAACTTGTGTTCATTTAAATGGTAGTGAAGTTCAAGTATTTAATAAAGCTAAAAATGCACTTGCAAAAGTAACTCACCTAAGAAATAATTCGGAAATTTCAATTGCATGTGATTCCTCTTCAACTTGCATTGCAGGTGCTTTACAACAATTTTATAAAATTTCTTTCTAGTACGGAACAAAAATAGTGTTTTTTAATTATTAACAATTTACTTTAGAATTGAAAAAATTAAAAATTTAGGTGTTGGATCGAAGGTCAAAAGTTTACTATTTTTACAGATCATAAACCTTTATGTAATGCCATTAAAAATCATTTGAAAATTATTTATTTCAGACATTTAGAATTTATTTCTCTTTTTACAATTACAACAGATATTCAACATATTAAAGGAGAAACTAATATTCCCACTGATGAATTAACAAAAATTTGCCTCTTTAATGATTCAATAAACATTGATTTCAAAGAAATAGAATGTGCTCAAAATAACAAATAAATGATGAACTTAAAACTTTGTTAGAATACCCAAATTTTAGATAAAAGCAATAATTTGTTAAGACCATAAATTCCTTAACAGTTTAGATTTTTAATTTTTGAAAAAATTCATAGTTTGGCTCGTCCAGGCATAAAATCTTCTCAACCTTTAATTTGTAGACGAATTAAAACAATATAAAAAATGGGTTAAATCTTGCAATAACTGTCAAAGAAGTGAAACAACAAAACATTCATTTTTACCATTTCAAGCTATTAAAACCAGATTGTAGATTTGAACAAATTTATTAAGATATTGTTCACCTTCCTTTTTATGACGAAATAGTTATTTACAGTCGCGTGTGGTAACTTACATTTTACAGCGCAAAATCAGTGCTTTAATTATTGAGCGCTGTAAAATGGTTAACGCACGAAAGTTGTATTAAGCTTTTTAGCCGAAAAACTTTTAATTGAAATAATTGGGTTTTTCAAAATTCATGAGAACTGTCACATCTGACATTTATAAATTTCGTCATCTGTCAATTCTGTCAATTCTGTAGTTGGTCCACAAAAAGTACACAAAATGGCGCTGTATTAAAAAATGTTTTAATATGACTTTAAAAATAGAAATATTGTCTTAATTGATATAATAATTTAGGTAAATACCCCTTTGGTGATCAATCTTTATTGGAAAACGACCATACCGCCCTGGATGCTTAAATAACTATTGGGAAAAATCCAATAAGAATCTACATAAGAAAGTAAATTTAGAACATTTAAGAATTTGGAAAATCTAAAGGGAATTCAAAAAGAAAAGATACTAAACCAATTCAAAAAATTGTCTTGGAATGTGTTCAGAAGTTTATTATTATTACTATTATTAGAACCTATATAGACCCACTAATGTCTAGTTATATCTAGATACATAGCCTTTTTCTTATCTCATCCAATTTTATTTATTGCATTAATAAATTAATCACCACTTATACATTATGTTATATCCCCAGATCAATTAAAAATATTTCAAGTAAAACACATCTCTGACATTGTTTTCAACATGAAGAAGCTTCTAGTGTTGTTGATTCTGTTCAAACCGACAATAAGTGACGACAAAGTATCGAGAGTTGAAAAAAGTCATCAAGTAGGCATTGTTCTTTCGAGCAACGCCAATTTGATGATTTTTTAAATTATATGCACGATACCTCTTTTTACGCATTAATTTTTTTTAGTACAAAACTCGCATTATTGGAGGAGAAGAAGCTTACTTCAACAAATACTTCTTCACTGCTGCAATTACAGTCCAAACCAATACAAGTCGGTTCTTCTGTGGCGGCGCGATCTTCACAAATCAGTGGATAATCACTGCCGGACAATGCGTTTTTGGGTATTCTAAAAATTTTGGTTTCATAGTTTGGTAACACTGAAAAAATAATCAAAATCAAACGTTTCACATTCAGTGTCATCAAAATGCCATTGAAACTTGGTAGTAAAAGTATGTACTTTTCAGGGCTACTCTTTTTACCATAAAACTAGGCTCGGTGCACCTTGAAAAAGAGGACCCAAATCGGGTAACACTTGCGACCTCTGAGTATATTTTACACCCGGACTTCAATCCTTTGACGTTGGAAAATGACATTGGTTTGATTAAATTGAGAATTCCAATAGAATATACAGGTAGGTGGGACTTAAGTTGGTAGTACTGGAATCCAAAGACATTGTAGATTACATAAGGCCTCTCATTCCTCTTGCGACGCATGAATTACCGGCTAAAACGAATCTGAGGATTATTGGATGGGGACAAACCAGCGATGGTAAGGATGTTTTTTATATCGGGTTGTCTATTAAAAATGTTTTTACGGTAGAAAACTCAATGTTAGGTTGTCCGAATTTATCACAGACTTACGTTTTCAATGAAATATCACCAACTTTGTTAGTTATTTTTTTTAACTTTTTTTTTTGTTTTTGTTTCCGTTGGAAGTTTTTTTTTAGGATATGTATACAGGGTGATTTTGAAGTAGAGGGGGAAAAATCCATTACAGCTTATTGTTGTTGAAAATTAATTCCAATTTTCATGCTACGCCAATGATTACCAAGGTTACTAAGGTTACAATGCATAGGTACATTATTAACGAACAAAATGCTCTGCGTTGTTATTAAGATTATTTTGGGCATATCAGTGGCGCCGAGTAAGGTCGGGATTTTGGAATTTTTACCTTTACCTTAAAATTAATAAAAATCACCGAAAACGTCTCTACGTATTTCCGTAAGGCCGTGTTTTTTTTTTCCGTTTCAAAATCACCCTTTATTTACTAAAATCATAAGTGTTCAATTTCTGATAAGCCAACTAAAAAATAAAAAAAATCGTGCAGGAATAAACTATAGACCCCAAGCAAACGTGTGTCCTAACTTGACATAAAAACGTCAAATAATATACACATTTTAGGAACTGATAGATATCAAGACATACGTTCGCAGAGTATTAACCAACCAAATCATTCCATTGATCACCTTGTACATATTTTTTAATATACAGGCTGTCCCAAAAATCGTGACCCAGAGAAATAAGGCTTATGGAGGCAACAATTCTGAACCAAAATTTTGAAACAAAAATTTTCCAGCTCAAAAAATAATCAAGTTAAGACGAAAAAACGGTAGCCACATACTATCGTCCATTGGTCAGGTCACTCTTGTTGCCTAGGAAATTTACTCCATCTCTAGAATAAGCTTCTGGGATTGGTTGTTAATTTTTTATGCTTTCTCGAATACTATTAAACTTAAGCAATTTTTGTTTTGAAATTTACCATCTGTATTGCTGCCGGCACCCTCCCTTGCTCTCTGGGTCATAAGTTCTGGGACACCTGTATATATTTTTTAACTTTCAACAGGCAACTCATCATTGACCGAAGAACTTCAAGTGGCAACTGTCAGTTCCATTACAAACGAAGAGTGCAAGATTTATTACGGAAACCAAATTACTGATAAAATGGTTTGTGTTGTCGGCAATTACAACGAAGGAGCTTGTCATGTAAGTTATGTCAAACTAAGATGGAAAGTGTGAGCTGACCTGACCTGACCTGACTTGACTTGACCACAGTTACAATACAGTAGTAACAAGAAAACTGGATAAGAAAACATTGAAAAGCTGTAACGTTTGTATCAGAAAAACGTGACTGCATTATAGTTACTTTCGAAAATTTAGGCTAGTTGTCGCTATTGTTTTACGCTGTGGTCATGACAGAAAGACCAATTGATTTCAACTTTCAAAGCCCACTTATATGTTGTGTCAATTCAAACTTTTATTTTCAGGGAGATACCGGTAGTCCTTTAATCGACAGTTATAGCAAATATTCTGCGATTCACGTTGGAATTGCAAGTTTTGTGAGCGGAAACGGATGCGAAAGTACTGATCCCTCTGGCTATACAAGGATGTATGCTTATGTGAAATGGATATACAATGTTACCCGCGCTTGAAATTGCATAAAAATAATATGTTACTGATTTATCTGTTTCTCTTTCTTTTTCAAATTACCAGCCGCAACTGAATTTCAACTTATCTGTAGGTCTTCAATTTTTTCTATTTTTTTTCTTAACGTTAGGCCGAAAACTGTATTTCAAATACTCGGACGATGTATGTATACAATCTGGTCTCGTGCTTCAACACTCTTATTTGTACGAAATGCAGTAGCCCACGCGCTCGTTATGAAATATAAACATCAGGATTTTGTGTTTTGAATGTTTCACACCCTAAGGACTTTATTTTTATTAAAGAGTATTTGGGTTGCACATAATTTTCAGTTGTCATGCATTTTAGTAAGAAATCTTCTGACATTTATTATCTTTGCATTCCAATCCTATGTCACAGCGAGAACTTGGTGGACTTGGTCCTCCGACAGTAACAAAACAGGACTCATTCAACTCTATAAATAACAAATAATAAATAATAAATATTTACATCTAGTTTAACAGATAAGTAAATATAATGTCTATGTGTATATAGTATGATAATCTTCTAAATGTGTCGATTATTTGCGTGCAACCCAAATTACTTATATTATGACATGTGTATAGTGTACTGGGCTTTTATAAAAAAATATAACAAGAGAAAATGTGCCGATTTTTGGTAACATGAATTCTATATCAAAGTAAGAAATGGTCCAACTATTCCAACAATTCGTATGTGGTCTCTAGTTAAATAACTGTAAAATTGTTGACTATTTGAAGTAAGTGGCAAATTAAGGCTAGAGCTTACTGGATGTCATGTCTTTATAGAAACCTCGTATTTTGGATTGTAGGCAACGGACACTTATACAGGGTCCGGCAACACTTGTGTCCACCCCTAAAATCGTCTTTAATTTTAAAAATTACATTTTAAAAATTTGCATACGCTCACAGTTGACAAGGCTCTAGAAGCTGACGTAAAAATTTGTTTTTTATCACTAATAGTTTTGGCGTCGCGACGCCTTAAAAATGTAATTTTTTGTTAATTGTGAGGGTTTGTGATATCAACCCCTAATTTAATTTTTTTGTAATATAAATGTGTTAAAAATATCTCAGTTGCTATTTTAGATTCAATGCAAATTGTCTTCAAAATTTGAGAAAAAAAATTCTGTTTTATCAAGTTTCCAATTCCAATACGTCAAAAATGGGAACTACGTTTACACCCATCTGTCAACATCTTGTGTCACAAATGACATCTATGCTTTGGTTCTCTTTAGATTGTAACAAAAGTCTTACTTGGTGAAATTGTCGCTTTGTCGATGTTAATTAACTATTTCTGGTGTCCATAAAGTGCAACATTGATTAACTTTATCACAGTGAATGAAGTGACTTGTGAAATTTTGGTGTAAACGTAGTTTGCCACTGCGCTGTCATAATTTTGAAAACTAACTTGATAAAACAGCATTTTTTTCGCAAATTTTAAACACAATTTGCATTAGATTTAAAATAAAAACTCAAATATTTGTATTACAGTTATGTTAAAAAAAAATTGAATTCGCGAATATTTCTGCAAAAACTCAAAAATCGCTAAAAATTATAATTCTTAGGCGTCGCGACGTCAACCAAACCGTGATAAAAAACAAATTTTTGCGTCAACTTCTAGAGCTTTGTCAACTATGGGCGTATGCAAATTTTCAAAATTTTATCTTTAAAATTAAAGACGATTTTGGGGGTGGACACAAGTGTTGCCGGACCCTGTATAGTGGTTGATAAGTATTTTAAGACATCCTGTATATTTACAATAACTTACGAAGTAAGTGGACGCATTGTTCGCAACAACCACAAAATCCTCCAGGACCCAGTACTTCATGTGGTCCTTCACATTTTGGAGCCGGATCACACTTGATGGATTTACAGGGATCTGGTGGACAAACGATACTAAATACAGTCGCACAAAGCATGTAAAATATGGACAGAACAATTAAGAACCTCATGTTGACGTCTAACGTGTTATTACGGAAGTTCTGGTATTTAAAACGAGTATGACGTCAAGCTAGGCTGTAATCGGTTGTGATAAGAAAAAGTACACTTACTTAGTATTCACTGATTGTACAAAAAAAATATAGAAAAATATGCATCAAGTAATTTGAAACTCTTTTTTTGACTTTTGTACCGGGCCCACGCCTGACACTTCCTCGTTTTTTTTTATAAATAACTTAACATTTCTAGTTGAGAAAAGAAAAGCCCCACATCAGTTAGCAAAATACAGAGTGTACCCGAATAAAGTGTAATGATTTTAACCCCAATATCAGACACTGCTGTTGATAATTATTCTGCAAAAAAAAATCGAAATTCGATAACTCGATAGCTCGAAATTGTGGAAAATTTGCTTCTCCGGACAATCGCTTCGCTCATTCGTGCCACTCGTCTGATTTCCGACAATTTAGACCTCTCTTGTTATACAGGGTCCGGCAACACTTATGTCCACCCCCAAAATCAACTTTAATTTTAAAGATAAAATTTTTACGCTCAAAGTTGACAAAGCTCTAGAAGCCGACACAAAAATTGATAAAAATGATAAAAAATTTCATTACGTCAAAATTAGGAACTACGTTTACACCCATCTGTCAACATCTTGTGTCACAAATGACATCTATGCTTTGGTTCTCTTTAGATTGTAACAAAAGTCTTACTTGATAAAATTGTCGCTTTGTCGATGTTAATTAACGATTTCTAATGTCTAAAAAGTGCAACATGCTCAAGTTAATCAAAATTGACCTTCATACAGGTGAATGAAGTTACTTGTGAAATTTTGGTGTAAACGTAGTTTGCCACTGCGCCGTCATAATTTTGACAACTAACTTGATAAAACAGCGTTTTTTTCGCAAGTTTTAAACGCAATTTGCATTAGACTTAAAATAAAAACTCAAATATTTGTATCACAGCTATGTCGACGCCAAACAAACCGTGATAAAAAACAAAATTTTGCGTCAGCTTCTAGAGCTTTGTCAACTATGAGCGTATGCAAATTTTCAAAACTGTAACTTTAAAATTAAACACGATTTTAGGGGTGGACACAAGTGTTGCCGAACCCTGTATATTACTTATGAAAATCATCTGGTATGAATGAACATAAAAAAATTGATGCTTCCCTGTTTCCATGATTAGGTATGCACCCATTTTTCGTGTTAATAAGTGAGCAAATAATGTTTGCCTTGACTTTGAATATCACTTCAGTTTTTTTGCAAATACTTAAGAAAGTACTAACCCTAGAGATGAGTTCTACAGTTCGTTGAAAATGTTATTTAATTGGTTTTCGAAAACAGTATTGCTCAATTCCATAACTTTGCAAGTTTTCAAAATAAATTAAATTTATGAACCATAACCTAAAAGTCTCTGAATCTAAGATTATTTCTGAATCCTGCACGGGGATTCTGGTGCCACGATACGATTCGACTTGACGATACGACACCGAACTCGATATCGTTCGTCGGCTGACGACAAAAGTGATTCTGGTGAACTATCGTCGGCAACGTTCGGAACTCGATAAAACTTCGAAGAAATGAGAGGAAAATTATATGTAATGGAGTAGGCTGCCTGTCAAAGTTGCATTTTGACAGTTAACCTGTACATCGTGCTTGCGTAACTTGTGTTTTTATTAATTTGGTGCTTAAATCCGTTCCTTGAAATTTCAAGCAATAATGTGGCCGATCATGTTTATCGAAATTCAACGAAGGGAACAAAATGTAAATCTCTTGAGAAATAGGCTGGAGATACGAAATGCTAGCGAACCTTTTAATTTGCCGGATAAAAGGTTTATTGAATTATTTCGATTAAATAAAAATGCGACTCGGCGTTTAATCTATGAATTACAACCATATCTGCATAATCCTATTAGGAGACACGGCGTGTCGGTTGAAATTGCAGTTTTAACGGCATTGCGTTTTTATGCAACTGGCTGCTATCAGCGGAGCATCGGGAAAGATTGGAATTTAGGGTTGAGCCAAACTAGTGTTCACAGATGTATCAAATCTGTGACTGAGGCAATTGATCAGCACTTGGCCCCTTATATATTAAATTTCCTGATACCAGGGAAAAACGCCAACAAATTAAATTTGATTTTATGGACAAATGGGGTTTTCCAGGAGTAATTGGTGCTATTGATTGTACGCACGTTGCAATCGTTAAGCCGGCCGTTGAAGAACACAACTTTATAAACCGCAAGGGATACCACTCATTAAATGTGCAAATGGTTTGCACAAATAATTTAATTGTTACTAATGTAAATGCTAATTACGGTGGTTCCACGCATGACGCATTCATTTGGAGGAATTCCTTACTACAAAGATATCTGCAACAGATACATGCAGATGGAGACACTAACAATTGGATGATTGGGGATTCAGGATACCCCCTGCAGCCATATTTATTAACACCAGTTCATGATCCGCCACCAGGTACCCCAGAGGCAGCATACAACGTTGCCCATAAAGCAGCAAGGAACACTATTGAACGTTGTTTTGGTCTGCTGAAAATGAGGTTTAGATGCGTTCTAAAAGAAAGGACCGCAAGGTATAAGCCACAATTCGTTGCTAGCTTAGTGACAGTTTGTGCAACATTGCACAATATATGTTTGCAAGAAGGGGTTCCTTTATATGGAGAAGCGAATGATCCACTGCCGGATGACGAACCTAACCGAATTAACGAGGATGGTGCCAACCATAATCTTCTTGAAGAAGGTCGTCAAGCCCGCACCAATGTTATCAACCGATATTTTAATCATAATTAATTTTTATTGTCTAATTAAAGTATCAATTATAAACATAAATCAAATAAGATATTTATTTTAACTTTCTTTCCAAAACGTCCGTTAGACGATTTATCGCATCTGCAATTTTGGGAAGGTTTCCATTTATTTCCTTTAGAATGCCCATACTCTCTTCACATATTGCTTCCATCGTTTGCGACCTCCTTTGTTTTTTTGGGGTTTTGGTGTAATCATGGTCAAGTGGAAGTCTTTTTCTGCTCTCTACAAATTGCATTGAAGCAGAACTATTTGTTGGTGTGTTGTTATCTTCAACAGGTCCATCTCCGGTTGCTGGAGATCTCATAAATTCCAACTGCAATTATAATAATCAGTCAATGAAATACGCACATAATAAACTTGTAGTTGTTTGAACAGAACTTACGCCATTTTCAGGCCTGTTGATTCCTTTATGGAATGTGGAACCCAATAAAGTTAAAGCCCTTTCCTCGTAAATATTCAAGGGGGCAATTTTGATAGTGCCCCCTCCTGTTTTTCCCATTTCAATTTTTATTTGACTAGCTTTTTTTTTTAAATTGTATTTAAAATCCGCCCAAGTCTGTAAAATCCGTGAATAATACTATGTTTTTACATTTATTTAATTCCGAGCAGCATACCTTTTGCCATTTGTCCACTTTTCTTTCTCCAAATCCTTCTGAGTTTAATAATAAACTTAAAGAATCCCACAATTTTTTCATGGAATCTCGTCCGCACGAATTATTAAGCCTTCCTGTAGCTAATTCAGGATGCTCTTCCATGAAGGAAATTAAGATTTCCCAATGTTTTTCATTCACTTTAAAAGCCATCTCAGAGTGAAACTTTTTAAACAAACACCGAAACTACCACTTTAAATGAAGATTGAAAAGTGAACGAATTCTGAATATTTGAACATTTTTTCGTTTAAAGTAGAGGGGTGGGTTATCAATCTTAACGGTACCAACCATTTGTAAACCATGGGAAAAAATCTGAAGTGCAGATATTTGCTAATAAAACATCTGCATTTTATGTTTTTATATTAACGCGCTTGTAAGCACCAGATTTTTTAGAAATAGACCGTTAGGTACTTCAGACGAAATAAAATTTATATTTTTGAAATAAGTTATTTGCATCACAAGTTAAAAAAGTGGTACATATTACTTTTTTACAAATCATGAAAATTTTAATCAAAACTGGGGTTAGCAAAACATAATGATTTTCTAAAATCAAGTAAATCTGTTCGTGTTCACCATATCATTTAATAATATACAAGAGTGTTCAGGTAGTTGATTTTATAAAGTTACAAATTGTACTCCTAATTACAATTTTTGTATTTGCAATTAATAAATCTAGTTAATTATTTCAGTGAGTGTTCGGAAAACAATTTTCTTGAAAAGTGAATACATAAAAAATTTTCGGACACGTAATAAGAAATTGATTAGGAACACAAATAATTTACAAATACTATACAAGTACTACAATTATTATAAAATTGGGCGAATCTGTTCGTATTTACTCATTTAATGATTTACAGTTACAAATGTGTTCAATTGATTTCCTAATGTTGAAAAATTGTGATTTCAATGTTTATTCTGATAAATAATTACCATGGTATAATGAAATCTAAGGTATGATTTTGCGCATCTACGGAGTGGGGAGTGACGTCACTCGGAGAGTCGTTAGTTCACATGTAAGGCACGTGTTTGTCTTATTGGAATCTGTATTTATCTTGTTTCCAGCTTTTAACGATTTTCAAATTTTAATTCGTTAATAAAATAATAATAATAATTATAATACGCGACCTGAGAACTATAAGGTTCTAACTAACATTTGCATTAAATTGATCCAGTGTTCACGTTATCAGTGATATCTCTTTAATTTATTAAGCATTTATTTACAAAATGACAGGATTTATTAAAATTATTTTGGCTTGTTAAAATATTAACTCAATTCTTTTTTATACATGATAGAACATGTTTAAAAAAATCGCAAAACATAGAATTTAAATTTTCACAAAAAATCACTTAGAACCTTATAATTCTCACGTCGCGAATAGTGACAATCAGGGAAACTATGCTGAAAAGAATATCATTTTTTTTAGATTTTCCAAAGCCAGTGTGACAAGAAAATTGTGGGTGATTTCGTGTTTGATTCGTCGGTTTGATTTTTTAATTAAGAAAATGCCAGAATATGTTCAAAACAGTTCTGTACAGAGAGAAACTTAATATACGAACTGTAAAATTATTTACTAAAGAAGGGAAGAAGATTAAAAGACGAAGCTGTTCCTTCTTTATTTCTTCCTAAAAGAAAATCACGCAAACCTTCAACAGAACGGAAAGAAAAAGCGTGCAAAACACAATTTTGTGTTTGCATGTTTTTGCATGTTGTCAAATAATCAAATAAACTTTACTTTTTGTTTCGATAGCGTAAACACAGACTTCAAAAATGACTTGACAGCAAAAATAGATTTACTTAAAAGCGAAAATCAATAACTTTAAAAAAAATTTTAGAATTAATAAATTAAATTCAGTTTTAAAAGAAAGAAGAAATAAGATAAAAAGGAAGAGGGAATTTGTGAAAATTGTTAATTAATTTTATTAAGTTTGTTTTTGTAGCTTCTGATTTCTTTTTTCTAACTTGATAAAACTTTTTTTAAACTTAATTTATTGTTTTTTTTGATCTTTGAAATGAGGGTAAAGAAGTACAGCATGGCTTACCAATTTCTGCAGATTAAAAGAAAAATGATATGTTATGTTGACAATTTTAATTTTAAAAATACGTAATTTTTAATTTTTTTTCGCATTATGGTTTCGAGGAATTGCAATAAATACCATAATTACATCAAAACCAAAATATTTTATTTCTACATCCGAAAAAATCACACCCTTGATTAGTGATTTCATTATTCTAAACTGATATACAGTATGTCCCCGGATTGAGTTCACAAGAGGGAAAAAAAGTTTATTTTTCATTTTACAAAAAAATGACAAAGGAATAACATTTTTTGCTTATTTCAAAACAGATAAATCTGCAATTAAAATTTCAAAATTATTAGTTTGTACTCTTAAAATTAATTTTTTCATTATTTTTATTTATTAAATTTTGTAATCGTATTCAAATAATAGCAGGCTGTGGATTCACAAAATCAAATAGTGCGTTAAAGATTAAAGAAAAATTTTCCTAATAATGTATAAGTATTAAAAAATTGGAAAAAAATGCAATTGCATCCTTAACAATAATTGAGAAAATTCGAAACAGTCGAAAAAATTACGAGTTAGATTGAACTATGTGCTAAAACGGGTAATGGGCCAATCAAATAGTAGAAATTGGTTTGAGTTAAGAAACAAATTTCATTCCTTTGACATTTTTTGCTAAATTAAAATAAAAAAGTTCTTCGTTATTTTTTGTTTCTTTCGATTTCCAGAACACAGCTTGATAATATTAAAGTTTTAATTAAAGATTTATTTATTTTAAATGAAGCAAAAAATATTATTCCTTTGTCATTTTTCTGTAAAATGAAAAATAAAGTTTTTTTCCCTCTTGTGAACTCAATCCGGGGACATACTGTATCTACGCTCGTATGCTTAATGAAATGTTTAGAACCTCATTTCAACAAAATTTTCACAAGCGACAATTATTTGGACTGTCCTGATCCGTAAATCTATAAACCTTCACTTGTTTTAACTGCCTTCATTTAGCATTAAAATAGAAAACGAATTTTAAAGTGTTCCTTAATTCAATCGATGTTCTGTAAAGCATTATTTTTAATAATATTATCTAATAACACGAATATAACACTTTTATTCCTGCTTTTAAGCACCGTACAATGGCAATTCTTCCAACTGCTACTCTCCGAGTGACGTCACTGCGCGAGCTGGACGCGTTCGGGTTGCCTGAGTATCATATCTTAGAAATCTTTATATCATGAATAATTACTTTGTGTTGCTATAATAAAGATACGCCTCTTTTCACGATTTGCAATAAAGAAATCTAGTGAGTATGGGAAAAATATTATTTTCAAATACCATATTAATTTTTATATTTGTGGTATAAATAAATTAGGCTTAAAATAATTGTCTACGAGCTTTACTATTTATTTATTTTGCGGATTCTGGCATAAAAATATGATGTAGACTGTGTAGATGGAAAAGTAAGGATGGCCAGAGATATTAGGATGATAGAAAGAGAAGCATGTATCGTTGAGATCCGGACGGGAGCCAAGTTGCTGCCGTGAAGTCTAACCTCAAATTTGGTGCCTCGACGATAGTGGTGACGACAGGATCGTGTCATATCGTTGCTCCGGAATCACTTACATCGTCAAGTCACGATACGATAGTATCGTATCGTATCGTGGCACCAGAATCCCCGTGCTGACCTGATGGAGCAAAACGGACTTCAGCACAGAATAGGTAATACAGAACGCTGACTTAACGCAATTTGTTGGTTCCAAGAGAGCGCCATCATGCATTATGCCCATGTACTAAACTGGAAAAAAAATGATAAAAGTTCCTCGTCGGGGTTCGAACCTGCTTCGCTTCTTCCCAGACTGGTGAGGACTTTGAAGTCTCTCGCGCATTCCAACGCGCTACATGTGTTCTTACCCACGTAGCATAATCTATGCAAATAAACCAACGACTGCAACTTTGACCTTGGCACTTAGCAAATTTGCATGCAAATTAATAAAATTCGTAATTGGCGCGCTGTATGACAAAAACAAAAGATCATTCGCTTCTTATCGCACCCATTGTAGGAGTTTTATCGCACCCATTGTAGGAGCGCCATCAAGCCGGGAATAAAATGAATTAATTAAACAAAGGTGATAATAAGATGAACGTAAGTTCGAATCTCACAAAATTCATGTTACAAAAACCCACTTTTTTATTATATTTAACACGTGTCTAACACTGTAAGATAACGAAAACGAAGTGGTTAACAAAATACACATCAAGATCATATTTAAAGAATTTATTGAGAAAAGTTACACATAATTAATGTGACAATGAAAAAATAACATTTCAATGTTGAAAATTTCTGAATTTCATACAGTTAAAAAAGCAAACAAAAACTGTTTCTATGAGGTTGTATGGTGATATACTCGTGTAAAAATCTACCCTGAATTTCTATACATGTTATTTTTTTTCAAAACAATAGACACTAAAAATATACATAATATACACAATTTAAATGAGAAATTTACAAAAAATTTACAGAAAATCTTTAATACTACTAAAAAGTAATTGAAAAATTTAAAACCAGTAAAAACTTAATATCTACTTTATCAGATGGACAAAAATAGTAGATTTTTGTTATACGGCAGAAAAGTAGTAAAGCCACTTTTCGGCCAAATAACAAATAAAACTTTTTCTCCAAACGTTAAATTCAGTTCCACGACCGACAATGAGTGAACGCAAATTGAACTATAAACATGGATGGCTATGCATGTAGTTGTCATTGATGACATTTACTGTGAAAAATATTGGTTTCAAAGTTAAGATCGTGCAAGTGCAAGTGCAAAATGTAAGTCTCAAATAGTACCCGTCACACAAAGTACTTTTTCTGCCTAGGCAGCAAAAGTGTTTCCATGTCAACGAGCGCTTTTCATTACTTATAACAAAATTGCCTACTTTACCGTCTACAAACGACTAAAAAATAGTGACCTTTTGTGACGTTTGGAGAAAAAAGAATTTACTAAAACTAATCTTAAATTTTTCAATAACACCATCAGTAAACACCAACAAAAATATTTTTTAAGCCAAATTAGGAACCTACGCTGTGTGCACCTGTTTCCATTTATTACAATTTATATTGATCAAAAATAAACACTAATTGACGATTATTAAAAACTACTTTGTCACTAAAATGATCAAGAACACTACAGTTTGAAATATTTACAATGAAAAAAAAGTAATGCTTTAATTGCTCTAAATTGAATATTAATTGAAAATAAAATTGTAATAAATAGAAATATCTACGCGAAACGATCATATATATCGCCATTTCCAAAATTACTTCCGAAAACGTCGGTATATATGATGCATTTCTTTCTCCAAAGGATCTGGATTTTCAGGCAAAGTGGATTTACCAGCAGCGAGCTTATTCAGCTGTTTTACGTAATTGAAAATGTAAATTTTCAAAAACAAATGAAAAAGTTCAGCTTTGACTGACTCGCTGTGGTCACATGCATGAAAATCAAAATCAATTGTCTCTCGTAGATGACTAATCACTCGGGCTGAAATTTGATTATGATAAACAGCGGAAGGTATTAGAATTTTCAAATGATTATTAAGTTTAAGTAAAACTTTAATCACATTGATGTTCATATACTGCAACCGCCGCTTGTCATCATCATATTCCCTCAACTCCACTAATCGATGATGAAGCTGATCCGGCTCTCCATAATGTTTTAAGTTACGTAAGCAGATTTCACATTCGTACTTCTCAGGGGAGATGTGGTGAATGAGAAATCCACCTATATAACCTAAAACATTAGTGTCTGTTGACACTTCAGCTTCTTCATCAATTTGTGGAGGAAACCACCGATCGCTCCCAGTCTGCCTTCCACTTTGAACATTTGTTTGACCTAAATAATCTCTAATGTTAACCTGGAGTTGTTCAGTGTCCGCCTGACAATTGGACCCGCGAGAATGATAGGACTGAAAATTCCTAATAAGAAGTGTCTTGTAAAAAGGAATAAATGCATAACAAGATGGATTCGTGTTTCGTACTCCACATTGTCTTATTTGACCAAAAAAGTTTTCTAACGGGTCCTGGTTAAAAGCCCGACCCGGAAAAGACTTTACACCTAGTTCGTTTAGAATTTTTTTGATCAATATAAAACCATCCAGAGTGCGAATCCAACCATCCAAAACTGGAGGTCGGGCTTTATCAGATGGTTTTGATTTTATGAATTCCATACTTGAAAAGAATTTTTTCCCTTTTATCCAGCACTTCAAATGAGGCGATTTCAATTCTACTTTTCCACGCAATGGAGTCCAAGCACACTTTCCAAAACCTCCGTTAACACTATCAAAAAGACTATTCAGAAATGCACAGAGAACGGCAGTCTGTTTGGCATCAGGTGGTAAAACCTCTTTAACAAAACCAGCCGCAAAACCCATCATAGCAGCAGCTACCGATCTGCTAAACACCTGAGCACACAATGATACTTTCATTTTTTGGACGGAATTTGGACGAATATGAATTTCAGAAAGTTTAGGTGCGTGTCGCACAAGTTCTCTCTTGTCCAATTCATACATTTTTATCACGTGTGCCCATTTTGCCACCATTTGTTCGTCACCCTCCTTGAACTTTAAATTTTTTGTAAGCAAATTATTTCTCATGCTTTTTAAGAGATGAGGAGGATCAAATAATGGAATAACTTTGTGGTTTCCCACAATTATTACATTATTTTGTTCCCCCTCATCTCTTAAAGAGACAGATTGGCGCTGCTGCCGTGTTTGTTCAAGGAGGGTGTCAATCGCCTTAACATTTGTGGTGCCCTGGTCACAAATTGAGGCGACAATGTGCAAACCAGCATCAGTAGCTGCTTCTACAATGGCCTTGAAGTAGCGGACTATTGTTTCTGCCTTCATTGTGGACTTGCAAAATGCAAACCCTATAGGTTGTTTCCACCTTCTGACCACCCCGCGCAACATAAAGACAGTAACATGATCCGCTACCTCATTGATGCGTTCCCAGCCATCATCTGCAAAACCCATTATTGAATCGGAATATCTTAAATAATCCAGATGCGGTTGAAGAGACATTTCATCAAAAAGTAGATTGCAAAATCTGAATTGCTCATCTTGTTCTACTCTTTTCCGCAACACTTCAAAAATGGGTTTTGAGATGCCTGGCTCGACTGGTATTTTGTTAAGTACAGTCTTTAAGGTACCGACAGTTGGTAACGTAAACAATTTTGATAGAAGATTGTACGTCCTTGGACCACTCTTCCATAAAGCAATGGCATCTGCCTTGTCCTCGAACGTAAATCTTCTACCAGAAGGTTTACGTCGCAAATTCTTAATTTGGCTTAAAAAAAACCTTTGCTGGAATGGTGTCAACTCCTCTAATTGCTTGTGCAACCCCGTGTTCGCCACCGCTTTAGCCGCAACTTTTATTGAGTTTCTACTCCGGGACAACCGATTCAAGCGTTTTTCCAGCTTCTGCGCCATGATGTACAGCTTCTTGACGCCTGGTAATGTGAAGCTGGCCTTGGTTAAACCGAAGCGTTTCAAAAGCGTTTCTGTAAACAAAAGATACGTTAATATAAAGTTTGGATAAATCAAAATATCTTACTTTTCCTTGTTGTCCCGGCACACGGGGTTACTGCCTGCTGTGATGGGGGTTCTGTAATTAAAATGTGTTAATGTATTTATCGGAACAGGTTGAGTCTAAAAACCCACGTCATTCCATTGTACTTCATAAAAAATAGAAATAGCGGAGGAAAAATTTTAATAATAGGTTAAATATGCGCAAAGTTTGGAAGTAAAAAATTTACATTTTCACAATGTCTTTGAGGTAAAAAACTATTGCAGGTACATGTATCGTAATTAAAACTTGTGAGGATTATTGTTACACACAATTTTGTATGAATAAAATAAAAATTAGTGTACCAAAGTTTACCTTTATACGAAAAATATGCTATAATAATTACCTATTGGGGTGGATGGCCTTAATTCACAGATGCCCTGAATGCCTTCCGTCTCCAGCATTACTGAAGAAAGCGTCGACTGCGCTCTCTCAGGTTTCATTAACACTAAAATAAAAAACAATTACATAAAAACCATTAAAGTAATCAATCTGATTTTTATCTTACATTTTCTAGGGGTCCTCCTTACTCTTGGAGACTCTTCAATATTTTGTAGGAAGAATAAATTTTCCTTTGGAGGAGTTAAAAACTTCACTTCAACAAGATTTTTTTCAGACGGTCCAGGACTGGGTATATAATCAATATCTCCCGACGTGCTCGGACCTAATTAACATCAGATAAAAACAAAAACAAAAACAAAAAAATGATTACCTGGCAATGGATCACGCTTAGGCATGGCTGTTGGGATTAACCGATTTGACTCCACATCAAAATCTTCAGATGTAAAGTGCTTAAAGCACACCCGACCTCTTTGAAATATTTGATGTGGAGTCAAATCTAAATAGCGCGGATTGTCCACAATATCCACCCATTTTTTAAAATTATCATAATCCCTGTGTGGATTCGGAAAACGATATAGTGGCCTCGTTCGATTTCCGCAATTTACAAATGAGCAAGAATTTGTTGTTGATGTACCTGCCTAAAGAACGAAAAGTTTAACTTTTTAATGCTAAATGGTGAAAAAACCGCTTACCTTTGACATGCTCAAACGAAAATTATGAACTTACAAGCTAGACAAATAGCGAAAAAAATAATAACTTGGAAACACAGCGAACTATTCAAAGCCAAGTGAAACAAGAGAATGAACGCACGGAACACAAATGGGTATAAGGGTGGTGGACGGTCCGGATGTAATAAAGCAATAAACTCGCCCAAAAATACTAATGCAAAACAACTTCAGTTCCTTTCACGATAATCTGGCAATGCCCCTGAACAAACCCAGGCAGATTTTATTGCAGTAAACCACCGATTGCCATAAATGGCTATCAGATTATCGTGACGGAGGCTCTACCAATAGATCCCAGGACAACTGATACTCAACCTTTTTAATGATATGATGAGTAATATAACCATTCGATTTTCCGGATTGTGTTGGTTGTTTGCTCCAGTAACTTCTTTAGTGGTAACTAGATAGGGGAGAGGGGGGCATAGTGGGGTACTTAACATTCAGTTAGCCACGCATGTTAAAATAATAGAAATTAACAAAATTTTTTTACTAAATATCATAGACTAATGTATTGCGGATGATTTTTGTTGTACTTTTTTTAATTACCATAAAAAACTTACGACATGTGAGCATTATTTTAAAAAATGGGATTTGCCCCGCTTTGCCCCGCACATAGGGGTAAAGTGGGGTACCCTATTGGGAAATCAATTTTTTGAATAACTGTGTACCTACTTAGAAAAAGTAACATTTTAAAATTACTTAGGCATCAATGCATATTGCACATAAATGAGCAGGTTTATCATATTTAGCCACAACATTTGTATGACTAGATTTAAAAAAAACTTGCTCCCAAACTTCGCGAATTTTTTAACAAAAACACTGAATTCCACATTTTGTTTTATAAAACATATAGGTTTTCACATTTTGTTTTATAAAACACACGTGGTTAACTGTCAACTAACAACGAATCAAAACACGCTATTCGACTTTTTTCACGGCGTTTGATTTGAGCAGTAGGAGTGTTACCCCGCTATGCCCCGGTACCCCACTATGCCCCCCTCTCCCCTACGTATGAAAAAGCGCTTCCATCTAAAAATTACTTCACCCTGTTATACCACATGCGGAAAAATCCCTAAAAAAATAGTTAGCGATTCGAGACAGGCAAAAAGTGTTTCACGATCATTCAGTACCTGAAGATCATCTCGCGTAATTGTGACTACATGATGATTTCTCTTAAAAAATAAATCCAAGAATTGTAGCAACGGCGACTTACAGAATAACTGTACTCACATCTGGAACCCATTGGCAACCCTACAGGGTAGTCCTTTAGCACGTCACACTTGTCACAGTATTAATGACTTAACTGAGACAAATTTACTCACTTGACAACTTCCTCAATAAATTAAGCATGTTTCTCGCTAACGGCATTCGGATTTGTAAAGAAATGACCACCTCATTGAAAATAATTTCTTACACGCATTTCGGGGAAAGTTAAACCTTCATAGTAAAATCAAGATCTTCTAATGTGCCTAATCATAAGTTAACCAAAGTATGCAAAAATAAAATTTTGGAAATTATTACCCCCAACCACCAACCGACATTAAAACCCTTAGAACAAAAATGTACCGAGCAGGTCATTTCTATATTATGTTGAGAACTGTTACCCTAATTAATTACCCAAGTATTAATTAAAATCGTCAATACGTAAATTAGTGCACCATGGTCAAGTTACAATTAAGCACTCCAAAAGATCTTGAATATACGCAAACATGGTGAACCTAAAACATTAACAAAGGTTTAATGGAATTAATTTATGATCCAGGATTAAGTTGATCACAAAATACTACCAAGTGACTACAAATCATCAAAATAAACATGAACGATTGTGACGTGATTGTGACTTTGATTATGACAGTTAATTAATGACAATTTAGCATTAAATTAGAGTTCTGTATTACCTACATTTGACGTTTTGTCGAATGTGGCGCCTCCGTAGATTTATGCCCACACTAAAACAATTGAGAACCAAAGTCGACTATAAAGCTTTTACCCCGTGGACTTCAGATTCAGGATCAAGAGGCTATTCTACTTACGCCACTTACGATTTAATCGCCGCTAGTTGGCGCTGAAGTCAAGTGTGCCACCTCCCTATAATTGTATTATCCGTTCACTAAACATAAGTGATAAGTAACGTCAAACTTCAAAAATTCGGAATGTACTTGGGGAGTTAGGGAAAAATGTTTCTGGAATAGAATGTACCATGGCACAAGCTGTCACAAACTTACAGGTTAAGTCAATTCATCGTAAGATTTTTAGAATATTAACCTATTTACCAACTCTGATGCGAAATTATAGAGCTTTCTTGAACTTGCCACTTGTGTGAAGCACTTTGCAAAAATTTATACCCATGGTTTATCTATTCTACGAACTAATCACTGGTTGTAAAACCCACTTCCATAGGATTATCTAAGGAATGGTGCTATGCTCAATTTGTACCTGCTTTGTAAAAGCGGCCCTTTATTGTTTAATTGTTTCTTGTTTTTTACTGTATCATATTCATGTTTTTTTCTATATTTTTCTCTTCTTTAGAAATTATGTATATTTTTTTTCTTTTCGCCCTGCCCAGTAAATGGCTTTGCTGTTGGGCAGTCCTACTACAACTAATAAAAACTTTGACCAACTAAATTCCCAAGCTTCAGTTAGCTTCGCAATTTCTGGCGCCGCTGTATGGGCTTAAGTAGTACTAGTCTAATAATAAATAAATAAAAAAAATCGTTACAACATATTTATGCAGTGATCAACTGAATTCTTTATCTAGTAGACAGATACCTTGTAAACGTGTGTCTTAACTTGATATAAAAACTTTTCATTTATAATGGATTTGTCAAACGACCAAAAAACGTTCTTAATTGAAGCTTATTTCCGCACAGGAGAAGGAATAACGAATGGAAACTGGTTTTGGTATTAACGGGCTTCAACAAAAGTACCCGGATTTGATTGAATACAGTTACAACCATCTATTTGCAACTCTGCGAAACATTGTTAGGACACATTTAGAAAAACATGCAGTGTGTACAAAACGTGAATGCTTGAGAATCCTTCCAAGTCAATCCGAAAATTGGGCCAATAGGTTGGATTTTTATATAGCACATGCCAGATAATTTAAAAAAAGACCTCGACATGCATCATAAGCTTTTGGACACAGCATTTACTGTCGATAAGTTTTTATTCAATTACGTTAAATTGTTGTTAATTAAAACTTTTATTAACTCAGTTTAATCTAAATCCATAAAACAGGTAAAAATGTTGTCCGAAACTGTGCAAGGCATACGTTCAAAAAGTAGCAGCCACCTTGATAAAAAATTCAATTGATCGCTCTGTATTTAATAAACAAATTAAAGTTCAGAATTTTTGATTTCGAAATTTTATCATTCCGAATTAACTGATAACGAGGAAGTAAAAAAATATATAAACAATGAATAAAATGTATAAAATAAATAAAATCTCCACACTCTCAGCATTAGTAAAAACCGCCAATTGTCAAAAAAGATGTGTTTCGTATTAACTACCGTTGTTATGTATTTGGCCCTATTTAAAATAGTAAGTAATTTTTAAATTATAGATCACTCATTTTATCTTTATTGATTTTATTTCAGTGTGTAAGCTCACCTCTTTTATTCGTTCGTTTCCTAATCAACGCACTACCGTTCCTAAGTTTTCAAAAAGGAACCCACATCATAACCGAAATTCTTGTAACAGTGAATGGTTTTTTGATTTTGGCCACAGGAATATCCGGCTTCATCACAAGTTGCATCGATACAAAACTTCTTTTTAAACTTGTAAGTTATAAAAACGGCATGATTGGGTTTCATAAGTTGGTAACACTGCAAAAACAATTGAAAGACTTACATCATGCACATAACCTTAAACGTCTCATAGATTGACATTGAGAGTTACCAATCATATCGATTTTTTTTTTAATTTTCGTATTGTAATATTACTTTTTAGTATCGAATCCTGTTGGCAGTGATGACATGTATGCAAGTTGGGATCGAAATTTACTTGTATATAAACATGAAGTTGGGCAGTTCTAAATCTGGTTTTTCCATTTCCAATTTTGCCACTGCTAAGACTTACGAGATAATCCTGTTCTTTCACATAGTTCCACTGGTTCTAGGGGTAAATTATGATCATAGTTAACTACATTTTGAAAGGCGTAATTTTTATTCTCTTAGGAGTGACGTTGTTACTAGACGACGTCACTGCAATAGAAAAAATTGGATTATACAAGTGTTCCAAAATTACCGCAAAAAAAACATATAGCAATATAGAACTCATTAATATGAGCAATGATTTCTCCTAAAAAAGTTAAATTTTGTTTATTTTAAAATGTTAAAGCGTTTTGAAGTTGGTAACAATCAACTCATTTATACAGGGTGATGAAAAAAAAGGCATGTTCTTTCCCAAAATTGAAAACCAAAACGAAATTGGTGCTTTTTTAACTAAGATAAAAGCTTTCTTTTATAAACGATCAAACTCTGTTTGAGTAAACTTTTTATAATAATTTCATTGTTAGACATCACATTGTCTTCAGTTAATCATATTTTGAATAAAAAAAAGACAAAAAGTGCTTTAAACCAAGTTTCTTAAACTTTTAAAAGTACCTTTTCTTGGCTTTGCAGAAAAATTTTCAATGTTGCAACACTGTAAAGTTCTTAGAATTAGTTGCTTAGTTACGGAGACTCCGAATGTAAAATTTTATTAGAAAGGTTAGCAGCAAAGCCAAGATTTTCCTTAAAAAAAAATCATATTGTGAGAAGGAATGGGTTTAAAATAATTTTGCTTTGATTTCTGAGATGTTTTAAATTAAAAGAAATACATCCATTCATTCTTTTTTTAACCACCCTGTATCAGAATTTTTAGTTTACTTATCAAAGACTTTAGAAGTTAAACTTTCCAAGTACGCATTAATAAATCCATGAATTAATCTCATTTATAAAAATCTACATTTTCTTTCTATTTCTGGTTTTTAGACTTAAATATTTTTAGAAATTTTTGTTTGGTTTCCATTTGGCAAAATTTTAAAATTGACTAAAGTTCTGCTTAGTTTTGATCATCATTATTACGATGTTGCCAAATTAAAAATCTGATAAATGTTCTAGTTTTTTGAACTAATAAGACAACAAACTGAAATTCAAATTTTAAAGTTCGGTTAACTCGGTTAACAGTATAGTTTATGAATTTTTTTCGGAATTTTTAGAACACCTGTATATTACTTAAAGTAAAACCAGACAATCGGACTAAAAATAAAACTGACTGGCGTTCAGGGAATTAGCTGATAATTTTACTGTTTTTAGGTGATTGGCATGATTTTAACTACACTTCGGATTTTCATGTTTCCTTCGACGAATCAAGAAAGAGAATTTGAAATGAAGTCATTTATTTGACACTTTATGAGCAATAAGTATTTAATGTAAACTTTTTATAATAAAATAAGTTTTTTAACCCGTGTAGTTTTTATCTATGAGTAATAACAATAAAATATTTTATTGTTAGAAAAGGCCAAACCAATAAATAGTAATTGCTTCCGCGTTTTTGTTCTTTTATAATAAATTATAACATAAATTTTATACAGGGTGATTTTTAAAAAACGGCTGGCGTTGTAGAATTTTTATTTATAAACCGATTTCAAAAATTTAAAAAGCAAATTAAATTGTTTTTAATTTACTATAAACTGATGATTTTAGAATTTTTCAAAATGTCTTAATATCTTTTGGTCGATATTCAACTTTCTTATTTTAAATTGCCACCCATATATTTTTTTTCATAATTTGGAAGATATTAATATTTTTGGTTCAGAAATGTGTAATATGTTCTACTTTTACAAAAAAATATTTTTAAAAAAATTATCAAAATTGAAAAAAAAATAGGCAAGTAAATTTGATAAAATCTAGACGCATGGTGTCAAATAAAAGAATGCCGTTATTGTAATGTCAAAAAAGCAGCAAATAACAGAAAGAATAAGTTTTCTTTACATTATGGCTATAATTTATTAGTTCTATGCAATAAAAAATTCGTCAGCCCTGATTGACTAAGATCCATATATTGCGTTATAATGACCGCTGTACAATGGTTTTTCAAAAGAGGTTAAATGAGCCATAAATAGAAATATCAACTGTAAGTAAACAAGATGTAAATGTAAGTAAACAACTTAAAAATGTTTGCCAAATTAGTCATACTTATTTCAGTGAATGGTCGTCGACTAAAATAAAAATTAGGCTTGTAGATAAAATGTAGTTTTTTACTGGTTATCAATCAATTTTTGCACTGAGAAGAAGCCTTAATTGCAAAATTAAAGGAACGACTACAATGTTTCAGATTAAATCCGGCTGCTTTCTGACAAATTTGGGTGACAATTATAATTAAATTTGTCAAAAATTGTATGAACAGTTTATTAGTTGCATAAACAAAAATGAGGGTTCATCTAATGAACATGACAAAACAGTCGCGATAACACTGAGGGACGAAGACTGGTCTATTCAGCAAATCGCCCATCGGTTAAATTCGTCAAAGACAGCGATATTTAACTTGATCACTAAGTGGAGACAAGAAGGCAGCCTGCAAGAAGGCGAGGACAAGGAAGACATACAGTTTGGGGAATTGGCACCCGATGCATGGAATTAAATTTAATAGAAAGTGGGGGACACCGAGCGAGAAAGAGATTCTTGCATTCTTTCATTCTCACACACATCAAGAAACATGAATTTTTGGTGAGTCCAAGACCGATTAATGGGCAAATAGATGAGCGCAACAAAGAAAACCATAATTGCTATTGGAGCGAGGAAGATAAAAATAATTTACCCCCATCAGCGCGAATGCATGCGTCGTGGCATTGTTTTATCATTTTTGGCAAGACGAGGTGTTAACATGATTGCTCCTTTGGTAATTCTTCGCTATTAGAGGAATTTGGTCCTTCGAATGCAAAATGCAACAATTTTATTTTTTTATGAGTAATGATAGGCATTGTATTTCTCAATGAATTTGAGTTACAATTTTCGAGAACTTTGTCGCTAAGATGCGTTGAGGGGAGTAATGCCACCCACTGACCATACTCCTCTCCCACTTCTTATTAAAATTGTTCCCATTCATCGGGTATCAATTCCCCAAACTGTAGACTGCGCATCGTCGATTGAAAGAACAGGGCATTGAGAACCACCCCGCTGCGACGAAATGCGAATTTACTGAAGAACATAAGCAGCAAAGAATACGATTCGAAAACGACTATCTTCATGTTGGTCAGAATTTTTGGCAAAATGTCTATTTTCAGACGAAAAAATTTTTTAGTCTTTTTTCAGATCTACCAAAACTGCTCTACACGAAGTGGTAGGTAGGATCTAGAGATCCTTGGAGGTGAAGCAGTCAAATTGTTCATGATAAAACTTATTTCTACATCTACAAAAACAGCTTCATGGAAAAAAAACTACGTTTTGATTTAAAATAAAGTTAAAAAGTTTGTTTAAATAAGTTAAAAAACAGTTTATTTAAATGTGGAATGACAAAGAAAAAAAAAATAACAAACAGCCATAACAATTAATAAACAATACAAAACAATAAGAAAAAATGAAAAACAATTACAAATCGTCGGTTAAGAGTGTTAACCTGCTAACTCCAATAACGCAAATTTTACAGGAGACAAAAAAAACTTAAGAACTTTATTAAAAATAGATTTATAACAGAATTTAAATTACTAACGGGTTAATACTATTCAGCTACGATTTATACAGGGCTAGTCACGAGAAGATTACTTCTGGGAAAAGTTCTTTACGTTGATAATAAATGGGAGGAAAGAAACAATTTCAATCGACCGACTCAAACCAGCTTATGTTGATGGTGAAATCCAGTCATCAGATCGAGAGATACCATAAATTCAACCAACGGTCCTCCCTCAACCATCTTCAACTACAACTTCACATTCGACTACCAGAAGTGGTCGACGAGTCAGTTTTCCAGACAGATACTATGTCGTTGAAGTTAGGCTTGGGATTGGCTTTTTGGTTGCGCCGTAACATAGGCAACACAACGTGCACTCGGCTTTTTTTACAGTAAACCAGACAAATACTGAAATTTCATGGGAATTTTCATGTTTTCGCGTACTTTTCTTACAAATTTATGGCAATTTGACTTTGGAATAATAACCTCCCATTGTGACAATCAATACTTTGGTGTAAAATAAACAGAAAAGGGTTAATCAAAGGGGGTTGTGCTGCCGCCTTTTTCATCACCGTTATCGTAAAAATCCAGCATCTACCCCGGTCGCAGTGATCCCAAAAAATAGAGAAAAATTCACTGATAAATCTCCCATATCAAGTTTGTCTACACCAGCCGTCAGAGGGTTGTAATCTCGCCTTATTTTTAATTATTTAATTCACCCTCTAAAAATGTAAAAAATCGAAAATGTACCCCAATGGCGTTAGACCCAAAAAATAGAGAAAAATTCACTGATAAATCTCCCATATCAAGTTTCCCTCCACCAGCCGTCAGAGGGTTGTAATATCGCCCCATTTTAATTCACCCTCTAAAAATGTAAAAAATCGAAAATGTAGCCCAATGGAATTAATGTCAAAAAATAGAAAAAAAAATCCTAATTAATTCCATTAATCACATTTGCTTCCAAAAACTATCAGATTGTAATGTTTAATTATTTTACCTTTAAAACAAAAGAGAGAGTGTTTTTCTGGCAACCCAGAATACACCTTTCTTTGTAATAAGTTGCAGTGTCATTTTTTTTAAGTTTGAATTTACCGGCAAATTGTTTTTTCTTCAGGATAGAGTAACACCAATTTATCAGAAAAATTACATATATGGTTGAAAACTTCAAAAAAAAATCACAAATGTAGGGTTTAAAACTGAGATCAACCAATTTTATTTTAGGTTAGTCCAGTTCGAGGATCGCAAAATAAGTTTAAACTTCATAATTTTGTGTAAATTTGAGCTACAATTTCCAATTTCTGTTCAGTTTTTATTTTCAAAAAATGTATTTCAAAAATTAAATACAAAATTACGCCAGGTATAGTTTGTACGGTGAGAGATTGAATGACAGAAAAGTCACTAAATCTACGCGATAAAAAGTGTACCATACGCGCGAAATTTAAAATAACAAAATAACCCTAGTTACTGACAACCCTGTCAACTCATTTCGCGTAGGAATTTAGTATTTTTAGTGTATTTTGTAGCATAATTTGCTGCCAACCTATATGTCAACTGTCGAAATCTCCCAATCTCTCACCGGATAAACTATATGAGTTTCATGCATCACAAAACGCAATCAATTAGTGATAAGTGATAAGCCATAATTTTATGCTAATGTTGTACTGAGTTTTACTGTATTTTCTAAATTTTGTGTTTTTTACGTTTTCCAGTTATTTTAAAAAAAACAGAGCTAAGATGACTGAAACGGCCTCCTCCGAGAAAAAAAACAGAATATGTACACATTTTACTGATTCTGAATTAAAAAAAATATGCTTAGATGCCTAACTTTATCTACTTGTGAAATAATTTAAAAATTCTAAATTTAATTAATTGAAAATAACGATGTGCCGGTAAATTCAAAATTCCGAAAATCTAAATAAGCACTATACAATACACAGATAGTGTATTATGGGTTGCCAAAAAAAAATAATTTATTTAATAAGCCCGACAACCCCCTAACGGCTGATGGATACAAATATGATATAGGAGATTATTCGATAAATTGTTCTCTATTTTTTGGGTCTAATGCCATTAGAGTACATTTTCGATTTTTTACATTTTTACAGGGTGAATTTAAACGGGGCGAGATTACAACTCTCTGACGGTTGGTGAAAACAAACTTGATATGGGAGCTTTATCACTGAATTTTTCTCTATTTTTTGGGTCTAATGCCATTGGGGTACATTTTCAAATTTTCACATTTTGAGAGGGTGAATTAAAATGGGGCAAAACTACAACCCTCTGACGGCTGGTGGAGACAAACTTGATATGGGAGCTTTATCAGTGAATTTTTCTCTATTTTTTGGGTATAATGCCATTGAGGTACATTTTCGATTTTTCATATTTTTAGAGGGTGAATTAAAATGGGGCAAGATTACAACCCTCTGACGGCTGGTGGAGACAAACTTGATATGAGAGATTTATCAGTGAATTTTTCTCTATTTTTTGGGTCTAATGCCATTGGGGTACATTTTCGATTTTTCATATTTTTAGAGGGTGAATTAAAATGGGGCAAGATTACAACCCTCTGACGGCTGGTGGAGACAAACTTGATATGGGAGATTTATCAGTGAATTTTTCTCTATTTTTTGGGTCTAATGCCATTGGGGTACATTTTCGATTTTTCACATTTTTAGAGGGTGAATTAAAATAAGGCGAGATTACAACCCCCTGACGGCTGGTGTAGACAAACTTGATATGGGAGCTTTATCAGTGAATTTTTCTCTATTTTTTGGGATCACTGCGACCGGGGTAGATGCTGGATTTTTACGATAACGGTGATGAAAATGGCGGCAGCACAACCCCCTTTGATTAACCCTTTTCTGTACATTTCACACCAAAGTATTGATTGTCACAATGGGAGGTTATTATTCCAAAGTCAAATTGCCATAAATTTGTAAGAAAAGTACGCGAAAACATGAAAATTCCCATAAAATTTCAGTATTTGTCTGGTCTACTGTAAAAAAAAGCCGAGTGCATGTTACGGCGCAACCAAAAAGCCAATCCCAAGCTAACTTCAACGACATCAGATACTGCGCTATTGTATCGTTCGACGCTCTGGTTGAAGAGGGGGTGATGTAGCGGCAAGATCATCTCGTCTTTGAAAACGATGTTTTATTAGCGACGGTAGTCAGTTGTTAATTTTTAATTTGAAAAAGACCGAAAAATTCTAACTTCAATAAATACTGTTATTAAGCGTTTAAGTGATTATCATAAGTGACCCTCCAGCCACAGATTAAAGCTGCAGGCCACGAAGTAATGGCGATTGACTTCATAGAATTGCATTTTTAATCTTATAGAAATGGTAGTGGAGTTAAGCTAAACGATTTTACGACAACAAAAAAGAACATTACTGGAACTTAAAAAAGAGCCCTAGAAACTTTTTGTAGGTTTCTAGAAGTTCTGCTCGATCTGTGTTGAATGAGTCTACTGCCGGTAAAGCATTATTTTCATCAAAATCTCATCTCTCAGCCCTCGCAAAAAGTCTGCTTTATGATAAAAATTTCTTCCGTGAAAAATTAGGGCGAAAAATTTATGAATATAAGCAAAAAGGTGAATATTTTACTTTGAACTTTTAATGTTGCCAAAGATAATTTGGAATATAGTGGATTACGGTCGTTGCTTTATAAAATCTTAAAGTCCATGGAGTACAATACAAGATTGAAAACCATCGAAGAATATTAATAGTGTAAGATCAGGGAGTGGGGTATATATTCAGACGCTTAGTTTCCTCTACTAGTTTATTCTACTCTTAAGCCTACTTACATTCTTGAGGGGTATTCGCGTGTCAATCTGCCGCTAGCCTCCTACACCAACAACCCCCGACACCAACAACCACCTTCAACACCAACTAACAACTGACTCTCTTCTTACAAAGTTCCATTGGTCAAGAAACCGATGAACCCCCTCAAATCAAGACGTTGCATTTCCTATTGCTGAATTGCATCGTCTGATCGTACGACGGTTCATCGATTTCATTGACCTCACATTATGTCTATTAGGTGGTTTTAGTGTACGGGGTACCCATATCTTACTTCCCCCCCGTTACAAGGTCGGCTTCCAGACGACACACCCCTTTCAATTTGGTATACATTTGCCAAAAAATAAAAAATGAAACTTAATTTCTAACACAACCCTAACCTGACTACAAATGTCCAATTTCTACAACTCTAACCTAACCTTTAGTCTATATTGCTCTCACGACACTTTCACAAAAATCTGACACACTACACAGAATCTTCTTCTCGAGTCCGTCGACTGCCTTTCCATGGATAGGAGGCTAGCGGCAGATTGACACGCGAATACCCCTCAAGAATGTAAGTAGGCTTAAGAGTAGAATAAACTAGTAGAGGAAACTAAGCGTCTGAATATATACCCCACTCCCTGATCTTACATGGTGGATTTTGTGGATCGTAGGTGGTGTTTTCTAATGGTTCAACGTTTGTCTAACCTAAAACTACTTATACATATTTATTATTAGCCTATGTTTAATTTTCTTTCCTCTTGGCTCGTTGCGCTTGCAGTTCCTGCCAAGAGTCGAAATAGGGTAAAATTCTACTAACATGAACGATTTCTTTGTTCTTGCTTTTTCTTGTATTCTTCTCGATCTCATAACTAACTGGTCCCACTACCCGAGTAATTTTGTATGGTCCTTTCCAAAACAGGAGCAATTTTTTACTTTTGTTGGGTATGCTTGCTGGGACGAACAGTTTGACCTTGTCGTTGACTTCAAATGTAGCGTCACGGTGTTTCGTGTCGAAGATCTGTTTGTTGTATCTGTGTTGTTTATTGATGTTTTCTATTGCTTTTGCTCGTACCGCTAATGCCCTATCACGCATTTCGATTATGCCCTGTGTTTTAGCTGGCTTCGTCAACGTGGCTTCTGTGGGTAAAATTGGTGGTCTTCCAAACATTAGTCTAAATGGCTCGAACCCTGTTGCCGCGTGAACACTTGTGTTGTATGCAAAGACAACGTGGTCGACATATAAATCCCATTGTTTGTGTTCAGTATCTGTAAATTTTGACAGCATGTCTTCGATGGTTCTGTTAAATCGTTCGACTAGTCCATGTGATTTACTGTTATATGCTGAACTAAAGCGTTGGACAATGCCCATAATTTGCGCCAAGTCCTTCAAGCAGTCTGACATAAAGTTTCGACCTTGATCCGAAACGAATTCTCTCGGTGCGGAAAATTTAGTTATAATTTCCTTAAAAATAAATTCCGCTATTCTCGCTGACGTTGCGTCTGGCATTGCTTTTGCGGTGACCCACTTGCTAGCGTAGTCTGTTGCCACGACTATGATTGTGTTTCCTCTTTCCGTCTTCTTTAATGGTCCCAGAATGTCAATGCACCATTTGTCTCCCACAAGTCCTACAGGGATCTCTTGGAGGAGTCCTGCACGTTTTTTCCAGTCGCCTTTTCTTGCTTGACAATCAGGACACCCTCTGACATATTCCTCTATGTCTCTTTGCATTGTAGGCCAATAATATCGATCTCGGAGTTTGTGCATGGTTTTCACAACCCCCAAATGTCCCGCCAATGGCTCTGTGTGGTGGGCAAAAAGAACTTCTCCGATTTTGTCCTTTGGGATAACTACCAGGTAGTCAAGACCGTTGCCTGTTACGTTTGCATTCTTCTTGTACAGCGTCCCGTCGATGATTGTAAAATTTCTTGCTTTCCGACGCATCGCGATAGTAACTTCGGCCTCGTCAGGTTCTTCAATTGACTTCATTATTTTCGCACATTCTTCATCATCTCGTTGAATGTTTCCCCATTCTTCTGGTGTTGAGATTAGTAGGAATGGAATCTCTAGTGCGTCATCTTCGTCTTGTTGTGTTGCATTGAAGGCTGGACAACGAGAGAGTGCGTCAGCATCTCCGTTTAGAACACCGGGTTTGTGTGTTACCGTGTAGTCGTATTCCGACATCTTTAAGCTCCATCGGCCTAATTTACCGATGGGATCTTTAAGTGACTTCAGCCAACAAAGTGCATGGTGATCTGTTTTTATGTTCACTTTTTTTCCAAATAACAAGTATCTCAGCTGGCTTACGGCCCATACGCACGCCAGGCATTCAAGTTCGGTGATGGTAGTTATATTTTTTTCGTTTTGTGTTAGGCTTCTGCTCAAGTAGCAAACAGGATGAAGTTGTTTCTCTTTGTCTTCCTGTAACAGAATCGCTCCTAACCCACTACGCGATGCGTCGATTCTCAACTCGCTCTCTTTGTGAGGGTTGTAATGGGTTAGAACTGGAGCCGTTGTAAGTTTTTCCTTTAAAGTTTCAAATGCCGATTGCTGTGCGGACTCCCACTCAAATATTTTTCCTTTATTCGTCAGTTCGTGTAAAGGTCTCGCTATTCGTGAAAAATTTTCTACAAATTTTCGGTAGTAGTTGCACAAGCCCACGAAGCTTTGAACTTGCTTGACGGTTTTTGGAGTTGGAAATTGTTTCACGGCTGCAAGTTTTTTTTCATCTACACGTAGACCTGCTTCGCTTACGCGGAATCCTAGAATATCGACTTCTTTCTGAAAGTATTTACATTTTTCCGGTTTTAGCGTCAACCCAGCGTTTTTCAATTTTTCTAGGACCCGTTCTAACTTTTGTAAATGTTCTTCGATCGTTTGAGAATAGATGATGATGTCGTCTACATAAATAATAGCGTCCCTAAATTTAGTTTCACCTAGCACCTTATCCATAATCCTACAAAACGTTGCTGGGGCGTTGCACGCTCCGAATGGCATTACGTTCCATTGATATAGGTTATCACCGGCCACGAAAGCCGTGTACTTTTTTGATGATTGTTCAACTGGAATTTGCCAGTATCCGCTTTGTAAGTCGATTGTGGAAAACCATTTCGAGCCGTTGAGGTATGTCATTATTTCTTCAATCGTTGGATTGTAGTACACAGTCTTTCTAGTAACGTCATTTAATCTCCGATAGTCGACACAGAACCTCAACTTCCCATCTTTTTTTTTTTGCGAGTACAATGGGTGACGCCCACTCTGAGTTCGATAATTCGATGATGTTGTGTTTTTTCATTTCCTCTACTTGTTCTTTTATAAAATGTCTTTCCGTATGGGAAATTCTGTGTGGTCTGCATTTTATCGGTCGTTGTCCTTCTACGTCGATTGCAAATTCACCGACACTTGTACGACCAAGCTGAGCTGTCGTTTTTGCGTAAACGTCATCATAATTCCGTAGTAGTTTTAGCAGCTGATCTCTTACGCCGTTTTCTACGTCCCCGTCGAGATTATGGTCGCTATCTTCAATTTCATCATTGACTTGGATGTGTAAATACGTTTCTTCTAGTGATGTAGTGTCCTCTATTGGTTCTACGAATCCTAGTGTTGTTCCTTTAAAAATTTTCACAGGTTTTCTGGCTTCAGCCGTGACTTCTAGACTTTCCTCTGGTGGGTTTACGTTACTTAACTCGATAGTGAGCCCGTTTGGAATTGCAAACTTATCGTTTTGAACGAATTCGTATTTGTCATCCATCAGTGTAGACTCTCCTTTTAACTTCACGCCGATATTCAGTTTTTCTCCAGATCGCATGATATAATCGTCGGTACTCACGACCTTAAGCGTACGTATCTTCCCTTGCGTTATTTGATCTTTTTGTTGATGAATCATCATCGGAATCTCTTCGACTTCGTTAGACTGATTCTGTGGATGTTGGATTTCCGTATTCAGTCGAACTTTTCCTTCCGAGTATATCAAGTCTATTTTGTTATCATGGAGGAAGGTATGACTAAGGGCCAGTGGTGTTGGGAGATTTTTGACCACGAGCGCTTGACAACTATAATTACATTTTCCTAATTTAATATTTACTCTACATTCCCCGATAGTTTTTACGACGCCCCCCGCTGTACGCAATTTGGTCACCGCGGACGACTTCGAAATATTCTGTGCAAATTCTAAATCTATTATGTTTTTCCCCGCGCAGCTATCTAACGCTATTTCTGCATCACGTCCGTTTATCTTACCACGCAACACGAGAATGCTATTTGGAATGTTAGGAATTTTTAGATAATTTTGGAGGACGGTGACAGAGCTTCCTACTGACCCTGCCGTCCGGAATCGTTTGGGTTATCTTTAGGCTTATTGTCGCGATTTTGGGCCCTGAACCAACAAGTTGCTACATAGTGACCCACTCTGCCGCAATTCCAGCATCTTGGACGCATATTCTTTGTCCTCGTATCCGGTAAAGCTGATGTTTCTTGACTTGAGTTCGGTCCATCCCCGTTTTGATATCTTTGACGGTTGTTGTTCGGGTTCGAATTGTCGCGTGGGTTAGCCCCGTTTCGTTTATGCTGTTGATTGTGCTGACTGTTCCAGTTTTGAGTAGAGTAATTGTATCTATGCGCTCTTCCATCATAGAATCTTGTGTTTCTCGTTGTTTCTTGGTTTTCTGTTAACATCAGTGTCGTCTCTCTTTTGATGGTTTTCTGTTGTGCTTCGCTCAGACGAAAAACTAGCTTTCGAACATCGTCCCTGTTCATGGTTGGTGATTTAAATAGCGTGTACAGTTGAGCCACAGAGTCAGTCAGTCCACTTTCAAAGTGTTCATTAAAGGTCTCATCCTCCATCTTCGCGTCGAACTCGTGTGCTATCGAAATGAGGTCAAAGAAATACGACTTTACATCTTCGTTGTTTCCTTGTCGTCTTGTTAGCCACTTGGTTTTAATCGCTTTCTGAGTTCCCGGGCCCTCAAAGTGCTCTAGAAAACATATCTTGAGGTCTTTCCAGTGTTTCGTTGAATTTTCGGCGTTCTGCACATAGTCCTCATACCAGACCAGTGCTGCTCCTTCAATGAAATTTGGCATATATTTGATCTTCAAAGCATCATCCCATCCGTTGCTCAGACTTGTTCTTTCGTAACTGCTTATAAATTTTGTCGGATTCGTGTCCGTAGGATTGAAGATTGGGGGTGAAATAAATTTTGGTATTGCTGGTGATGTTGTTTTTTGAATCGCCGCCTGAATGGTGTCGTCTGCCATTATTGCTGTGTTTTCTGGCTCTTCTTTTATATCTGGATTTTCTTCCTCTTTATCGGATTCTACCGGTGATGAATTTGGACTTGAAAAATCTATTGTCTCGTCTTCCTTTTCGTATTCTTCGATTTTTTCTAGTTCATGCGTTGATGATTCTGGTTTTGTCCCCGCGATTCTTATGTATTCTGCAGTTGTTATCTGACCCGTTTGAACGTCCTGGATAAAAAGTTCGGAGCTTCTAACTGGCGGCCTGAACGTTCTGTATGTGCCTGCTTGTGGTACTTCGTTGTCTTGTTGCGTTACCTTTTCGCCTTTTTTACCTTTTCTCGACATTAATTTAATGACATATGTATAAGCGTAAGTGATAGTGCGAATTTTTTAATTGCTGACGCATCAAACGCGGTTTTACCTTTGATTACCAGTACAGACGATTCATTTGACTTGTCGTGCATCTACAGGACTTTTAGAGTTTGTAATCTAAGTTTATCTAAACGTCTTGCAATATCCTTCTCCCTTCAAACTTAAGTTTTTAAGTGTTACTTGAAATTTTTTAACGGTTTCATTCGTTCTTAATCAATGTTACGGGATTGTAACAGGGCGCCTCCACCATGTATGATCAGGGAGTGGGGTATATATTCAGACGCTTAGTTTCCTCTACTAGTTTATTCTACTCTTAAGCCTACTTTCATTCTTGAGGGGTATTCGCGTGTCAATCTGCCGCTAGCCTCCTACACCAACAACCCCCGACACCAACAACCACCTTCAACACCAACTAACAACTGACTCTCTTCTTACAAAGTTCCATTGGTCAAGAAGCCGATGAACCCCCTCAAATCAAGACGTTGCATTTCCTATTGCTGAATTGCATCGTCTGATCGTACGACGGTTCATCGATTTCATTGACCTCACATTATGTCTATTAGGTGGTTTTGGTGTACGGGGTGTCCATATCTTACAATAGAAAGGCCGCACTTCAAGGCACTAAAACTCAAATTTTTAAAATCGTATCTAAAGTATAAAGACGATTAATCTGAATATTTAGTTCATATATTTAGACGAAACATGGATTTATAAACATGGTTCCCGTATCAAAACCTTGACCAATGACAATCTTCCAACCGCAAAAATTAAAATTCAAATGTCATTTCTAGAAGGTTGTGGATTATTTTTTAAATCAAATGATAGAGATTACTATAATAGTAGTATGAACAGCGAAATTTTCAAAAATTGTTCTTCCAATGAGACCACTATGCAGAAGTATTTAAGACGACAAACAATTTATTGCAGCAACTATGGCAATTAATTGAACCTACTATGGGAAATCATCCTATAAAGTATGAGATTGATACAATTCGTTTTAGAAATGGTATTGATGTTTTGACACTTCCTTCATACCATTGCCAATATAACCCCATAGAGATGGCCTGGGCATTTTGCAAACAATACTACAACGAAAATATTAACATGAGAACGAATTATCAAAACAGCACTGCAAACTTGTGGGCAGAAGCTATATGCTTGTATAGTGGAGAAATGTGACAGAACAGCATTAGACACTGTGAAGAACTTATTGTGGAAAATTGGAACACATCCATGAGGACATTCCGCCAATTAGTATCAATTTAGCAGAGGATGCAGATTTTAGTTCAAGTGAAGATGAAACTTCATGCTGACTTTATCAGTACACGTTCTAAACATTTTTTTTTTGAAAAATAACCGAATTACATATTATTTTTTGACATGTTTGACAGGATAACCTACTTGACCTATCTTTTCCGCTTTTCCACTAAAAAAGTCCCTAGCAACTTATAACTAACTATATTTACAAATCCGACTAAAAATTACAAAAAATCCTGACCGTCTGTTTCTTAAATATGAAAAAGAAAAGTGTTGTGCTGTGCCTGTGGGTATAAACAATATTGGCAGCATCCCATCTAAATTGCCAAATCCTCGCCAGTACACTGGACATTGCTTCAGGAGAAGTTCTGCTACTTTATTAGCTAATCGAGGCGGAGATCTTCTCACATTAAAAAGTTAACAAGGCTAATATGATGACTTCAACGTCAAAGAGACCAGCGCTTCAAATACATTTTAGTTCTTCCATTATTTCTGCAGAGGATTCAAGCATTCAAGTTGAGTGTGCTACAAACAATAGCACAAGTGAAGTAAATCCGCCAGGTCTGTTTTCTAATATTCAAAATTGTACGATTAATGTTAATATCCTCAATAATTGCAGCTTCAATAAACAAAGCACTTGTACTATATTTGTATACTATATTTCAGAATTAATAACATCTCAGTGTGCCTTGGAAATTCAAATTTATGTTGGCAGAATCTTCTAATATAAGCGTATTTAGTGTTTTTAGATTTATATTTATCCCTATGTGTATGTAATGTGTGTCACGTCAACTTAGAATCTGATTCATCAGATTCTGAAGAAGAACTGAAATCTGAAGCAGAAGAAATCTGTGTTATGATGGTAGATTCAGAATCTGATTAAAATATCAATCAATTACCTTAAAAAAGTAATTTACATCATAACCTCAAAATGTTACATTGACAGTTTTAGAACCAAAATGCTAAAAGTCGTTCACATTGTTAGAGGCGTTTCACACAGACATGGCCTACCGAGATGTCAATAATTCTGAAATATAGTATAGTTGTTACTTAATTGTATGTAGTGGCGGGGACAAAGAATCTTAGGCGTCAATGTCAAACCCCACTTAGAATTTGTAACTTTACTTTTTTGCACTGTCAAATTTGACAGTTTTAATTTTTTTATTTCAAAATGGTTAGAAATTTCGCAGTTTCCAATAATGTAAGGACATGACTGTAGATCACACCACTCTGTACTAAAGAAACTATACTAATTTTATCGGCTTCAGTCATGACAATTCTGAATTGACAACATGTCAATACTTTGATGTTTCAATCGTCAGTAATGACAATGACTACACTTAAATTTTTGAAATTTCAGAAAAATGACGTCTAAGATTTTGTGTCCGCGACTGTATGTATAATGATTTTGGATACAATAAATAAAAGAATACATTCTAGTAAATATGGAAATGTGTTTGTATAAAAAAACTTTTCTGAAGACAGGAGACAGGATGGAATGATTCAAAGCAATTTCTACAAATTCATTAATCTCAGCTAATATTCGGATTTTGAACCTGAAATTGAGTTGGGAAAGGTAAAAGGATCAAATTACTGTAAGAATGCATTACTTTACCTTTTTTATTTTGATTGGAACTTCCCTTTCCATGATTATTTTATAAAACGAATCAAATTAATAAACATAATAATAACTCTAATGTCAAATGTGTCAACTCTGTCGATTCTGTATTCTGTCAATTGTGTAGTTGGTGCACAAAAAGTACATAAGATGGCGCTGTATAAAAAATGTTTTAATATGATTTTAAAAATAGAAATATTGTCTTAACGATATAATAATTTAGGTGAATACCACTTTGGTGATCACCCTTTATTATGGTAAAGAGGCTTTAATTTACAAATGCATCTGAAGATGGCAATTTTTACCGCACGGCGGGTGTAAACGTCCAGGGCGCTTGTAAATATAATGTTTCTGAAGATGTCATTTGAATGTTAATTTGACGTTTACAATTCATGAGGCCAAAAAATATTTTTAGCGGCCTAAAAATAAGTCTTTTCAGGCCGCAAACATTTTTGGCCTATCTATGATGGCGCCTTCTACCCACAGTTTTGCATATTACATCAATATGATGGCGCCATCAATCCAAAAAAATGGCTTAAGTCAAACCACCCTTAGAAATAAAACTGGGTGTTGTAAACTGCAGCCGACAAAAGGATTGACCGACGGTTGAATAGGCGTGCGCCTATTTTTATGGTCTCCAACCGCAAGGATTAGTACTGCCCGGTCCTCTCATAATGTGGCCATAAAATTTACTAGGTGTATATCAACTGGGTTTACAATACTACTTTTGACTTGTTAATCAACTGTACCAAGTCTTTGGAGAAAAAAAATCGCGTTTTTAAATTTTTTTTTTCAGTGAGCCAAACATTTTGTAATTTTGGCAATTTTGGTCTCCAGACAGTAAAATTTAGAGGGTGTCCTACTTTTGACTTGCGAATCAATTGTGCCAAATTACAAAATTTTAGAAGAAAAACCGCGTTTTTTGAAATTTTTATTTTTAGGTGAACCAAAAATGTCTGCTCTCTTCGAGAAAATTTTGTAACTTTGGCAGTTTTGGTATCCAGACAGTAAAATTTGGAGGCTTTACTACTCCTGACGTGTTAATTAACCTATGCTAAATTACAAAATTGTAGAGCAAAAAACCGGATTGTTAAAAATTTTTATTTTTAGGTGAACCAAAAATTTTGGCCATTTTGATAACATTTTGTAACTTGTAACAGTTTTAGTCTCCAAAGAGTACAATTTACAGGCTTTACAACTTTTGACTTGTTAATCAACTATGTTAAATTACAGAATTTTATAGAAAAAATCGCGTTTTTGGAAAAGTTTTCAGAAATTTTTGACCCGCCTTGAAAATAAGCATTTCTAAAATCCGTCCCTGTTGTTAAAAAAAATTGAAATTTGGTACAGTTGACTGCCTGCCCTTAAGTTAAAGATAAAAATCTCTCCAAATTTCATTGCGTTAACACTGCTAAAGTTATAAATTTGCTTTAAATATATTGGAAATTTTTGACCCGTCTCGAAAATAAAAGTTTTTAAAATCCGTCCCTGTTGTTCAAAAAAACTGTTCTTTAGGATAAACAGTCAACAAGTCAAAACTAGTAATCTTTCCAAATTTCGTTGTCTTAGCATCATAACTACCAAAATCACAAGCCCGAATGAAAAATATTGGAAATGGTAAAGCAGAAATTGACTTTAAATTTATGCAATTTTTCGACGAGTTTTGGGAATTTCATGCACATCTCTGCCGATTTCTTCATAAGTAACCGTTGGATCTTGATAAAAACTTTTTATTTGATGTATTCTGACATCTACTTAACAAATACAGCAAGAATCCAGCCTCATTTCGATTTTGAAATTTTCATTTTTTTTAAGAAATACCTTTTTAACTCAAACTAGTAAAAAATCTTAATTTTTCGTTTTCTGCCTCTAACTTCGAAAATATTTGACTTGTAGACGTCAGATTTGGCCCATTTATAGATTTTTAGCTGCTCTTTCGATTGATGTACTGTAAACCCAGTTGACATTCACCTAGTAAATTTTATGGCCACATTATGAGAGGACCGGGCAGTACTAATCCTTGCGGTTGGGGACCATAAATGGTAATTAAAATTAAAAAAAGGAACTATGTTATTAGCATTATTTTTATTACTGTTATCAAAATAATCTAGTGTCCTGTCAATGAAATTAATCTTAGAACGCTTTACAAAACAATTGAAAGCGTATCAAGATGACAAGTAAAATTCCATCTAAAATTGTTGAAAACGTTACAAAAGCCACTGAAAGTTTATTTCCAACAAAATCTAAAGATTTATACGATAAAGAATACGAAAAGTTCACAACATGGATAACTCATTTGACATAACCTCAAAACAACACGCGCGCACAGTGGAGCATGCGAACTGCAAAGCATAAATGTGTTACAGCCTCAAAACAATACAACCAGTTTATTTATTCAGGTACCTTTTGAATATGACTGTTTGATGATAATTAAGTTTAAATGCAATTTGAATCTGGCGGGCAAAGAAAGCAAGTCGCTGTTTGTTGTGAGGTTAATCCCCTAGGGCGTAATTGTACCTCTAATAACGTACCGCAAATCCGAGCTATAAGGAGCCAATAATCAAACGATAAGACATAAAAATATTTACAATTATTCAATTCAATAAATCATAAATACAAATTAATTGTCTTGTAAATTTAATGATGTCGCCTAAAAAATCTGGTGTATCACGGCCAAAAAGTACCATTTTCCCTCGCCTTCTTTCTGACGTCGGCCATTAAAAAAAGGCTCGGCCAAAAAAGAAACACTTTTTGGCCTTTGTACACAAATAACTATTTTTTTATACCTGCATCATAATCCTAAATTAAAACACGCAAAAGCGTGCAAAAAGAGGTCTTTAAAACACTAAAGCTTTAAAGATGTCTAGGTATCAAGAAATAGTGAAATGTTAGGACAAACTTTTATTTATAATATAAATAAACATGAAAATTACAATTACTATGCAAATATTAAACCTTTTCGTTTTCAAAATAAAAGTCTTTACACTACTCAAATACAATTAATTCAAAATTCGTATAAAAGAACAGATTTTTCTAAGTGCAACAATTTGCATGAAAATTGGCGACTAAACAAGTTGCAATGTGCACACATTTTCTTAAATTTTAATTTTGAAATTTTAATTTTTTCTGATATATTTTGAATGCTTACAACCATAAACACATACATTAATATTTCAAATTAATCTAAAAAAACAACCTCTTTTCCAAGTTTTTTTTACTATTTTTCAAATTGACGTAACAACAAAATGGTACGTGAATCAAAATTTTTGAAGTAAAAATATTGTTTGGGACTTCGTTTAAATCATAAATCACCAATGAGAAATCGTCGTTTAGCATCGAAATAATTGGATTTATCCAAGAATTTTGATGATTTCGTGCAGATTTCTGCTGTTTTCTTGCAATTTAGCCGTTGAATCCTGATAAAAATTGGTGATTTTGTGGATTTCGAGCTCTTCTTTGTGAAATCAAGTTAGAAAATAGCGAAAATCGGCGAGAAATCGTCCTTTTGCATCGAAATAAGCGGATTTCTCTAAGAATTTAGATGATTTCGCGCAGATTTGAGCTGTTTTCTTGCGATTCAGTCATTGAATCTTGATAAAAACCGGTGGTTTTCTAATTTTCGAGTTCTTCTTTGCGAAATCAAGCCAGAAAACCTTCCAAAAAGGGTACTCAAAATTATAGTTACATTTAAATGAATTTTTCGATTTTGACCTTAAAATAATTTTGTCTTTCCCAGAAGGTTGGTCTTTTTGTTAATTGCTTATTCATAGTTTTACTCTTGTTTACAAAAAAAATAATACAATTTCTAACTTTGCAGGATTATTTGAGAGAATACATGAGGATCTGTGTTGAAATTTTTTTATTATTTGCCACACGGTTTCCCGTAGTTGTAATAAAAAAAAAGAAACGAAAAGTTGTTTTGGCTCAGGGGTCGACCCTTCTTGAACCAACAAGAAAAAAGAAAGAGTTTATGGGCGCCAGAGCCTTTCGCAAAAATTTTGTAGCATAATTTGCTGCCAACCTATATGTCAACTGTCAAAATCTCCCAATCTCTGACCTGACCTGACCTGACACAACTACTCAGAGGAAAATAAAATAATTTGTTAAGTTAAGCCACGGAGATTAAATTACGGAAATAATAAAACGGAAAATAGAATAATAAATAATTTCAAGCTACAGCTTCCGATCTATCATGATAAAAATTAGAAACCGCGAATTAGCAGGAGAGTTGCTTTCCGCAAATATAAGAAGTACAGGTGGTTTTGGTAAATTATCTACGCAGGAAGTTTAATATTCCGAATGGTTATGAAACATCGTTGGTTGAAAGTATTGAGAAGAATTTTATATCGAAATTAAAAAAAAATTGGAAACCTTTTATCTTCGCTTCATCAGCCAATGAAAAGCCAAAAAATTGATGTGCTTTCTAAATTTTGCAAGGAATAAGCTTTAGCATTATACACCAATATAAAGCTAACTAAAACCCAATGTAATCAAATTCGTGCAAAAAAAATGCGCTTCCTTCTTACTATCAAGTTTTAGAAGCAAAAAAGACATGAAACCTGTAAAAGGCTTATTTTTTGCTTTAATTTGTGATTACACTAGTTAATTGGAGAAGTAGAAAGTCCTTTTCAACGTAAAATTGCCTTCTAATTTTAAACTGAAGTCCGTCTTGATTCATGAGGTCCAGAATTAAGAGATTTTATTGAAAACATATTTTTTTAGGTTATGCTGCATAACTCAGTTTCTTTTTAAAGATGAAATTGTGCAATACTGTTTTAGAAAGTCTATTAAATAAGCTTTCCAACGAGCTATAAAACTCAACACTAGGGTCAGTAATTTTAAAGATATTAATAAAAATCTAAAGTCATTTCTGAAATCCAAAAAAGTTTTTTTTTAAATTCCAGGCAGCGACACTATTAATGGTTTCCTTTTGGGTACAAAACTAAATCTTTTATCGATTTTCTGGTTTGTAGGACAACAAAAAGTTTGCACGAATAACAAATAGATTCCTAAACCACAATAATTTATATGGCGGAAAGAAAAAACTACATATTATGTTATTTAAAATCTACTGGAATTGTTCATAATTTGCTTTTGGAACGATTTGAGTCTCATATTTGGTAATGAAAGTAGCAAATTTATGAGCGCGTTTACGTATTAAAGTTACAACATTTGCTCGCTTTTACTCTTCATGGAAGCAAGTAAGTATCTGTTAAGTATTGTTTGATGTACCTGATGAAAAATATACACAAGAAATGTGACTTTTTATATTCAAAAAACAGAATAATATGCATTATTGCCATGGTAGTTAATGAGAAGTTTACTAATAAAAATGTCGCAGCCGCCGCTGATGCAAGTTTTATGCGATACACCTATTGAATCAACTATTATGTCAATTGGATAGATGCCAGAAGAGGTCCAGGAAGCCCGCAATAAGGAGCAGCAGATTTCTGCTGTTTTCTTGCAAGTCAGCCGTTGAATCTTGATAAAAATTGGTGATTTTGTGGATTTTGAGCTCTTCTTTGCGAATTCAATCCAGAAAACGGCGAAAATCAGCGAGAAATCGTCGTTTTGCATCGAAATAAGCGGATTTCTCTAAGAATTTTGATGATTTCGGGCAGATTTCTGCTGTTTTCTTGCAATTCAGCCGTTGAATCTTGATAAAAATTGGTGATTTTGTAGATTTTGAGCTCTTCTAATTTGTGAAAATTGTTCTTTGTTCTTGTTGAGTTGTTCCTTATTATAATGTTTGAATTACCAATGTCTTAATAAAAATCACGTAAAATTCAACTTTAGTTGTGATTTATCAATAATAATCGAAAAAAATTACACGGCTGCGGGAAAGCAAGTCGTAGAAAAAGTATAGTACGCGACTCGGGGGTAAGATCAATTACGCTCTCGTGGAATTATAGCGCTCGGCTTCGTCTCGCGCACAATTTTTCCCCTCGTGCGTAATTGGCTTCTTACCCCACACGTTGCGTAATATACTATTATTTGTCTTTGGATTTCACAATGTTTACAATTATATTATGAATTCAAGGTACACATATGGCTGGTATCAATGTTATCAACATTTTCTAAGTTAGAAGAAGATACATTTAGGACTGATTTTGTGGTTTCCTCTTTGATACGCGTGTTTTCCACTGGCAATTGTGGCCCTGATGTATTAAAACTGGTGTTCATATTACTGCCACCTTCACCCAATATTGTTCTTGCAACATTAGTCTTATTTTCAATAGATGAAGTCGATTTCCACCCACCATGTCTCTTGATCGTTGCAAAATCGGCCCCTGCATTGGACAATATGGAAACAGAAGATCGACGAAAACAATGACCTGTACATAAATTTGGTGGGGGTCGCAATCTTCTGGGGAATTTTTCCAAGAGTATTTATTCCTACTGGCTAGGTTGAACATTTATTTTTGCAATAATAAATCAAGAACCTATTATAAGGAGTGTGTCTAGGACGCAAGGCAGAATACTTCCTGTATAGCTGTAGGTAAATTGGCAAGTTCTGATAATCCACAATAGTGGATTCTGTACTGTTATGAGTAATTTGGTTTTAAGGTCTTGAATACTGTCTACTGTCAAATGTAACAATTCGTCTTTGCGGCACACTCCCGCTACTCCAATTATTAACGCCACCTGAAAAATGTGCATATTTATACCTATGTATTTGTTATAATGAAAAAAGAACATACCTTAGTCAACAAAATTTTTTGACTTTTCTATTTCATGCTATTCCAAGATCTTTGATTTTTTTGGAACATATGCTTCCATTTGACGTTTTATAAAGGAAATTACTTTATAATATTTGCTTATATCAATGTTTTGTTTTATATTTACTTTTGCTTTGATTTCTAAAATGGTTTAACTGACAAGGACATGGTACTTCCACTCATGGGCGCCTTTTTGTCACCACCCTGTATAATTAAGAAGATCGACTCCACTGCGATCACTGCGTAGCTCTTCTACTGCCTACAACCACTCCAGAGCCCCTTTTGCGACTAATTTCCCTGCATGAGGCGGTGTAATTTAACCGAATGATGTTTTTGTGGCAAGAATCTAAAAAAATGCTGAAATAATTGACAAAATGTTGCCACATTTACAACATGAAAAACCATGCCATGCCAGTCCATAAGTGAATATCTTTATCAGTGCTTAATTATAAATCCAGTTTTCTCGTGCGAAGAACATAGAAGTGAAGTATGTAAATTAATTATTTCAACGACGGCTGAACCAAATCTAGAAAGAATAATTTTACCCACAAACCGCAATGTCGAAAAATTTTAAAACTGGAACACTCCATCTTATTTCTTTTTAAATAAAATAATTTTGCTGTCTTGTATCAAATTGATTTTGAAGAGTGAACAGCCCAGTTTAAATCTCATATCTAGTTTCTGCTTCTTTTGCTTGAAGCAACAGTCTTAGTTTATAGCCTTTATTGCTTTCCACATTTCAATCGCCACAATTTTCCATTACTCCAGTCTTGTTCTCTCTAACAATAATAGTCCAGTCTCCTAAAAAATATGTAGATACATTCTGTTACTTTGGACTTTTTTGTTGAAAAATAATTGTTATTACTGAAATCAAAAAAGTGTCATAGTCGTAAATTTTTACCAAAAAGTGATCTTAACTGAGCTGCTTTCTAAATATTAGACCATTGGAGGAACAGAGGAGGAGCAGCCTTCTAGTATTGAGGTATAATTTATTGCTTTAGTTAAGATAACAGATAAGAGTAATACGAGGCAACGTGTTCAAAACGACGACAACGACGCAATGTTTGCGAAGAACATTGGAAAAAAGGAAGCCTTTTATAAGAAAAACTAAATGGACTTGATGAGCTCTAGTATAGAATATAAATAAACATGAAAATTACAATTACTATTGTTTGAAACTTCAAAGCTCTCCGCTGGTTACTGTTGTTTGTTGCTTCTAATTCATAACTACTAGAAGCTTTTTCATTTTCATTCTTCTGTTGGACGTCCATAGCTCTTGATGAAGTTGATTTAGCAACCGATGTGTTCAGAACACCAGCAATGCGTTTGGAGACAACTATTTTTTTTGAAGTGAATTCTTCAATATAGCCACTAGCCACACTCGAAGATTTCCATTCCACCTGACGTTTCAACTCATCGATGCTCATGCCACTGTTTGCCATAATCGTATGAAGTTGTAAATAGCGGTATAAATGAGCTCTTATATAAATTTTAAGAAGAAAAATGTTATTGTGTTTATAGAAGGAACGAATATCTGTGATCTCAACATCATTGCTCCACCGGTAGAATTTATGTTGCAAAAAGGCGGAGCCTCAGGCATTCAACGTCTCGGCGGAGCCTCAAGCAACCAACGTCTTAGAGAAATCTGACAAAACGGCGCGGAAAAAAAAACTTTAAAAAACAGACTTGTAGGTATTTCAAGCAAAACAAATTCTACATTAGACAACATATTCGAAGAACTGAAAATTTTAAATAGTTACATGAAAAAAAGAGTCGAAATTGAAGAAAATGAATCATTAGACAATACTTTGATAGGGATGAAATTATGGATTTGGAGTGGCCGGCACGGAGTATCAGTATGAATCCGATTGAACAAATATGGGATCATTTAAATAATGGGTTTTGAGCCAGAAATCCTGCATCACAGTCACTGTATGGTTTGAAAGTTGCGATCGAAAAAGAGTCGAACCGTCTCGCTCAAGAAAAAGTTATTTTACTGATCAGACCCATGCCTAACTGTATGGAAGAGGTTATTAGGGCTAATGGTGGCAGCACCCGTTATTAAAAAGAAAAAATTCTTTGGTTAATCAAATGTACTTAAATGCTGCATGTTTGCTTTTTGTTTAAGTTTTACTAAAAATCCAGAAAACTTATTAAATAATGAGTGCACGACGGTATGAATAAGACATTCTTAAATAGGAAAGCATAATCTTTCAAATGGTACCATTTTTCCAAAATTCTAATTCTAATAAATTGCAACTTTAAGTACTCTTATCTAAACTTTTGCCAACGACATGTTTGTCCACTTCACTGCGCTAAGATTACGCAGACAGTTACAGTTTGTTTAAATTAATGATCAATTTTATGTAGATTTCTGACGACTTTTCTTGATTCTCTTTTATCCGCTAGGGGTGTCGAGGTTGAAGTTACTACTACTATCTGCTATCTTCACCCGCCTTTTATACGATTTCACACGGTATGTGAAAAGAAGTAACAGCTTGTGGCAATAAAACGCCTGCTTTTTATTCTGCTCACCCCATAGAAACTGTAAAAAGAGAACAGGAATATACAAAAACGGTGTTAAGAACGACTTCGAAAAAAAATGTTGAACTGCAGCAAACGACCAAGGACAATAGAAATATACTCAAGAAGTTATGAAGGAAGTGTCGGCTTCTTTAAGTGGGCAGGATAGAGATCAAACCTCAGAGAGGAAGAAAAAACTGCAGTGCAAAGCACCAATCATAACAATAAGACAAGATCACAAAAGGTGTTCAAGTGTCTTGTAACAACCACAATCGGCATTTTGATGCAGAATTTGCCATTATAAAGAAGTGCGAGTGTTCTGGAACTTGTATACATAGGTTACTTATTATGTGCTTTCTGTAAATGTACGGGCTTTCTAAATAAAGGATTTTCAAATATAAACTAAATAATTCATTAGAATTTTTCCTGCATAATCCAATTTTAAGAGTGCGTAAGTGCGCTACCTATCCTAAAAATCTGATCTTTTAAGAGCTTTCCCTTTGAACTCCTGCGATTTTCCTTTGAACTTCAGCAGGTCATCAGAAGATTGTATAGGTGTTGATTGTAAGGACACGATTGCAACAATTAGTTCCAATTTTCTCCCAGATAATTATGTGTTAACAGTGCCAAAGTACCATAGAATTGAAAGTCCTAGACCCACCTTCAAAAGCATTTTCTTCAAACGTCAGTAGTTCATCGAAAGATTGTATAAGTGCTGTTTGTAAACATAAGATTGCAACAATTAATTCCAGTTTCCTCCTAGATGAACCCATTATAACAGTGTGTAAGTTCCATACACTTATAAGTCCCAGCTCCAACTATCCCAAACCTGGCCCTTCAAAAGCTTTCCGTTTGACCTCAATTAGTTCTCCTCTATGTTCAATACGTCAGCGAAGGATTGTACAAGTACTGATTGTAAATACACGAAAAGAAGAGAAGAAAACTTGAAATTAAAGAAAGAAAACGAAGAACTTAAAGCTGAACTGAGAATTTACAAAAGCCTTAAAGCAGGACTTTCTCCTTTTTTAAATCCCAATCAAGAACAATACCTAAGGCGAAAAACAGCAAGAGGTTCTCAGTGGAGCGGTAAGACCATGATGAAGGCATACACAATAAGAATAGCAAAATTAATGGCGGAGGAAGAGAAACACTGTTGTATCCTCATTAATGAAATAGCCGTTACTCCCAAGTTCGATTATGATCCTAATTAATAAACGACTGAAAACTAGAACTTTCCCCAAATTTCTTAGATGTAGCACTAAAATTACTAAGGTTACAAAATTTAGAGGAAGGATCATTCATATTTCAGCTTCGCCTTGAAAATAAAAATTTCTAAAATTTGTGTCCTTCGATCGACAATATGGCAAAATTAATAAACGATCGAAAACTAGTAATTTCCCCAAATTTCATAGTTGTAGCACCAAAATTACCAAAGTTACAAATTTTAGAGAAGAATAATCGCTATATAGGTGTAATACACGTAGAGTAACGTAAAAACGGAAACTTTTTTAAATATTTTAAATTTGCCATATTAATGGGGTCGTTAAGACAGGGCAAGTTTAAGAAAACTTAAACTGCGCAGCATTTTATTTAATTGCGTAGTTTGTCTTAGGTGGGAAACAAAATGGTGAGTTATGTTAAGCATTTTTTTGTTTTTTATTTAATGTTTGTAATAATAATTTAAAAAATGTTTAGAGTCAATCGGGCGAACACTTATTAGAACTGTAAGTATTTTTTGTGGTATAATTTTAATTGGAAGGACAAACCTGAAATTCATGTATTCAGTGATCCAAATGACTTCGACGATTAAATAATAATGGAAGAGACCCCATCACCGCCGCCAGAGATTTCTCTACTCACAAAAGGGTTTCTAGAGTTTATGAGAGTTAAAGATTATGATGGTTACTCTGGCGGAGGTGGAGAACGTGAGGGTAGAGAACGTGAGGGTGGAGAACGTGAGGGTGGCGAACGTAATGGTGAAGAACGTGATGATGAAGAACGTGATAGTGGAAAAGATAATGTTGGTGAAGAACGTGATAGTGGTGAAAGAGGTGATTTTGGTAGTAGACATGGAAGAAGAGGCGGAAGAGGAAACGACGATCAAAGAGGAACAGACGGTGAAAGCGGCAGGAGAGGAAGGAAAGGAGGAGGTGATGGTGGTGGACGTGGTGGACGTGGAAGAGGAGGAGGTGATGGTGGTGAACGTGGAAGAGGAGGAGGTGAAGGTGGTGAACGTGGTGGACGTGGAAGAGGAGGAGGTGATGGTGGTGAACGTGGTGGACGTGGAAGAGGCTGGAAAGGAAAGAAGAACGGAGGAGAAGGTTCGGAATGTGGTGGGGAGGGATGTCGAGGAGTTTCCCGTAATGCACTAAAGTGAGTGGACTGTCTAAAATTTAGCAATGAATTAATTGGTTTCAAAATTTTCAGAAAAAAAATATGGAGGCAGCGGAAGAAGAATGCCGCCGCTGCCGTCGCTACTGGTGCAGGAAACGCCAGAACCATAGTGATTAACAATTTTAGAAATATAAACTTCCACTAAACTTTTTTTGTTTTATTTATATACTGAAGATCACAAAAACGTCGTTTCGAGTTTGAATTGCATAGGCAGCACGTAAAACACATTCAGGTTTGTCTTATGACGAAATTTGAGTAATGCCAACTGTCACTGGTTCGAATTTTTTTTTTAATGCGATGGGTTTTCGACCCCGTGAACGTGGCGGAAGCTCATTGGCCGAAGCACGACACCAGCGCCATCAACGTCCATCCATCGAAATGTCAATGTCAATCGTTGAAAGAAAATCGTGTTTTTGTTTTTGCAAATCGTGTCCTTTGAAGAGCGAAAACGTGTGCGAGCAAAGTGCCCAGAGGCGCAACGGATCGTGAAAAGTGTCGAGAATACCCAAAACCAGTTGCACATGACATAACAACATGTTCAAGCAGAAAACCGGTGGAAAACGTAAACATATGACAGCAGCGCCACCAATATGAAGTTGAAACGTCAATTGTCGAAAGACAGAAGGTTTTTCAAAAATCGAGAAAACGGCCCCCGAAGCGCCCAAAGACTCGAAACCTCGCCCATTAGTTGGGGGAAAGGGTCCTCTATCCGAAAATCGAGCCAAAAAACGCCTCGATCTTTCAGGTTCGGAGGAGAAGCGCCCAAAGCGAAAAACTTGGACCTCTTAACTATCGAAGCGAGAGAGCCTGCTCAAGATTTAGTAAGTGTTAATCTTTCATATTTCTAAAATTTGTGTCCTTCGACCTACAATGTTGCAATTTGGCAAAATTAATGAACGATTGAAAACTAGTAATTTCCCCCTTTGGTACTCTTTTATCTGGAATAATTCAAATGTGCTGCTAGTAACGAGAAGAATTTATGAACGGAAGACGTGGTACTTATTATCTACTAGGTAGGTACGTATTTTTTTTATATTTTTTTTTTCTTATGAGATTGTGGTTATGATCTGCGACCTTGGTGTTTGAAACCCCCTGGATGAAGAACCTGCTCCGAATACTCCAGAACATAACTATAACACTGCTAAGAAACATGTAGGGAGCATTATTGAATGGTGTATTGGAGTTCTAAAAAATAGGTTCAAATGTCTATTGAAACATCGAGTTTTACACTATTCTCCTCAACAAGCTGGTCATATTGTAAATACATGTGTTGTTTTATACAACTTATGTATTCAGCATAACATAGCAGACTTAAATGAAGATGACGGAAACAATTTTCAGTAGGACAAATTACTTAAATAAATGTCTTGAAATTCAGACCACAAAATAAAACTTTTAAGAGTAGTTGTTTAATAGTATATTATAATACAAGTATATAAGCAAGCCTTTAAAATCCTGACCAGCTGGTGAAAAGGCCGAAGAGATTTTTTACTCTGATCTTCTTTCAACGTCTTCACAGTGAAAATGTTTCTGCTCCGTCTCGTTTTGCCGATTTGTCATTAATTACATTTAGTTTCATTAAAATTTTGACAAAATCGGTAGAATCCGATTAAATTTTGAAGATACTACGAATGCTATGGCTTTATTACAGCCTTTGATGGCAAGTTGAAATCCGAGCCGAAATCCTAACTTTTGAGTTGTATAAAAATTAGTGATTTTTGAAGAATTTTAGGTCTTTTGCGGTTGTTTACTTTCTGAAAACAGCAATTTTTCTAAGATTCTGTTCTGATATTATCGCTTCAAACGTCCAGAAGTAACATTTTATATACTACTGAACCACTATTACTTCCCAGTCGAAGCTACATCTTAATAAATGCGAATTTGGTCATGAATATAAAAGACAGCATATTATTAACGGAGCCAACTTTTGCTGATGAACTTGACATTAAAAAAAAACAAGAAAAGACCATGAGTTTTATAATTGACCAAATGATTGTCGCTCTGTGTTATACAGGGTGTTTGATAAGTAAAGCACCAACTCTTAGAATCAGGTGGTTTACAGAAAGAGGTCTTCGTGAAAAATTTCTTTTTATTGTTTTTCCACAAACTGTGACGTGATTGGTTACTTTTACGTCCTTCCACTGCTAATAAGAAGTGCTGCAGTAAAATTCTTCGAGATTTCAATTACTACCACCTTCATAACTTTGCTGTTACAGTTTGGTGCTCTGCTTACTAAACACCCTGTATAAAACAAAGTGAATAAGCATGATGAACAGTCGACAAATGGTCCATTGATTGCACTGTTACATCTAAGTATCTCGAGAAATGTGCTAATCATTCAAAAGATTTTAGAAAAAAAATCAATACAGATAGAATGTGATTCTGTGTATCGACCAAGTGAGTTTGATGTACTTTCTAGGGCTAAAAGATTAAAGTCAATGCCATACAGATCTAAAATGATAAGCTACAATTTCTTCAAAAATTTTGCCATTGGTGAAAAAATGGTCTACAAATCAATTCGACCAGGAAGAACCAATGGAGATCTTGTAGTCACTGACATAAAAACGATTTGCACTCACCCAACTGGTAAATTTTGTTGCAAGCTTAGTTTTGGTGACGAACGTTTTAAAAAACTTCCTATCCTAACTAAGCAGACAAAAAAAAATTTTTTCCAAAATTACACAATACAAGACTGAATATTCCACTGGATACGTTAAATAATCTCCAAGCATTGAAAATGTTTATAAACTCACGCCTAGCCATATTATGCTCATTCCACACAAAGATAATAGCCGTAAAAGGGAACGCCAGCAAAAACTGAAAAAGAAAAAACTCATTTCATTCTAGGTTTTTCAATTTCACAAGTTTAAAAATGGCAGTTATTACATACAGTTGTTTTCAATAAAAACTTACGTTCCTTTTTACTTATTTTAAGGTAACAAAAGACAAATAATAAAAAAATTTGACCAACCAATTAACGCTTATATCCAGCGAGCAAAATAATTTGTAATCGAGTTGCGTTTGAAACAAAATCTAATCGGACGATTAATGATGTCTGTAGTTCCGCCATTTGCCGGCATTAATGCGTTTTGGAAATTTTATTAAAATGAATGCTAATAATTTGAAATTGTACTGAGTCGTTCAGTTTAACAATTCTGCAATTTTTACAATTTATTCCTGTTCTTTAGATAATTTTTGTGATGAATTCCGCTGTGAGACCTTGATCGATATTGGACGTAACTTGAACCACTGTCAACAGCTGTCAACTCAATTGTTTCGTGTTTTCAAAATACTGAAGATACTGAAGAAAATTTGGAAGATTTAACCTTCCAGTTGTCAATTATTAGTCAATTTTTAGGCCTACTTTTCGGCCAAATAACAAATGCTACTTTTTCTCCAAACGTTAAATTCACTTCCACGACCGACAATGAGTGAACGCAAGTTGAATTATAAACATGGATGGCTATGCATGTAGCTGTCATTTAATGTGAAAAAATATTGGTTTCAAAGAGTACTTTTTCTGCCTAGGCAGCAAAAGTGTTTCCATGCCAACGAGCGCTTTCATTTTCAAAATTGCCTGCTTTACTGTCTAAAAGCGACTAAAAAATAGTGACTTTTGGGACGTTTGGAGAAAAACATATTTAATTACAACGTGAAAATATGATAAACTTGCAAATCAATAAATATCAATTTAAAAGTGAACAAACACTTAGATAATCAACTTTCCTTTCAAATATTCGAAAAAAATGTCCATTTTTTGAAACGGCAGTGTTTTCCAAAAACAAAAAAGTACATTTTTCATGTTCAAAGTCAATTTTTTTTATGGTAACAATTTATAAAAAATCCACGAGTTAAATTAATACGCATGTGACTCAAAAAAGTAATACATTTAGGCTGGGTTTTTCCAACTTTTAGTTAACTTATAGTTTTGCAACTAATAATTAAAATTAGCTATAAGTTAGTCTTTGATGCCGATGCTAATGCTGCTCAGGAAATCGGTAAGTTTTGAATTAGATACAATTAACAGAAGATCAGAAGAATTTTCTGGTTCAACATTAAGAAAAATATAAAATTCTTAGAAAACCAAAACTTCTTCTATCAGACATTCATGACAAGTTGTTGAGTTTTAAAATCAGACACTCAAATTGAAGAACTAGAATCGAGTGGAAATGAGGCGGTGCAGAATAGTCCTATGGAAGATGCGATGATGCAGCCTGCTTCATGTTCAAGTGAAATGACTCCAATGATCCAATGAAAGTAAAAATGTACGAATCTAGAGGTAAAGACGCAGATTGGTCACAACTTAGTATCAAGAAATTAAAACGGCCAACTACAAGTTAACTCGAATTTCATGTACTAGTCAAAATAAATTGAAAGTTAACTAAGAACTATACTAATAGTATTAATCAAATATTAAGCAACTATAACGACAATGGAAAAACACTTATGTGGTAGATAACTATTAGTTAATTCAAACTGTAAGTTAACTAAAGACGGAAAAACCCAGCCTACACATATATTTAATAGCATATAGATGCTGCCTTATGCAGAACTGTAAATGATAGTATTTTATTATTTGGAATTTCAGTTTAGCACTCTTGTAAAATATTTTGGTCTTCCCACAAAGAATATACGCAATTCAATTTGCAAAGCTTTCTTATCCAGAAAAATGTAACGAAACTGAATACGCAAGTGAAGATTGGCCTGTGGCTTTCCTAAGACGCAACCCTAGTTAACCTCTTCGTACGAATTTTAACAGAGAAAACCTCCATAATAAACTAGAAACAAGTCATTCTTTGAGCCACAAAATATACACAATATTGACGAAACAGGCATTTTAAAGATCACTTTATTAGAGATGGTCCCATCCCAGTAACTACCTAAAACAGAAGCGACCAAACCCAGAAAAGGGGGAAAACGAAAATTGAAATCGGCAATATTGACGGATTCCTCAGAAAAGCGATTAATTGAAGAACAAAATAAAAAGAAAATAGTTCAATTGAAGCGCACCCTTAGCCAAAATCTGAAGAAAACATTAGTGCATCAGAAAAACAAAACCAAGGAAAAAAGCCAGCTAGGAAAGTAATCAAAGATGTTTCTTCAGGTTCAGATGAAGAAACCTTTACCTTACAATGCCGAAATTGTAAAAAATTGGCACATTTAAATTGTACTAACAAGAGCTCTTTTTACATTTGTGTTACCTGTGAGTCTGAGACTGATTAATTTGAAATGAGTTCATTTTTAGTTGTGTTATTTCAGTTTAAATATACCAGCTAACGGGATGCGATTACAACCCAACTTTTTACAGACAAGGCAAAAAGGCCTTTAGATATTTTGATCGGAACTTTTCAACAAGCATTTGCAAACTTGGGATGTGAAGCTTATGATATTGAAGAATTATTTCCTACCATGGAATCTTTATCTGCCATTTGTGCGCATTAAAAAATCTACCCGATGTCAACAGTGCTATGATGGAAATATTTCGCAAGAAGTCGAAAGAGAACAACTTGACCACTGCACCATCAAAACGTAAGAAAAATATTTCAGAAATATCGTCCTCATGAGGAAGAAAACTGACTGGATCCAGTTTTCAGTGTCAATCAAGGGCAAGGGCAAGGAAAAAAGACATGTGAGCAACAAAATTTTTGTTTAAGGTAGGCCATGAAAGAGAGAGACAAACATAGAAGTCATGTCGGAGTGAAATTTTGTTTTTGCTATAACCTCATTTTTTTATAAAAATACGTAACATTACGAGGTGCAAATAAGAGAAAATGTATCGTGTGTCTCTCTAGAATCAATGGTGTATTGAAAACTAATTGAAATTAAATCAAATGACAAATGTCAAACCACTGTCAAATTTTTTCTCGACTTACGTAAATGCAAATGTAATCAAAATTTGAAGGAAAAATGCTGTTTTATCAAGTCAACATCTTGTCTTACAAATGTCATCTAACCTTTGATTCGCTTTAGATTGTAACAAAAGTCGTTCTTGGTGAAATTGTCGTTACAGCAATCACAAATCAACTGTCATCGCCAGGAGAACATGATGCAAACGTACACAAAACCCCAGGTGAAACTAAACTTTGGACAAAAGAAAATACCCCCGTCTTGATTAGCCTCGTCAAAAAATACGACAACTAATTTAGTCGAAAAATTAAGAAGCATGTGTGGGAAAAAATAGCGAAGAGTTTACTAAATACATACAAAAAATAGTGAAAAGGCAAAACCATGTCAAACTAGGTTATCACAAAAACGAACAAGAAAGCAAGAAACAGCCTTCAAACATTAGATACTCTAAATAAGAAAATTACTTCAACGATTGAAGTTCTTAAATCCAACCAGCAATAACAGTAACACCCAAAAGACACGCAGCTCCTGAAAGCTTTGCTCCTGTTTTGGAAAAAGGACAAGATAATTCGCCAAAGACCATAAGCATTTATAATATTTTTGCTCTGCAGTCAGCTGAATCTGTTCTGTCTCTCTTCAGTTGCGCACCGAAAATCATCGGCCGTACCTTATAAAACGGAAATTTTGATCTAGTGACCTTACAACCCCGCCAACGAGAACGCCACCTAGAGAAGAAAAAGAAAAGGTTTTAGGCGAGCGAGAAACGATACTACCGGTCGTTGTCATTTTAGTTATCCAAAGGTTTTAGTATTTAATTAGTAAATATAAATATTATTATTTAAACCAACCGCACTTACAATTGATCAAAAACGTGTCCGAATGAAATTTCGCAAGAATGTTTAGACCGTTTTAAGAAATATGGCCCCCTCAGACTTTCACTTGCTCCCTCGACTCAAAATCTTTCTAGGTGGACAAAGATTTTCAACAAATGAGGAGGTCAAAGATGCTGTGGACACTTATTTTGCAGGTTTTTCAAAGTTAATTAACAATTTCTAGTGACCAAAAAGTGCAATACGTTCGCGTCAAAATTGACCTTCATACAAATGAATCAAGTGACCTGTGAAAATTTGGTGTAGTTTCTCACTCACTGTCCGTCATAATTTTAAAAAGTAACTTGATGAACCAGCGGTTCTTCTCTCAATTTGCATTAGATTTTGGATAAAAACAGATATTTTTTTATTTATTTTGAAAAAAAAATTGAAATTACTACACTTCATAGGCGTCGCGACGCCAATCGAACCGTGGTAAACACAAATTTTGCGTTACGTTGTGAAATTTGATCAACCATAAGTAAATGCAGTATTACACATTTTTATCTTTGAAATTAAAGACGATTTTGAGGGCGAGATTCAAAAACGTGTAATCGTTCTGGGAAGAACCGATTTTTTTTATTATTTTTATGGGATTCCCCATAAGAGAAAAACGTTTAACATGGCCCTAAGAATGAACTCTGAATGTTTGTCATTTATAATCGCTCTAAGCGTTTTGGTGGAGTGTTGTCAAATGCAAATTAACTGTTTTAACCACACTTTCTGTGTGACAAAAACAACAATCTTTTGAAATCCCAATTTCATTTTCCGAAAGTGAGAACGAAAGTGAAGATGAAGAACTTTAACAAAACAGCAAAGAAAATTGAATACTCCACAACGAATCAAAAACTACTTTGAAGTTACAAAACCGAATTACACACCGTCTCAATTTCAACATCATTTTCGTTTAACAATTCTTGATTATTTAATTGATTAATTAAGTGTACTTGGTCATCAACTTGTTTAAAAAACGAAATCGAATTTAAAAAATATGTAAGTTTTTAGTAAATTATTTTTTGTAATTGCATGAGGACCTAAATTTATTGTCGTAGGCAACATTTATCACCAAAATTGGTGGGACTAGTGTTTATGAATGTGTGAAGAGATGCCTTTCACGAATAATGACAAACGAATTGGGGAAAGAATTTTGTTGGACTGGGAGAAGGGAAAAACGGGCGTTTGCAGGACTTCAATTACAAATAGGATTGACAGGTGAGTTTTTTTGATGTTTTTTTTTTGTTCCAGCTGGAATTCAAGCCAACAATGGGTTAAAAAACTCATCAGAAAAAGATATTGAAAATGCGGTGAAATGCTGGTTAGCAAGAGCTTCGTGACTGTTGGTTTTTCCTATAAAATCATAATTTTAAGCAGTGAAAATAAACAAAATTTTAAAAAATAATACCAAAATAAGGACACTTAATTTCTAACAGTTCAAGCTGTTCAAGCTGGCATAAGATTTCATGTCCAGCTTTAAACACAAGTTCGCCCTCCATCCACAATGGGTCTTTGCCTGTCACCAACATAAGTGAAAATGTCCCCCAAGTCTACATTGACTTTTGGCATCTTTTCTTACTTAACAAGAGACCCATTTAAACACTACAGATTAAACTAATAATGTACATTATTATTTTAAAATAAGTTAAAATTTAACCACACCACTACACCACGAAAAATACAATACCATGTCACTGTTCCAAACAAATACTAAACAAGCAATATGAAAATGTCTAAAATCCATAAACGTCTACAAATGCAAAAACAAGTAATAATCCACATATAAAAGAAAAAAAATGAAATTCTACTTTCACGCGTGATCTGCGATATGTCAATTTTGACGTTTATTTGTTTTCCTTATTCGGAGAGCGCCCTCTGATGACGCTTATTTTCTCCCCACCACCCGCCCCTGACGTCATCAGCTCGCAACTCGCTCAGCGCTCATATAAGCGCAGACAGAACGGCAAATCGTCACACATTCTGAGTCCAGGATCGGAACGAGCAGGGTCACGCCTTCTTGTTTCCTTCAGCGATCAAGAACTTCAAATTCGAGGCATTCGCAGCGAAACAAATCGTGCTTTTCAGCGCAAACCAAACCGTGCTTTTCAGCGCAAACAAATCGTGCTTTTCAGCACCACAAAGACGTGCTTTTTAGCGCATCGCAGAACTTTAATGAGATAAAGCTCAATTAATAATAAAGATTTCTGACTTCCCAAAGTCCCGACACATGAAAATAAAATTCATGTTGGGTGACTCCGCCCATCCGTCACAAATTAATTTTCGCCCAATTTGAGACACGAATTAAAATTCGCATCGCACCTGGACAGATGAAAATTCCACGAAGTCCGCCCAATCCCGAAGATGTCTGGGACGCTGTCCCTCGAAGAAACGGTGGCGAAAGCCGTCGCGGACTTGGGGGAAAAATTGCGAGCCGAACTGCTGGAGTCGCTGGTGAACGAAGTCTTTTCAGACATCCGTCGCGAACTCATTGAAGCGGTTCACCAGGCACGACCGCAATCCCCCGCTGTCCTTCCTCCACCAATGGATGAAGAAAAAGCGGAGAAGAAAAAGAAATCGAAGAAACCGAGGAAACCCAAGAAGAAGGCACCCGAACCGATGGAAACGGCTGACCAATCAGCAACGGCTGAGACAGCTGTTCCATCGACGTCCGCTGACGTCTCGACGCCGCCACTCACCGAAAAGACCTCTGAGGAGGTGTTTGTAGGCGGCGGCGTCCCAGAGGCTGACGCGTCAATGGAACTGGTTTTCTCCTTTTCGGAGGAATCGGAACCTGAAGAGGAACAATTCACCACCGTTCTAAGCCGAAAGGCCAAAAAACGAAGAGTGGTTGTTTCCGAGAGCGAGGAGGACGACGAACGCGAGGCGAAATTGTCGACGAAGGCCCTTTCGAGGAACTTCAAGTCGGCTAAAAAGCCCCAAAAGGTCGTCCCCGAATCTCGCGACCAAAACACGACTTCGGATCGTCTGGAGAAAATACCACCGGTAATTCTCCACAGGGACGAAATAACGAAGTCGTGGAATGAGGTCTCCACACTTCTTCGGAGTCACACCATTGATTACACCAAGGCAAAAGCGGTCGTGGGTGGAATAAGAATCCAGCCAAGTACTGTCAACGATTTTCGTCGCATGACAAAATTGTTCGACGTGGAAAAGCTGCCTTTCCACTTCTTTTCGCTGAAAAGCGAAAAACCGTTAAAAGTCGTCCTACGAGGAGTCTCTTCAATGGCTGACATAAAGTCAGTCGAGGAGGAACTTCTGGGGCGCGGATTCGCCATGGGCAAATCGGCACATCTACGATCTAACCACGGTTCAAGGCCTCCAGGTGTCGACAGAGCCGCTGAAGAAGCGCCGGTCTAACGGCCAGTGCTTCCGCTGCCAGCAGTGGGGTCACTCACAGCGCGGCTGTCACGCTACCACCAGGTGCGTGAAATGCGCTGGACCCCACGTCTCTCGGGAATCTTATGATGGACGATCTATTAAAGACCATTGAAGGAAAAAACACAAAAGTAATAGCATATGCTGACGACCTACTCTGCCTCGTTGAAGCTAATAGCAAGTCGGATTTAGGCAAAAAAGGCACTGAAATTATGGCTGAAATTACAGCTTGGGGAAAGAATGTAGGAGTCAGCATCTCTAAAGAGAAAACAGTACAAATGTGGTTGAAAGGAAGCATGCAAAGCAGAGTCCCCATCAAAGTTGAGGAGCAAAACCTGAAAACAGTCAATCAAATAAAATATCTGGAAATAACCGTCGGACAAAGGTTGAAGTTTAGACCACACCTCGAAGGACTGAAAACGAAGGTTATAAAGACCATGGGCATGATGAAACGTGTGCTCAAAAATGAATGGGGTCTAAAAGGAAAAGGTACTCTGTATCTCAGGCCGAACAAGTTCGGCACGAATCAGTTTTGGTTCAATATTAATTCACCTGTATGTTTTTCAGACAATCAAGCAGACGGAAGAGTTCATGGCACGTCCCAACACTGCAGACTGTATTTTGAGGAAATGTGTTTCGCAACGGTGAGGTAATTAAAAAAAATAGCTTGCCAAGTTTAAATTTACCTGGTTAAGTGTATGTTGTTTATAAAATTTAAAGATATTAATAGAGAATTAAAGCATTTACACTGGACTCCACAGCAGAGAATTGCTTTTCTATTTCTCCGCCAGAAGCCACATTGGTTACGCCAAAGAAACTTTGGGTGTAATATAAAATATTAACATTAAAATAGTGCTCTTATTAATTTTTGTATGTTTTACAGAAGCTCTTCAGATGGCGGCGAAAAGGACCTCACATTATTCATCGGGGCAAAGCCACAGCCCTAAAATTTTACGGTCTGGTCCGAGAAAGATGTATGGGCCAAGGGCCAGACTGTTTGAGGATTCTCAACCTTCAACGTCAACCTCAAAAACAAGGTCTGACCAGAGAAAATCAAAGGCGAAGGTATTTGGGAATCCTCAACCCTCTACGGCATTTGACGAAGGTAATTAAATTTTTTCTTTTGAATAATTGTTATTGTGTTAAATCCATTATCGCAAATATTGCGAACAGAGCGTCTCGCCTTCTTAGAACAAGAGATACGTTTTAATCACCGGTGAGAAGCGCAGTGTTAGTGTCAATCCAGAACGGATGCAGCTGTTGCTGATGCCGGGATTCAGAGAAAATCGCCACCACCCCCGGTGGTGGTAACTGTTGTACCCATTCTAACAACAGCGAGGCGTTCTGGTGAGTTTGGTTTAATTTATGTTATCCTATTTTATTTTTGCTGATTTGTTTTAACTTCGTATTTTTGCGCTTGTTTTATTGTATGTATCGTTGTTCTCAAATAAACCGCCATACTATTCAATTTCTATATTAATTCGTACTCCGCGTCCGAAGACCTATATCAAGGTTGCACACGCGTAAAGGTGTGCTGGTGGCAGCGAAAAACTTTTACCAACATCAAGGGCCTTACCACCCGCAACCCAAATCGGCGCCACATTATTGTTATTGGCCAATTACAACGAAAATTAATATAAATATTTTTAGGTGTTCAGCCCATGTCATTCCTAGATAAACCTGGATTCGTACCTGTCAGGTCTAGAACTACCTTCACTAAATCATCGCGTAAGCAAAAAATATTATTTATAATAATTTTACATTCTTAGAAGAAGACATTAAGTTACAAAAAATGATAATTATTTACAAAGCAGTTAAGCGATATCTTAGATTCATAATCAAAGACGGTAAACATCATTATTAACTTTGTAGCATGGCGTTTTGGTGGAGGTTTCAATATAACTGTCTAATGGCCACATTGTTAACGTCATGAAGCAAAGCAAAAATAATAATTTATTAATTATTATAAACAATTGTAGCCATATTACCCGCAGTTACCGTCCAATTTCTAATGTTTTTATGAGACATTTAATATAATGAATTAATATTTTTTAGGAATACATCACGGAAAGAAAACTCGGCCGATAAGGTTTAAGATAGGGAGGGTGAATGAAAAGGTTATGCAGAGGACAATCCGGAAATTGAAGGTAAAAGGCATATATCTTCAGAGAAGTAAAAAGTCGCTTGTCCACAAATTGAGAATGTTGCAAAACAATCCACAAATGTTAAGTTCATTTAAAAATTAAGATGAAACCACTTTGAATTTTTTCTTGAGCCAAATGAGAAATCAGCCACTAAAATCTAGAGGCAAGAGATTCACACTTCATGATAAAATTTTGGCTTTGTCATTAATGAAGCAGAGTGGGAAGAGCTATAGGCTCCTTCAAAGACTGTTCAGTTTGACATCCAATAAAACTTTACAGCGTTTGTTGAATGGTTTGGATTTTCTTTGTGGAACAAATGTTCACGTTTTTGAACACTTGTCCGCCGTGGTGTCAAAATGCAAGTAATGAATAAACATTGCCTGTTTATGTTTGACGAAATTGCGCTTGACAGCGAAAGTGCGAAACGTTCGAAACACTGGCTTGGATGTGTCGTTGCTACGGTTTGTGATCAGGGAGCAACAAATGTGGCAGCCAGTCTCTTCTTACAGAGACTCAAGCCGAGTGTTTACGGCAACAAAGGGAAAATAGATACCATGGGTATTTAATCGATGGAACAGAAATTGTTCATTTTGATGACTACCCCCATTAAACGAAAGCAATCAGGAATGGCCTTATTAAATACCCTTCTCTGCCCTTCACTCAAGATGGCAAAGAAAAACGAGCATCATGGAACCATGTGATGGAATTGTATAGAATTGATGGGAAAAATAAATATAGTCAATTCGTAAAGTTAACGGATGAACATATTATTCCGACTAGAATTCGAAAAATGAGTGTACATTGCACACAAGTTTTTAGTCGTACAGTTGCTTCCACAATGGAGACAAGGGCATCAATGCCCAGAATTCGAGACCTATTTGGATCCTCCTGCAGTGGATACAAGCGATATATTGATGTTTTTTAATAATCTTTTTGATATCGTGAATATTAGTCGACTGAGGTTTCGATTCTTGAATCTATGTTCTATACTGACTCTTCGTCTTCTAAACGTATTCGCATTCCTTCTTTTTCAAATGGGGTTTTACCCTGCGAAGCTTCAGTTACATGGAATCAATTGTCTGCAAAAGGTTTTAAATATCTAATTTCCCGTTCCTTCAATCAGGATCCAATTGAAATTTTTGTTTCTTGTGTGAGTAGCCACGCCGGACCTAATCGAAAACCCATTTGTTCTGCTTTTTCTTCTATATTCAAATCGTTACTTATTAACAGTCTTGTTTCTCCCCTTTCCGTTGGCTCCAATTGTTTCGATTCTCAAAAATTTTATTGAACATCGCATAGAGCAAGCATGCAACGTGGTGGAAATTCCAAATCCGGTATAACCAGTTGATGTCACCACGGCCTATGTATCTGGGATGATTGCTAAGAATAAACTACAAAAATTTATAATGATTTATTATTAAAATTGAAGAAAGACTTAATTTGTCATATATTCCACTTACTTTGAAAAATATGCTAATAAATTTAGGACACAAGGATTGAACAGAAAAGAAGTTGATGATTTTTATATTCTTATGAAAAATACAAATATAATTTGTTTGATAAACCAGGTAGCACCTTTAATATGGATCAACGCGAATCTTTCGACAAATCTAAAGTTCAGCTTAAACTCGACCAAGCCGAAGACGATGTCGACGTCTACGCAATGAAGAATGACACCCAAAGTATTCCCATCCTTATTGGTCAGTCTTTCATCAACACCAACAGGGTGCTGCTTGTGAGGAACAACGAGATATGGGAAACCCTTAACGCATTCCCTCCAAAGGAGAATGTAACCTTTGTGAATCAAAAAATCTGTTTTAACTCTGAAATTTTAGTAGTTCAAATAGCACTTTAAAACAAGAGGAAAGTTACCATCTTCATCAGATGATGGCAGGTATGTAAATAATTATATTAACAAAATGGATATTGTAAATAATAGTATGTAAATATTTTCTTCAGAACCGCTGATAGCGATTCAGATTTAACTCGCATTGCCCCAAGAAAGCGACCTATTTCAACAACAGAAGATAGTGAAGGGTTCAATAAAGGTTCACCAGCCCCTGCTGAGACAAAAAAAACTCGGATAATGCAAAGGCTGTTTGAAATAAAAAATCTTACACAAAAATTTCAAACTTCTGGAATTATGTCGATTTTAATGTCTTTGTTGACTGGGCCCCATTAGTAAAACCAAGAAGAGCTTCAAATGATTATACAGGGTAGGTCAACGAAAACGAAACAGAGGCGATTTGAGACATTTATCCGAAGATTTTCAAAAAAAGCAGGTCAATTTTAGTTGACCTCTGTTTCGTTTGCGTTGCCCACCCTGTATTACTATTATAAGACATTGCTAAATTTAAAATTGACGCGCTTAAAAACCCAAACATGGCGGAGGTTTGCGCTGCTTGGTATATTTAGTTACTTTAGCATTGGAAATCAGCAAGACGTTTCATTCTAAATTGTCCAAACTCACAGCTACGAAAAAAGGTTTTTTTGCCATAATTATGATTTTCAATTTCAAAATAAAATTATGAATATACCAAAAAACGTTCAATTGGCAGACTCAAATTATGAGATTGTAATCATTTTGAAGGAAGTTAAGTAGAAAATCATGAAAATTCAACAATTCACACACCTGCAGGCAAAAGTCAATTTTAAACAAAAGAAGAAATCTGTAGACAGCGCTGATGAAGACAGTGAAGCTGGTAAAAGAACTTTTGATGAAAATACGCTACGTTAGTCAGTGACAGCCTTTTTTGCCTTGTACCTGAAGCACCACAAAGTACCAAGAGAAAACGAACCGTATCTGATGACATTGACACTTCTATTAAAAAAAAACATTAAAAGTAATGGACAAAATTGACATGACCAAGAAGGAAAACAAATTTTCAACTTTTAGTAATTTTGTTGCCAAAGAATTGACAATCCACAATGAGGAAATTCTCAAAACGCAAAGCACGATATTTCAGAAATTTTGTATAAAACAAAAAATAAATGGACTTCCTTTTAATGGAAAATTCTCCATCAAAATCCGAGTTGATTGCCGTATCGCACAATGTTCAGGCATTTAAAGCATTCAAGTCACAAGTATTTAAAGCTGACCATTCACAGCACTTCTTCGTGCAATTTAAGGAAAAATTTTCGCAAGTAATGTAGCATAGAATGCAATCTAGCGATAATGAGCAGTGGTTGGCCAACTTAAAGAGCTTGTAACTCTGAAACTAGAAAGGCCTGAACATTGTGCGGTACTACAATCAACTCAGATTTTGATGGAGAATTCCTTATTAAAAGGAAGTGCGAGCGTTCTGGGACACCTGTATATGGGCGGCGTCGATCAGTTAGATAACCATGCATCTGCGTATAAAAAATGGTACGATTCCTTTTAAGATGAAATAGTACATATCATTCAGAGTGAAAGGTCTTTTTGCGCTTACTATTATTGCAAATGAGATAAAAAAAAAACCGTAAAGTTTTACGGTAAAAATAGGTAAGATCTTTGAGACTTCTTATGAGGCTGACATTTTCTCAGTTTTTGACTTATCGATTCTGATCTGGCAAATACATAACAATTTCTGTGTCGATATTTGAGTTGCCTACAAAAATTTCCTGCAGCCCGTTTCAAAAAACTTACTACTATGGTGAGTTCTTAAGGTTGCTTTTATCCTTGTAACTGCGCCAACAGAATGACGCAGCTAGCTTGAAAGCTTGGACTTTTTAGAAACCGTAAACTTTAAATGCTTTTATTCTACATTTTACTTTATCAAAAATTATATTAATTATATTAATCTTCCTTCGTCATAGCAGAGACAACTTTGTGGTCTCAAAAACCCGAGAAAAACATCAATTTCATAGTCGAAACTGATGATTATATCTTTTAAAAAAAAACAAAGTCAATTTCTCTTCAAATTCTCTTTAGAAAGATGAAAAACGTGGGAATTGTAAAATACTCAGACCGGGTAAAGATTTTAAGAACCACTGGAAAACGATTCAGTATAATTCAAATTATTTATTGAAGACACTATAATTCTTTAAACTTAATTGGAGTGAAACGATTATAATAAATGAGGTACAAGTCGTTAAAGAGAAAATGGGGTATAAATTAGCGGCGAAAACATATTCTGTGCCACAAACGCCCCTCAAAAGGAGTGTTAAAGAAGCTCGTGGTAGCTCTAGAAGATCTTGCTGCTCCTGCAACTTCGGTGAAAGTTTTTTTAAAGCAAAAAAAAAACATTTACTGATGACGTATAGAAAGAACTAGTGCAATTACCCACTATTCTTGATAATCCAGAAAACTCAAAGTTCGACGTGAGACCGAAACAGAAACGATTAGCTAGGGTGAAGCCTTCGCGAGCATTGAACGAGTCAGGTCAGGTCAGATCAGGTCCTCCCCCTCCCCCTCGAGAGTCATTACCTTGCCGCGGTGAGGGGGCAATAGTCAGCTGTGAGCTAGCCCATACTTAGTGTGGGAGGCAGCAGCGGCGAACGAAAAATGGCTCAAGGATCATACCGTAAACCGCCTGCCAGTGCAACGACCCCGGGAAACCGGGTACGTGCTAGCAGGGGGCACGAGGGTCTTGGCTTAATCGCCTGGGCCAAGTGGAGGGCTACCACTATAAAAATCCCTCAATCCCACGGTGAGGTACGCGCCAAAGGGATGCGTGGCTGGAGAGTGGACCAGTCGTGAGCGGCCAACTTCGGGGCACCAGGCGAACCCCGTCGAAGGAAGCCTTTCGCACGTGCAGGGGGCACCGCGTGCGACGACAATTCAATCCCCCATACTCGTGGGAACATCTTATGGATTTTAACACAAAACAAATTAAGGAGGAAAGGGTGGACGAAGGAGCCACCGGAGAGGAGAGAGGGACGGATGCAGGTGAGAATCCGTTTCAGGGGAGGGCCTTGGCAAGATCGCCAAAGCCAAACACCCAGGGTGGGACCCTGGGAGACGAGCTGGCGGCGTTTGGTAACATCACCATCAGCATCTCTTCTACGGAAGAAGACACGGATGAGGCCGGATCCGGAGGGAGGCAGGAAACCCCCCGATGGAGAACCGTCCGTTCCAAAAGGAAGAGGGACAGTCCTCATGACAGCTGGTCTTTCATGGGAGACCAGCAGAAGAAGATGGCAGCGCTGACTGCCACATTGGAGGAGCTCCAGAAACTGGTGAGGGAAAACCCGAACACCAAGAAGGAGATCAAGGCGGCGATTGCGAAGTCCAATGGAATCGCCAAAAGCATGGGTGACTTCGCAGCTAGCGAGACCAGGCATGCTGCCAAAAGGTCCCCAGGTGCGACAAGGGCGATGGGCTGCCAAACGGACGCCCCAAACAAGAGATGGGTGCACCAAGGAACCCAAACGGTGAGCGAGGAAGAGATTGTTCTCGACCTCGAAACAAGGAACATCCGAGAGAGGATGGCCGAGGCAGATTCGGAAGAAGCGATCTGCGAACTCGCAGGGAGGGGATGGCCTGAGGAGGCCTTCCAAAAAACCAAGATGGTCCAGGGGCACCCGGTGATGGCCCCCAGCAACACGGACATTGCGCTGATGCTTGCTCCAGAAGACAACCTGGAGAAGTCAGTAGGAAGAAAGGTTGCCGAGAGGTACCCGGAGCTGAGGGACCTCGTCCCCATCAAGGTAGGTGAACTGAAATACGTTAAGTTCACCTCAGTTGTAGGAAGCGACACGGCAGGGGAGAATCGAAGAGACCGATTCGTCTTCCTTGCGGGAGTGCCGCAATGCCAGGAGGGGGCAGAGCCCAGGGTGGAAGACGTGCGCGCCGTGAGGAAACTCATCGACAGCGCAACCGAGAAGGGAAGAGAGCGAATAGCGCTGGCCACATCGACCGCGCTAGACGCTCGAACCTACCGCAAGCTGGCAGAGTGCGCTCTGGCTGGCAACGCGGGACTTGAGGTGGCGGTCTGCACCACACGCGAGGTGCAGAGGAAGCCAGAGGAAAGGGAGAGGCCAGGGCCCTCCAAGCGACCAAGGGAGACCATCTTGGTGAAGGCCACAGGAGTTCAGTATGCTGAACTCCTGAAAAGGATGAGAACCGAGGTCAACATGGAGGCCACAGGAGCGGAAATCCGCAAAACTGGAAGAAGAACTCTCCCCACGAAACATGATCGAGCTGATGTTGAGGAAGCGGGAGAACTGGGAGATAATCTCCATCATGGTTGAATCCATCCTGAAACAGAAGGATCAATACGAAAGGCAGAAGCAGAGCGGTAACCGGAACGTTGAGCTCTGATCCAGCAAGGTGGACCATTCGGGTCGAGCTCCCGCACTGAAGCAATGTGGAAACAGTTCCAGTGCGGAGAAAGAGCTAATGGAGGGGTTTTAGTGGGTATGGGTCCCTGGATGGGTAACCGAGTCCCACACTCTCCCGTGCGGGTAGAACCATGCACGGGAGGTGCGTAAAGGCATTTCCCCTCTGGTAGAAAAAAAAAGTACAAAGGTAAGTACACTGGTGGCGGGGAGGGATATGTGTGGGCGGACGTAGACGTATGCGTCATGTACGCGTGTTACGTTTCACCAAATGTACACATCGAAAAACTAAATAGGGTCCTAAACTCTATGCGACATAGTGTTAAGGCAGCAGGGACTCTTCCCTATTCCAGGATGAACATGTGTATCCTCAACCAAGGGGATGCACCCATGTGCATCAGACACAACGGGGTGTCGCACAGCGAAGAATTGGTAAGCAGAGTACAGGGTGGACGGTCACGGATGACGTTAACCTGAGCGACCACCAGAACATAACTTTTGAAATCAGAAGCGAGACTCCGGGGAGCGAAAAGGCCCCGAGGAGTCCCTACTGGAGATATAGTGAGGCAAATAGAGTAAAAATTAAAATTCGATTTACTTCTCCATCCCCCTTATTCACTTGACCTGGCCCCCTCAGACTTTCAATTGTTCCCTCGACTCATAATCTTTCTAAGTGGACAAAGATTTTCAACAAATGAGGAGGTCAAAGATGTTGTAGACACTTATTTTGCAGGTCTTGAAGAAAATAACTCCGCCAAGATTAGCAACTCTTCTTCGGTAAAATATTTTGACCGACTTTGATGACTTTTAGTTGATGAACTTGCCTCAGCTTAATTTTTAGTTAATCTATTAAAACACTTGTATTAAAATTTGGATTAAACGAAAAGTGCAGAAGAAAGCTCGAGTTTTCGGACTAATAGAGGTAAATATGACATCCAGACAAACGAAAACCTTCTTCTTCGGACATAAAAACCGAGACACTTTAATTAAAATTTGGATTTAACTAACTAAAAACAGAAGTTTAATTCAGCAAACGACTGAAAAACTTCAAACATGGGTTTAAATAATTTAACAACATTTTTTCGTATAAACCACGACTAAAAAAGCGGCCCTAAAAGTGAGAGAATAAAACTTAATGTAATTATTGTTGATACATTACAACTTTTTTGTTTTCAAGAAGCAGAAATTAGTTTAGAAAAAAGTTTATTATTTCTAGTGAGTATAATATGTATATTTCTGAAATTTCTGTCTCAAATGGCCATGATCGCTCCGTCTTACATATTTATGGAAACTCTTTCTCCTGTCTTCCCCATATAGGCAGTTGATCGGAGCTTCATATCCTTAGTCGTGGGATTTGAGATAGAAGAGGAACAGTCATTAGAAAAACAGCTTGCCCCTAATACGATTAGCTCTTTCCAAACATCTGTTAAACAACTGTCTATAACGTCTAGTTTAATATCACTGTCAATCAGACTGAATTGGCCTTTGTTCAAAGGGCATTAGATCTACTTTAAATAAGACAAGACACACTCAAAAAGACCCTAGAAAATTTAATAGGTCAGGTCCACCCTCAGATTTTCTTGAATCAACCTAGCTCTAAGTAATAAAGATCAACTTGAGCTAAGCGCACCTTCCACTTCATCATTAACTGCTCGTAGATCCGAGAAGATACGTAAGATCTTTGAGAGTTCTTATGAGACTGACGTTTTCTCAGTTTTTGACTTATCGATTCTGGTCTGGCAAATACATAACAATTTCTGTGTCGATATTTGAGTTGGCTACAAAAATCTCCTACAGTCCGTTTCATAAAGCTGACTATTATAGTAAGTTCTTCAGGTTGCTTTTGTCCTTGTAACTGCGCCAACATAAAATGGTGCAGCTAGCTTGAAAGCTTGGACTTTTTAGAAACCCTAAACTTTAAATGCTTTTATTCTACATTTTACTTAATCTAAAATTATATGAATTCTTAATTGGAAAATTCAAGAATTGTTAATCAGAAAATTCGTGACATTTTCGGACTGAAAGATTGTTGTACCTGATTGTAGACATTTTTATGCCTGTTCAGACGAGACAACACGATGATGGCCAAATCATTAATCACCAACCAAAGTTGGTGATTAATATGGAAAAAAAAGACAAACAGAAAATGCATCAATCTTGAGTCAGCTGAAAGACATGGAACAGAATATAAACGTGACCATGATGGCAAAGGTCGGACATTCTTGAAGTGTTCTCTGAGTACTCAACATCGCGCTCCGTCGATGAGTACTCACAACCTTCGCCCTCGCGCCGTGAAAAGTGCAAACTCGAGTGTTAGTGCCAGTGGTGCAAGTGCCAGCGGTGCAAGTGCCAGTGATGCGAGCTCATCAGAGCATTCAACTGCGACATCCGGTAAGTCTGTTTTGACTGAAAACAAAACTCCAACTCCACCTCGCTACCCTCCTCGTGAGAGAGCATTTTCATCTTCCTCTAACAATTCAGTGAAAATGTCAACCTCCCAAAATGTGTACCCCTTCCGGTACACAATCCGCAACATTCCCCAGCCTTTCTCTTCGCAAAAATCTTTCTACGGTCTTCTCAATACGTCCTTGCTTCTCAAGGACATTTCCAAACTCGTGGTTAACTGGAACCGCACAGCTCTTCTAGTTACCACCAAAGCCCTTCCTGCTAATTTTCAAGCACATCTTTGCACTGCCACCGCCTGCCCGACCATTTCGATCGTGCAAGTGCACCGCAAGCCTTCAGCGCAACCCGTTCCCCCAAATGCCCCCAAAACTCCCCAAATGTCCATTGTCATCAAAGACATCCAGGACGACATCGACAACGATGAAGTCCTTAACGCCATCCGCGACCTCCATCTTCAATGCTCGAATGTCTGGCGCATCCGTTCCAGACAGACGGGCAATTTTTGCAACCTCCTCCGGGTTTTAACAACCTCCACCTCCACAGTCGACTTCCTCCTCAAGGAAGGAATCATCCTTATTGGTAAGCGCTATCAGTGCGAGCCATCGAAAGCCCCTCAAAAACCCGCTCCTCTCCGGTGCACCAAGTGCTTCCAGCTTGGGCACGCCGCCTCCTCCTGCCACAACAAGCTGGCCTGTCCCAAATGCCCCGAAAGCCATCCCTCCAACAAGTGTCCTTCTGACACAATAACCTGTCTCCTCTGCAAAGGAGACCATCCCGCATGGTCACAAAAATGTCCAAAAATCAAAGACGCAGTGGCAGTCTACCCATAGTGGGTAGATTATTAGTGGCATACAATTGACAGCTCAGTCAAACATTAATTATATCAAAGTCCCAGAACATGAGTGGACAGAAAACGAATCGAAGCTTTTGTTGGATTTCTACAAAAAATATATAAAAAAAAAATTACCACATTAGAAATTAGAAACACAAAAATGCTTTGGGAAAAAATTGCAAAAAAGTTAGAAGAAGTAGAAGTAGTAGTATCACCAAATAACTGTTCGAACCGATGCCAGCCGATTTTGAAATAATCTCTATCGACCTAGTGGGACCTTTACCTCTATCGAAGAAAGAGCTAAGATGGATCTACGTCATCGAAGACACATCGAGCCGATAAATAGAGTTGTTTGCCTTAAAAGAAGCCTCGACTACAGCCTGTGCCATGACACTCATTCATGAAATCATCATGTGCAACGGAACTCCACGACGAGTAATCAGTAACAACGGCACTCAGTTCGTTAGCGCAATCATGCAAAACTGCCTAGGTATTTCCCATCCAGTGGAACGCAAGAACAGAGACTTCAAAATACAATTATCGTTGCAACTAGAATGTGAACACGATGAATGGCCTGACCGGTTACCTGTCATACTGTTACCGCGCGGAAAACGCTCCGCGGGACAACCGCGAATTCTTCCGCGCTCCGCGCAGCCAATTGAGTGTTCTTGTTTACCGAAGTGACCTCTAGTGGCTGGCATATGCATTATGGTCACGTGATGATGAAGTGTGATAGTTGTTGAATACATAGGCGCAATCCTACGGAGTTTTGGAGTTTAGGTTCTTTGTTTTCATTATTTTATTTTGCGTTCAACTCAAATGCGGTAATAATAAGTATGGCAACCAAAAAGGACTATAGAAAATCAAATGCCAACTGTTGCGTTTATGGATGTAATGCTGTTTACAACAAAAATCCCGAATTATCATTTCATCGTTTCCCGCCTGGAGAGCAAAAGGTAGTACAAGAAGATGAATTTGGCGAGTCTTCACTTGTAAGTCGTAGAAAAGTGTGGGAAACTAAGGTGAAGATGGAAAAATCTGTGACTGTAAATATGAGAGTTTGTTCGCGACACTTTGATGAAACGGATTATATGACTCCAAGTGAGGGTAAGTAAGTAAATGAAGGAAATATTAAACGACGTACCCATTTTAAATTATGACCTATAAAAGGTATTTAAAGCATACAGCCGTACCTTCAAAGGCTCTACCTCAAGCGAAAATTAAAATAGAAACGACTACAAGGCGAAATATCGTTCGTTTAGACAGATTGTTAAAAAGACGGCAGGTTAGGCTTTCGTTGAGTTGTTATTTACCTTAAAATTTTGTTATAAATTTACAGATCAAGGCCGAAAAGGAGGGTGAAACAATGACTGCATATGAGTCAACTGCACAATCTACTGAAACCTTTTCAAGAGAATTAGAAGTTGCCGATATTTTATTAAACTTGTCAGAAGTGTCTACAAGAGATTTCACTAAAGCTCAATCTCCAAATGAAAAAGAATACTGAGACATTGGAACTCAAACAGATTTTACGGAAAATCAAAATGTGGGGGTTCAGGTCAAGTTCCATTTCCCAATTCATAATCTCCGACAAAGCTTTAAACGTATTAACAGGAATTAATTCGTTCACAATTTTAAACATTTTAATTTTACTAGTTTCCAAATTTCATAAAGATAAAAGATGGAAAAGACTTTCAGTTAAGGATCGTATTATTTTAATTTTCCTGAAGTTGAAATTGGATCTCACCTTCTCAGCGTTAAGTGTATTATTCGAAAATCTTAGTATAGTTCAGCCAAGTTGGTCTGAGCTACCATAAAAGCATAAAAATTTGCGGGCTACCTCAACGGGACAGCTTCAATAGATTCTCAAGTGCACATAATGAGGGTTTATTTGCTCAAGTTTGCACCCTGCAATAAAAACAGCATCCCTAAACAGGCCAGATGTCTCGTCATAAATGACAAAATGCCGCAAACTGTCCAGTTGCGGTTACCGTCTAATTTTTATGATTTTATGGTGGCTCAGACCAACTTGGCTGAACTATATAACAACATGCAAAAACTTATTTCACGAGATGATTGGTGTATTAAATGATATCTTGAGTACATACATTTACTTACCGTCAAGAGACAATATTTGGCAAAATATACCGCTTTGTTTTCAAGATTATCGGCGTGTTAGAATAGTTTTAGATTGCATTGAAATGTATGCACAAACACCTAAAAAACTATGCTGCAGGATAAAAATGTATTCGCATTACAAAAAGCACCACACATTAAAATTCATGACTGCGGTCACTCCTGCGGGTTTTATATGTTATATCAGTCCTTGCTATGAAGGAAGGACTTCAGATAAAGTGATTTTTGAACAGTCAAAATTAATTGAAAAACTTGAGCCTTATATGGACCAAGTAATGGTAGACAAAGGGTTTTTGATTGATAAACTTTGTGATAATTTCGGAATTACTCTTGTAAGACCTGCTTTCTTGAGAAAAAAGAAGCAATTTAATAAAAATGAGGCGGTTGCTAACAGAAAAATCGCTGCAGCACGAGTTCATATTGAAAAAGTAAATGCGAGAATAAAAACATTCAGAATTTTCAAAAATATTTTTCCCTCTCATTTAATACCTATTATAAATGAATTTTTTTGTGTTATGTGCGGTATTGTTAATTTGAGTAGAATTGTGATACATTTTAAATGGCAAAATGAGTAAAAGGCAAAACTTATTTATGAAATTAAAATGTCTATTGTTTAAATATCTTTATTTATCATTGAACTTACCCTACAACATCGAACTATTTACACAGATGGTGGAACATATTTTTAAAATATTTGTCTGTTGACACTTCAATCAATTTTTTGGCAAAATCTTTTTCAAATGGTATACAAATATGCAAATAATTTTGTTCACCTGAAAAATAAATCACAAAATCGCAATAAGACACATTAAAAAGCGCCATCCCAAGTTGCACTTGGGCATAATAGGAATGCCGTTGCTTTAGAGTCCGATCTGCATTTAAATATTTCAAAGTTGTGATAACTTCGACCCCACTCAGGGTTTTTCCTAGAACCATAAGAACAGTAAAACGTCATCATTATATTATCACTTTTTACAACGGCATTTACCTAAATAAGGGCATTTAATTTCGATAATTCTGGTGGGTTTTCCATTTTCAAAAACCACTCCATCTGGCGAATAAGCCAACCAGGGATATTCTTCACATATAAGAAGTCCCACTTTTTTTATATCGTACTTAGGATTCATCCTTGCAAATGCCTCTATTCCCATGTCCTCCTTTCCGTCCGTTATTCCGTCCGTCCGTTATTTCTTTTTCACAACACTTCCGTGTTATTTAGCAACACACACAAATTTATCACAACAGCAACAAGTCTATCACAACAACAAGTCTATTACAACAACAACAACAACAACAACAAGTCTATTACAACAACAAGAGCAACGACAATAGAAAATAATTTCTGACGACTTGTCGTGCTGAGAACATCACCTGTGAATTCGCATTCAAAGCCACAAACTCCAACGCATTCTCGAAATGGCCGCAACTGGAAGCTGGGACCTCAACGCCACACAGTGGGCAACTTGCATGTTTCTGATTGAACGAAAATCATAGCGCTTAAACGGCTTAAGATATTTAGTTGAAATTTTTAGGATTCACATAATTTAACCTGCTTTATTTTATTATGTAAAAAAAAATAAATTTTTTTGAGTATCAGAACAAAAATATAGAAAAAGCCAATTAATATGTAAAAATAAACGCGATTCTCAGATATTTTTTAATTTGTGATTAAAATATTCTTTAAAAACAATATAAAGATATACAGGATGTTTGGTAAGTAAAGCACCAAAACTGTAACAGCAATGTTATGTTATGATGTTGCGTTGACAGACGCAATGGTCATGAGATTAGAATAAATCATTCCTTGTAGTGGCGTTTATATCTTGGTTTAGGTCGGAACAAAGGACAATTTTATTGGTTTTATAATTTTGTATACGATTTATTTTTCGAATTATTATTCAGTTTTCAAGTACATTTGTGCCGACACTGACTAATCATGTCAAATGTGACAGTTGTTTGGCACTCTCGTTTTTGTCAACACCAAACTACTCTGTTTCCAGTCAGATCTTTAAATTATTTTTCGAGTGCTGATTGGTCAACTTTACAACCTTATAACTTTTACAAGAAAAGGAAAAGAAAGAAACTTTTCACTCAGACCTCTTTCTGTATGCTCCCTGACTCTCCAGGTAAGAGTTAGTGCTTTACTTACCAAACACCCTGTATATATAAAATTTTATATGAACAGTAGGCAGGAAATATTAAAATAAAAAAAATAACAAATAATATTATGAATGGTATTCATCTTCGTCATCGTCATCATTTTCATCATCGTTATTATTTTCGTCATCGTCATTGTCATTGTCGTCATCGTCGTTATCCTTGTTATCGTCGTCATTGTCATCATCGTCAGTTTCGTCGTCAGTATCCTCTTCTTTTTGTTCTTCGTTGGTGTTCTCTATTAAATCTAAAACACTTGGATCCGTAATTTTTCATACAGGGGCACTTTTTCCTTTAAAATCACTAATATAATTTATGGTGGTCAACTGCAGGTAGTAAGAATTTGTCTCCAAATATTTACTTACAGCAAAAACAAATTGTACTTACTTACACTTATTTACATTAGAAATAAATATATTTAAGTGCACCAGTGGTATTTGTGGTAAAAAAGGGTGTATATATCTAAAAAGAAAAAATCTTTAATATTGGAAGACAACAAGTATTCGCTTAGACATTGGCAATGCGCGCCTCCGAGCGCACAGCATATCAGTACATCGAGACAGTTTTCTTCGATTTTCAGGAAGACGGGCAAATATGTGCACCCAAATTTAATTACTTTGTATACTAGACACCCTAAGGAACATTTTGGTATAAATATCTTGATGTAGACTCGTGTAGATCAAAACGTAAATTTGACTTAAAATTTAAAAATGTCTAAAAAAAGTGCATTTTTAAAATATTTTTTACGGCTTTTGTATCCAAGATTTTATAAATATTTTTTTATGAAATGAAAGCCCAGATCATAAGCTTTCCAACGATGTATATGTTGTCATGTATGTGTCAACTTATCAGCAAAAAACAAGCGGCCAAACTGTCCGCAATTTAGAGCATAAACTGCGTGATTAAAATGTATGCGATTTTACCGAATTTAACGACCTATAATTTTTAAACGGCTTTGTGAATAATTCTAAAATTAAGACAATATCTGGTGCCCATTTAGAACTTGCACTTGTGTTAATTGTAGCTCGATACAAAAATGTCGATTTTTTGATTTTCGTTCAACCAGAAGCATGCAAGTTGCCCACTGTGCGCCATGTCGGTGGACACCTTGGATCGCTTGATCGAAGTGATCTCCATGCGATGGGAATTTCTCGTCGCATCGGGTGCCCCCTCAACGGCTGAGCCCCAACCCAATTCGGCCCCCATCGACTCCGACCCAGAAATGGACGTGGAAGTCCACGAAGAGGGTGAAACAAAGAAGAAGGGAAAGAAGAGGCATTCCAAGGAAGAAAAAGAAGAAGGGTATGAAAACCCCAAACGCACGTCGAAAAGATCGAGTCCAAAAATCCCCAAACCCGTGGTGACGAAGAACATCTTCGATCAACTCCACCAAGATGACGACGACCAGCAAGAACAGGAAAATGAGAAGACTGAAGAAAAGGAAACCAAGGAGGACGAATCGCGCCAGAATAAAGTAGGTGACAATTCGGGCCAAAATTCAACTCCGATCATTTTAAGGGACCGAACCAAGTGGACGAGAGTTTGCGCCGCTCTCAAAAGAAAGCACATCAACTGGACGAAGGCAACGTCAACCCGCGAAGGGATCAAAATCCAGCCGGAAACAGTGCAAGATTACCGGGCAATGTACCGGTTCCTGAAAGAAGAAGGCCACGAATTCCACACTCACCAACTCTGTGAAGAAAGGCGACTGAAGATGGTGATGAAAGGAATCCCACACGAAGTCACCGAGGAAGAAGTCAAAGAAGAACTGGAGCAAGAAGGATATCCGGCGGAAATGGTCCGTCGGATGAAAAACCGAGAAGGGAAACCACGACAGTGTGTCATCGTGGAAATAGGTAAGGCATACAAATCGATTTATAATAAAAGGAATATTTTAGGTCTAAGCGTCACCGTCGAGGCGCTGAGGGTGCGCACGGAGGCACTGCAGTGTCACCGTTGCCAATTGTTCGGGCACGTGCAGCGGAACTGCTTTGCAGAATACCGTTGCATGAAGTGCGCCGGCAAACACAGCACTCACGAGTGCACGAAACAAAGAACAACGGCCGCGAAGTGCGCAAATTGCGGGGGAGAGCACATCTCCGGCTGGAGGAGGTGTCCCGAGCGGCCAGGAATGGAGAAGCCAAGAGAACCGAAGAAGTGGGCCAAAATCCCAAAGAAACCGCAGCCGACACTGAAGGAAATTCAACAAGAAGAGAGGAAGAAAAAAGAAGAGGAGAAACCACACACCTCAAAAAAATCGGAAACAAAGTCCGCCCCAAAAACGGACGCAGGTAAGATAGCTGAGGAACTGTCATCGCTATTAATTCAATTTCAGGCAAAAAACCCAACGGATGAGGAAATCCTCCAATTCCACAAAACCATCGGTCGCATCATCAGGATGACCGCGAACTAAGAAGAGCACCTCGAGTGGGAGTAAGAAAAAAAGAAAAATGAAGAAGCAACTGCCGGACGGTTTGAAAATCGCCGCCTGGAACGCAGATGGAATCAAAAACAAGAAGCAAGAGCTGGAGCTCTTCCTCAAGGAAAAGGAAATAGATGTGGCCCTCTTAAATGAGACCCATCTAACAAGTAAGGACAGTTTAAAATTTCAACATTTTTGTTTTAGAAAGGACAGAGAAAGAGACAAGGAGGGGGCGTGGCCATTCTCATCAGGAATAACATCCAGCACCACCCACTCAACAACACTGCCGCCAATGAAAACGTGGAACAAACCGGAATCGTGGCGGTATTCCGAGTCGAGCGTTCGAAGTGAGAAGACGTGTCTTCAGTGCATCGTTCCCGACAGCGAATTTTCTTGCGACTTCCTTGCAACCAGACGAAGAGTGCGATCCAGTGCCCACCCATTCACTGTTGGACAGCGGACACCGTTGCTGTGACAAGTAGCGGTCACCCATCCAACGCCGGACGGGAAGCGGCGCTGCTGCGCTCCCACATCTTCCCCAGAGAGCAGTGCCCGTGAGCTACGAAGTGAGCGGTGCAGTGCAATCAGTGCAACGACAAAAGACGTTTCTGTACCTTTTTCCCCTGATGGACACTCAGTGAAGTGCGAATTGACCCCGACAACATGAATTCCACCAGGATGGAGGAACTCATCGCTGGACTCCAGCAGTCCCTCTCGCAGTCCCTCTCGGCGGCCCTCCAGCAGCAGCTGCAGCAGCAGCTCGAGGCGTTCACCGAGAACTTCTCGACCCGGCTCGGAGGACTCGAGCTTCAAATGGCCGTCACCACAACGGCCATCAATGAGCTCACCACCACCACCACCACCACCGCCGCCGCCGCCACTCCCAGGACCGTGAGATCCTTCAGCCCGGCCTTTTCGGAGATGTCGTTCTCCTCGAAGAGGTCGTTCCCCAGGTCCCCAACAAGGAACACCCCGCTCGCCACCAGCAACAAGTTTGCTGCCCTGGCCGACCTCGAGGACGAGGACGGCCAATCCCTCCCCAAGAGGACCAGGGGTAAGAAATCGCCGGATCCAGGTTTTAATTTCTACCCCTTTCAGGTAACGTCGGGGGAAAAATTCAAACCCCTGCCTGCGATCCGTCCCTCGTCGAGCCAGGAGGGCAGCCGCCTCACGACGCCGAGGAACGCTTCCCCCACCACGATGGAAGTCCTCAACTTGCGCCCCAGCGCCCCGAGCAGCCAAAAGTTGGCACCGCTCGGCCGTCCCATGCCGGAAGAGGCAGAGAAGATCGCCAAGGGGGCGAAGAAGAAAACCGCGAAAACCGCGAAGACCGCAAAGACCTCAAAAGACTCCAAGAAGTCCACCAAGGACCCCAAGTCCAAGTCCGACGACTGCCCCCTCGTTCCGGGACGTTGCGGTAAGCAGGCCGACCCCTGCAGCCGCCCCCGACTCCGCCATCGTCCCCTCCACCTCACGGGGAACCACCTCCTCCTCGACGAGCATCGCCATCACTGCGAACCAGCTCGTCAACGACGCCATGGAAGGCGCCGGCGAAGAGGGCGCCAAGATCGGGGAAGAGAGAAGATCCTCCACCAGGTCGCAAGACCAACCCGACGGTGACGACGCCGAAGCGCCACCAAAGAAAACCCGGGTCCCGCCCATCACAATGCTGGACTCAACGTAGTTGACGTTTGCAAGGTAAAAGCAAAGGCATATCTATGAAGTGTCATCCATTTGCCATTAGTGAAAATATCAGTTTCATTAACGTGATAGTTTTGATTGAGCGCCGCCGCCGTGCCGCCATTAATTTTTTTTTTTTAATTTTTTATGAAATGCGATTTCATTAGTTCTGTTCCACTTGAGGGTCAAAAGACAGTTAATGCTGAATGGTATGTGACCATTTGTCTCTCTCAGGTGTTCAGACTAATTGAGCAGAGACGACCAAAGACCGGACTGCGCGGTATTCAACTACACCACGACAACGCCACCGCCCATACCGCAGGTCGAATTCTTGACTTTTTGAGTAGCACTCCAGTGCAACTAGTGAGACATCCAGCCTACAGTCCAGACTTGGCTCCATGAGATTTTTTTTATTTACAAGAAGCAAGGGCTGGATGCTTTAAGGATTGGTTCAAGCGCATGCACTCTTATATAGAAGCTCAAGGGACCTATGTCGAAAAACTGTAATAAACAGTTTTGATAGAACTTCTTTTGTTTTTTTTATTCTCAAAATTTTTGGAATTACCCTCGTATTATTGACAACAATATAGATTGGATTTATATATTTCGTCTCGGTTCTCAATCTGTAGGCTTACCACAAAAAGACTTACTTCTACTCTTAATGATATAATCTACTATTATTGCAAATGAGCAATAAAGAAACCGGCACCGTAATAAAGATGAGTTTTTTGTTTCTAAATCAAAGCGAACTAGTGATTCTGGAGGAAGGTTATTTCCTACGGTTATGGACCGTGAGTTTGAGATGACGATAATGCGTTGGTTAAACCAAACAAGAAAAAACATGATTTTATTGCCAAATTAACTGAATTGGCATTTTCCCCTTCATCAAATGTCTTTCCAACGATAGATAAATAAAGACTACTAAAATAATAAAGCCAGATCATAAAACTCTTCAAAGATACACCTCCACTAGTTGTTGGTATGAACGATCGTAGTCATGTCAGAAAATTTCTTTAAAGCTAATCAGAAGTACGAAATAATTTTATGGATCGACAACGTACTTAAGCAGAATACCCAGAATCCAAAATCATGATAACAAATGGTTTAATTCGACAATTATCAAGAGAAAATTTAAAAAAAAACAGAATTATTTCAAAGCTTTTAAATCCTAAAAACTTCATCATCATTAGTATATTTTTTTTGGGAAATTATCTGGCTCAACTGTCTTAAATGACCTCCGTCTTACATATTTATGGAAACCTTTCTCCTGACTTCCCCTTATGGGCAGTTGCTCGGAGCTTCATATCCTTAGCCGTGGGATTTGAGATAGAAGAGGCATAGTCATTAGAAAAACAGCTTGCCCCTAAGACGATTAACTCTTTCCAAACATCTGTTAAACAACTGACGTTATAGACATACCAATGTCAATCAGACTGAATTGCCCTCTGTTCAAAAGGCATTAGGTCTAGTTTAAACAAGACAAGACACACTCAAACAGACCCTAGAAAACTTAATACGCCAGGTCCACCCCCAGATTTGCTTGAATCAACCTAGCTGTAAGTGATAAAGATAAACTTGAGCTAAGCAAACCTTCCACTTCATCATTAACTGCTCGGAGATCAGAAGACTGGTAAAATCATTGAGACTTCTTATGAGGCTGACATTTTCTCAGTTTTTGACTTATCGATTCTGGTCTGGCAAATACATAACAATTTCTGTTTCGATGTTTGAGTTGGCTACAAAAATTTCCTGCAATCCGTTTCATAAAACTTACCACTATGGTAAGTTCTTAAGGTTACTTTTGTCCTTATAACTGCGCCAACAGAATAACGCAGCTAGCTTGAAAGCTTGGACTTTTTAGAAACCGTAAACTTTAAATGCATTTATTTTACAAAGTGTTTATAAATGTTTCTAACATCAAGCGTGGCTATGGAATTCCTGTCGTACACTATTTTGCCGCTTTGTTTACATAGTGAATATAACTATCTTGAAAATTATTTATAATGTTACTTATGTCCATGACGTTTCAGTTACAGTTTTGTGTCCAAGTTTTTGATTTCCAAGTTTTAAACCACAACTAGAACCGTTTATTTCTCAAAATTTACTTTGCTCCATGTTTGAGGTTAAGTGCAAATGTCAGTTGAAAAATCTAAACCCACATTTGTAATGAGCGGCAAATTTCTTTGACATTTCTTTAGCCACCCTTGATGCTAGAAACATTTATAAACACCTTGTACATTTTACTTAATCTAAAATTATATTAATTGGAAAGAACAAAATTTTAAAGAGTTCTGGTGATTTGTCAATACGTTGAAAAATAATAACAATTCTACTCTCTGGACTCTAAACTCTTCCTTCGTCATAGCAGAGACAACTTTGTGGTCTCAAAAACCGGAGAAAAACATCAATTTCATAATCGATACTGATGATGTAAAACGATATAAAAAAAATCAATGACTTCAAAACTCTCTTTAGAAAGATGAAAAATAAAGCTCTATTTTTGCAAAAAACCCTAGACTCTCTCTTTTTCACAGAGGAGACGAGGAGACAACTTTGTGGTCTCGAAGACCTGAGAATAACATTAATTTCGTAGTCAGTATTCATCCTGCTTGTGCAAGAAATCTCGAAACATTGTTTGGTAGTCTACCTTTGAGTAGTGTAGAAACTGTATTGTATGCGTTTAATCGCGAAAATAAAATATCTCGATATGTTGATCGTTTTCAACTAATTCGAAAAAGAAAATAATATATAAATTGAAAAACCCAATTTGAAAATGTATTCCGTTTCTTTCACTTAATTTGTAATTAATATGGTAAACATGTCTGAAGGCAAAGTTTCGTTCATTTCAGAAAACCCTGAACTCTTCCTTTCTCATCGAAGAGACAAGCTTTTGGTCTCGAAGACCTGAGAACAACATTAATTTCATAGTCGAAATCAAAATTATTTTAATAGATTGATGGTCGATGAAGATCTGCGATGGTTCGATTTCACTGGTCAGCAACAAAATCCTCCTTCAAAAAATTATGTCATAAATACTAAGACTTTGATGCTCTGAATCTGTTCCCGGTGGTCGATTTGCTCTATCAGTCTAGATTTTTCAAAAAATATTTTTCTGAATTTTTTTCCAAATTATAATGTCACGATTTTTTTAATCTTCTTATGCGTCAAAATGCCTTCGTTAACACTAATTCAGAAAGAAATTGATTCCTCAACGATTAACAACCGACCACTTCCATGGAAAAAAATGAGGTTACTGAAAGAAAAAGTATTGGAAGACGAGGAGTCGCATTTTTCATCGCAAAGCTCCACAGAAGAAGAAGAAGATTCCACAGCAGCCACACTGCGAGGATGTCGACAGCGACTGATGGTCGAGAAACAGAAGCCCCTTTACCATCTGGAAGATATAGAGAAGGCCCTCCAGGAACTCATCAAAAAAGAAGAAAAATTTCTTCTACTTATAAACGAAAAAAGAAGAAAACTTACCAGCCAGGCATTAAACCTTAACAATCAAATTGACAAATGTAAAGATGTAATTAATCATATTTCTAAACATTTGTAATAATGTAACAAATAATTATAATAAGTTTTATTGTTTTATTTTATTTTTTAATAAAAACTTAAAAAAAAACTAGACCACTAATTAAACGAACATAATTTTACCAATATTGCTTATTTATTTACCTTCTAGTTATTAATTCTGACAGGCTTTATATCAAATCATGGATGTAAAGATGCTTTAATGTTTTTAAACAAGTGGTTTAAGTGTTTTTCCATAAGAGTTAAAAAAGAACTAACAAAACATCTTATAAAAGTTAATATCATATGTTCAGCAAATTTTATTAAGCCGCAAAATGAGGACATTGATATGAAATCGTTTCCAACAAAAAACGAATTAATTGATAAATCAACTAAGTAAAAAAAATGGTATCAAACAAATGTTGTTCACAAAATTATAAATAAGCTTGAAGAATTAGCTGAAAAAGATTTCGGATAGGATTATTGGAATTTTAGGTTTAAGTACTATTATTTTAATTTTAATTTTCCAATGGTACCACTGCAAAATAGTACAAAGCAATTTAAAAACGATCAGCTATTACATCACTTTGGACAAAAAAATGTATCTGCATTGTTATCAAAGCAATTATCACTACACGAGTTCTGGGACACCTGTATTACCGACTTTTTCAAAAATGCATAAATTCGACAATAAATAGGTTATATTCTTGTTTTACACAATCTTCAGTAATATATTACTGCTTAAAATTAATTAAAATTAGTCGTTTAAGAAGTTTTATGTATACAAACACTTATTTCCGTTATATATTTTGAAGTATTCAATTGTTATTTTGTCTTTTTCATGTTACAACATTTATAGAAATTTTAGTAAATGTATTGATTTAAAACGTCGGTCAGAATGACATTTTTTGACCGATATAGTACACTCGCACTCATGTAATTTTGGACACCACTCGAAAAATCAATTTTGACATTTTAAAACATAAATTACAGTGACAACAATGTTACCGGAACCAGGAAGTGCATAAAGAGACAAGAGTTTCCCAAGAACTGGAGTAATCGGCGAGCAACTAACAGCTAATCGACGCTAAAAACCTCATCTAAAATTCGTTTCGCTCATGAAAAGATCAAATCTAAAATCACCTAAAATTATTGAATCAATTCAATATCATCAATCATCATTTATTGACGTCCTCCTTGTGAAATGTTTGACAGTACCGAATTCAACATCGATTTTATTTGTGATGAAAAGAAATTGATAAAATATATATTGGAGACTACGGTAAAAAGAACATGTTAAGAATTGTGTTAATTATGGTCGAAAGAACTCGGCAGTTCTCGACTCCCCCCTCTTCTAGGGTGGTACCTTGTAATATCTTATTATTATTATTCAAAGACCTCTCAGTCTCTCAAGACATCCTCGGAAGAGAGAACATGTATTCAGTAAACAATAAACGCTAAACCAGAAGAATTCATTTTACTTAAACGTACAAATATACGAGCCATCAGGGCTCCAACAGTACAAGGATTGTAAAAACATATTTTAGCCCTACAATACAACACCATTGTTGACGACATGGCAGTGAGCGAAAATACAGTAAAAGTCATTTATAACGATAAGTCACTTATAACGGCGAAACTGACTCATTGGTTGCTTTTCCATATAAATTCAAACCGCAAAAAGTTGCCAAAGGAAATGTAAAAACTAAAATATACTCCAACAGTTTTGATAAATGAGTTATTTTTTAAAACTCAATAAATCTACCTTTGACTGACAGTGGGTTTGATGTGAATTTGAGATTACTTTGGGTGAACCCAACAATGTGAATATTTTATTCAGTGAAAAACCTCTTGTTACCATATGGTCTCTTATGCCAAAATAGTTGAAGTAAATTTGAAGAAAATTGAAAAAATTATCGTTTTTTCTAAACGCTTGTAATAATTTATTGAGTTTTGAAAATAACTCCTTAAATAAGGCCTGCCATTCCAAAACGTTGCAAGTGCCATTTTAATAATTTTACAGAAAACGAAAAAAACTGTTTTATTCTTCAAGTAACCAATGAAATACCATAAACTGAATTTATGTGTTAGTGTAATGTTTTTTGAAACCATTTCGGCAAAAAAAAATCGAAAAAAGTTTATCAATGTTTAAAAAAATGTTAAAAGTGGTTATGTTATTACAAGCGACAGTTTTGTTGTTATTGTAAATATTTGTTGTTATTTTATTATACAAGAGAATTTTATATGGTAATTGTGTACAATAACATTAGTGCTGCAAATATATTTTACATAATTTCTATAGGAACAATAAAACTAGAGTTAAAAGTAAATTATCATTTTTTATTAGAAACAAACCATATATATTTTATTTATTTCTAGTATTAACAATGTACACCGACAGCAGCTCATCTTCAGACAAAGAAGTAATAGACATGATCGCAAATTTAGAAAGACCAAGATTATTTAGGACAAAGATTGATCCCTTTGAAAAATATAATGAAGAATAATTTAAGAATAGATATCGTTTGAGCAAAAATACCGTTCAGGTGATTATCAATTTGCTAGAAGATGATACAGCACCCATTAGAATAAGGAACCCATCATTATCAGTTGCAGATCAGTTTTTAATAGCATTACGATTCTATGCTACAGGTATGAGTCAAATTAAAAATAAAAAAGTTGCAAAAAAGTATTTTCAGGTTCATTTCAAATATTGGGGGGGCGATGATTATAGTGTACAGATCCATAAAGCAATAGGGAATCAAAAAATTTGTCAAATTGTATCTAAGGTATTAGTCGTTCGAATCGTTTAAAGCTGTTTAACTAAACACGTCAATGGATTTTACGATTAAAGAAAAAAAAATTACGATCGAACAAAAAAGAATTATCAAATTTCAACTCAAGACTTAATTTATTCAAAAATACAAGAGATTGGTAAGCTCTCCGCGCAAATTCAATTCGAGAAAAAGTATTTTGTAAATTATATTTTTACAGCAAACCTTTTTAACCTTTTCGCTGCTCCAAACGTAAGAATACGCAAAACGGAAATTTTTTCAGACTGCTCAAAGCGGATATGTTCGCATGGCTTGAGAGGCAGTAAACTGCTCAAAGCGTATTTTTATGGACATGTATATAGGATTACCTACCATTAAGGAGTGCGAATTTACAAGTTGTGTCGAATTTAATTTTTTTTTGTTTCTACGCCCTGACTGCTCAAGCCAGATATTTCCGCATGCGGCTAAAATGCACTCCACGCGCTACTGCACATGTTTTTTTACCTACGCACTTGTTTGGACACGTTTTTGCCCAAGTCATTTACTTGTTAGTCTGAATGCAGATTTGATTTATTAAGATGGCGAAACAATGGTGCAAAAAGAAATCTTTAACCGAAGCTGAATTAGCTGAACTTTTGGTCAATAGTGACAGTGAAAATGAAGATTTTATCTGTAATGACTCAGATGATGATTGGGATGCAGAAGATCCAGACGATCCAAAAGAATGTAATGAAAGCGACGAAGCGATTGAAAAAGAAACAGAAGGAGCGATTGAAGAAGATACTGAGGACGAGGTCGACTTAGAATCTCAACCAACACCAAAGAGAAAAAAAATTGCAAAATTGCCAAATCCTTTTGACTGGAAAAGCGATAATTTCAATCCGGTCGTTCATGATTTTACGGGACATCAAAACTCTGGTATTTTAGTTGATTTTGATACATCCCCTACAGAACTGGAATGTTTTGAAGTATTCTTTACTCAAGAAATAGTAAATTTCATTGTTTCTAAGACCAACAAGTATGCTACACATTTGTTGGAAGGTGCTACCGAAGATTCGCGTCTACAGCGATGGAAAAACGCCAATATGGAAGAGATGTATTGCTTTTTTGCAGTCACCATGTTGATGTCTCAAGTACGCAAGAAAAATATTAACGATTACTGGTCTACCGATTTTTTAATAAGAACCCCTATATTTTCTCAAATTATGAGCAGGGATAGGTACTTGGTACTTCTTCGTTGCCTTCACTTCATGGATTTGAACGAGCCTATAATTCAAAACGATTCTCTAAGAAAAATTAGAAAAATTGTGGACCACATGAAGACAACATTTCAAAATTCGTTTTACCCTTTTCAAAACGTTTGCATAGACGAAAGTTTATTGCTTTTTAAAGGGCGTGTGTTTTTTAAGCAATTTATTCCTTCAAAAAGACACAGGTTTGGAATCAAATTTTTTCTGCTATGCGATTGTGAGACGGGTTACATCCTCGATTTTATAATATATACTGGTAGTACAACAGAGATAAATACTGGATTTGACGAAGAAGGACTTGGAAAATCGGGACAAATTGTGCTCACTATGCTGGAACGCTATCTTGGAAAGGGCCATAGTCTTTTCGTAGATAACTGGTATACCAGTCCCACGCTATTTAATTTTCTCCATGACAGAGCCACAAATGCATGTGGCACTGTCAAAAGCAACAGAAAATATTTGCCAAGTCTAGACCAAAAACTAAAGAAAGGTGAAGTAGATGTCAAAGCAACCAAAAATATGATGGCTTTGAAATGGCGTGATAAGCGTGATGTTCGCATGTTGACTACTTGTCATCAAAACGAAATAACAGAAACGGAAAAAAGAGACCACGAAACAAATAAACCTATCAAAAAACCTCTGTGTATCATTGAATACAACAAATATATGGGTGCTGTAGATAAATCTGATTTAATACTAAGTTCATTGGAATCACTAAGAAAAACCATAAAGTGGTATAAAAAGGTGTTTTTCCACTTTTTAGACTTATCCTTGCTAAACGCATACATACTGTATAAAACAGCTTCTGGAAACAATATATCTTCAAGTACTTTCCAAAAAGAACTCATTCGGCAGTTACTAGAAAAGTACCATCAGCCAATATCCCAAAATAATAATCCTGGAACTGCAGGCCGACGATCTAATGATGCTGACAACCCTATTCGTCTTTCGGATCGGCATTTCCCAGGGCACGTGCCAAATACCACCAAAAGAAAGAATCCTACCAAACGATGTGTGGTTTGTTCTAAAAACAAAATAAGACGTGAGACACGTTATATGTGTCAACAATGTGATGCACCCTTATGTATACTTCCATGTTTCGAAAAATTTCATACTTTGAAAAGGTATTAAATTAGTAATAACTCTTGTTCTCTTTTTAATATATTCCTTTATCTTGTCTAATTGGTTGACGTCGTGAAAAATATAAACCACTGTGACCATCTACGAAATTACTTGATCAATTCACTGCTCGGAACGTAAATATACGTTCAAGCAAAACAGCCGTGAACTGCTCTGAACGTATAATCACGTACGAGCTTGCGAACGGCGCACTGCAGAACAATTCTTAAAAACATGAGGAGCAGCTAAAAGGTTAAAGCAATTTGGGAAAATTGTATATAAGGAAACCCTTTTTTTGTTCAAGAAATCATTAGTTTACTGTATTGTTAACTCAAGAGAAGACAAACGGGTCGATTTCAAGTCACTGCGTTAACGCAAATTTGCAACCGTTGCCAAGCTATGAACAATGTGATTGGCGTTGCTATGTTGCAAATGGAATTTGCAATAACGCAAGTCACACTTGAAATCGACCGCAAAGTTTCAAAGTGGACATCTTTATACTCAATTTCTATAAAAACCGATTTTTGCGGTTAGTTCATTTTGACACTAAACCCTCGATTTATTCTCTGCTAATGAGTGCGGACACTACCGCCTGTAAAGTAGGTAACCTCCCAATATGGAGGATCAACAAACTGTGCCGGTCCATTTAAATAGTGGTTTAGATGCAATATTTAATTATTTTTTGTATTGTAGTTGGGTTGCAACTTCTTAAAATGTATTGCCTTAATGATCATTTTGATCAGTTTAACTCAGATTAACACTCTGAGATTCGCCAGAGAGTTGTTGCATTTATGAACGGTTGCCGTGGTTATATAAATGTTCGAGAAATAGGTACACCACCTACATACAAAATGCAATTTTCGCGAAAATTCATGACTAAAACTATACCAAACTTCTAATATCGACATCTCCCTTATTTTTTCGAGTTAACTTAAGTTATTATACATCAGTGTACGCAGAATTTTCCGCAGATTCCAAATCTAATCAAATTCAAATCCGGCAACAAATAACTGAGGTCTGGCCGATCAAAATTTCGGAAAGTTGATTTTCATTTTTCCTCATTTTTTCTAATGTCTGATCGATCTCAAATTTGGCCAGTAGATAACGTTTTCCAGTTTCTTCCTGTTGATTATCGGTTTTGTTATTCATTCCTCTTGGCGATTTATCGCTAGAACTCTGATCTATCCATCTATGTATAAGTCCACATCTCAAAACTTTACATTGTCCTTTATTTTGAGCGTCTATCCCTTCCATTTTGTGCCTGTTCTTCTGGACAAGAGAATCTCTTGTTTATTCCTAGATAATTGAATGTCTTAACTCGGTTTATGGAATCACTATTTTAGTTTATCTTTCTTTCCTGGCATACTTCTTGAGAAACTTTAGTTATAAAGAGAACTTGTTCATTCCTGATGAAAGCAGTTCAGTTTGTTTATTCTTTATAGCTGATGATGGTGCCTAGACCTGATGTACGTAATGTAGAATATTGATATCCTGTGGCTTCAATTTGTGTTAAATCAATTCTTAGGCTTGGATTTACAACTGATTTCAAATACAAAACATGAACTTTATACAAATTGTGATACTTAAAACACATACATGTTAAATACAAACATACAAAAATATCGCTTATGTTAACTGTACCCATTTATTAATGCTGGAATATAATTTTCTCTATTAATTTTTTCACCTTTTAAATTGGTATATTTAAAATTTGAAATGTTAATGTGTAAAATAGCCGCATTCTGCTATATAACGCTAACAAATATTCATGTGAAAAATTTTCACATGAATGAAGTAAAATAACTTCTTTGTACATAGCAACAAATTTTTCAAGCGTATTTTTCTGAACTCCAATATTTTCAAAATTATTAAAAAAAAATTTCTTCAAGTTGACATATACTTCCGCTCAAAAGTATTTGCCCACCAACATTTTTTTAAGTAACTCCAAAATAATTTTTTTCTTCCGTTTTTGTTTGGCGTTTTTTGTTTTCATGTTTATACAGTATGTCCCCGAATTGAGTTCAAAAGAGGGAAAAAAAGTTTATTTTTCATTTTACAAAATAATGACAAAGGAATAACATTTTTTGCTTATTTCAAAACAGATAAATCTGCAATTAAAGTTTCAAAATTATTAGTTTGTACTCTTAAAATTAAATTTTTTATTATTTTTATTTATTAAATTTTGTAATCGTGTTTAAATAATAGCTGGCTGTGGATTTGCAATATCAAATAGTGCGTTAAAAATTAAAGAAAAATTTACCCAATAATGTGTAAGTATTAAAAAAATAGAAAAAAAATGCAATTGCATCCTTAACAAATAAACAGATCACGCGCTTATTACCCCGACTGTCTTAATTAACAAATTGACAGATCATGTATTTATTTCCCCGACTGTCTTAATTAACAAATAGACGGATCATGTATTTATTCCCCCGACTGTCTTAATTAACAAGTAAACAGATCATGGGCTTATTACCCCGACTGTCTTAATTAACAAATAGACAGATCATGCACTTATTATCCCGACTGTTTTAATTAACAAATAGACGGATCATGTACTTATTCCCCCGACTGTCTTAATTAACAAATAAACAGATCATGCGCTTATTACCCCGACTGTTTTAATTAACAATTAGACGGATCATGTACTTATTCCCCCGACTATCTTAATTAACAAATAGACGGATCATGTACTTATTCCCCCGACTGTCTTAATTAACAAATAAACAGATCATGCGCTTATTACCCCGACTGTTTTAATTAACAATTAGACGGATCATGTACTTATTCCCCGACTATCTTAATTAACAAATAAACAGATCATGCGCTTATTACCCCGACTGTCTTAATTAACAAATAGACGGATCATGCGCTTATTACCCCGACTGTCTTAATTAACAAATAGACGGATCATGCGCTTATTACCCCGACTGTCTTAATTAACAAATAGACGGATCATGTACTTATTCCCCCGACTGTCTTAATTAACAAATAAACAGATCATGCGCTTATTACCCCGACTGTTTTAATTAGCAATTAGACGGATCATGTACTTATTCCCCCGACTGTCTTAATTAACAAATAAACAGATCATGCGCTTATTATCCCGACTGTCTTAATTAACAAATAGACAGATCATGCGCTTATTACCCCGACTGTCTTAATTAACAAATAGACGAAAAATGCGACTTAAAAAAAAAGATACATGTTCTTTGAAACAAGCGAGTGCCAAAACAATCAAGACAGGCTAGTTTTTATTTATTAAATTTTGTAATCGTGTTTAAATAATAGCTAGCTGTGGAGTTGCAATATCAAATAGTGCGTTAAAAATTAAAGAAAAATTTACCCAATAATGTGTAAGTATTAAAAAAATGCAATTGCATCCTTAACAATAATTGAGAAAATTCGAAACAGTCTTAAATAATTACGAGTTCGAATTGAACTAAGTGCTAAAAAAGGTAAATAGGCAATCAAATAGTGGAAATTGGTTTGAGTTAAGGAACAAATTTCATTCCTTTGACATTTTTTGCAAAATTAAAAATACAAAAGTTCTTCGTCATTTTTTGTTTTCTTCGATTTTAAGAACACAGCTTGATAATATTAAAGTTTTAATTAAAGATTTATTTATTTTAAATTAAGCAAAAAATATTATTCCTTTCATTTTTTTGTAAAATGAAAAATAATTTTTTTTCTTTTTTTGATGTTTTAGAAAATATCACTTTTTTATTTTTTAAAGTACTTTTAGAAATTTTGAAAAAGTTGTCGTTTCATATATTTTCACAGACCATCAGCCTATAAAAGCAAAAACCAGAAGTGTTGACTGACGTTTACCGTTTTTTTTTAATATCATTAAGGTGTTTGACAACAAAACTTCTTTAATTTGTGGTTGGGGAAGTTTCTTGTTCTTCAAGTTTTTCTCAAAAAATTAGTGACAGTTTTCTACAGAAATGGTGAAGAAAGTTAAGTTAGGTGTGGAAACGCGTGCAATGATTATCGCTTACCACAGAATCAGTAGAAATAACCGCGAAATCGCAAAAAAATTAATAATATTTTTAAGTGGGCAAATACTTTTGAGCGGTAGTGTATGTATAAGAAAAAATTATGGTTGGGCATGTATATTTTCCAAAGCCTTCCATATTTTTGGTTTTATAGGCTCTAAAGTGCGCATAAATTGTTGTTTCGTCCAAAATTTGATAGACATTGGCATTGTTAAACACTTTTTTATTAAAAAACCACAAATATATCTAATGGCATTTTTTTCAGCCGAATGAAAATGATAGTCGCAATCTTTTGTGGCGATTATTGGTTTCTTTGATGAAACGAAAACAGAGTGTAATTTTTTTTCTTTTTTTGTTGGGCGCCACTTTCCGGACACCTGTATGTAAATAATAATTCGTATAACATGTATGATTTGAGAATACAAATAAAATATGTTGAAATTTTTTGTCACACCATATAAGGGCAGCGAATAAAATTAGTAAAAATAAAAAGAATTAGAGATGATTTCTCGCAAGTACGAAACAATCGCACTTTGTCAACTATTAATTTGCATTTTTTTTTAATTATATTAAAACACCATAAATAATGAAATATCGGGGGATAGTTAGCCCTCGGAATAGGTATGATTAAAATACTTATTAGGTAATATTAAATTTTTACCACATTTTTTTTATGCTTTTTGAACATTTTATTTTTCCACAACCCAATGTACACTAGGGTATTATTGATAACTTTAAGTTACCATAACAACTCAACACTCCTAGCAACCAGTTAGGCCAATCAGAATCATTAGAATCATTCACGTGGCATTTGCAGCGACCGCAGCGCCATCTCACAATTGTGGGGGAAAGTTTTAGCAAAGTTTCAGACCTTTCAATTTCCCTTTTAGGGGAACTTTCTCCTCTAAAGTGTTGTAGGTTTCATTTTCCGTTTTATTACATCACACGCATGTTTATTTAAGATTTGATTTACCGGCTGTCCTAAAAACGGTTAACATTTCAGTAACTTCCCTTTTTTTCAAGATTTCAGACATTTAAAATTGATAAAAACGCCGGATTTGGCGAGATTTTGAAAACACAAAGTCCTTTCATCTTGTCTGCACCAAACACCGCTAAATTAATGACAATAAAACCTCTTACCTTTACCGGCAATGTTGTCAACACGTGGTTTTCCGACACTAAACACACGAGAACCGCCGCGTTTTATTGTTTATTATGTTGTACACGGCAAAATAGTTAATTAAAGAGGATTTATATTAACATTAGAGCTTCTCAAACGACTAAAACGACTACAAACAGCTCTAAAACTTGTTGCAGCGTCACAAACGAGCGCGGTTTTAACGACACAGACGCCATACTGCGTTTGACATTACCAGACGATAGGCGTTGTTTGGCGAGAGTCTTGGAATAATGGCAGCTGCGACCGGACGCTACCAAAACGTGTGCCGAACTGTGACGGTAAAAAATCGAAGAAAGTTCCTGAAAAATTCACAAGAAACGCAATTATTTCCAGAAAATTCCAAATACATTGCTGGGTTAAAACTGAACCTTATGTATAATGTCTTTAAGGGTCAAAATATCCAAGCATCTTTTTGCTAGCAAATTGTGCTTTTATTTGAAATATTTTAGAAACTTGGGCCTATGGTTGTTAAACCTTTATTACATTGTCTTTCTAAAAAGCGTATAAGCTTAAAATGTAATAAAAAATATTCCAAAAGACAGCGAATTTAAAAATTCTGTACTATGCGTCTGCGCACTTTGCATCTGTCAAATGTCAAATGGTTTTTGAGCTTCTGTCGGTCGAACAGACTATTTCAGTGGTTACTGCTAGGGCCCTTTATGCCGCCATTAAAATTAACGCAAAATAATAATTTAATAAATGATTTTTTTTTGGCGACCTTAACTAAAAACTAAATTTTCAGTTCTCAAATGAAAACAAAAGATGACAGTTTTTCTTTTTGTACGGACAAGGGTTGCGCCCTCTATCGTTAATTTATTAAATTACATGAACATATCGACATTACTCTTAATTTTATAATTATTTAGAAAAAATCAAATCGACAAACTGGTGTAAAGTGCAACAAAGACGTGTTGAATTATTGCAAATGAACATGTCTAGCAGTGCTGCTGCAACAACATCAAAAAGCACATCAAACCTAATTTATACAAATTGTGAAGCTACACATGCCGAAATTGCATATGTCAATAAAAAAAATATAAACTTTTTTGAAGAATTCATAAAAATTTACAATTTTTCAGTTGTTATAAATGATTAAATTAATAAATCATAAATAAAGATTAATTAACTTGTAAATTTAATGATGTCGCCTAAAAAATCTTATGTGTGTCATGATCAAAAAGTGTCGTTTTGCCTTCTTTTTAAAAAAAGACTCGACCAAAAAAGAAACATTTTTTGGCTTTGGTAGACAAATAACTATTTTTTCCCTAACTTTTTCTTCAACATGTTTATTAAAACAATTTCGTCAATTTAATATTCCTATCAAAACTTTTTCAAAAAATTAACGCTTATTAAAAAAAATATAAAAAATCAGAAGTGGGATTCGGTGTAATTTTTACATTGAGTTTTATTGTTCATAAAATAGTTAAATAAAAAAACAAAATTTAGAAAAAAAATTTACAAGAACATCTAATATTTCAATTTTTTTATTTTTGTTTGTGTTTTCTTATATACTTTTGATAGTTTAAAGGAAAAGGCTTACAAATTTGAAAAGAATAATGGCCTTTCCTGTTCCAAAAATTTCCAAAACAAATTTTAGTAAAATTCACATTTGTTGGAGTTTTAATACTATTTCAACTAAATTCTAGCCATTGTCCTATTTTTAGTTAAACCAATTTTAATTTTTGAACAGATGATAAACTTTCGTTGTTACATATTTAAATTGAGTTATTATATTTAAGTGTTAAACAAACTTAAATAGAAAGAATGCAAAAATTTTAACCTATAAATTTTTTTACCAAATTTTGTAGAATATTCTTCAAATAACGCGGTATTAGATTTTTTTATTATCAGACCAAATTAATAACTGATAAAAAGCTTTTGTTGCTTTTTAAATTTTTAATTTTTTTACAATCCACTATACAGATTGTCTTCGGATTGAGTTCACAAGAGGGAAAAAAACTTTATTTTCCATTTTACAAAAAAATGACAAAGGAATAGCAGTTTTTGCTTAATTCAAAACAGATAAATCTGCAATTAAAATTTCAAAATTATTAGTTTGCCTACTTTTAAAATCAATTTTTTCATCTTTTTATTTGTTGAATTTTGTAATCGTAAATACATAATACATACAATACATAATACAATACATAATACAGGCTGTGGATTTAAAATATAAACTAGGACATTGAAGATTAAAGGAAAATTTACCCAATAATGTGTAAATACTAAAAAATCGGTTAATAAATGCAGTTGCTTCCAAACCAATTATTGAAAAAATTTGAAACAGTTAAAAAATTAAACTATGTGCTGAAAGAGGTGGTGAGTTAATCGGATAGTTAAAATTGATTTGAATTAAGAAATAAATTTTATTCCTTTGACATTTGTTGCAAAATTAAAAATCAAAAAGATTTCGTTAGTTTTTGTTTTTTTAGATTTTAAAACAGTCTGATAATATTAAAGTTTTAATTAAAGATAAACATGATAAAACAGCGTTTTTTTTCTCAAATTTTAAAAACAATTTGTATTAAATCTAAAATGACAACTGAAATATTTTTAACACATTTATACAGGTGCCCCAGAACTTGGGACAATAAAAAAAAATTAATGAGCGGTTGAAAAAAATATAATACATAAAATATTAGGTAAAATTCAACATAAGGCAACCAAAATATACAAAACAGAAAAAAAATTCCTAATTATTGTTCCTAAAAAAATAGAAGTAAATTAAAAAGCAATTTAAAAATCCAATGGTTCGTGTTCGCGTTGAGCTGGTTCCGGCATAAACAGGTTCCGTTTTACACAAATTTTATTGTAAATTGTACCTAATTCCAAAATTGTAGCTCAAAAAAAACAAATTTGAAACAAATTTAAAAAAAAATTGTACTTAAGGTAGTTTTAACGCTAGAAAATAGAAATTTAAGGAAAGTAATTGCCTTTTTTTGTTTATAAACTGTACCAACTCACAAAAAAGTAAATAAAAAAAAAACAAAATATAGTATTTTATTTCACTAGGATCTAAAATTTTCAAAAATTGCAAGTTACCGTGCAATTAATGAGACAGAAATTTGAGATGACAATGTCCTATAGTATAATTTTTAAAAATATTTAGGACTATGGATCAAAAATCATTAATTTTAGAACCATTTATTTTTATAGTCAACCAAAAGTTCCAAAAAAAGTAATATAAATTTGAACTTCTGATAGTTTTAACGCTATGATGTGGAAATTTGCTTTTCTTTTATTTATAAACCATACCAAATTCCATACTTTAAAAATTAAAAAAGACGAAAATTTAAAAACAAATTCAAGTGGATTCAAAATTTTCAAATTTTTAAAAATATTTTCTATATGAAAGTCTTTTCTAGCAAAACTTATTTATTACAGTTTTTATTACATCTAACATGCTCACTAATATCCTACCCACTCAAATTAGTTTCTTGAAATGCCTTAAAGTGTTCTAAAAAAACGCAACAATTTTTAGAAACATCTGAAGAGTTCTAAGACAACTAAAAGTACGATATAATAAAATATTTCTGGAATGAAATCAAAAACCCAGAAATGAAATGGTTTAAAAAAATTAAAAAATCAATTTTGTAAAACTATGAAGAATCTTCACCTACAGAAGAAAATTCTTAGCACTTCCTGAAGAATGTTAAAGCAAAAAACTTACGTTAAAAAAATTATAATAATAATATTAATACTCAAAAAGTGTTTGGAAATCTCGAAAAAAATGGAAATATTTTAAAAAGACTAGAAAATTTCTGAAAAATCAAAGTGTCTTCACAAATTCAAAAATAAGTTTAAAAAATTAGTTCGATAATAATAATCATTAAAATTTTCTGTCTTGAAATGTTTTGGAAAATTCTGAAAAAATTTTACCAACCACAAAATTTCTGATTATCTTCGAGAACTTCTAAATAATAATTCTAAAATAATCTCAAAAAACCCAAACTGTCTTCAAAAATGTTTGGAGATTTTGAAAAAGCTCCAAAAACTTTCAAATGTTCTCTGAATTCCTAAAAGGTCCTGAACATTTGCAGAAAGGCCCTAAATGTCCGAAAGTAACGTCAAACGTCCAAAAAGCTTTTCAAAAAATGTTTAGTAACCTTCACCTTGTAAAGTCCTGACAATCCTTCAGAAACTCCCCAAAAACTCAAAAATTCCAAAGAAACCTCGACTTGCCTAAATTTTATCTTCAAAAAGTTTCAGAATATTTTAAAATTTAGAAAAATTTCCTATTACAACTATTCTTGATCACTGGTTTCAATGTAAAAACAGCGTCTTTTGGCAATTTCCGCCAAAACTTCAATATTAATTTAAAAATTTGGAGTAAATTTCAGCAAAGCAATGAAACCAATATAAAAAATAAAAAAGGAAATTTTCGTATATTCTTCAAAATTAGTTTTTCCCGTTGCTACCATAGCATCCAAAAACAATCTAAGAAAAAATCTAAAAAAAACTGTTTTTTTTAGAAAGAGATGAATATTTTTTTAGAAATAAAACAAACAATAGCTACCAAAAACCTTTATTTTATTCCAACTTGAAGTAGTAATGATAATTAGCACGTTTCGCCCGGAAAGCCGCAAGAAGATCCTCTACAGGATGTTCTGCAGCATTCACCACCATTCTTACAAAGGCTGTCATCACATCTACCAATGTCTTGATATAACACAATCATTAATGCCACCAGCCAAACTCAGATATTGAGTTAGAATTAAAGCGCAAATGGCGAAAAGTAGCAAGCAGTTCATCTTCTTCTAATCGTTCAGAAACAAGTGATTACAGAAAGTTAAACGAGCTGCTTTTATACGTAAGATAAAAGAAAACACTTTAGTTTTTAAATGAAGCTTCAATGATAAGTGTAAAAGGCAAATTATTTATTTTACACGGTGACTTCTAGAAAAAGTATTGAAAATTGCTTAACATTAATTCTAGACACGTATATAGCAAAATTTGGTAAACTTATTGCTTAGAAAGTGTTTATTAAATGCACTAAATTACAAAATTTTGGCCCAGAAAACACAAAATTTATTTTTTTTGTTTTGAAGGCCAAGTCAATATTCAAAAATTGCCATTACATTTTGTACACCCTTCAATTTTGACGTTAGGACAATAAACTTTTGTAATGGTTTTATTTTGGAAATAATTATTCAGTGTATTAAATTACAAAAAATTTTAGCGAAAAGTTTCTATTTGTAGAACTAAATCAAAATTCAAAATTTTTAATTAAGTTCTGTAGGTCCAAAATTTTTAAAATGAAAGCTGTGAAATTTGGTGAAAACTTATAAGTGTTTATTGACTGTACTAGATTACAAAATCTTAAAACAAAAAGCACAAATTTAATTATTTTTTATTGTAAAGATCATGTCAGAATTTAAAAATTTTCATTAAATTGTGTAAATCCTACAGTTTTAACGTTAAAGCAATAAAACTTAGTAAAGTTTGTGGATTTATGCAGCCGTCGTCAAATCTGAGATTCGAAAACTTGGGAATGAAAATTACTTTGTTTTATGTTCGTGTTTTTTGTAGCTTTAAAAAGCTTTAAAAACTCCAAAATTCAATTTATCAACGATGTCAAAAGCGCAAAACAGTGCTTAAAAGAGTACAAAGAATATGAAAAGAACACAAAATAACTTTGTCAAATTAAAAAATTCTGAAAAACTTCAAATGTGCAATGTTTTTGGTTCAGCTTCACAAAAAAAAATTCCAAAATTTGTAATTTTGGCTATAGAAATTTGAGATTTGATGGAATTAATGAACGAGTTAAAAATAATAGTTTGACCAAATTTGATTCCTATAATTAATTAATAATAAAGTTGGATATTTTTTGTTCAGTTTAAATAAAAAGTTCTATAATTTGTACTTTTTTTTTCTACACTTCTAGTAAAGTTAATAAACGACTCAAAAGTAGCAACTTGCCCAATCTGATTTTGGATATTTTTTGTTCAATTGAAAAATAAAAATCGAAATGAAATTTGAGCTGGCAACTCTGTTAGTCACTAGTTTGACATATTTGAACAAATGATGATTCCAAAAACCGTTATTTGTTGTTGAATCAAATAAAAATGTTAAAAGAAGCCTGTAGAAGCTATGTTAACTGACAGTGCCTTTCACATCTGAAAGGTAACTTTTCTTCTGAACTATACAGACCCTTCGTTTTTGATTGTTACTTATTATTTAGTAATAAAGTTATTACCAACATAAACAATAAAAAATTATATATGCTGTTTTCATTATCTTTGTATTAATAGTGGTTGATTTTTGCGTTTCTAAATTGAGGAAGTGGCGCTCATTTTACTATAAGATTTTTTGGATACTTGCATTGTAAATAACGATTTTATTAATTGGTCTTAATACGTTAAAACAACGTAGTTCCATAAAGCGTTTTCACGTGACCTCCATGTTACAAAAATGGCGAATAGTGCCCATTAAGCACTCAATTTATTGTCGATAATAACGATAAGAACAACTTTGGATTAACATTTTTATGTTTACATTGTAATCTAACTACGTCCTAACCTTCAATGAACTAAATAAGACTGAAAAACAATTTCACTTGGTGATAGTTTTTAAGTCATCATTTATCAAATTAGTTTTAAGAGAAATTACCGTCGCTGCTTTGATGCATCTACAATTTTGATTGTAAATTTCGCTGTATTGATAAGTTTGACAACGTTTGTCGTTTGTCCTGCGTCTCAGATTTGCAATGTTTAGCGAAAAATAATAATTATAATAATAATTAGCTGAGGCGGTTTTGGTTGTATTGCCAAAAAAGTCGAGAACGAAAAGAAACAATTTCTATCATTTTCGCTCCTAGGCAGGGAAAATCACCCTTTGCTTCTCATTTTCAGCGACAAAATAGTAGTTTCGCTCCGCTTTCAGAAATATTTCATTTCGTGCAGATTTTTGTGGTTTTCTTGCAATTCAGCCGTTGAATCTTGATAAAAACTGGTGGTTTTGTAGTTTTCGAGCTCTTCTTTGCAAATTCTAGCGAGAAAACGGCGAAAATCAGCGAGAAATCGTCGTTTCGCATCGAAATAAGCGGATTTCTCTAAAAATTTTGATGATCTCGTGCAGATTTCTGCTGGTTTCTTGAAATTCAGCCGTTAAATCTTGATAAAAATTAATGATTTTGTAGATTTCGAGCTTTTCTTTGCAAATTTAAGTCAGAAAACAGCGAAAATCAGCGAGAAGTCGTCGTTTTGCATCGAGATAAGCGGATTTCTCTAAGAATTTTGATGATTTCGAACAGATTTCTGCTGGTTTCTTGCAATTTAGCCGTTGAATCTTCGTAAAAATTGATGATTTGTAGATTTTGAGCTCTTCTTTGCGAATTCAAGTCAGAAAACAGTGAAAATCAGCGAGAAATTTTTGTTTTGCATCGAAATGAGCGGATTTCTGTATGAATTTTGATGATTTTGTTGTGGCTAGAAAATGTTTTGGAGAGTTTGGAAGGTGAAATCCTCATCGACAATAATTAATAGTTTCACTAGTTCTACGTTAACTTTTGGTTTGAATTTAAAATTCATTCTCACATCTAGGTGATCAGCTGGGAAAAAGTTTGCTAGCACCCTATTCAAATCAGATAATTTCTCTAATTTGACACAGAAATTGACACAATTGACATTTATGCAGCGATGCTAACTTGCAAAATAAAACCAGCGATTCGTAATGTCACGTTTGACAAAGCTGATTTTTTTGCCACAAATAAGTATCACAACTGCCATAAAAAATGACGGAGACGCACAAAAGAATTTTTTATTTGTAACGTAATCCCAAAATTTAAATATTTTTATAAAAATTTGTAATCCGACAGTTTTAACACCAATGTTATAAAATGGGTAGACTTGTAACCTAAAGATGCTAATTAAGTGTGATAAATTATAAAAGAAAAAGTTAAATTTTGGAAATTCATTTGCAGGTCTTGTTAGCTAAAATGATGTGTTGAGGGCATCAATAATGATAATCACCCTGGTTCTATCAACACTATTGTTTATTTTAAAAACCCTATCTAATATAATAACATTTTACATTAAATATATCAGTGATGTTACAAATTTGACAAAAATAAATTTTGCATCCATAACTACTTGTTAAATCAGGACTGCTTCACCATGGATTGTGAGCCGTTCCACTTTTGACATTCCAGATGAACAATTTTTGATTAATTGATAATTAATCACAGTCAAAAGTAGATGTGCTACATTTAAAACTTTTTTCTCTAATTCTGTGATGTTCAAAATTTTGTGTGAAAATCTTTTAAAGGCGGACAGTTTTAACACTAATTGTGCCCCAAAAGTAGCAAGGGGTGAATGAAAATAGACTAAAATTGAACACCTCTTGTTAATTTTTCCGTTGTACAACTTGATACATGACAGAAACGACGGAGTAAATGGATTTAAAAATCTAAAATCTTTCTTGGTCACAAATTTGTTCAAAAGTGACTTACCGAAATCCCCAATTCATAATTAACACACATTGAATCGGTAAATTTCATATGTACCCTCTTCTGGACGTTCATTAAAAATAGCAAATATATCTTCTTGTTTTCATTGTTCCAGTTGTACCAGTTGGTGTGTGTCAAAACTTCCAAAAGCTCGTTTGACTACAAAACCTAATTAAAAAAATTTAACTTTTTAAAATTGTTACCATATTTTCAAGCATTTGTCCAGATACTATTATTTGGATAAAAACGACCATTGCCGAAAGCGAAAGAACAGAAGGGCGCAGATATTTTTGCCCAAAAGTACCTTGAAACTTTCGAGAAAGGTATAAAAAGGGAGCCAAAAAAGTAACTTACATTAAACACAAAAACTAAGGTGGAAATGCCCAAAATAACTCAGTAACATTGAAGCAAGCGACATAAGGACCGAGTTTAACTTGTCCTTCATTTGCCCTACTAAAATTGATTGAAATATAAAATGAAGTTAGGTACATTTAAATACAAAAATTACTTTCGAATAACCGCATGTCGTCGAACACAAGCTTCTAGTCGTTTTCGAATGTCTTTCTGGTACTCTTCAAAGTACACCAGCTCAAATTGAAGGTGACTATATCTGCTGTCAATTTTTCTTAAAAAATCAATTAGTAAATAAACGTCAAAACACAGCCGGTTTGAACCATAAATTGTCGCGTAAAAAATGGCCTGCATCATAAAACCCGTTGGTATAAAACCCAGTCTGAACAACCACGATAAATAAAAATTCCATTTTGGAAAATACTCTTCGAAAATAACCAAAGCAAAATAAAAATTAGCGTCACCTTTAAAAGGAAGGATAAAATTCGCAACAGTGATAAGAGATAAAACACTGCTAAAAATAAGAAAACAATTCAAGTAGAAAACTTCTTTTTCAATGCGTTTTTGAACTGGAATACTAGCTTTATTTACGTCCCAAAATTCAAAATTTTGGTAAAACGATAATATTTCTAGAATACCATAAATTGCTGCTAAGCACTGTAAAATTAATTCAGAAAGACATCATGTTGGTTTGTCACTTACGAAAGGTAAAATTCCGAATGATCCTAGGTATTTTAGAAAATAGGTTTTGTCAAATTTCTTGAGAAAATAAGAAATTTGAAAAATCGTAAGAAACGCGACACAGATTAAAATGATTTTTGAGAGTGATTTCATCAATAAGATTATCGAATATCTTGAAGTACAAGAGACGGTACAACCAGAGAGGGTCATCTAAAATTGTTAAAATAGTCTGGATAATTAGTAGAAAGTTTTTACTTTTTCTTAGAAAGAGGAATTGGCGTCGAAAATGTAATAAAGTGAGTGTCATTTTTCCGTGAAAACTATAAAAATTGTTTACGTAAGGCTGAAATCAATGACTCTACTTTCGGAACCTTGATAATTATTCTTAGAGCGAAATCTAAATATTTTATGTTTGTTCATTATGACATTACTAACTCGTAAATCTCTACTATAGTTATCTATGTCACATGGGACGTAAATAATTCTAATAATTCAGCTGAAGTCGAACTGGTTAAGGATAGTTACGACGTCGAGTAGTTTATTACGTTTTTTTACTCACTGAGCTGCATTTCATTTAGTAAAAGAATAGATGAATTTACATGTTGAAGTTTAGCTTCCTAGTTGTAACTATAGTAATGTTGTTGTAAATAGTTTGTGAAGAATATTAAAAAATAAAAGTCAGTTTTTCTCTTCAACCCATGGCAAATCTCCAAAAGGTTAGCCACTGATTCATTAGGAAATTAGTGTATCTGCAAGATTACATGTTTTTCTAAGAATTCACTGTTGCTTTAAGACTGTGTTTGTTACATCAAGATTTACTTCCTGTAAGTAAGAAAAGTGAGGTAGAAGATGGACAAAACAAGAAATATTAAGGTTCAGAAGTTTGATGGAGAGAATTTTCAACTCTGGAAATTTCAGATGAACATTATTTTTTAGGCTGAAGGTTTAAGTGACATAATCGAAGGAAAATTTGTGAAACCAAGTGGAGAGGGAATTTGAAAGAATGGAAAGACCAGAATGCAAGGGCAATGTTAATATTGTCCACATCCATGGAATTTCAACAATTGCAAACTGTTATGACCTGTGAAAGTGCTGCTGCAATGTGAAGACTAAAATTAATTCATAAACAACGGTCATCATTTAACAAAGTACTATTGAAACAACAATTACCAAATGTCAGAAGTAGACAGTATCGCTCAACACATCAGCAAAGTTGAATCAATGGTTCAAGCATTGGTTGATACAGAAGAAAAAGTTCCAGAAATAGACAAAATAGTCAAGAAACTGAAGTTTGAACTATTTGTAACAGCTTGGAATTCTTGTGACGAAGACAGACAGACATTTGACATCTTAACAGCACGACTTTTAAAAGAAGAATCAAGACTTTCACAGAAAGAAGAAGTTTCTAATGCTTTAGCAACATTGAAGGTGAACAAGAAAGTTTTTCAAGAAAATGGAAGGAAAACAAAATGTGCTGAAGCAAATAAAAGAAAATCAAAACAGGACGTAGTTTGTTATTATTGTCAGAAGCAAGGCCAGTATAAAGCAGAGTGCTGGAAGAGAATAAATAAATTCTAAGAAACATACATAGAGAAACGACCATCGAAATCGAAATTAGCGGATTTCAGCAGTTTTCTTGCAACTCAGCTGTTAAATCTTGATAAAAAGTGATGGTTTTGTAGATTTCGAGCTATTCTTTTCGAATTCAAGCCAGAAGACATCGAAAATCAGCGAAAAATCGTCGTTTTGCATTGAAATAAGCGAATTTCTCTAAGAATCTTGATGATTTCGTGCAGATTTCTGCTGGTTTCTTGCAATTCAGCTGCTAGATCTTGATAAAAAGTTTGCACATTTGCAAATTCAAGCCAGAAAACATCGAAAATCAGCGTGAAATCGTCGTTTTGCATCGAAATAAGCAGATTTCTCTAAGAATCTTGATGATTTCGTGCAGATTTCTGCTGGTTTCTTGCTATTCAGCTGTTAGATCTTGATAAAAAGTGACAGTTTCGTAGATTTCGAGCTATTCTTTACGAATTCAAGGCAGAATACAAAAAATCAGCGAGAAATCGTCGTTTTGCATCGAAATAAGCGGATTTCTCTAAGAATTTCAATAATTTTGTGCAGATTCCTGCTGTTTTCTTGCAATTCAGCCGATAAATCTTAATAAAAAATGATGGTTTTGTAGATTTTGAGCTATTCTCTGCGAATTCAAGCCAGAAAACAACGAAAATCAGCGAGAAATCGTCGTTTTGCATCGAAATAAGCGGATTTTTCTAAGAATCTTGATGATTTCGTGCAGATTTCTGCTGTTTTCTTGCAATTCAGCCGTTAAGGGGATATCAAACAAATTTCAGTATAGGGCAAATTCAATGTATTTTTCCAAACACGATTACTCGAAAACTATTTGAGTAAATTGCTTTCTGTTATTTGCATATGAATCTGTTCAACGTGCACTATGTTGAATTCTATATATAATTTTTGTAAAATGATTCTTTAATGACTTAATTAAATTAAATAATAATAAATTAATTAAATATGAAAACTTTGCTGAAAGCGAAATAATTTTTAGCACTCCACATGCGTAGACTAATTTTACATAATGTCGACCAAACCGATTTTTTTTAAAGTTAATAGTTTTTGAGAAATCGTGTTTGGAAAATTTCATATTCGAAGCATGTTATCCTTGTCTAGTAGTGACATCTCTTTTCTCAGTACCAGAGAGGTCTGTTTGGTAGGTAGAAATGCGGGTACCATAAATCAATTTTGTAGCCGAAGGGATAGTTTACAACTGAAGCTTTTCCATAAACACACAAAATCTTAAATTTGCCTGAAACAAAATTTTTCTCTTTCATTCAAACTGAACGTAGCTTTGAGGATAATCATTTCAAAATTTTGAACTTTATATCTGATGAATTAGGATTTTAAATTGTTTTAGAATAGTTTAGGTGATAAATATTTGCCTTTATCTTTATTTTTTAAGGAGATCTCGAACAAATTTCAATATAAGGCAAATTCAATGTATTTTTCCAAACACGATTACTCGAAAACTACTTGAGTAAATTGGTTTCTGTTTTTTGCATATGAATCTGTTCTACGTGCACTATGTTAAATGCTGTATGCAATTTTTCTAAAGTGAATATTTAATGACTTTTTGATTAATTAAATACGAAAACTTGGCTGAAAGCGAAATAATTTTTAGCATTTCACATGCGTAGACTTTTCAAAATTCACACATACGTATTTTGAGAACAACCAGACAGTAGTATAACGTCTTGTTGTCAAAATTATGACTTTAGGGTGGTGAAAAAACTGAAAAATTACTCGTAATTTAAAGGTTTTAAAAGATAGATCAATCACTAAAACAACAGAATATAATTATTATTTATAATTTAATTATTTATAATTATGTTCACTATTTTTTGTTACATTTACAAAAATCTTGGACAAAATTTGAAGATCCCAGTGCATCTATGAATTCTTCAATTTTTGCAATTACACAAATCCCACCTTTTCGGGAAAAATTTAATTTATTTATGAAGATAAACATTAAATAATAATAATGAGATATTGTAATTATTAAGTTTCATAGGTGTAATTTGTAAAGTATCGGACTCTACTATCAAAGTATTTAAGATTTACTGGCCATGGGCAATAATAATTTGGCCATCAGTGCAGTCAAAACTATTAGCTATTGTCCTGACCACAAGATGATGGTAATAACAATCTAAACCACTCGAGCTGGGGTTTTAAGAATTAGTTTTTATTTATGGTTTTATTATCGTAGTAAACAGACTGACCATGGGTAACTCACTAAAAGAGTGTCGTCTACAAATAATGAGGGTTGAAGGGAGATGCTACATTTGACGTTTGGATGTTTAAAATGTTTCATATAATTTTTCCTTTACGCAGAATTTTGAAGCAGAATTTACCGTTACAGTTTGTTAGATATTAAGGAAACCAAGAAAATTACTGCGTTAGAATGTGAAAATGTTTGGCAGTGCAAGTACAAATTATAGTGACAATTCATTTATAGCCGCAGAAAAAATAGGAACAATAAAAGTGGTTGTTCAAGGCAATAAAAGAAAAGAAACAAGAGATTTAAAAGAAGTTTTGTGCATTCCTCAATTGGGAAAGAATTTGTTCTCATTAGGAGCAGAAAAATATGGCAGTCATCTTTAAGAAAAATATGATACAAGTTCAAGATGGTGAAAAAGTTGTGGTTTCTGGAGTGAAGTTGTTGAATCATTGCTACAAAATGAATATTGATGTGTTAACATATCAAAGTAAATCGTCTGAAGTTGATTAAGCTATGCTATGGCATGAACGCTCTTTAAAAGAAATGGCAAAGAAAGGCCAAATACCAGACAGCTTTAAAATGTCAGTAAAAGAAGATACTTTTTGTGAGAGTTGTCAATATGGAAAACAATTTCGAAGATCATTCCTTAATAAGAAAATCCATCAGTCCTTAAGAAAACCTGGTGAATACATTTATTCAGAAGTTTGTGGAAAAATGTCCGAACCATCCATTGGTGGAGCAAATCACTTCATACTGTTTAAAGATGAGAATACATCATATAGAACAGTATATTTCATTAGACACAAGGGTGATGTTGTTCAAAAATTTGGAGAATTTAATGCTTTAATAGAACGTCAAACAGGAAACAAGATAAAACTGTTTAGAAGTGATAATAGAACAGAGTTTACAAATAGACATTTTCAAGATTTCTTTAAAAGAAATTGTATTGTATTCGAAAAATGTGCACCATATACTCCAGAACAAAATACAGGGTGTTAGGTAACGTTACGGCCATAGACTAATGGGTAATTAAGGAAGGAAAACTGTCTCGAAATCTGCAATTAATTTTATTTTTTTCGTTTTAGGTAAAAAGCTACAAGGCTTTAAAGTTGACCAATAGAATAGCTTCAAATAATTTTTCAATTTTACAGAAATCCAAGTAGCTTTCGGACCAAACGAATAATTTGTCTCTTTCCCGTCACATTTGAAGTTTTAAATCAGGGGCGTCAATAAAAGGAAAAAACACTAACGCAATTTTATTCAAAAAACAGACAATAAAGCAACACTACAATAGATGTTCAAAATGGCCACCATTTTGTTGAACACATAATTGTAAACGACGCAACAATGTTTCCTTTATTGTACCCAACACATTTTCGTTTGGTAGAACTTGATTTGTGATGTCCACAAAAATGGAACAAGTACGCCACTGATAAACAATAAGAACTGTCAATTTGACATCAAACAAAAAATTTCCTTCAGTAACTCTGATTCAAATTTTTGTAACCTTATGCAAATTGTTCCCTGATTGGTCACATTCAAAGCCTTCCAGCTCTTAAACGGTTCAAGAAAACCCGAAAAAAACTTCGAAACATTACTTTTCACGGCTGCCTCCATCACCCCTTTTTCTATGGCCGTAACGTTACCTAACACCCTGTAGAAGTGCTGAAAGAGAGCTTCGAACGATTGTGGAAACAGCAAAAACTTTGTTGGTTAGTACAGTATGATCCAATAAATTTTTGATCAGCCCTTTTGTGGGAAACAAAAAAGGTTGAAAACGTATGGCGTAGAGAACTTCGCATAATAAATTTGAGTTGTCATTTGGCTGTCATTAATGTCATTATTGTTATAATTGAAAAGGTGTTCACCGTTTGAAAAGGCTTTTGCTATCGAGTCCTATTTTAGAAGTGGTGCCAAAATGTGAATGAAAATATGGGTGGACACAATGAATCACCCTAAAAACATTAAGTTGTGTTTTTGAAACTGTGAAAACTCACGTGGGTGTGCAACCACTTTTAACATTTTTTTTATTAAATACACTTGTTTTCTGTTCGCTTATTTGTTTAGAGAAGCAATTGCACGTTGCACTACTGGTGTTTTTTATCCATGCTGTTTTTACACTGTTTTTAGTAAAATAACCTCAAACTTCGGCCTCAACATGTTAACGGTTTTCACAAGAGTGCAGACGGCCACCAAGAACTCAAATCTCTTTAATACCAGTTTGAATTATTATCAAATAATTTACAGCCAATAATCAGGTTGACAGCTGCAGTTTGTTTTAACTAAGACCTACGTTTTCCATATCATGTGAATACAGCTGTGTATTTATTAAATCGGCGTCCAAGTGAAGTAGCAGATGATAAGAAATCTCCATATGAAAGCTGGACAAAGAAAAAGTCTGAACTTAAACATTTAAGAAGATTTGGATGTACATATTTCAAAACAATTTAGAAGAAAATTTTATTCAAAGTCCAAAAAGAAAATATTGGTGGGTGCTACTACAAAACAAATTCAAATAGTAAGAGATGTAGTCTTCAATGAGAAGAAGAGAGTTAATATTAACCCATTGTATTCATTTATAAAATTTAGAGACTTTGAAGATGAAGAAAATGAAGAGAATGAAGATGTTATAGAATGTGAGCCGTCAATAACTCAATCTGAAAAGAAAACTGAAAGTTCAGCAGAATTAAAGAAGACAGAAAAAAGAATATTGAGAGACCGAAAATTGCTGAAGCGTCCTGAGTATTTGGGTGAATTACCATGTACAGCAATTTGTGAACCTCAAAATTATAATGAAGCAGTTGAAAGTGATAACAAAGAAGAGTGGTTCAACGCCATGAATGAAGAAATAACCTCATTAAAGAAGAATGGAACATGAACACTTGAACAATTACCAGAAAATCGACAAGGCATCGGATGCAAGTAGGTTTGAAGTTAAGACAGCATTTTTAAATGGTGATTTAAATGAACAGATTTTTATGGATCAGCCATAGGGATTTATGGATCAAGATGAAAGATTAGTTTGTAAACTACATAAGAGTCTCTACGGATTGAAGCAATCACCTCGATGTTGGAACAAAAAATTTGTAGAAAATTTAAATGAATTCCATCAACAGTTACACTCTGATGAATGAGTGTTTAATGGAAAATTTAATAAAGAAGACATTTATTTAGCGCTCTTTGTTGATGATGGATTAGTTTTATGTTAATCACGACAGATAATTGAACAATTTTTAAATCAATTGGAAGAACGGTTTGAGATCAAGATCCAGAAATTTATGTTGGGATTGAAATTAAACGCAATAGAAATGAAAAATGTATATTTATACATGGGTGATTACACAAAAAGAATTTTACAAAAGTTTAATATGTCGGATTGTAACCCAAGCACTAATCTTTTTGATCTAAATGTGAACTTAAGTTTTCAATATTGTTCAGCAAATGAGGAAGAAGCGTAAAAATGAAGAAGAATTCATTCAGAAGAATATCCCAAGTTTGTCAATTTTCAAGTAATCCAGGACAACAACACAGGACAGCAATAAAACGTATTTTAAGATACTTAAAAGGTACTCAAAACTACGGCATTTGCTATGAAGATAGTAACAAATCTGGTGATCTTGTTGTTTATTCGGATGCTGATTTTGCTGCAGATTTACATCATCTTCGTTCTACGACTATATATATTTTGTTGTTAAATTCCAGTCATTGGAACTTGGTCTTCACATAAACAGAAATCAGTCTCAACAGTAGAGTCAGAATATGTTGCTGCTTCTGCAGCAAGTCAAGATGTCATCAGGCTTAGAAATTTTTTACAAGAACTTGGAGAAGATATGGACAAACCAACGAACATGTATGTGGATAACAAGAGTGCAATTCATCTCATCAAAAATCAAGAGCATCACAAACGTACGAAACATATTGATATTAGATATCATTTCATAAGGGATGGGAAGATCTCTGTGTCCCATGTACCCTCAGAAAATCAATTGGCAGATTTCCTGACGAAGGTTGTTCAATGCAGAAATTTACGCAAAATAGAGACAATCTCTTCATTGATGAAGTGAAGTGTTAAAGCATGAGTACTTATACAGATAAAGTATTAAGTTACAAAAAAAATGGATGAGTGTTGAAATTAGCTTTTTAGTTGTAACTATAGTAATGTTGTTGTAAATAGTTTGTGAAGAATATTAAAAAACAAAAGTCAGTTTTTCTCTTCAAACCATGGAAAATCTCCAAAATTACACCAGATTAGGATTAATATTAAACTACAATTTTTAATTCCTAAATCAATAGATTTTCTTATTTTCACTGTTCCAGTTGTACCAATTTACGTTAATCAAATCCCCCAACTGCAAAAATGATTGATTGAAGATATAGATAGAACCCTGTTTGCTTTACCACATCTTCAACTTATTGTCCCGATGCTACCAGATGAGTAAAAGCCAGTCCTGCCACCAGTTGATGTGACCACCCTCAGAATCCGTCTTTTCCCAAAAGTCATTCTTAAAACAAACGACAGCGATTTTTTCCATGTAGAAAAATATTCCTCGATAATAACCAACGGAAAATAAATATCAATATCACCTTCGGTCGGCTCGATAAAATTAAAAAAACTGGTAAATAGAAGAATTGTATTAACAACCAGGAAACACTGCAAGTATAAAGATTCTTTTCGGATCTTTTTTTGTGTGATATAACCAGCTTTTTTGAAATCCCAAAAATTAAAGTTCTTGAAGCATTCTTTGTAGAATAGCCTCATTTCTGGAGTGCTCCACATCGCTGTTAAAATCTACAAAACGTTGCCACAGTAAGAAAAATGTAAAGTGGTACGTACGAAAAGTAAGCCTTCATAATACGGAAAGTATTTAAAAAAGAAGCCTTGCTCAAATTTCTGTAAAAGAAGAAACTTTGGAGAATAATCGTAACGGCCAGGCCTGTCAAAGACATTTTTAAGAGGATTTTCAGGGCCATGGTTTGGTACAGATCCAAGAACAAAAGGCGAAACAACCAGAGATTATTACCTATGAAGTGATGTTTCTAAAGAATTGATAAGACGATAGATTTTACCTTTGATGACTGAAGACATTTTGCTTCGCAAGCGGAGCTTTAGAGACATGTTAACGTCAAAAATCGACCCAATTTGTAGACACGACGTGGACTGTTGCCAGTCCTGTTGTTAGGTGGGGTAATATTCATTAAATATTTATTAATTATCACAATAAAAATACGTGACAGTTGTGGCAATGATACAATAACAATACAATAACACCAAAAAAATGCGAAATGCTACTTATTTTAAAGAAAATTTCAAGTGAAGTGAACCATTCAAATAGTTATTCAAGTTCGATAATAAAGGCGATTAATAAATTAACGAGAGGTTTCAACGCATGAACGTTGTAATTATAAACGCTACCACCCGCGAAATTTGAACTAAAATAACAAAAACAAACGAAATAACAAACAAGTACTTTCTTGGTCTCAAACGAAATCATCAAAATTCTTAGAGAAATCCGTTTATTTCGATGCTAAACTACGATTTCTCGCTAATTTTCGCTGTTTTCTGGCTTGAATTCGCAAAGAAGAGCTCAAAATCTAAAAAACCACCAATTTTTATCAAGATTCAACGGCTGAATTTCAAGAAAACAGCAGAAATCTGCACGAAAACATCAAAATTTTTAGAGAAATCCGTTATTTCGATGCGAAACGACGATTTATTGCTGATTTTTGCCGTTTTTTGGCTAGAATCCGCCAAAAAGAGCTTGATATCTACAGAACTACCAATTTTTATCAAAATTCAACGGCTGAATGCAAGAAAACAGCAGAAATCAGCCAAGAAATCATCAAATTTTTTAAAGAAATCCGCTTATTTCGATGCAAAACGACGATTTCTCGCTGATTTTTGCCGTTTTTTAGCTCGAATTCGCAAAGAAAAGCTCGAAATCTACAAAACCTCTAATTTTTATCAAGATTCAACGGCTGAATTGCAAGAAACAGCAGAAATCTGCACGAAAACATTAAAATTCTTAGAAAAATCCGCTTATTTTGATGCAAAGCGACGATTTTTTGCTGATTTTTGCCGTTTTTTTGGCTTGAATTCGCAAAGAAAAGCTCGAAATCTACAAAACCACCAATTTGTATCAAAATTCAACAGCTGAATTGCAAGAAAACAGCAAAAATTTGCAGAAATAAGCAAAATTCTTATAGAAATTCGCTTATTTCGATGCAAAATGACGATTTCTCGCTGATTTTTGCAGTTTTTTGGCTTGTATTCGCAAAGAAGAGCTCGAAATCTACAAAACCACCAATTTTTATCAGGATTCAACGGCTGAATTGCAAGAAAACAACAGAAATCTACACGAAATCATCAAAATTCTTAGAGAAATCCGCTTAATTTGATGCAAAACGACGATTTCTCGCCAATTGTCGCTGTTTCCTGGCTTGAATTCACAAAGAAGAGCTCGAAATTTACAAAACCACCAATTTTTGTCAAGATTCAAAGGCCGAATTGCAAGAAAACAGCAGAAATCTGCACAAAATCATCAAAATTATTAAAAAAATCCGCTCATTCCAAATTAAAGAAGAAGAAGATGGTTTGCTAGGCCTACATCAGAATGCATACATAGAAAAAATGCTGAAGAAGTTCAGGATGACTGATTGCAGTTTTACAGCGGTAGCTAATAATGAGAGGCTTTATGATTCGAAAAATTCTAGAGCAGTGGGCGAAAAACATCCATATAGAGAAGCAGTCGAAAGTCTGATATATTTGGTGGTAGCAAAGTTAGACAACGGTTGGAAAACTGCAATAATAAAAATAGAATGCACTTGAAATTTAAGAATCAAGTTTAAAGCTGATGATCTACTTAAAGTTTATAGTGACTCAGACGTTGCTGGAGATACAAAAGATCAAAAATCAACGACTAGTTTTGTTATTTTGCTTGAAAAGGTTCCAGAAGCAACAGTTAACAGCACTACCAACCACAGAATCCGAGTATATTGTTCAGAAACCAGGAAAACCAGTATTTAACATCAACAACCAAAACTCATTATGAATCTGCAGTTTCAGAAAAGGACTAAACACATTGAAATTGAGTCCCATTTGATAAGAGAAAAATTTGAAGACGGTAACATTGACGTTCAATATATCAATACATAGAAACAACAAAGCTTTTGCAAAAAAAAGAGTTTATACAAATTCAAATCGGATTTGGTTTAGAAAAGATTTAAAGTTTTCTTTGAGTGGGAGAGTTGGAATCAAACAAATTAATATCCTTTAGGTCTAGGTAATTTTTGCTATTTTAGAGTTTGTTATTTAAATGCGTCAATAGTTTTCTTTTAAAAACCGCATCCCATAGTTTTTTTTCTTAACTGGAAAAAAACTAAAGAAATAAAAAAAATTTTAAGAATGCACAAGTATTCCAATACATAAGTTTGGTCGAAATTTGTGTACAATCCCAAAATTGGAGTGGTAGATCTAAAAATGAATTTCCCAGCTTTTCCTTATCGTCACATTCATAAAACGTGAATACACAGAAAGCCGTGTTTACTGCACATGTTTAAATTTAAAATTTGCTTTTGAAATATGAATGTTTATATCAATTATAAATCAACAGTTGTTACCTTTTCGCATTAAGAATGTAAATGTAGATAAAATCGACGTCGTCGGCTAGTAGTAATGACTAATCCATAACTGATATTTGTGTAAAACAAATGGATGAATTTCACTTGCACTTTGGCAACAGAACATTCTTCGAGTTGAGAATGCTATCCTTTCTGACGTTTTTCCAAAATACATTGTCTTTGTTAAAAAATTATCGCCTCGAGTTGCTCAGATTTTTATATATGGAGTTGTTCCAAAAATTTGCCGTGCAAGTGCTTTTGAAAATCTGTTCAATCCTCATAGCTGTTCTCGTGATTCTTCAAACTTTGCTCTTTTTTCACAAGTATAATACTTCGTACTTTTTGAAATATTTTCCGTCTTATGGAGTTTTTATCTAAGTAACTTCTCGACATCGACTAGTTAAATTAAATGCTTGGTCTTCAGATTTCTTATTACTTGTAAAACTACAAACATTCATACATTATATTACTCTTATTATTAAATTTATTCTTACAAATTGGTTTCTGTCCTTGGACTTGTAGGTACAAATGTGTTTTGGTCTTCTCTCATCTCTAAGTTTATAGCCCTAAAATTTTATTATGAATTTGTTTAGTTATTCTATACTAGAGCTCATTACCATTACTTATTAAAAAGTGGAGTCCCTAGAAATTTTTATCGAAAACAGTTGGCAGAAAAAGCGTTTGACCGGGGAGCAATTGTCACATGCGTAGAAGCTAATCGTCCTGCGCAAGTTTGCCAAAACTTGTTTAATCCTTATTTAAATCTCTCTTTTGGAACTTATCTTTGATTAATTCTATACTAACGTGAGATGTTGATACACTAAACTTTGACAACGTGTTAACCTCAAAAATCGTTATTCAATTTTCTCCTAATTTTCTCCCTAAAGAATTGAAAGCTGGATTTACACCCAAAATTTTAGAAAATTTATAAAGGAGAGTGGGACTGATAGTAATGAGCTGGACTTTATACTGTTATTTCTTGATATTATAAAATTGAACGGTTTTAAAAATGTTATTATGTTGGACTTTGTGTTCAACTACAAATAAAAAGTTTGATAAACCATTTAAAATAAATAAATTAGAGTCGCTTAGGTTCTCCTATATTTATTTTACCGTTTTTACTTTGGCTCTGAAAATCCTGGTGATAATGTAGTTTAATTTTGCTAAAGTTACTAGATTCATAAAGTACCGCAATCCATTGTACGTATGCATTAGAGAAAGATAGAGCTATTGTTGCCAGAAAATGGCGAACATTTTTAAATTTCCCGCCATTTTAACACTTGTCTATGTTTCCTTCTTCACGAAGCAGTACTAATTTATGAATTTTGGTTCTGTTAGAGTTTAGCATATGGTATGTCGTGAGTTAAAGTGTAAAACAAAACGTTGAGATTTTGGTGAAATCGTATATGTATACTTGTGATAAAACTATCAAAGTGCCTGGTTGTTGCGTTGCTAGTTGCAAAATCAGTAGTTCTAAGGGTGTGAGATTATTTTCTATTCCTACAATGAGAGAATGTTTAAAAAATAAAAATGTGTAAATCATTGTTTTTTTATATTAAATTAAACCAAAAATTAAGCTGCGGGAATTTAGCAATAGGAATACATTTGCTTAAAATAAACTGTTTAGCCTCGATTGTAGATTTTAAATTTGGCGCTTATTTTTGCCTAAATATGGCGGACAATTGCGGTACTTTATAAATCCAGTTACTTTAAATTTTGCAATCGTAAAGCGCCATCTGTTAGTGCTCCTGTGTACACACACATCGCGGTCTTGTTGGAGCAGTTTTGGCGAAAACGACAAAGGGTGCGACATCTGTAATCAAATTTATGAATTACCGAATCAGGGAAAACATTGGTAACGTCGTATATCCCCGTGTTAAAGTTTCAATAAAATTTGCAGTAAAAACGGAGATTTTGGGTACCATTTAGTATTTGATTTATTAACGACAATATAAAAGATGTCGAGCAAACCAAAACATTATTGTTCCGTGCCGCAATGTAATAATTACAACAGTGAGACTGTATAACGATTCACCGCTTCCCCCAAGACAAAATGGTGAAAAAAAAGTGGAAATCAGCTTTAAAAATTGGAAAGCCTGTGACCAAATTTATGTCAGCGTGTAACGAACACTTTTTGCGTGATGATTATGTTGGTGAATAAATACAATCAACCAATAAGTAATTCAATTTTCCAGCTTAAAACCGTGTAAAAATTATGTATTATGTTTTATTATTAGCTTCTGCAAATTACACTTTTCTTTGTTGTTACTTGCTACAATTAATAAGAAGGCCAAAATTCACTTTATTTATTTTAGGAGTAGACAAAAACGTCTTCCTCTTCTTGCTTTAAAAACAAAGCATCACCTTCTTTTAAAAGTCTGCCTCTACTTTCTAAATAATCAATGTCTGTTATTGATATTTCTATTTAGGTATGATTGGCTTTATTAAAGGAAAACTGAGAAAAAAAGTACCTAATAAAAAACAGTAACACATAAGTCACATTACATAACACACGTTCTTATGACCACAAAAACAAAATAGTAAGTTGAAATAATCAGCCAAAAATCACAAAAACAAAACATACATCGCCAACACGTTAAGATAAAACGAAAAACTAAGTCTTTAATTCAAAATAACTCCACAAAAGCAAGAAAATCGGAACACAACCATAACCTATAATCATAACACAAAATCATGTGACTTTGTTTTCCCCCTTTCGTTGACATATCGACTGCGCCCTCTGGTGAGATCCGTTTTTGCCATTACCGACGCTTCAAACAACTTTGGGGAATTGTGAACGTAGGTTGGTAGTGGTTGGTAGCGGAGAAATCAGCTGTTCACTCTTGTTGCCTAGCGTCCCGCGCACTGTTAGCACGTGTTGCTTTTGCCGGTTATTTGTTCCTTTTTTCAAGAAAACTTTCGGATTGTTTTAGTTAGTGCTCAAGTGAAAGGTTATTTAGTTGGAACTTTTCATTGCCAAATGCGGAATTCAGCACCGATAACCAAGGTGAGTGTTGCATTTATAAGCTTCAAAATAACGATTTACACTGGATTCAATAATTTTGCGAACTCATTTTTGCTAGGTTGAATTTGCCTTCATTTTGAAACTGACAGATTCAAAAATTAATTAAAATACTGAGAATAATGGAGTGCGGGCACTACCGCCTGTAAAGTATGCAACCTCCCACTCTGGAGGATCAACAAACCGTGGCGGTCCATTTAAATACCATTGAAAGCGTTGTTTAGATGCAAGATTTAACTATTTTTTACTGTGTTTTTACTATGGTTGGATTGAAACCTTTTAATATGTATTATTTATACTGTCATTAAACAGTAATTGTTTATTTTAGGACACTTTTGGCGTAATTAGTGGTCCAAAAACGCCAACGAATGATGAGTTTCCAAATTTGGCATTTTTAAAATCGCAAAAAAAAGTTACAGGCGTTTATCGCTTGACGATGAAAATTATCATAAAATGAAAATATCTGCAGATTAGACAAATAAATAATAATAGTGCTTTTTATTTTAAAAGAATAAGCTTTTATTTTCGTTAATTTTAGAAGAAAGAATTTGAAAATGATAAATTGTCCACGAGTTCTTGAATAAAGTGAACTTTTCCTTGGTGTTGGATGTCTTCGGTTTTTTTAAAAAAAAGTTCATTTCAGTTAAATAAATGATTTTTTTTATTTTTTTTGTTCGCATAAAGTTATACTTAATGGGAACTCAAAATTTAAAGTTGAAAGTGGTTCAAAATTGTGTAAGAGATTATGGACAACATGTATGTATGTACTAAAGTATTCATGGCTCATTTTGGTTCGCCAATTCTTATTATACAATGTATTACTGCTTAAAAGAACTGTATGTGCTAAAATAGAATTGGAAATTTTTCATTTAAAAACTCGTCATTTAGTATAAATGTATTTAAAATTCGATTCTAAGCAACTTCTTTTAGAATAATACCTAACTTTAAATACATGTATTGCAAAGTTGCAAGTTGCATATAAATATCCCTAAAAAGGAACTTTCCAATTTTTTCAAAATTCAACTTAAAATGCCAAAAATTATAAGAGATACCTGTGGCGTTATTAATTGAAGCCACGATGAGAGATAAATAAAAGTAACGTAAGTTTGTTAAAGAACTGTATTTACAACTATGTTATGACGTAAGATGTGTGGTTTACAGCAGACTGGTGGTTCGAGGGTGTCGAACCGCCCATGTCGTAAATCCTGGGCGAACCCAGGGCGAACATAAGGGAAGAGGGGAAATAAGTTCGAACATCCTCACCCGCGAACAAATGTGAAATAAAATGTTTCATGTAGCATGCAAATGATATAAACGAATGATAAATAACTACAAATAGCAAGAAATGTTTGAAAGGAAAAACTTAATACATATGTACCATGCAAATGCTTAAACTAACGTAAATAATTCCAATAATAATTGCATAAATCAAAAAGGCAAAAAAAACAACTTAATTCTAAAATAAAAACAATGAAAAATTACGTTATAATTAATAACATCATATTATTTTGTTTCCTGGTTTTTGTCCTTATTGTCAATTGGTATAGTTCCACCAAGTTCGTCTGAGCCACCATAAAATCATAAAAATTTGCGGACAACCGCTACAGGACAGCTTGGATAGATTTTCAAGTGTATATAATGAGGGTTTATTTACCCAAATTTGCACCCTGCGATAAGAACACCATCCCAGGCCAGGGCAGCTGTTTCGTCATAAATATCAAAATACCACAAGCTGTCCAGTTGCGGTGGCACTCAAATTTTTATGATTTTATGGTGGCTCAGACCAATTTGGTGGAACTATAGCACACACCCGGTATACCGCACGTTTTGTGATGCCCGCATTCGTCTTCACCGAAATCACCCGCTTCCGGGGTGAACTTTCACGACGCGACCAAGTCTCCACTGCAGAGGCGGAATGTTCTCATCGTGCCGATTTTCACGAGCTCCTGGTGTCGTTGCCTCCATTTCTTTCGTGGTTGCAGCGACGCAAGATATTCCTTTGCAAAGCGCTGCCAAAAATGTTGGCCCATTTGCAAACCCTTTGCTATCTCGACAGTCTGCCTTACTTGATATCACATAATGACGGTTCAAGGGGGAGCCGTTAGTGGCGCCCCAATTAAAAAGTGTCCAGGAGTCAGGGCTTCTAAATCGTTGGGGTCATCATTCAGCGGAGTTAGGGGACGGGAGTCCAGGCAGGATTCTATTCAAACTAGAGCAATGTTCATTTAATCCAATGACATAATTGAAACTCCCGCAGTTTTCTTAAATTCAGCGTACGCTGATGTATAATAACTCAAGTTTACTTGGAAAAAATAAGCGAGATGTCGATATCAGAGGTGGCACGGTTTTAGTCATGAATTTTCGCGAAAATTGCGTTTTGTATGTAGGTAATATTCCTATTTGGCGAACATTTAAATAACCACGGAAACCTTTCATAAACGCAACAACACTCTGGCGAATCTCAGAGTGTTATGACGTCACACGCTCCAATAGACGTCTGACTTTATGAACGCACTCCAGTGGAAGTAACATCAATAATAATAATAATTTCTACACGATATTACCGTTGACTACATCAAAAGAACTAAGATATAAAAATATTTTGAATATTATGCTTCAATGTGTACTAATACATTTTTAATTTATTTTTTAACATTTTTTTGGTCTGTCATTAATTTCGGTTTCAAGTCTTTGGGCTAATGATTTTCACACTCCATAAAAACAGTTTTCTTATTTTAAGTTGTAGTTTATTGTTTTAAATTCTTTATAAATAATACTTACTGACAAGTGACGGCTTGTGCTCATTTTGTTTTGGGAGGCAACGTTTTTTGTTCAAAAAGACATGTTGGTAATCATTGATTATACCAGTTGTTAATAAATGTTGTTAAAGGTTTTATATACACCGTGGTCCACGAGTGATAATGAGCCTGATCAAACTCAAACTGCAACCCAACATACATTTCCATAGCTGTCGTAGATATTTGAAATGAACGTCAAAGTTGACAAATTTTTCAGATCAATCTACTCACGTTATTATGCCTTTAATATATGGAGACTGCTAAGTTTTAGCATTGCTTTTACCTGCTTAAGGTTTCGTCGGAGGAGATGCCATTCCACATGCGATTAGAAACTGTCTTGAGTGAAAGGATTTGTCGAAACTCTGACAGCTGTCTTGTTGTAAATATAAATTTGGCAACGAATGCTATGAAAATGTATGTTGGGTTGCAGTTTGAGTTTGGTCAGGCTCATTATCACTCGTGGACCACGGTGTATTTTGAATTCAAAAAAACGTTCCAAATAATTGCTTTAAACGGATGTTTATGTCTCGTTCCCGAGAAGCACGGATAATCGAGGTTGTACTGCATTTGATTGATGGCAGTATCTAAGACTCCATTAAAATTTTGTTTTAGACGCAACCGAGGATCCGTGCCCTTTTTTTCTTTTCTTTGGCTCAGATTGATTAAAAGAAACTTTTTCAAAGATGTTAATTTAAAAATTAAAATAACAATCTTGACTTCTAAAATGTATTAATTTTAAAAGAAACGCTTGTAATCGGTTTCTTGAATAAACAATATAGGGAATTTGCTTGCAAGGTTGAAAATACCACTTTTGTTTCTTGAAAACTGAAATTAAACATTTCTAAATAAAAATTAACTTAAAGTTTTCTAAATAATCTTTCTAGACATTTGCTTCCTTTGTTGACAAATTATCGAAATCTGAACAATTTTTGATGTAGTCAAAAACTTAATTTAACTGTGTTAACAACTCGAGATGTAAAATTCCATCGCGTTGGAGTCTATCAACACAGATTTTATCTAAAATATGTGTCCGTTTTGAAGATTTTGAAAAATAGACCGAGAATTAAATGGCTTGCCATAACTGCAGCACCGTCGTATGTTTGGGCATTTTTTTTCTAAACTAAATTTTCCAAATGCATCTGTTAGAAATTAGAATAATTCATCAAAAGTCTGGCCAGAACTGACGTCATAAAACCCCATGAACCTTTCTAAAGCACTCTCTCCGTTTTTAAAATATCTTATAATTACCAAAAGTTGAGAACGACACGTCTACCTGCCACGAAGAAATAATTTAATTGTTAATTTCTATTTCTAGTTGTGAATTACAACTTGCGCAATCGAATCCAAAAACTGAATTATTATGAAAGAAATTCTTCAATATATCATTTCGTTTAGACATTAATAAAACCAGTTCTTTAAAATTCTTTTTATTCAATGATTCTCGACGAAACGATAGTTCCTGATTAGAAAGAAAGATACAAATGTCAACAAGTATTTTTTCAGTTTCTCTATTTTTTTTAACTGAATTTAAATTTTAGTATAGTAAACTCAGTTGACATATACCTAGTAAATTTTATGGCCACATTATGAGAGGGCCGGGCAGTACTAATCCTTGCGATTGGAGACCATAAATGAGCACGAAATGAATGCGGACCTATTCAACCATCGGTCAACTCTCTACCTAGAACTTTGTCGGCTGCAGTTTACAACACCCAGTTTTATTTATTATTTCCGGAAACCTTTGCTGCTGAGCGTTGCTTTGCTTTACGTTGTCTCCACAGCTTTTTTCTGAAAACAAAAACTTTTTACTTTCTAAACGAAATTGCACATAGCAGATTTGCAAAGAAATATTTAGATATCCAACATTTAATAATCTCAAATATCAAGTATAAGAAATTCTTACTTCAGCGTGGTTTTGTTTTTATGTGGGGATTGTTTTGTTTGCTGCTAATAATAATAATTCATTGAAAAATTTACGTTTGTTCTTTGTTAGGGGGAAACTGATAATAGCTATTATTATCAGAAGAAGAATCAGTGAAAAAAAAATTAAATTGCATTTCAGTTTTGACTGTTTGGCTAAGTTTCCATGTTTGCTTAACTTTCATTAACTGATTAGTAACCTAAAATAACAAAATGGCGGTCATGACCAGTTAACTAACAATTGGAATAACCAACCCGTGGAGTAATTTTCTAATTATTGTAGTGATTAAAATTAAGAACTTTCTTTTCTTCGGCGATATTTTCATCGGTAGACTACAACAAAATAAAATATAAGTAGGTACTGTAAGAAATCCTTTATCCATGCCTTGATGATTATGATGATGATGGTTGTTATGATTGTTATGGTAAAAGATGTTGCTTGAAATGGACCCAAATTGTACGTTGTGTTCTTTGCTCAGAAAGAAAGAAAAGAAATATTTAGAATCAAATTCTAAATCACTTATGTTGTGTAACCCCAAATTCAGTGAGGCCGCAGTTTACAAGACAAATGAAACACAAAGAAATTCTTTCAATGATTGTTTATTAGCAAAATCAAATCAAAATGATTTGAGTTTTGGCCGTCAATTATTTGAACTGTTTCAAATCAAACGCTTTGTCGGAGACACCACTCTGTCGCAATTCTTAGAAAATTGGAACTGTTCGGAACTTAAGAGGTTTTTTTTATATTTTCTCATTTAGCATTGTTTCTTGTTCTGCGTGTGTGTTTTCACTCGCAATCGCCTTCTCTGGAATATCAGACCATCGTGTGACTTGCAATGTTCAATCCTCAAAGTATATGAAGTCAAATTAAAACTTTGAGAGAAAAAAAAAACTAGAATTGGGTTTGGTCTTGAATGGACTTAAATCTGCAAATGGATTTGCATAAGACTCAAACAGAATCGGACTTCGAAAGTCAAAATTAAATTAAATTCAATTAATCACGTGTACAGTCGTGGAAAATCGCCGTGTCAGAAAGACACTTGAAATTGATCATTAATTAGAATCAAATTTGATTAAAATTTGAAATTGTACTACAATAGAGTTTTGGAAAGTTTCGCATTTTGTGGATGTGCAATGGAGTTATAGCTTTCGCGTAACATTAGGCACTGATTATTTGGATGTTCAGTTTTTCGCCTGGCAAAGCGACACGGTGTGGCGGCGGCAATAAGCGGCGGCCTGTGGCGGCAATCAGAGGCGGCTAAAGAGTGAACGGTTGGCCAGAAGACACGCAAGGCGGCAATCAGAGGCTCTGCCTGTACGCTCACAACTGTGCAGAACCTTTTAGTGCCATTAGGTTTGGGTGTTGTCTGATTCAGGATCAAAATGCACAAAATAAAGTTGCAGTCAAATAGTTTGACCATGGATGCGTTTTGACATGGAGACTAATCGGACTTGCTAAGCAGCGCTGATTAATCCGGTCTCAATTAATGCATCTAGAGTTGCACCTTGGTGACAAGTTCTAGGAAAAATTGTCTTTGATTGGAATTACATTGGAATCGATTAATTCTCTCTATTGTAGTTGGTCAGAAGTCAATAGTAAATTGACGAGCAAGCTCAAGTCAAACGCCTTAGCGAACGATTGTTTGACAAATCAAAATATTCCTAGCGTCAGATGCATTGTTAGAAAAAACTAGAATCGAAATTCTTGTGAACGCTAGAATAGAATCTGGTCATTTATTATTGATCGCCTCGCACTCAGAAGGAGCGTAAAATGGAGGGAATCAACGAAAATGAGACAAGAAAAAAAATTAGTCTCAGAATAAAATTTTTGATTGTTGCATCAAAAAAAAAAAACAGAACTCATAATACCAAACGGCACCCTTCCTTCTTCGTAATATTTAGCTGGCCCTGAATTTGATAAAAATATGATTGATTTTTTGTTAGGCTAAAAAATGATAGAAATGACAAAATTGCATAGGTATAATATATAATTTATATTTATTCACACAATGGTATCTCCTTCAACTTTATAACGACCTTTGGGTAATTTGACATTCTTGAATGTCTCTTTACCCACCGAAGGAAGACATTTGATTTCAGGGAGCCCATTTTCTCCTATTAAACCATCCGGAGTAGCATCTAAAATAGGATTGTCCTGGTCTACAAATCTCAAATTTTTCTGCATACATCTTCCGGGCATCGTCTTCATGTATGCGCCCATATAAAACGCTTTTAGTTTTTAATTCCTTTGGAAATAAAACAGAATGCACCGCATTCCCTGTCAACGTTGAATCTAACATTCGACAAATCAGTCCAAACTGAGAAGCGGTGATTCTGTTTTTACGTTCTTCGAACCATTCTGGGCCTAAATGTTGATTTCTTGTTTTTTCCTCTATTTCTTTTATATCTGAAGGATTTATGTTGTGCAAATTTTGCAAAAATAAATTACACTGCTCCTTCAATTTCCTTTCCTTCAACTTGTTACGAATTTTCGTCTTCAATTTTTCAGACTTTTTTTGTCTATTGGCAAAAATGGTCTTCACCACATGGCCTGTTTTGTTCTGCCAAGCTCCAAGATGAATCCCGTTTCGAAAAATTAATTTTCTTACCACTCGTACATTTAGCAACTAAAGACATAAATCTGAAAATGAAAACATTGAAAAATAAAATTCACATTATGTATTCTTTTTTTTAAAATAATATGTAGTTTAATGTAGTTACATACCGTTCCGCTTGATTTGTTGTTTCATTGTAGGTAAGTAGCAGACTTTTTTGAACCATTGGGTCAATGATTTTGTCGATTTCTGCCAATAGACCACTTCTTTTCATTAATTCAACAATATCGTTGTCATCTTTTTTTTCTACAAAATGTTGGACTAAAAATTGTAAGAAATTAATTTCGATCCCGAAAAATTCAAGCAACATTCGTGGTTTTCCCTGGATTGTTCTTTACACCTAAATGTAAAATTAGGGTAAATGTCAATTTTCACTTAGGTCCTGAGCTTTGCAGATTAATAAGAGATTAATATTTGCAATTGAAATGACAAGTTAAATTGATTATACCGATGTAATACCGCCTAAAATGAGTGAATACTTTTTGTTTTTTCTATTCATTTCTGTGCCTTCAGAACATTTCCGAAAAGGTCTCCATTTTTAAAAGAAACTTTTTTGCTGGTTTCGGGGAAACCGATTTTTCTGGCAAATACGAGAGGCAGGAGGCGGATTGTCGTCTCATTACTGAACAAAAGCAGAGTAATTCAATTTTTAATTAGAAAAAATAAAGATTTTTAAAACAAAAACTGAAGGAAAAAAATTCAAAAACTCTTTTGTAAGCTATTACTAGTTTTATTAAGAATAACTTGTGTCAATTTCATTCTTGTACCATTAATACAATTGAAGTTATAATGGAATTAAAGTTTGTTAAATAGAGATTTGAAAGTAATTTTTTGACTTATACTTCATACCAATTGATAGTGAGGTCCAAATGTCAAACTTGGCTCGAAATTTGGGACTATCCCAAAAAATTGTGTGGAGGAATGTACAGTTGCGGCGAATGAAAAGTAAGACAAAATGACAAGTTCAAAATTTTGCCTTTGTAAAACTACCTATAATTGAAGTTTTTGAAATGTCAGTTCGATTGTCATTGAGACAGAACGATTCAGTGTCGTAGAAGAAAGAACTTTAGTTCAAATTTTAAATATTTAATAAAATTAAATGTTAACAAAAATTAATATTTTATTGCAGCACCACCGGAATTAATAACACTTTCAAGTCTCCGTGGCATCGACATAATAGCATGTTGAACGAAATGTTCAGGTATCATTTGCCAGCTATCCGAAATGCTCTGGATCAATTCTTCGCGGTTATTGAGCAAAATTTGGTCATTTATGTTTTTGGTCATGATACCCCGAATGTTCTCGATAGGATTCAGGTCGAGACTCTTGGCCGGCCAAGGTAATGTTTGCACCCTATTGTCCTGTAAAAAATCGCTGACAGATCTCGGACTGGAGTTGAAAAGGGGTTTTTGCAAAGGAAATTTGCTAATGCCACGTCTTCGTCATGGGTTGATATTTTTCTTCGACCAGTTCCTTGCCTTCTTCGGATGGTTCCCGTCTCTCAAAACTAACGTTTTGCGCGTAAAATCGTATTCTTATTGACACCAACTTCATTTGCAATAGTTCTTATGACGACTCCATCTATGAAACGAGCTAGAATCAGAGCTTTTTGCAATTCTGTGAGTTGGGGCATTTTAAAGATGTTTGGGACAACTATGGTTTATTTTCTGTTGACAGTGACATTGTGATCCTTGATTAAAACCTAATTTACACCATATAATTTTTTAAATTTTCAAATACCGAGTGAAAAGTCGATGTCTTACTTTTCATCCGCCGCATCTGTACTTCATAGGAACATTTTTATACACCAAAAGTTGACGACCTTGTCTGACAGCACTTTGACAGAAACGTCATCATTTGTAAACATTGACAATTGGCTCCCGTATTTACGGAAATTTAAAGTTATTTTAAAATTGGAATGGCTTTTGAATGGTTTTCAAAGAAGTGGATTCTTTTTCTAGTTGTTGACAATGAAATTATAAAGTTTTGCGTGGCCCGTTGTCGTATGACTGAAATATTTAAGTTGTTAATTTATTAGAAGAACTGGTTAGAAGTGAAACACATGGAGAATTTAGCAAAGCTTTTAATGTTTACATAGTCAACTATAAAGTGTTCAATTCGTATTTAGGTAAATTCTAACTACCTCAACCATTGAGGATTTTGAATTGCTGAATTTGAATACGTCTATACCTCACATATCAAAGATTTCATGTTGTTTTAGTGTAGGAAATAAAATGTCGTCTTTTTTCAAATTATGACCAATTGTCATGGGATTCACTCTGAGGTGCGGTTGTCAGCACAAAACTTCCCATTGCAAAGAAGTTTAACAAAGTTGTGTCTCTTGAATGGTGCATTTTTAAAATTTGTAGCAATTAGACGGTTCCAAAAGCGTTTTCCTTTACAAAAGTGATCACTTTTTTTAACGATATCGTATGTGTACACCAAACAAACTTTGCACTAACCAAACTATCAAATAGAAAGAAGTTGAATGTGGCCTGAAATACACCAAACATTAGGTCTACCTTTCTTGAATGGTGAAACTTACAGAACAGTAAAGTTCATGGTAGCCAGACAATATTCCTTTGTAACCATTGAACTCTCGTCTATAGTTTATGCTCTAAAATTTTAAACAAAATAATGACTCTCATGTGAAACCTTAAATGTCAACTTACACTTTGTACAGAGCAAATGAAGACCTAAATTGCTTTTTTTAACGTTGGCGCAAGCATTTTCATCCGCTTACAATCCACTTTTTGAAAACCAGAAAATGTCAACAATTAAAACTTTGACTGCGTCATCCCCCTCTACTTCATTACTTTGCAAGTAATACCAACTTTTCCAAAATTTCCTAGCATAGTACAATACACTGCTCAATGTGTATATACTCTTTAACACTAAAACGGGGGCCACACTATCAATTGGTATGAAATATATATTTAAATAATTTTTTTTTTAATAATTTTGCTGGTGTTTATATTATCTCGACTTATCTTAGACAAAAAGTTGTTATCATCGGGTAAACAATAAATAAGTATCGTTAGACCATTAAATAATTATACTATATACAAAATATATGTACAAAAAATGTATGTACAAACATAAAATAAATGTTGTTATTTGTTACTATGTAATGGTTATCGTTTTCTAGATTTTAGATAACTCATGTGAGCTAATTTTCGAACGGGGTCATCATGAACCCGTCTCAAATCCAGTCCTCTTAAAATATGATTAACCTTTAATACATGTAAGAAGAACGTGTAGGTTTAGAATTCGGCCCTGCGTAGCCTCTTACGCATGAAAAGAATTTTTCCAATGGATCTTGGTTGAAAGCTCTTGGCGCCATGTAGCGAAAACCGCGAGCTTTCAACCGAGTCCATAAGTAAGAAAAGCCACGCAGGGTGAAAATCCAATCCCATCGAACTCAAGAATAGGAATAGCAGAACGCCAGAAAGAAATGTGTGAAGAATTCGAGCTAAGTGCGCACCTCAGAATTTTACTTTTTTGAGGGTTTAATTGGCTACCGTTGACACTATCAAAAAGCTTGTCGCTTTTAGTTTAACATGTCATTCTTAATAAATATCTGATGGAATCCTTAAAATTCTAAAAGTAATTCTAGAAGTAATTTTTAAAATGTAATATTTTTAGAATCTGAACTCAAAATGAGTAAAAACAGATAACGATGGATAACGATAAGAAATTTTGAAACTTACTATTGGTTGACTTTTATGTCTAAACAAAACAAAATTCTGAAGAATTTTAAATTAACATTTATTACACAACAATTTAAATTCGTAGTTTTATCACGTTTTATACATATAAATATTTAATTCCTTGCATAACTTACTGCGCACTTTTTCAAGGGTAACCATTGTATATACTGTACCCTATTTTACCCTGAAAGGGAAAAGTTTAAAAAACCTTAACTTTATAAAATTTTTGTTGAGGACTGTGAATTTTAAACGTGCTCGCGCATCCCACTTAATAAATAATTAATTGGATTATAAAAAAAAGTTTAATGCTTTTTAATATACATATGTAATTTTGAATTCTTGACGGCGAATGTGTTGAATCCGTTTTAAGGGCACTAAATTAATATCTAAGTTTGTTCAGTTTAAAGTTTTTTAATGAGAATATTTATGCTCCCCTGCCCTTCATGTGTTAAGATTTTAATTAAACATAAGTACATATTATGTTTTTGTGGTGAGAAGTTTGGCTTGTGCAATCAAAATGAGAATGATAGGCAGACGATACTTTTAACAATTTTATTATATATTATTACATGTTTTTATACGAAAGGATATTGATCAATTAAACACAGTAAAAATTGCCCGAAAATATTCGTTTTCTTAAATTTGTTTCGCCATGCATATAATTCATGCATATAAGAGGCGACAAGGGCTTGGGAGGTGCCAAACTGTCGCCGCAACTTCATTTTCGCCCTCATCCGCATGTTCTCTGCGTTTTGAGTGTGGACATCAGGATCTTGAGGATCCACAAAGTGGTGCTGATGAATGATTATTTGGTGTTCATAGATTTGACCCAAATCTTGTTCGATAGATTCATACGCCCTCCATCCATCAGACACTATAATTGTTCCTGGCAATATCATCCTAAAGAATTTTGAATTATAAATAATGATAAATTGATAACAGTAAAAATAACAATAATCTTTAAAAAACTAACAATATTATGTAGAATAATACTTTTGAACATATGAGTGAAGCGTTTATAAAAAAAGAGTAACAGTGATTTGGAACCCAACCTCTGTATGATGGCAAAAAGGGTTTCCCGAGTTCTGTTCGGCACCTCCACTAAAAAGCATTTTCCAGTTTCCTTTTCAATGCCTCCAAATACCCAATGCCCTTCCCTCCACTGTCTCCGGTGGTACTTCCTATGAAAAAATTTTGATTCGTCGATCTCCACAACCTGAAAAAAAAGGTTTGATTTTTAGTCTTATAATAATAATTATTATTAAAGTATGTATAAAGAATGTACCTTCGATGTTCCATCTTCTGACAGGCCGCCAATTTGTTGGGGATGTTCATCTAAATGCCTCTCGCATACTTTCCCGAAAGAAGGAACACCTGTCCACCGGTTTATGTGTACTATTTCGTCCAACCCTCACTTCCCTACTCATTTGGGATTGTAAAAAGTTTTGGGACCATCCGTATATTAATTTCATAATTTGCTCCAGAGCTAAATTGCTGTTTGAAAAAAAAGAGGTAGTTCTCAAACTGGATGCGGCCCCACATCGACGACATTTCCAGCGGAATCCATTCTTAGTTTGTCTTCTTTGGACAAATGTGATGGAATCCTTAAAATTCCAAAACTTGGAAGTAATTTTTTAAATGTAATATTTTTAGTAACTGAACTCAAATTGAGCAAATACAGATAACGATAAGAAATGTTGAAACTTACTGTTGGTCGACTTTTATGTCTAAACAAAACAAAATACTGAAGAATTCTAATTTAACACTTATTACACAACAATTTAAATTTAAAAACTTGTCTATTTGTGGATGGCCTCAACTTTGGTGGTATTGTCACTGCCAAAGGGGCTGGTTTCCACACATCAAAACTCCGCGAAGTTGATGGAACTGGCTCCCATGGTAAAGAATGCGACGCCACTTGGCGTTCAGACACATCAGAATCAACTGAAAATAGATATAATTTTATTACTTATATCCACAATTAAGTTTTAAATTATTTTTTACTTTACTTATGAATTGTTTTAACTATTATTTTTTTTAATATTAAATTAAAGTTAGTTAGTTTACTGCACTGTTGCAAAAAAAATTATAATCATGTAAATATTGCAATTTAAGTATTTTTTTATTTCGAATAATTTGAGCTTGCAATTGTAAATAAACGGCATTTGTAGTTTTATCTTGTTTTATCCACTTAAGAAATTTAACACGTTTTTGTGCTTTTAATGAAAAACTAGCTAGTTACTGATTATGAATGAAACACTATAATATTAAATTCATACTTAAGTCAGAGGTAGGGGATAATTTTACTTTTGGTCCCCTATAAAACTCTTTGAGTTTTAGTTTTTCGGAGCTTTGGTTGGAGACTTACATCTCCTTTTTCAAGTGTCTCTTTTGAGGAGGTCGACATCCTCAGACTTGTAGCCAACGATTCAGTTAAAAGTGGTAATTAATATATATAAATATTTAATTCCTTGCATCACTTACTACGCACTTTTTCAGAGGTAACCATTGTACTTCCTGATGGTAAATATAGGAAGCAATTTTGGTCATTTGCTTCCAAATCACAAGTTAACAATTATTTATCAGGCAAATTTAACGTGGGCAGAGAAAAATTCTTTAGTGTGCCTCCATAGAAACATCTGTTAGCGAAATGACCCAAGCAAATTGTATAATTTTTGGTAGACTCGCCAATCTTAGGATTATTTATCCGCTTTAGCCAAACATTCCTAATATTTTTGTTAACTGGTATGTGTACTCTGAAAAAATTTAGACATATATCTTTAACTATTAAAATAATATTGATTCTTACTTTTCGGATCACCACACTCAGGAACACAACACCCTCTTCCTCCTGGAGTCATGTTTTAATAAGATAATATAATGTCTGTTTTAACTATGTGATTAAATTAGGTACTAACACTTTTCTAGACACTATATAAAACACTTAACTATATCCACAACTAACACGAACTTTAGAAAATACACAAAACTTAAAACGAAACGAAGAAACAAGAAACACACTAAATAAAAGACAAAACAAAAATAAATCTGGTAGTTTGCAGACTCTGCACAAATTTGAATTCCTAGAATCTGTCAACGACTTGCTTGCTTAAATAACTTAAGTTGTGAATAAGCAATGATGATTCGACACTTTCAAGTTCCCTGTTATTGGTCGAAAAATGGTTCTGACCTGACCATAACAAATTAACCGGATGAGCTTTGTGTGTCGGTTTATGGTAAATAGAACAATAAGCATAAAAAATACATATATTGAACAAAATTATTCTTTTCCCTCCTGTGAATTTACAAATTATTGCATTGAAACATTCAGCGGCATTATTTTTCATATTCAAAATTAAGCTGTGGGCATTTTGAATCAGTCTTTTTCCGCATGCTTCTATGTTTTCGAAGATTCCACACTCTATCATCTGTGGAACTAAATCTGCTTCGTTGTCTTTTTTTCTTTGACAAAAGTAACTATCACCACAATCGTGTAATCCAAAAACATGTTTTGGACTATTGATGATATCTTTTGTCAGAAGAGCCACTTGGTCTTCCAAACAAATTTTTTCTGTTTTTCTATACGAAATTGCCTTCTTTACAGCGTTAGTCTCAATATGTTATTATTGAAACATTTACACAGAGTCGGAGGTACTATAGATATTTACATAACAAGTACGGAAAGTGACCAATTTCGCACGAGTGTGAAAGTAGATGCACGAGGCGTCAGCCGAGTGTAGATATTACACGAGTGCAAGAAAGACACTTTCCGACGAGTTATGTACACTATTTTTCCTACGACCTTTCATCATCAGGAAGAAACCATAAGTTTTGACAATAGTTCATTTCTCATGTATTCTAAATGGTATTTTTCTACAACCTCATAAAAAAGTGACGTATTCCACATATTTAGATGGTTCATGTTTTTGTACATCCATTTACGAAAGTAAAAGTCACTAGTGTGATATGATTATATCCGCACAGACCTGTCAGAAACGACCTAACCAATTTATTTTTATCATTATGCATGTTGTTTTACAGTGAATCGTCTAGATATTTGGGACAAAAATTCAAGAGTTACATTTGTATTTGAAAATAACTGTCAATTTTGTCAGGTCTGTGCGGATATATTCATATCACACTAGTGACTTTTACTTTCGGAAATGGATGCACGAAAACATCAACTTTCGGAGTAATCTAACCGTGTGGAAAAGGTACTTTCATATGGGGTCGTAGGAAAAAGTCTTTTTCGAACTGAATCTTAGCTTACCCAGGTCTCTAAATTTAGAGTAGTAATTTCTGAGTAAATGGCTAACACACTCAATTTTTTTAATCGCAACACAAAGTTTTTTAAAAACGCTACGCTCTTCGTCTCGCACAAACTGTGTATACATAAGTCCATGCATTGCCATACTTTGTCTGTTGCGTTTCAGAAGCAATTGTCGTAAATTAAAAATTAAATTAAATTATTAAATATCTCGTTACATCTTTAATTGACATTTTAATTTCATTTCCATGCTTTTGGCCAAAAAAGAAACATAGGTTTCCACCGAGTTGTCAATTTTTATTTTCGAAAAACGTCGTTTTTGGCGTTTAAATTACATATAGTTAGCACTAGATTAAAACTGTTTACCTAAATTTAAAGCGTTCCGTTTCCTTTACATGTACAAAAAAAACTGTAGCTTCATAATTAATAGCGATTTTGGGTCGGGACACTAGTGTTATCTCTAAATAAAAGAGACTTAAATGCAAAAAGAATAGCAAGCGAAAAGACAAGGATGCTGATGGACACATGTGCCTGACACAAGACGTGCTGTACCATACCATGATTTAATTCCGTAAACTTGGGAAATATTGATTTAAGTTGTTTTCCATTTCTTTCAATTATTTATACAAATTTTGATTAACTCGATTGACAAAAATTTAAAAAAAAATTTCTTCTGAGTAGCAGAGTCAAAATTTACAAAAAGCAAAAATTTTGTATTTCCATTTAAAAAAAAAATTAAAAATAGTTACATACATTTTTTAAACGTTTCTTGTAACTCCGATTAAGTATATTTTAAAGACATCATATTAAAAATTTAAGACAGAGTACAAAAAAATGTGGCCAAAATATGGAAAAAACGTTTCACTTACCCCTTAAGAATTGCTGGAAAAGAAACCTGAACGGTTTAACCAAAGGTCTAGGTTATACAGATTAAAATCGATGACAATCGAATCCCTTTAAGGAGAGATTTTTATAGATGGCAGTAAAGTGACTGAAAAGTTCTTCCTAAGGGGTGCTCGCGCCTTGGCCGACTTTTTCACTCTCATTTTGATACCGAAACTAGCGCAATCTATAAAAATCGTGCTGTACTATTTCAAAGAGCCAAAACGAAAACCACACTAAATTATGGTGCTTCTCTTTGCTATTTAGACTATTGGTTTTTGCCTTTACTAATTTAAGAATAGGTTTTTTGCTTTTTTTTTCTTTTTTATGGATTTGCTAAAAATTAAAACAAAACACAAACATAATATACATAAATGTATGTAACATTGAGAAACAATGAGTTATGTAACTGTGTTAGCAAATTCAAGTTTCGAATATTGTAATTCATGGTTCATACAACAATGATGAACTCGAAATGTGATCATTAATCAATTAATTACTTAAAAAGTTTTCATAATCTGCTTTAAACATAAATACAGAGTATCTCAGAACTCGAGACCCAGAGAAAAAAGGCTTATGAAGGCAACAGTTCTGAACCAAAATTTCGAAACTAAAATTTTCTAGCTCAAAAAATAATCGAGTTAAGACAAAAAAACGGTAGCCAATCCGGAAACTGAACAGAATTTGAAAAGCGGTAACTATGGACACATACTATCGTCCATTGGTCAGACTCGTTGCCTAGGAAATTGGGATGGCTTTTTACTCCATATCTAAATAAGCTTTCGGGATTGGTTGTGATTTTTTAATGTTTTTTTGAATACTATTAAACCCTCCCTTGCTCTGTGGGTCACGAGTTCTGGGACACCCTGTATAGAACAGATATAAACCCTTCCTGTCTAAGACATGTTATTACTGGCTTCATTAATTTAGTGACGATGTTTGGAGCGCAATTAAGACCAAAAGGCATACAATTGTATTCGTATAAAGCCCCATTACACTAAAAACGCAAAAAATGTTTGCAGCTTTTTTCGATAGAAATGAGAAAATATGGTTCTTTTAGATCGATTGTTGCAAAAAACATTTTTCATTGATTAGTCTTGCTACAGTGCTAGTGTCTTCAAGTTTGAGACTCTTTAAATTTAGAATTAGACATTTAGTTCCGTCTGGTTTTGGACTCAAAAAAACATTAGAAATAAATTGGTCTTTACAAGCTGCAACTCTACTAGTAGCTCCCATTTTTGTTAATTTGTTTATAGAAACCTGTAAGTCTTTTGCCTCAGAAACCGACCATTTGGGTTCCTTTGGAGTAAATACTTGCAAAGGCTTTGTAAAAGTTTCAAACTTATACGACTGAATGTGAGATAAGATTTTTCTGTCACATGTGATAGCTTTTCACTTATGTTTATAAAGAGCTAATCTCCCTATCGGTGTAGTTATTGTCGCATTTGTGGGCGACGATGTGGATTTGTTCTCTGGGTGTTCTTTTAATTTCGGATTAGGCTTGGGTCTTAGGGCAATTCCAGACTGTTCGATTGATTTTGTTGCTTTTGCGCGAGTATACAAATCGCTTCCAAAAAGCCAGCCATCCACTGTGGCTTCCTGGAGAGTTGGTTTGATGTTGAGCAAAACAAGTTTTCTCCTGGCTACAGATTCTCTGAAATGCAAGTCGGCTAACATTCGTCCTGCATCGCTCAATGACTCCAAAATGGTAAGATCTTCTCCTCCTCCCCCCTTGTTTGTTCAAAACTAATTTAAGGGCAGAGATACTTGCACCAATTTCGGATTACGACGGTTGGATTCAGCAAGAGCTACTGAGACCTCTTTGTTCAATTTTGGCGGTCGAATAAGAGGGCAGTTGCTGGGAGTTGGATATTTATCCATCAAGAATTGTCGCTGGTTAGTGGCTAAGCCATCTGTCAAAATGGCGGACCAATGTTTAGCAATTTCGGGTTGGATAGTACTGTGTCTGGTCATTCCCCAACACAGTCAAGATTTTCTCGTCAGTGAGGTCGCTATTTTGCAGCGAATCATCATGATTGGAGGTTGTTTCCACTATGGAGTCTAAATGGGGAAAAAAAAGATTCTGTATTCCATTGTCAAACTCAGGAAATAATAAGTTCATAGTTTTCGAATGATGGGATCATTAAAAAACTAAACTGTAAAACTTCAAGAGGTGCAGTCCTTGGCAGCCACCATCATCTTGAAAGGGGTTGTACTACATTGACGACCAAAAAACAGTGTTTTCATGGACACTTGTTTAGTGTACTCATTGACACTTATCTGAAGTGTAGTAAATGTCACCAGCCAGCTGTGTAACAAGTGTAACCCTTTTGTAGTAGAAAAAATTTAAACACGAAAAAAAAAAATTTATTGTTTAAATCGTCGTCTAAGCGGCATCATGCTCAATCTCAATTGTGAAAATATGTTGTTACTACTTTTTCTCAAATGTTTTTTTTGCGAAAATCTTACTGGTGGGGATTATTTTTTGTATTACTGACTAGGTCTAATCTTAAGCTAAAATTTGATACCAAATAATAATTGAGAAAAACTACTTACACTGGCAAAAAACTGTTTTTGTAAAAATTGGGATTGCGCATGTGCCGCTTTTAGATGGACGAAATATTCACGGTTACATTTATTAAAGCTTTACAAATTTACAAAGAACGACGTTATTTTTGGCTGAACTTTTTTTTATTGATAATACATAGTTAAAACAGTCTTTTGGTGCATAAACTGTAGGCTTAAAATATGGTTCACTTCTATTCGATTTTGATGGGCCCACTTCATTGCAATATTTAAATTTTCCTGATGTTCACGTAAGCGAGTGCTTCCACTGTTCACACTATACGGCATTCAATATAAAAATTGTCATGTTCACACTATCGCATTGTTCATATGACAGCAAGTTCATGTTATCGAGTTTCTACTGTATCTACATTTTTGCTCATATTTTAAGTTTGGAACAACATGAACAAGTCCATGCTTGAGCTACTTGCGTAGGTTTTTACGTAATTACAAGGACTGTTCAAAAAATGGGTACAAATTTGTTTGATATTTTTAAATTAAATTACTAAAAGTGAAATTCACCGGCTGATGAATAATTCTCAGTTTCTCTCGTATAAACGATTAAAATTTTATTTCCGACATATGGCGTTTAAATCATTCTTATTGTTATTATTAACGATTCTAGATATCTGAATTTTAGACAATACATGTGCTAACAGTGTCAACTGAAGGATTTTGGTACGCGTGTTCTTTAAAGACACTCCACAAAAGTGATGAAATGGTGTAAGACCTTAGTTAGGATGTAGTGGAACCTTTGCCTATGCAGTCATTGTGAAAAATCGGTTCCAATCGTGGTATGTTCGTTCGTTGTTGGTATCTCTTGTCAAAAGTTTAGGAATTTATTTTTGATTTTCGAGCAAACACTTGGATTCCTCGTCATTGGACACAAACAATTTTGTAAAATTATCCCATGAAATGTGAATTTTGTGTAGCGTTTAATTGTCAAGCTCGTCATCTTACCTGAATAACCCTGTATACACATTAATTTCTAATTATATTTCAGTGGTTCTAAACTTGTTTGTTGATACAATGTACAAAGTGAGTCACAAAATACACATTTCACTTTGTAAATTTTATTTCTACGAAACTTGCAAACATAGTTAGTGGATAAATTTGACATTAGCAATAAATCTGTCAAATAAACGAAGCAAATTGTTGCAAGTATTTGTGTTATTGTGGATAGGATCCTCATGTTCAGTGAATGCTCAATAAATGCTGTTGCAGCCGCCAGTCCCTATGCACGACGAGAGCCTGGTAGCACCATGTACAGCAAAATGTTAGGTTATGTTTTGTTGGATCTGCAATAATTCTAGTACTGAATTAGCCCCGCCAACAAACCGTCCATGTAAAAATGTCTTTTATGATATAACTCGTCTTCGGAAATTGGACGCTTTTGATTCTTTAGATTGAATCTTTAAATTGATGTCTTTAGATTTTGCTGGAGATTTTTGTGCCAAAATATTAAGTGATAAATTGCGTGTTCTGGATTTATGCAACTTTTGCATTTGCAGTCCTTAAATAGTTATTTTTGGCCTCATGAATTATAAACGTTAAATTAACATTCAAATGAGATCTTCGGAAACATTATATTTACAAGCGCCCTGGACGTTTACACACACCGTGTGGTAAAAATTGCCCAAATCGTCTGCTCTTCAGATGCGTTTATAAACTACACTTTACCATAATGAAGATTGATCACCATAGTGGTATTTACCTAAATTATTATCTCAATGAAGACAATATTTCTATTTTTAAAGTCGTATTAAGACATTTTTTATACAGCGCCATCTTATGTACGTTTTGTGCACCAACTACAAAATTGACAGAATTGACAGATATCAAATTTCAGATTATTTCAGTTAAAAGAACACATAGTTGGGCAGTTTCTGTGGCGTAAACTCCAAACCTATCGGGATTAATTTAGTTTACCGATCTTAATTACTTGAAGTATTACTGCAAACCTTTTTAATAACTCTTCATCAATGCCCGTAATTTTTGAGGAAACTTTTGGATTTTGAAAAAAATTCCGAGCAGTATTTCCATCATTTGTTCTTCCTTTTCCTTGCCTGTCTTGATCAACTATCAATCTTTGTCGTTCACGAAATTTTTCTTGAATTTTTTGTTTTGATGCGGATTGTAAAATTTTGTGTTCTTGAGATTTGACTGACCACTTTTTAAAACCCAAATTGTACGCTATATGCAGAAGACATTAAAAAAAATGAATTTTGGCATGCAAAGGGGATAAACCAACGTTGTTAAATTGTTTTTCTTATCTATAATTGACAAATCATTCAAGTCTTTGGGGCTTGCAGAACAAATGTAGCAACGCATAGCTGAAGACGTTTGCGAAAGCACTTTACAAATTTTTCCACCTACCATTGTTATAATCAAAGTGTGCTTTACCTGAGCAGGTCCAGTGCTAAAGTTTGTAGGAACAAGTGACGATATTTGGTTTGTGACTCTATTAACTTCACTTGTTATAACTTCTGGTGTCTCCTTGCAGAAACATCTAATTGGCCGACAAAAGTTAGTTGAAGAAGTTTTTTTATTTTCCCATATTACTTTTGAATTTCATGGGTACTAAAGAAGTCACAAATATAGAAGAATCATCCCAACAATTCTGATCCATTTCTTGTCCACAGCTTGCTTGTAAATGCTCTGCCCCGAAGCTCCATCACATCCCCATTTGGTAACCATTATTAAATTTTGATCAAAGTTCATTGAATCAACGTTTATTGATTGTAAAATTCTTTTAGACGTGCGGTCAAGTAAATGGTGTAAAGTTATTTGAGCTTATGTTATTTTTTTTGTTATGATCGCGTCTGCAGGGTGAAGTATGGCGGCTACTGCTTGACACTTCACCGCAATGATGGCGTTCTTGTCAATTAAACCATCAGAACTGGCGGTTAAAACGCATTTGTCTTCATAGACGAATAATCCACATATTTCTACGCACAAATTATATTCTTTTTCAAATTGCTTTATAGAAAATACTTTATTGTCTTGCCCAGACTTCGTATTTTTGTTTCCAGTGAAATGTGAATATAAAAGATTTCTAATTTTATTTGCAGGGGAAGTGGTTTTTCGGATTTTACAAATTTCACTAAACTAACAACGAAGTGTGGCTTTTACCTTGCGATTCTCTATTTTAACACGCATCGAAACCTCATGTTGAGGAGACCAAAACAACCAATTATTAGTGTTTCTACCTGCATGTATCTGTTGCCGGTATTTTTGTAACAACGAGTTCCTCCAAATAAATGCATCATGCGTGGAACCACCGTAATTAGCATTAACATTAGTAATAATTAAATTATGTGTTTAAACCATTTTCCTTGCGGTTTATAAAATTGTGTTCTTCATAGGCCGGCTTAACAATTGCAACGTGCGTACAATCAATGGCTCCAATTACTCTTGGAAAACTCCATTTGTCCTTAAAATCGACTTGAATTTGTTGACGTTTTCCCCTCGTATCAGGAAATTTAATATACAGTGTCCCAATAATTGCAAATTTCGGTCCTGATGTCGCAAAACCACTTATTGGCAGGTTAATTTTTGTTGTCGGATCTTTTAGTTGGTTTGCTAATTCCTTGGTCATCAAATTAAACTGTGATTCAATCGAGCAGGGCTCGACAGTCCATTAACTCGTTATCAGCATTGGCGATTTGGACTATTGCAGTGGCAACTAAAATAGTATTATTGGGATTATTGCGTGATGATAATTAAATATTGTTGACAACGTTATTAAATTCATGTAACAATGTCTAACACTCATTTTGCGGATTTTGTTTGGCAAAACATGCTCATCAGTTAAACGAATAAACTGACTGTATTTTCCCTGGGCTTCCTTCATCTGTTCGATAAACATCCACAACATGTTGCCACAACGCTACTTTTTGGGTGAAATGCAACTGGTTATTCAATAAATTGTTTCGAATACCTTTCATCAAATGTGGTCCGTCATGGAAATGCACCACTTCTGGGTCAATTAGGGACCCCTGGTTTCTATTTTCAATATTTTGTTGAATGCAGTACCCTGTGGTTTCCTACATCAATCCTGATATGGCAGCGACGTTTGTAGCGCCTTGGTCTCACACAGAAGCAACAACTTGTAGTCCAATTTGTCTCAAATTTTGCACTACTTTTTTGACCATTTTTATTAGGTCAGCCGTGAAAACAGTACTTTCCGTGAAACAAAAGCAAATGGGTTGTTTCCATTTTCGGTTGATACCTACAATGAAAGATATTAATAAGAGCACAACAGTAATCTATTGAACAAGTATATAAAAAAATAATCTAATTTTTAAAATTGATAACAATCTGTCTTCAACAACCCACAATTATATTTTTTTAGTACGTAAACGTTTTGTAACGGTGTTTCGGTCGGTGTGTCGGTTTGCTCGGGGATGTGTTTCTTGGCAATTGAAACGGAGATGGCCCTTCTTTTCGCATCTCCAGCACTGCACCTCTCGTGTGGCTTCATTTTTTGCCGGTTTCGTCTCCGTTTTGATGCCTTGAAGGTGATTTCGCTGCGTTCGATACTCCATTGGGAACTTTTTCTCTGGTGCCCATGGAGACGGCGAGGGCGAGAAACGGTCCTTTGTTTGTTTGATTTCGGCATGTAGCCGTTCAAAGTCTTGAAGCTGTGTCAGCAAATCGCTGACGGACCCGACTTCATGCCGTTTAATACACTTGCGTGCAAATGTATCGGGTCACTTAGAAAATCTAATTTTAAATGACAATTATTCAAAAATTACTTATCAGAGTTTGAGAAAAATTGTACAATTCGAAAGAATACACTTTCATAATTAAGAATTTCTTATGTAGAGAGTTTTCCACTCTTTCTTTAATAAGTTTTATGGATTTTTATTAAAACTTAAACAAAAAGCAAACGTGCAACATTTAAGTATAATGGATAAGAAAAGAATTTTTTTTTATTAATAACGGGTGTTGCCACCATTAGCCCTAAGAACCGCTTCTATACGGTTAGGCATAGATCTAATGAAAGTAACTTTTTCTGGAGGAATATGGTTCTACTCCTCTTCTATCGCAACTTTCAGATCATGAAGTGACTGCGTCGCAGGATTTCTGCCTCGAATCCTATTTTTTAAATGATCCCATATGTGTTCTATCGGGTTCAAATCGGGGCTCCGTGCTGGCCACTTCATAACTGGGATTTCAACAGTATCAAGGTATTGTGTAACGACTGCTGCAGTATGTGATGTTGCATTGTCGTGCATATACAGGAAATTTTCCCCGAAAAATCCAGCATAAGGTATCACATGTTCTTGCAGAATCTCCTCGATGTACCTTTGGGCTGTTAAACCTCTTCTGCGTTCACCAATTCGAGGACCAGTCACAAAAACAAGTTCTGTTTTTCCTTCACTCGAAATACCGCCCCAGATCATACATGAACCGCCACCATAACTGATCTGTTCGTTTATGCAGCATTGTGCAAATCGCTCCCCAGGTCTTCTGTACACTTTTACTCGTCCATCATTTCCGTGTAGACAGATTTTGGTTTCATCTGTGAACATACTTTTACTCGATTGCTCAAAAGTCCAGTCCAAATGATCTCTAGCAAATTGCAATCGAGATTGTCGGTGAGCTGCAGTTAATTTTGGACCAGTTGCAGGTTTGTGAGGTGTCAGGTTCCTTTCTTTCAATCTTTGCCTCACAGTCCATTCACTAACAGCTGTCCCTCGAACTTCATGTAGCCGTTGTTTTATCTGCACAGCATTTAATCTCATATTCCTTAATGACGTAGTGCCAATAAATCGATCATCTCTTTGAGATGTAGCACGAGGTCTTCCTGTTTTTGGCCTAGTTGTAAAGGCACCAGTTGCCAAGTACCTCTGGTGAAGTCTTTGAATAGTTGCACGACTCTTGTTTCCAGCAAAGCAACTGCTTGTGCTGCTTGTACAGCCGAAGTATACATTTTTTTTAACTCAAATTGTTTTTTGCTTGTTTGATATGTCAAACACGTCAAATAGAAGTTTCCAGGAAATGGTTTGATAAGCATTCTTAGCCTAGGAAAAGCATTAAATTAGAATTCTAACAGTGAGAAAATATGAACATTTTTACTTTAAAAGTTGTTAATGTGGTTATTTATAAATTTAACTTTGGACTTTTTTGTCACCTTAAATTGAAAACAATAAGTTTTGCAATGATGCCCTTTTTGTTCAAAACTGACATATAGGATTGGAACATTTTCCAGTTGAAGTGAAATTTTCAAGGTGGCCCGATACATTTGCACGCAAGTGTATTAAAGATTCACGTTCGGTAGAAGTAACTAAATTTAGTAACTTTTATTTTGGAGCTGTGTAACTAAGGTTATAATTTTTCTAGTGTAATGTCTTGTAAAACAGATGTCATCCAAATGACAGTTTTTAGTTTGTCAATAAAGGTACATATTTATTTTCCAAACGAAAAAGAAGAAAATCATCAGAGCTCCGAATCAGATTCAACTATTCATCGATTTCATCTTCTGAATCTGACTGTGCTAGTGTTACAATAATTGAAGGAATATTGTCTACAGCTGCGTCTCCCATGAGTGCTGTCCAGTCTAGCCTAATTAATTTTTCGCAGTGTGAAACAAAGTTTTTTCAGTTGTTTGGTGCGCTTGGCGAAAATGATTTTAATCATAAGTTTCTGACTTTGTTCCTTCCGATCCTGTTTTCTTTCTTTTGAAACTGCTTGTCTTGTATAAGTTGATTCCATCTCGTTATATTGTCAAATTTGAATGACAAATTTAGGTGATAGACAATGTTGCCAATGTTTAATTCCTAGTTATTTTAGAAATTCAACGTAGCGACACAAAAGTATCTATTAGTTACTTCTACCGAACGTGAATCGCTAATATATTGTCGGTACTCCGGCAGCAAGTGCTGGTAAATACAATTCAGTTCTCGCTGTGGTGAAAAACCTCCGTGGCGTCTAATCATCGTCTGAAGGGTCACCACGAAGTCACGACCAGTTTCAGTTTTCCTTTGGAAGCGAGTGTGGAGTCTGACTTTGTTGTTACGGTACCAGAGAATTGCTTGGTTTCGCAACAGCCTGAAATGGGTTTTCCCGGTTTCGGAATGATGATAGTGTTCGCTAATTTCCACGCGGTTGGAAAGTAAAGATTTGTTAAGCAATTGTTAAAAATAGCGGTTACTGCAAGAAAGCCTGAGCCTGGTAAATTTGTCAAAATGGTAGGTTTAATCTGATCGGGGCCCAGAGCTTTGGTAGTTTTTAAGTTAAAAATGATTGATTTTACTTCGTGAACTGTAAGTGGGTCGGTTAAGTGCTCATCGTTGTGGGGATATGGGAGAGGTTCTATTAGTGGAATATCGCGCATGGTTTGAATGTTGGCAGAGACTTTTCCGAAAAAGGGTTGATTGAAATGTGGGTCGTCGGGGACTTGATGAATTTGTTCATGAAGATTGGCAACGCACTCGGCTTTGTCTTGGGGAGATTGGTAAACGTTGGAGCCTTCGATTAGATTTTGATTGGGTTTAGAAAGTTGACCAGAAATTGCTTTGAATTTTGACCAAAATGCTTTACCGTCTCGGTAATCTAAGGATTCGCAGGTTTTGATCCAAGTTTCTTCTTTGAATTGATTGATGTCGCGTCGGATTTTGGCACTGAATTTGTTGATGAGGGTTTTGAGAAAGGGGTCACGAGTACTGACAAAATCGCGATAGATTTTACGTTTTTCCTTAATTAGTCGAGTTCTAGAGAAGACAGGTTGTCAGGTAGTTGATGTTTGACTCATTGAAAGTCCGTAGAAGCGGAGCCGTGAAAACGGTTTGCTGGCGGTTTATGGTAGCAAGAAATTTTTTTGACTTTACTCGCGTTGTCTGAATGGGTTTCGTGGGGGCGAATCTACTCAAAGGAGAAGTAGATCCGCTGACCCACATGGTTAATGCGGGTTTTGGTGCGGAGGACGGTTTTTGACGCAGACTCGACGAGTTCTGCGACATTGGAGCGTTGATGGGGGAAGAGGTCGTACAACATTTTGGTGACGAAAGTGATCGTCTGTCGCACAAAAATACACTGAGGTTCAGGGTCTGCGAACTCAGGTGGGGGCAGCAAGATGAGGGTTGGGGCAACGGGAGTGTCGCAGGTGACGACTGCGTCTTTGATTTTGGGACATTTTTGGGACCATGCAGGATGGTCTCCTTTGCAGAGAAGACAGGTAATTGTGTCAGAAGGAGACTTGTTAGAAGGGATGGCTTTCGGGGCATTTGGGGCAAGCCAACTTGTTGTGGCAGGAAGAGGCGGCGTGCCCAAGGTGGAAGCCCTTGGTGCACTGGAGAGGAGCGGGTTTTTGTGGGGCTTTCGATCGCTCGCACTGGTAGCGCTTACCAAAAGGAATGATTCCTTCCTTGAGTTGCAGAAGTTGCCCGTCTGTCTGGAACGGATGCGCCAGACTTTCGAGCATTGCAAGTGGAGATCGCGGATGGCATTTAGGACTTCATCGTTGTCGATGTCGTCCTAGATGTCTTTGATCACAATGGACATTTGGGGGGCCTTAGGGGCATTTGGGGGAACGGGTTGAGCTGAAGGCTTGCGGTGCACTTGCACGATCGAAATGGTCGGGCAGGCGGTGGCAGCGCAAAGGTGAGCTTGGAAGTTAGAAGGAAGGGCTTTGGTGGTAACTAGAATAGCGGTGCGGTTCCAGTTAACCACGAGTTTGGAGATGTCCTTGAGAAGCAAGGACGTTGTAAGAAGACCGTAAAAGGATTTTTGAGTAGAGAAAGCTTGGGGGAGGTTGCGGATTGTGTACCCGAAGGGGTACACATTTTGGGTGTTTGTCATTTTGACTGAGTTGTTGGAGGAAAACGAGAATGTTCTCTCACGAGGAGGAGAACGAGGTGGAGTAGCGGTTTTGTTATCAATCAAAACAGACTTACCGGATGTCGTTGGAGATTGCTCTGAATAGCTCGCACCACTGGCACTGACACTCGAACTTGCACTTTTCCCGCCGCGAGGGCGAAGGTTGTGAGTACTCATCGACGGAGCGCGATGTTGCGTACTCAGAGAACACTTCAAGAATGTGTGTGACCGTTCCGCTGCTCGTCGCGGGTTTATATAGCCGCCGGGTAGCCGATGACGTCAACTTCGAGAAGCTTCGTTACAGTTTGTCGCATTATTATAGTAAGTTATTGATATACAAAATTTTTAAATGTTGAACCATGATATGCTTATAATAATTTAGAATTATTTTTTTATAAATATTACCTTTAATCATGAATACCAATGCATGATCGGCAAATGCTTGTCTCCTGTTTCCATTTCCAAAATCGACAAATCCCTGCATAGAATCTATTTTGCAAATAGAATGCATTAAAATCCATACAAGTATCTATATATTAAATTTACCAGGGAGATAAAGAGTTGGTAATGAGTACCGCTTCAGTTTGTCATTATCCAAACAAAATCGTCAGTAAATTCCCAAGCCATAAGGCTAACTACGTTGGTATATACGTAGCTACAAGGGTTTTTGCTTATCAGTATTTTGGTGTGCCTGGGCTTTTGATAACTCCTTTTATAATTGGGCCTTGGCCTGTTAAGGGTTTAAAGTAATAATAATAATAATAATAATAATAATAAAATCCATGAAAGTGTCGAACAGAAACTCGATAATTGCGCAGCAGATGTTCGTCGATTTTGCAATTTTGGTTTTTTTTATGCGATCCAGTCAAATTTTCCGAATGTCCACATTGGTGGGAAGACCGAATCTACAATACATACAATTTTAACACAATGAAATAATTACTAACATGTTTATTATTGTTATTGGTTCAGATTCGCCATTTTTTGGCCGACCAAGAATATTCGTATCAATAAATAAATTATATTGCTAATATGCACCTGTATAATATGAAGATACAACAAATAAATTGTACATACCTTTCAAGATCCTTGTTGTCACATTCAGGAACACAACATGGTCTCAATCGTTGTCCCGAGATCAATGCAATTATAAAAATAGTTCAATTTTACCCACAAAACAGGATTTGCAAGTTACTATAATAACTGAATGAATTACAAATAGATAACATTCAAATGTAACCACAAAAATGTCAAAGAAAGAACTCAAAAAGTAAAAAACACAGCAAGCAATAAATTGCGGAATTTTCAGTAAAGCACGTTTTACTTTTTCTGCTGACTATAACAAATTTTTGTTTGTGTCAACACGGACCTTCCATAAGAAAGCATTGAATGACTTGGAGTATCAATTTTATTGTAACAGTGATTTTAATAAATTTAATTTTTATTAATCTTCTTTCCTTTTTTTATATAAATCTAGTGTTTTTAACTATAATTATAAATACAATATAACTAATTTTTTCAAGGTCACAGACAAAAATATTGCTTTCAGGCCGTTTCAGTTTTTTTTAATTGTTATCAAATCCTAGTTTGGGGTTTAATAATCAATTTAACAAAACGTGAAATAAAGTGAAATAAATATGAAAAATTTCACAAATATTTGTGGCTTTCACAACGAAATGTAAAAATTATTTTTTGTAGAACATCATTTTCTTCGTATTTTTTCCATATAATCTATTTTGTTTAAAAATGTATTTAAAATAGAAAAAATAAATACGTTATACTTTTCTAAAACAAAATTGTAGTTAATTGTTTTCACAATTTCACTATCTTTTTACGATCCCTGATGGAAGGAGTATTCAATGAGCCCAATCATTTATGAATATATATTTTATTTAAAATAACAGAAAAAAAAAATAAAAACAAAAAAAAAATTCAATAAAACAAAAAACTAAAAAAAAACTATTACAATTATATACAAATTAATTGTTGTAAATATACAACGTGCCACCACCATGAATGGTGACATTGTTGCGGCCGGCTCTGTCGTCACCATCCCCGTCTTGGCGGCTGCCACCACCGCCACGGCCTCGTCCACGGCCGCGACCGCCCCGGCGAAGTCGCCGCCCTCGCTCTTGCCACAATATTCTCTTGAAAAATAGAAAATACATGTAAATAAATCAAAATTACATTTAACATAATAGTTTACGAAAATTTTTGTGCAATTAGGTACTCTATATTATATATCTTCACTTTTAAATTCTATGTATTTATGCAGTATATACCAACCTCAACATGTTGTTTAATACTTCGTATCTACGAAGCATTGTGAGGGCCGTGTTGTCCGCCCTTTCATCCTGTAGGTAAAAAAAAACAATTAAGAATTATTTTACTCGCAAGCATATGTATAAAAAAACAAAGTCGTACAAATATTATACAAGCAAATGTTTTGTAATAAAAGCAATTACTTACAGCTTGCCTTCTTTCTACTTCTCTTCTTGCCTCTTCTTCTTCTCTTCTTTTCTTATTCTCTGTTCGTCTCTTCTGCTTTCTTCATACCTTTTTTTCCTCTTCTCTTTTCTTCTTCTTTTCTTATTCTATGTTCTTCTCTTCTTTCTTCATACCTTTTTCTTGCTTCTATGTTTTGGCCTTCACGCTCCTGTTCGCTAAAACACATAATAATTAAAGATTTTAAATAATTTTTTCTAAATATTTACTAACTCAGTTTTTTCATTTTGATTAGTGTCAGACATGCTGCACAAATAAAAACATAAATTTAAGTATTTTTGCAAAATCTATGAACACTAATTTGGCTCAACCCCAAATTCCAATCCTTTCCGATGCTCCGCTGATAGCAGCCAGCGATTTCAACCGACACGCCATGCCTCCTAATGGGATTATGCAGATGTGGTTGTAATTCGTAGATTAAAATTAAAAGGTTCGCTATTATTTCGTATCTCCAGCCTATTTCTCAAGAGATTGAGATTTTGTTCCCTTCGTTGCATTTCCATAAACATGATCGGCAATATTATTTCTTGAAATTTCAAGGCACGGATTTAAGAATTAAAGGCCTTACAATTCAAGAAAAGTTTAAAAATTTGTTGCTTAACAGCTTGACAACTGACAAATTTTAGTTTCTTTGTGCAAAGGCTGCACTTGGTTCTGCTTCATACTTTTCTTGAATTGATTTTTTTTCTTTGCCCCAGGCCTGTTTCACGTTAGTGCATGATAACTGGTCTAAGTTAGAAAATCTACAACCAAACGTTAGAATGGAATATTTGAAATTTCATAGCCCCAATTTTTTGGCTTACTTTGTAGTTGTAAATTTTCTTCATGTGGACTTGAAAGTAAAGCCGACGTCTGAAGAACCTGTGAAAATATTTGCCGATGTTGATGATATTTTTTACTTGACACAAAATGATACGTCTCGCCGTAAAAACTCGGTCTCCTTCCCTAATAGGGTTACTCTTATCCCCTACATAGTCTAAAAAGTCACTTAAGAGCTCTTCAACACTGTACATTTTGAAGAAAACAGAAAATATAAAGTATGAATAGAAGTAAATCCCAAATAAACCAAGATAAATGCATTTTCTATTATAACCATAACTGAAACATAAAATAAACAGTTTTTACCAAACTTACCGCAAGACCCTATAAACATAATCACCCTCACTCAAGTGGTTGGTCTTGTATAGTGATCAGAATTGATCTCCCCTAAATTACAGATTTTTTTGTTAATTCAGATTTATTGGAATTAAAGAAAAATATTTGTAAATGAAGTTTCAGGACATCAGACAAATACAGGTGTCCCAGAACTCGTGACCCAGAGAAAAAAGGCTCAGGGAGGCATCAATTCTGAACCAGAATTTCGAAACAAAAATTTTTTAGCTAAAAAAATCGAGATAAGACAAAAAACGGTAGCCAATCCCGAAGCAAAACCGAATTTGAAAATCGGTAATATGGACACAAACTATCGTTCATTGGTCAGATGAACATTACACTCTCGTTGCGTTTCTTAGTTGTTCCGGGGGGTTGGTGACCACGATTCTCCCCTCTCAAGTGGAGGGGATAAGGGATGATAATCCCGAATCGCTGGTACAATTGCGTTCAAAAATAATCCACCATTCCATTGCTTATTTCCAAACAACATCGGAAAACATTTTGAGGGCCTTGCTGGGGCAGGTACAAGTCCGTTCTTGACCTTCCCAGCACATCTGGGTGGTCATAAAATGGTAATTTTTCAATGTTTGCAAAAACCCTGTTCTAAAATTATTTAGATCTTATTTTGTTGTGCTGTGATGGTAAAAGAAACGTATAAATACAATGGAGCGTTTATGACTTTAACTTTTTAAACAGTTTCCACCAAATTTACCGCAAGACCCTATAAACATAATCACCCTCAAGTGCTGGGTCTTGTCTGACGACCAGAATTGATCCCCAATAAATTACAGCCTTTTTGTTGATTCAAATTTACTGGAATTGGGGAAAAAATATTTGGAAATAAAGTTTCAGGACATACAGACAAATATAGTAGATTACTCAACGTGTGAAGTTGAGTTTTGTTTTTATCTAATGTGGAGTTGTAATAATAGAGTTGACGAATGATTAAAATTTAGATTAGCTTAAAAGTGCAGTATGAAATTTTTCAAATTATGTTTGAACTAAAACTATGTTTGAAAAACTAAAACTCGAGAAAATGTATAAATTGACGCTTCAAAAATTATAAATGCTAGTGGTTATAATCAGTAAAACATGTAAACAGTTTAGCAAAATTACCAACACTAGTATTGTTGCCAAATTTTTAACAGCACTAGGATTGTTAAATGTGCCTTTATACAATCTACTGCTAAAGTGATATAGTACGTTTCTGCGTTTTTTATTTAGTAACGGCATTGTTCATTTTTAGGAGGTAAAAATTGATGTTCCATTGCGAGCTTTTGAACATGTGTTAAAGTACATCTATTTAGGTAAAACACACAAAAATTTCAATCAAAATCTGAGTTTGGTTTGTAGGAACTCTTTCTATTCCGTCTGAAGCCGACATGGTGGTTGAATTTTAAATCTTGCTCATAAGTTTTCGTTGGAGGCTTTGGCAGAACTCATGATTGAAAAAATGACCACTTTTCTTAATAGCCCGAACGTGTGTCAAACTCTAAATATTGCAACCGCATGTCATCTTCAAGAACTTATAACGACTTTCATGGACAAAAACATCGCGAAGATTCTTAAACATGACAGTTTTTGCTCGTTGTCTCAAGTAAACTTGAAAGACATGTTTGACTCTTTTTAATCGACTTTTTAGGCGTCCATGATTGTGTTGTTAGAACGCGATGATTTTCCTCTGCCTGAAATTGAAGTGTTCAAACTGGTAGAACGTTGGTGCAAAGTCAACACAGACGAAGATGGTTTGGTTAAAAACTGCATTAGATTGGCTTCTTTTACGGAAACTGATATTTTTGATTCTGTTGCCCCTTCAAAACTCATCGAAGAATCTAAATTGTTTTCTACGCTTTGGCAAATTAGAAATGGTGTTATCCAAAACCGAACTTTCAGTAATTATTTTCGGTCATGTTAATGTTGTTCACCTTGATATTTGGTTTTAGAATACCAATCTCCATCATCTATTCCAGAAGGTTTGAAAATTTTGGAACTATCTGAAGAAACCATGGTAAATAGTGATAGTTCTGGTGTTTCCGCTGATCTGGAATATCCCATAAATGTGGAAAATGTGATTCCAATTCTAAACACTGCAAATTTTTATGATTTCGTTAAATTAAAACAAAATTGTCACGAGTTTATAGATAGCAATTTTGCAAAAGTGTTTTCAACTGGCAGTTCTCAACAGTTATCAAAGGTAGAAAAGAGAAGCAGTTTCATCTCTGAACTAACAAAAAGTTTTAGGAATCTTTAATAAGCTATTTACAACATGACTCTAGGTTAATTAGGGAAATCGAGCTCTTAAAATTAGCTGCAAAGTGGTGCAAAGACAACAAAAGTGTTGATGATGCAGTATTAGAGTGCATTCGGTTCTCGACTATGTCAGTGGCCGAATTAGTGTCCATAGTGCGGCCCACTAATTTGCTGAAAACCGAAACTTTACTTGAATTCATTTCAGAGATTGTTGAAGTGAAACCGAAGAGATCCAAGCTTAGATGTGATGCAAGTGTGTATAATTTAAACTGTTTCGTAAAATGAAATCTTTCTTTAAGTCGAAAATGTGAATGTTGCTTGCAAAAACTATAGAGCTCTAGTGATTGCTGGAGTGGACACTGATCATTTACTGAGTGAAACAATCGGCGAAAATCATTGCGCTCATCACATTATAAATGGCAATGAAAGTATTGTAGTGGCACTTTGGGAAGAGTATTGTATAAACTACATAAAAATGAGACTTTATGAAAACAGTGAAAGGTAAAATTAAAGAAAAAGTAGGATAAAGTTAGTGAGAGTATCGTTGCAGCTCCTATTCTTACTACATCGAAATCTCTCGTGATTATAAAAACTGGACCAGGATTATTGACTACCAACCTTTTCTTTGTCGTTCTGTCCAACATTTGTACTTTAATCAACAAATGGTCAAATTTATAAAAATTGTGGGAACGAAAAGCTCATCAGGAAGTGTGAGTACTTGCGTTATTACAGTGTGAAGCTGGCTGAGAGAAAGTTTCGAGGCCGCTTAAAATGTGTTTGCTGTTTGAGCATTCTATACAAAATTTTGCATTATCAATATAAAAAAATATTGCCATCCATATTTTTGTCCGTAGAATTTTGAATTGACGTCCCTTGAAGCATTATGGAAGAACGATATTCCCACCATAGTAAATAGTATCATTCGTCCTAGAAGCAATGTGGCCACATTAGAAAATGGAGCTCTCTCCATTGAAGGGTGAGTGTTTGTGTGAATAATATCTCTAACTCACTTGTAGGAAGATTTGGGGCAGTGATATGCTAAATGGTGATCCAATATATGGTTGCAGTTACCATGAGATCGAAAGAGGAAGCATCATGATACAACTAGGTAGACTAAAATTATTTAGCAATCGATATGAAGCGTCGTTTTTTAGCTCAGCCATACCTGATTTCTTCAGTCAAGTTACGGTTAGATGAGAACGTTAACTACAAATATCGTATAGAAACTTCAATTAACCAATCTCAGTGGGAAGCGGCTGTCGATAAAACAGATGCTTTCTATGATGGATGGCAAGAGCACACATTTTCAGAGAGACCTGCAATTTATTTCCGCATTAAGGGGACATCTTGCGAAGCAAATTGGGTGAGTGTGCAAAATGTTAGAAATAAAACTCCAATTCTGTATAATATTTTTTCAGCCATTTTTTTCTTGTTCTCATTTTGAATGCAGTTCTAATAAAAATATTTGACCCCTATATAAAATTTCTTAGGTAATGTTTACTTTCCCTGGAGGCAACCGGTCATTAGTGAGAGTTATTAATGTACGACTTTTGGTCTAAATTCAAACCTTTTTAACGATGCTTTATAAAGTTTATTGATTTTGCAAATTGCTTAACAAAATAAAAAAACAAAAATAAACGCAGTGTACTAAAATAGTATATTATAATACAAGTTTATAAGCAAGCCTATAAAACACGCACGACGAGTTTAAGAGCACGACGCGTCAGCGCTTATAAACGAGTGTTATACGCTATTTTTTATTATACCTATCCATTTACAATCCTTAAGGAGCGTTGAAAAAATGTGAATTTACACAATAAAATTATCAACGGTTGTTTATGAATCGTTGTCGTAGAAACGGTTAGCAATTGTTTGTTTACGTTGTCACATTTTTTCACGTTTGTAAAAATCCGTTCAAAAAATGAGTGAAGATATTAAAAGGCTAGCAGAACATGCAGAACTGCGATTAATTCTGAATCTACCCGACGCTGAGAAATATACTGGTTGTCATGCTTTCCGACGAACTTCATACGATTATGGCAAACAGTGGTATGAGCATCGATGAGTTGAAACGTCAGGTGGGATGGAAATCTTCGAGTTGCGCACTTGCTTCGCCTCATGAGTAAACAATCCACTTGGCTCGCACGTTGAGTAAATTACTATTTTGCACGTCCTATTTCTTGGTTCCATTTTTTTTGTGGTAAAATGGTAGACTTATTCACCAATCAATCATTTGTTTTCACCGTTATTGTTTCCATTTCTGCCTTCCATTTAGTTATTCATGTTTCAATATTTTGTACGTACATCAAATAAAATGTGTTACAGATTTCCAAATTTTCGTTTTCAACATGATGTAAGGCAAAAAAGATTTACAATAATTGTTAGAATAACAGTTGGTCAGGACATGAATTCAGAAGTGGAAGAAACCAAATTTTTAGACCGTCAGTTTTACCAAGTAAAAATAATTTTTTAGGTGATCTTAACTAAAGACTTGTCACGCAAAAAAAACACAAAACGGCAAAAAGCAAAAAAAAAACAAACTGACCGACTAAAGTCGCTCGGGCCGGCTGATGACAAAATTACGCCGGTAGCTCAGTCTGGGTGGGTTCGTTAAAACTCCCCGACCCGACAATCTTGAGGGCGCCAGGATCCTCCGGCTACGACTTGCGAGTACCCGGATCCAAAGTACTCGGTGTAGGTTACTTGAACGAAGAAGAAAAAAAAACGAAGAGAAAACTAACCAGGAACAAATATATTCAAAAACACACTAGTAAAACCTAAACAAAAAAAATACAGGAAAAACAAGTACTTAATTTGGACGTCGTCTTTACACCGGCAATCGTTGCTGTTAGATTTACGACGATTCGCTGTAGACCGAACGCTTGCGCAAGCCGACGGCACACCGAAAATCCGCGCAACAATTCAATCGTACAAACTCGCAATTACCGGGTCCCGACTTACAAGAACGTCTGTACAAATAATAAAAAAAAACAAAAAAATGACTAAAGGTAAAACGGTTGATTACAGTGAAGCTGTACTACTATATTACAATTAGCAATTAACAAGGACGGTTACGGTGAAGCCGTAAACTCCTACAGAAACAAGTTAACAAAACGAAAAGCGATGACACGATGGCGTTGATACGTTGACTCGAACAAAAACGTGGATAAAACGATCTGACCTTGACTCCTACAGGCGCCCCAACCGCTCCTCCTACCGACTCTCCTTTAGATGCTCCCGAGTGGTGAGCCTTCCAGAATCCAAAAGGGAAGAGGTTGTACGGCTCGGTCAAAACGGTCAGCAACCATCCAAATTTTGAACTTCCAGTTCGCACTCCCAACCAAAAGGAAAAAAAAACGGAAGCAGAGAATAGCCCAGAATAGAACAGGCTAGAAGGCCTACGATGGAAAGCGGCCTTAAAGTTTTCCACGTGGTTCACGTCGTGGTGGATTTATTCGATCTCGAGCCCCGACAAATTCCGGTTGCCTCCAGGAACCTTAGTGACCCATCCAGATACCAATGCACCAATCAAATCAAAAAGGCCACTAAGTCACACTCAAAATTCCAAAATATCGAAACACTCTGGAGCACCGTACGCATCGAGATCTAAAACGCAAGAGAACTACGGAACCAGAATGGCTGCTATCGCTTCTTCGGCTCTACGTCACATTTCGTCATTGAGAAGGTGACCCCTTGACAGGTGAAAATTTGAGGTTATTCGAATCAAAACAAAGAATGAAAGTGATCGTAACGAGTAGCAAAACGAAGCCAACGGTAAGTAAACAGCTGGAAAATTATTCATCAATCAATCGTAGACCTCAACGCACATTATGAACAAAATAAACAATCGCAAGAAGGAAAAAAAATAGCAAGAGTAGCACCGTTGATGTTGCGGTCAAAAAGAAGAACGACCCACGACACGATCAACACCAAGCAGGCTAACGTGGTTGTGAAAAGGAAGAAAATAGAAGTTAGAAAAGTTGAAGCAAAGATGAAAACTAAAGAGTTGCAACCTAGACAACCCCGAGGAGCTTGTAGCAGTCCTCTAGCTAAAATTCTGAGGCTCAAACGTATTCCTCCAGTCACCTCCGAACTGGTACCTAACAAACGGGTAACTATTAACATAATTAAGCAGAATTCGTAACGCACAATGTAACTCGCCATGCGGCTACACTAAAATAGGCAACCAATAAATTACAGGCGTCAAAAGGTCACGAAAATCAACCCTTTCTAACACCTTCCCGTTTAACTCGAAATTGTCACGTTACACTGATTTACACAAATTGAGAAGCTTTTCATGTCGAAATTACAGATGTAAATAAAGAAAATATAAACTTTTCTGAAAGATTAATAAATAGTTACAATTATTCAGTTGTTATAAATGATTACATCAATAAATCATAAATAAAAATTAATTATCTTGCAAATTTAATTTGCCTAAAATCTTCTGTGTATCACCACCAAAAAGTGCCATTTTGCCCTCGGTTATTGCCTCGGCCATAAAAGAATCACTTTTTGGCTTTGGTACACAAATAACAATTTTTGTAATTTTAGACAGATAAATAAAGTTGTAATTTGTTGTGCAATAAATTTAACTTTTACCTCTTCTCTAAATTTTTTTCATCAATCATTGTAAAGTTACAATTTTCTTCTCCATACCAAATTTTATTAATTTTAATTATCTCTCACCTTAGAAAATTTTCAAAAATTATTTACCACACTTTTGAGAGAATTTCGAACTTAAAATTGTCCAAATTTCCACATTTGAACAAAGACTGGATACGAAAATGTCTTCGAAAAATTAAAACTGGCACAAATCCTCGATTTTAAAAATTTATAATTGCTGAATCATTTTTGCCACAAATAACTGTCCCCATTTTACAAAGCAAAACTTGAAATAATTACACCTTCTTCACCGTCCTTGCCTGTAATTTAATAAATTAATAATAAATAAAATGTTCTTATTGATCATACGAATACGTAGTTATAAAAGCTCTGTTATTCCTCCCAGTACAGTGTGAAAAATGAACGAAAAAAACTACTTCAGTTACGTCGTTCAGCTGTACAGCTTAAGCGGTCTGAGCCAAAACTCTCACTCTTTATTAAAAATTTTCTCAAAGTACATTTTAATTCCTCTGTTGTTTGTGCAGCTTTCGATGATCATCATGAATTTCAGTTACAAGAATAATAACGTGTTTGAATTTTGCGAGGTAACGGAAATCTTTAGCGATAGCTAGTCAGGTAGAGTTCACTCTCTTATGGTTTCTGTTTACCCTGTTCAATTTTAGTTACTTCTGCAAAAACTGACGCTGTTTTTATACCCCGAAGAAATTGAAGAAGTTATAAAAAATCGGTCAAGGTTTTGGAACTACGAATCTTTCAAAAATGCAGCTAGCTCTCATATCAAGAACAAAATAGGAAATTCAGTTTTACTTATTCGTTTGTTCGTGGGGGTTACCAATATTACTGTCTTAGCAATATTGACTGCACCCATGTTCGTGGAAGAAATGAGTCTACCAATCTCTTGTTGGACACCAGAGAACAACAGGATTGTACATATTTTAGTTTATGTCATGCAGTGGGTATTTTCTTCAGAAGTGACCTTATTGTTAACAATAACTGTCAGTTTCTTCGTGTTTATATGCACGGAATTGGAAGTCCAATTGGAACTTATTGGAGAAACTCTGAAGGCACTTCGCATTGGTGCCAACACGTCGGAAAAATTCCAAAAGAAGTGTTTACAAAAACTGAAAGAGTGTGTCAACCATCACAGTTTTATACTCAAGTAAGTTATGTACATTACGTACGAAAAGTTAGTAGATGTTAAATTTTAGGATGCACCAAAAACTTGGCAAGATTTATTCTATTAACTAGGTGGCCCTCGGAAATCGGTAAATCTCGCTTTTTCGTGGACTCCGCTTTTACGTGGTCTTTGATTTCTTGTTTGTTATACTATGAAACAAAGATAGTCACGGAAAAGCTAGATCCACGAAAAAAGCGAGATTTTCGAGAGCCACCTAGTTAATTCGCATTTTACAATTAGCAAACTTGTTTATGTCCTTCAATATTTGAAACTTTGATAGATAAAAATAATAATTGTTCTTGACATTTTTTTTTAATTATAGATTAAAGTATCAAAGAAAATAAATTAAAAACCAACGGGCTTCGCTACAAAAAATCAAACAGTATGCGGAAAATTTATAACTTTTAATTCAACAATGTCAAAAGACTGCTATTGATAATTTTTGTGAGTTTGTGACAATTCATTTCATGGAATTCCACAGTTACGTACCAAAACAATCATTTTTTACAAAAATTAGGATTTAGGTCGCCTTTTAAAATCGGTAAATTTCGTCTTTTTGGTAAACCTCGCTTTCTCTAGCTTTGGAATTTGATTTGAAATTAATGCATAATATATACTATGAAACAAAGATGGCCACAGAAAAGCTTGATCCACAAAAAAAATCTAGATTCATCGATTACCGAGGGCATCTAATTAACTCTCATTTAACATTTAACAAACCAATATAACTTCGTTGTTTATGTTCTTTAATTTTTGAAACTCTCATCGATATTAATAATTGCGTTTTGCAATGTTTTTTAACTTTATATTAAAAATAAATAAACAGGAAAATAGGTAAATTATACAGGCTGCGTTTACTACGATTGTAGTTAACTCTCATTTAACAATTAGCAAAGAAATATCACTCCGTTGTTTATGTCTTTCGATTTTTGAAACTCTGTTAGAAATAATTGCGTTTGGATTTTTTTTTTATATTACATTAAAAATAAATAATAAAATGTACCAAAAAAAAATTAAAACCAACGGGCTTCGCTGTAAGAAATTGAACCGAAAAATGCATAAATCATAGAGGATTTATTTCGATTAAATACTTAATATTATGTTAAAGTTATACAATGTAACCGTTTTTCTGTCAATCAAATGTTAGCAATTCTCAAATTAGTTGCCAGATTAACTTACATTCAATTAATTATTGTCTAAACCGGCTCTTTATGTATCATAACAGCAAACTGCGTCTTGCTAGTTTAATTTTGGTTGCCACAATTATTCCAGTTAATTCCAGAAATAAGAACTCAAAAGAGTTAAACGTTTTTATTTAGCACGTCCAACTTTGTTGTTGTAGGTCGAGAATAGATTAAAATTTATAAAAATAATATTGTTTACACTTTCCGTTTTTCGATTATGTTTTAAGTAATAAAGTCTTTGTCACCCGGATGGAGCGGTCCAATCATTTGTTTACAACCACTTCAGATCCCAAGATCAGAAGTAAAAAATGCTGGTCACAATCGGGCAACATTTGAAGCTTCGCTGTCAAGTTTTACAATTGCAGGCACCAATTAATGATTGTACGGCCTAATTGGAGTATTCACAGAAGCAGTGAATTAACAGATTCTTAAATTTTGTTTTTGATGACAGACATCTGATTTAGATTTATTTGTAGACATGTTTTTTGTAACTTCCTCTCGTAACAAAATGACACGCTTGCAATAAAATTTCCATCGGTAACTGTTTCGAGAAATATCCCACTGTGCGAAAAATGAATGAAAAATGATAGGCTACGGTTTCGAGAGATAATAAAGTACAACTTTGTTGCAGAAGGTCAAAATTTAGAAAAATAAAATTCATTACAGGTTCGGTTCTTTGATTATGCTTTAAGTAATAAAGTCTGCGTCGCCCGTTAGAGGCGGTCCAGTTTGTTTACACTTCAGATCCCAAGAAAAGAGGTAAAAAATATTGGTCATAACACTCGGGCAATATTTGAAGCTCCGCTGTCAAGTTACAGTTACAGCAGGTACCAAATAGTGATTTTATGGCTTAACTGGAGTATTCACTACACAAAAGCATTAAACCGGTAAATTAGCAGATTCGGTAAAATTCACCAGCCACTTGTCTGATGGTCGTTTTTGTTTTTTTGTTTTTTTTTCTTTTTTTTTTCGGGTGAGGATGGGTGTGGAGTGTGGAGATCTGCCTTGACTTTCGATAAAATCTCGCCAAACTATTTTTTGATAGTCAAAATTTCAAAAAAAAAACCCGTCAGGTACTTGATATCTATGCAATTTTTTTATACAGAATGTCAACAAATGTTTGTTCATCAAATGATGATCTGTGATAAACAATGAATTCGCGCTTGTACGCATACATACCGAGAAGACACCTTGACGGACAAAGAGATCCTCTATTAAAAATAAGCTCAACTCGATTAATAAATCAATCTCCGCTAATGTTTTCTTCGTTGCTTGGACCGATTTAAATAAGTGCCGAAAAAAAAGCAGCTACCGAACTTGTTATGTATACAAAAAATCAGACCCTTTTCTGAAACGGTGAGAGATCTTTATGACACTCTCGACATAATGGTTATGGTTTTGTCCCCGCGACAACCGACGAACGGCGATATTTAAAAATTGATTTCGCGAAAACCAAACGGTCGAAGAGGGCGAAAACCCGCCCCTTTGTTAGTTTGCAAACTTGACGGCAAAAGGGCAAAAGGAGCGAGAATGGTACGGTTCGGTCGTGAAAACTGTCAAATTTTTGACGTTTGAAAAAAATAGTAGATTTTATCAGACGGCAAAAAAGTGGTACTTTTTGTCGAGCAATTAAAAAGGCGAAGCGTAGCGTATGCAAAATTGCGAACAGCAAAGCCACTTTTCGGAGAAATAACAAATACTACTTTTTAGTCTGTTATTTGATATTGAAAGTGAATCAATGCAAAATTTTTATATTGAAAAAATAAGGCTAACAGTCTATAAACCGATGAAAAAAAATTTAGTGCCACAAATACGTTCAGTTCAATTCAGAGTACTTCAATCAATCTCCGATTATGTTTTCGTCGTCGCTGGGATCGATTTCAAGGGGCAAAAAAAATCACTACCATAAATGTAAACCTTTTTGGGTGGCCGCTTCTAAGTGTTTACAACTCACTCAAAGAATCCCCAAGAATTTTTCACTATGTCTACGAACATTTCTCTGTTTCATAGCATTTTGAAACGTCTAGCACGTCAGCAAAACCGGACGAACGAAAACGACTTTCAAAAGTCTCTTCTCACGCCAAAACCAAAAGTCCGAAAAGGACGAAACCTCCCCTAAACCTTTTTCGGGAAACTGTACTTTTGGAAAAGCTCGATGAAAAGACGGAGAAAAAATCGGTCTAGGAGAAATATGTTCCCAAAGTATTATCGGTAATCTCGTTTCAAAAGAGGGGTTCCGCCTCTACACGTTTTATATATATAGTAATTTTATTCTACAATTTCTTCTCAATGTGCTTGGAGTTTCCATGCAGTTCTACATGTTGAGCCTGAAGTATGTAAGTGATTAGACAATATTATGAATAAATAGAAAAATAGTTCTCAAGATACTCCACAAATGATCAAAGCTCTCTTTTGTATTGGTCTTCTAATAGTAATGGACTTTTTTGCCTTTATTCCGCCGAGCAACATTGAAATTGAGGTAAAGTTGGTGGAATATTTCCAAAACCACTCACTTTGTTTTCCAGGCTGAAAATTTAGCAAACGAGATTTATAGTTTTGATTGGTGACAAGGTGGGAATTCCAAAATTTGTTCTGTTTTGGTTGATGAAGGTGCAGGAACCAGTACAAATGAGTGCTGGGGGACTTTTTGTAATCAACAGAAATATTATTATTTAGGTGAATAGATTTTCTCCTTATTAATTTTTTTTAATGTTTCTTCCACCTTTCACTTTGTTTTTCTTTTCTAAATATTTCAGATGCAATTGATTTGAATTTGTTTCAGATACCTAAAATTTCTTTTTCAATATGTTCACTTTTAATAAGATAAAAACTGGATACAAAACTGAAAACCACTACAATTTTATTTTTACACTTGTAGGTTCTACTATTTTTGTAAAAACATGTTTATTATTGTTTTATATTATAGGCAAATATCAACAAATTATAGTGAGATATGTTATGCAATAAATTTTGATGTACGTGCATTGTCAATTATTTTTTATTGCTGCCAGTTGTTCCAACTTTTACATTATCTGTAAATTTATCTTCTGAACAGTTATTATTATTATATTATTTATTATTAAATTCATAATCTGACAGTCGACTCTTGATAATTAGAATTTTCCGCTCTAAAATTCCTGTTTTTCTAACAACTAGCTAAAATGGTTGTTGTTTTTGCCATGACTATTCGGCGACTCGTTTTAATTTTTTTTCTACTTTTAGTATCAAATTGAAATTTCAATTTTAAAATAACACACTTTTAGGCACAACTGAACTGAAATCACAGGTTTAAGAGAGCAGTATGATTGTTTTAGGGTGATTTGAGAATAATTTCAGAAATAAAATTGGACAAGATCGTTTTTTTTAATTTTTTATTATGCATGACGCTGCCGGGGAGTCCTCACATTACCACGTAATGCTGCCCGGTTGCAAATAGAAAATAATTCTATCTTTCATCCCTCCCTTGTCTGTAATTTTAGAAATGCATGATTATTATGCTTATTGATCATGTACATAACTGAGTATGTAATGAAAGCTCGCGACTTCTGTCGTCAATAAGAGTAGGAAAATGCACGAGAAAAACTATTTCCATTGCTGTTCATATTTTATTAAATTCGAATTGTTCTCCTAATTTCCCATGTTTGGTAAATTACTTTATACGGGACACTTTCCAATTCGGGCCTGTAAATTTTTTTCTGAAGGACTGAAGAAATTTGTCAAGATAAGTTTGAGACGATTAAATTATGCAATTTCAAACTGCCTTTTTTACTGTATCAGTAAATTTGACAAAAAAATAATAATTTAAAACTTGCAACTATTTGAAATGGCAGAACATCCCGGATTTAAAAATGTATGCCGCTTCCGGGAAAATAATCGTGACAAAAAAATAATTGTATCTTCCGGAGCTGCCTTACCTATAATTTTAGATATTCATGCTTGGACTTATTGATCATGTGCATAACAGAGAATGTATAAAAGCTCACGACTTCCGTCATCCATAAGACTGGGAAAAATGAATGAGAAAAACTACTTCGATTACGTCGTGAAACTTTACAGCTTAAGCGGTCTGCGACAAAACTCGCATGTTTTCCTAAAATTTCTCTTCAAGTACGTTTCAATGCCACTGTTTTTTATTCATTATGCTATGATCATCATTAATTTATCTTACACGCGTGATGATGTGTTTGAATTTTGTGAGGTGTTGGAAGCTTTAGCCACGTATGGACAGGTACTGTTTATCACGTTTTGGTTCAGTGTTTTTAGTAGACTATAAAATGTTACTTCTGGACCAGGGCATTTGGCGTGTTACAAAACAGGACAGAATCCTAGAAATTTAGCTGTTTTCTCAAAAGTATACAACCAAAAAAGGCAAAAAACCTCTCAAAAAGCATTAATTTTTATCCACCCCAAAAGTACCCAAATATCTGTAGACCACCAAAAATTGGGCACACGAAAAAACGGGGTAGAATTCTACAAATTTAGTGTTTTTCCAAAAGTAAACAACCAAAAACGTTCCAAAAAACTTAGAAAATGCCTTGTTTTTAAACACCCCAAAATGGCTTTCTATTTCTGGACCAGGGCATTTGGCGTCTTAAAAATCACGGCAAAATCCTACAAATTTAGCTGTTTGCCCAAAAACAAACAACCGAAAAAGGACTAAAACCTCTCAAAAAGCATTAATTTTTATGCACCCCAAAAGTGGTCAAATATCTGTAGATGGCTTTTTATTTCTGGACCAAACCATTTGGCGCATGCAAAAAAAAAGGGAAAAACAACACCAAATCAAGGAAAGTTGGTACCGGGACATTTGGCGTTTTAAAAACTGGGGAGAATCTTACAAATTCCGCTGTTTCCTCAAAAGTAAACAATCGAAAAAGACCTAAAATCATCAATTTTTCTGCGCCCCAAAAATCTATAGACCATCAGAAATTGGACACATGATAAAACCATTTAAAACCTTACAAAATCCGTTGTTTTTAGACATCCCAAAATAGCTTTTTATTTCTGGACCAAGCCAATTGGCACATGCACAAATCATTGAAAAAGAGACAAAAAAACTTATTCAAATTTACGAGGTTTTCGAACCCTCCAAATGGATTTTTATTCCTGGATCAGGACGTTAGAGCACTTACAAAATTTACCCCAAAATGGCTTTTCATTCATGGATCAGGATAATAACTGGTAAAATAAAATAAAAAATTGAACAGGTCTAAAATTGGAATAAAAAATATTGTTAAACAAAAATTAAATAAATTAAAACTATATATCTCTGACTATATTACCAAGTTTGTCATCTAATAAGATTTGGTAAAATCTCTTAACGTCTGTAACATATTCTGGTTTCCCTAAATTTATCTCTACCAAATGTGCCCCATAAAATAATATACGTTAATCCCGATTCATTGATGAATATTGCTTATTTTCCATACTTTGTCTTCTTCGTTTACATGGATTGCTTTATCTGTTTTTTCATAATATCCTAGTTTAGACCAGCACAGTTAAGACACTTTTAAAAACCTAGTAAATTCTTCTTCTACAATCCGATCTATTTTTACAGCATTTCCTCTTCACGACAGCTTATACCATTTATAGGTATGTATCTATCGAAGAGAATCATCGGCACGACCATCAATCCTGACTCCACAGGACAGGTCATTGTTGTTCGATATTACTGTAAGTCGATGGAAGACTCTCAAAATCGAGGAAAAAAATCAAAAACTATCTATTAAACCCATTTCAGAGACCCCGAATATTGTGCATTTCATTTCCTGACCAAGGTGGTTTGGGTAACAAAAGAACCTTTAAAACCCACCAGATCGGCTTCCAGTTACTAAAAGTCCAATATTAAAAAAAGGAAGCTTTTCATTTCTACTAAAACAATATAAAACTAAACTAAAAACTAAAATCAACTTGCCCCTAACCTTAAAAATACACTTTGAATTAAGTATTACTAAACTTAAAAATATACTGAATTAAAACTAAAAATTAGCCGCAATTACATTTTTTTCTCTGCTATGTTACGAGACACGAATTGCTCTTTCGCAAAATAGATTAATGATTTCTTCACCCCTAGTATTAACAGCTATCTCAATGCCATTTTCTAGCGATGGCTCTGCCGGAATGTTGTGATCAACTAGAACAGCCCTAATATCCTCCTTTCGGAGGCACATCACAGATGCTTTCTTTTCAGAATCTACATGCATTCCCATAATAAGAGAAAGAGAGGGATCTGTAGGACGATTATTAAAATATTTCGCCATTGTGAAGACATTGAAGTAGTGATTTTCAAAAACTTGTTTTACTGCATCTTTTACAGCATGTGAATCACATTTTAATTCGATTATAATCCCAGATTTACCATTATACAGCATTATATCAATTTTGGTTCTATAATTTGGGATGATTATTTCATTTCCAAAGAGAAATCCGTTGTGAGTACATGTCAATGTAATTATACTCTGTAATGTTGCCTCATTTAGTGGATCGATAATTTTTGACTGTTGAAGTAGACGGGTTACAGTACTTTGAAAATTTGCTAATTCTTTATTGAACTCTGTTAATGAGCCATCTTTTTCACAGAAACTGACAAGTTCAGAAAATGATTTTGAACAATCCTTGGACAAATTTTTGTTAATACCATATTCAATAAAAAAATAGTTTCGTAGCCTCTTTGTAAATTCCTGAATTAACTCGCCGTTAGGTATTTTGAGTTTTGAATCAGCATATGTTAAGTATCCAAGAGATATAAAAAACCTAACAATAATGTGTTCGTCACAATGCAAATTCGCATCAGCTAATATCCCTTGCAACGATTGCAGATCACTTAATTCTAACGGTCCCAGTTTCAAATTTTGCATATCTATCGCACTTTGTAGTAGGCTAGTCAACAAGTTAGGCACGACATCCTCATGAAATAGGTTACACATCTTGTGGATGTAACCAGATTGTTGCCAATAATTTTGCAAAGCATGTTCTCCCAGACGTAAATTTTTCAGAAAACGCACAACCGATTGAGGATTACATAGTCGTTTCTTGTCCCCATTGTAGTATCCATTATATTTGGCTTTCGCTTTTGTCCTCAACCCCTCCTCTACTTCAAACCGATCAAACAGCATATCGACTTCATCTTCAGAAAACCCATAGTAATCCTGGCACAGATTGGGGGTTCCGAATTGTAGTCGTTCCAAGTTACCCCATACGCTGGAAGTCGTTATACCAGCAATATCTAAAATTCCTGTCATAAACACTCCTTGAAAGAGTTCAGGAACTCGTTTTAAAGCATCTCCAATAGCTCCAATGGCGAATGAAGCAACTTCCGTTAGGTCGTTCAACTTGGCATCTACCAGATTGTACAATGCATTTGAAACAATCGAGTCATACTCGTCAACAAGCAGGAAAACTTTTTTTTTATGAAACTTATTCAGATAAACTACCAAGTCTCGCAACCCCGCCTTTACATGTTTTTCTGGAATTTCTTCGTAGGCACGTGGGTTACACCATTGTCTACAAATATCTTTTTCATAATCTTTCAACGGCGACACTGTGGATTCGTAAAGGTACTCGTGTTCCTCAAAAGCGCAATGTATAGCTAGTCTACACACATCCACTGCATCAGATTGGTTTGTGATGGGATCAGAACATTGAAAATTTAGCTTGATAATCGGATATTGCCCGAAATGAGTTGTTACAAAGTTCTTATTCCGCTGGTCCATAACTTTTAACTTGAACCTTGCTAAATTGAACAGTTTATAGTTGACCTTTTCTTCCAAAACCGTTGTTTTCTCTATTCCATTTTCATCTACTTCCAGTTCCATGAATCGTTGGAGCATAGTTAAGTTTACACTTTTTCCAAACCGACGCGGTGCTGTACAAAGTGTCACACGAAACTTCGATGTAACAATTGCAAAAATCAACCCACTTTTATCAACAAAGTTATCACAACTCAGAACATCTTCAAAATCTGGTGAAAGGGTACATTTTCTCTCGGTCGGATGGTCCCCCATAATAAACAAAGAAGAGTAACAATGATGAAAACCAAGAATTAATGTTGGTCACAATAAATAGCAAAATACAAACAAATTGGAAGCATGATAGACAGGCCAGAGTGAATTTAACAATCGTTGCATTTTGAATTAACCCTTTAACTTATAATTTATCTGTAATAATTTCATAAGTTTGAGTAAGTATAATATGCAACTTTTACGGACATTGTGAGTCAATGGATTAATGGCAAAATTCAAAATAGGATTTTTTATGCGCAAAAAAAGCAGCCATTGTGCAACGTATTGCATACAAGTTTTTTTGATACGAGTGATTCTGAAGAATCTTAAAATCAAAGGAATTATACGAATCTGATGAATCACCAAGAAGATAGAATAAATTTGATTCCTTGATTATATTAATGATTTTCTACGTTTTTAACACTAGTGGTAAAATGGAGGGCGTTTGACAACCCAAATTGTAAAAAATAAATTATAAATGTGGGCAATATCAAAGAAAGCAAGATTGGCGCGGAGTATGACACACTGTTAACAAACACACCAACAATTCAAACAAAAATTTACAAACATTTTTGGACTGCAGATGTAAGGATCACTTTTAATGTATTTTGACACGCTGAATTCAAATCTGTGCTCAGTTTTTCTCCATCACGTCTAGATTTTGAAATAGCATATGATTGTTGACCCCTCGTGATTGGTCGCGGGTCTCTGTCAAACTGAAAATATATTCAGAAATGGCAAGTAAGAAAGTGTAAAGCAGTGTAAAGTAAGCTCAAATAACGTTTATAAGGTTTGGGGCTGTTACATTTAGGCAAGGAGAGCAGATTGTTTACAGACACTTAAAAAAATTACAACGGATGAAGAAACACTACCAAGTTTTATGAAATATAGACATGATGAGCGATTATTGCTGGATAATTTTGTCTGAAACCAACTCTTTACAGTATTTTCGACAAAATAATACTGAATTATTTTTTTAATTTTAAATATTTCTGTATACTAAAATTTCATCAAAAACTTGTCATTAGATATTCAATATCTAAAAAATTTGACGTGATGGCGACAAACGTCGTGTTCAGCATGCAAAATTACTCTAAAAACACTAATTGGTTGCTCAGTCTAAAAAATAGTGTAAACCTGTGTAATCTAGGCAAAATAAATTGTTCTACAAAAATTCAACTTTTCCCGACATGTTCGAGGTCACTTGTATAAAATCATCAACAAAGCAATTTAGCAGATTATTTTTAAATAAAGCTGTTACAAAGTTGTCATTTTTTAGTTTTGTGATTCTAAGTCTTAAATTAATTAGACTATTTACATATTAATTTTTGGAACGCAACCAACTTTAGGGGATTTATTTTCTATCCCAGCTACTTATACCGTTAACTTTACTGTTGAGTTTTAAATTGGTAATCTGAAAATAGTTTAATGCAATACCTAGGCTGGGTATGTTTTGCGTGGCTGTGATAATTCCAACCTAAACCTACCTACCCAGTGTCATTTCTATCCAAACATTCCCTAATGTAAATTCTGAAAATTCTTGGATGTAAGTTGCTGTAGGTACGTTCTTTTTGGGAAAATCTTGTGAGAAATTACTGGATGACAAGTGCGAAGTCAAATAATAAACGATATTATAGGTAGGTATGCCCCTTTAATTATTCTATTAATTGCTATCATATTTTGGGCGTGAAAACAACGTTTCTTCTTTTACGACATTGGAAAACGATACACTATACCACGTGCAGTGACATGTTATAATATACCTAGACGGTGAAAAGCTAGTGGTGGGGGTAGAAATCCGTGTTCCTAGCATGGGCCATCTTGGAAATAGCATTTGTGTATGCAATGATATAAATCTGATACACCGGCGTATCAAATGTTGCCTATATTGCAAAATTTGTTTTACATTTTAAAAGGTAAAAAAAATGTTATTATAACTTTTCTAAGATGTTTATTCAACGATGGCATTAAAATAAGTTGACAAGCGTCGTTATTGATTAAATAATGAGTTAAATAATAATTTATTTGTAAGAAGTCAATGTTTTCTGTTTTCTTTTCTTTGTTGTAGAATTCTCAGTGATTTTTGATATATCCAATGATAATGAGTGTAAATACTAAATGGTCTGTAGTTTTTATAATGTATAATGTATAATTTTAATGTATAAAAATAGTTTAAAATTGTAGGAGTGATCAGAAAATTTTTAAAATGGTTAAATAAAACCTAGTTATTAATTAAAGCTATTGTTTATAATTTTGGTCGTTTGGTATATAACTTTAGTCATAATTTATCAAATTTTGCATGTTTCTTTAGACTTTTTTCGGTGGTTTATTTAAACTTAGAGTAAAACATTACACTTGAAAATTGCGGGTTGCCTAAAAATTTGAATCCACTATTTCCAATATGGCTGGTGAGTAGGAACATCATGGCGGGTACTTTGCACCATCTAGGTTATTTAGTTAAAGTCAATGACCATGTGGCTGTTCAGATGTTTCATTTATTTTAATTTTCGACACAACCGTTAAAAATTACCGAAAAGCAGACGACTTATATTTAACTTATAATACTATTAATAAATAACAAGACATTTTATTACTTACCAGCAGCTTTAACAATTAACACCAAACCAACACTGAAACGACTGAAACTGTCAACCATCTGTCAACGCAGAACGCAGCGGAACGGACAAAACTGAATTATCGACCGAAAGAGCGTCGCGCGCCATCCTGGTCTAGATGGCGCTAACCATATTATCGTTTTGTTTATAAAATTTTATTATAAAAATGTGTAATCACAAAATAAAAAAACCTCAAATTTAGTAAGTTGTGTAACAAAAACAAATTAACGAAACAATAATGACATTATTAGTTGCCTACCGTTGAATACAACAAACAATTTCTATTGAGGGCTATTCGGGTGTCAACAGATGGCGCAACTAAACTAGAAAATGTAAGGTCACTAGATCAAATTGTCTGTTTTGTAAGGTACCGCTGTTAGTTTTCAGTGCGCAATGCAAGAGAGACAGACATAGTCCATAAATCAATGGGTTAGAACGAGACGCAAGATTCTAGGGAATTGTCATAAAATTGTTGACGTAAAATTTGTCATTGACAAAATGTAAGGTTATCTTAAATTTATTTGTTTAAAATACACTTAAATAAACCGTGGGTACAAAAAGAAAATTGGTTCCAACATTATAACAGACTATGTGAATACGTAAGAGGTGAGCGAACCGACATTAGAACCGATTCCATTTTAACACGTTAAGGAGGTGCAACACTCAGAAACGGTCTCGGACTTCAAGCACTGTCTTTTCTAATCTCCAACGATTTGACCTGTATGCAGTAACGCCCTAATTAGAATATGCTATTAGCACTTATTATATTGTAGCTTCTCCCGACGATGTAGTAACAATGATGAGATGTTAAAGTAACTGAGAGAAAGCATTGCACAAATGGAAGTAGCAAGTACATGAGCAGAAAATGAAGTACATGAGATATTTTAAAGGGGCTATTAAGAAGAAAGAATTTACAAGTTTGAAGAAGTAGACATGTTTAAGATCTTGAATGAGTTTATGCAAAACAACTGCAACAAAATGAATATCAAGAACAAATATTAAGGTTATGTTAAAATTATTTACTTAAATCACCCTGAAATACAAAATTACATCTATTTTTAACACTACAGGAGACCATTTGAATGCGTTTAAGGACCTTCGTAGGCCACATTAAACTATAGAACCAGTTTTGCATATCTTATGTATATTTCATGTCCCATTGCATTTTCAGTTTTCACATTCATTATGAGGAAGTAGCAGCGCCTTCAAAGCAACCATCTTCTGCCGCTGATGTTGAAAGCGATGGTGTGTCTTCCTCATGTGACTGTGTATCTGCACTGTTCAAGTGATGAGTGCAATGACTGTGTCTTGTCCACCTGCTAGTTTATGAGGCCCCGCTGTTACATTAAGGATAGCAGTCAGTTGGTCCTACAACACATTTTGAGAACGTTTACCGTTGAGGCCGATATACTTACACTTTACAATATCATTGCTTGTGTTTTAGGCATTTGAAATAATATTTCTGTCCATAACGCAGGTTTTGTGATGTGCCACATGTGAGTGGTCTTGCTTCTTCCATTTTCTTGCCCATTGATTTGATTTTCAACTCATAATAACAATAAGATGAACGAGTTATTCGCCTGAATGCAAGAAGTTCATGTTGGTATTGGGGCTATTGAAACACAAAAGCGATTGAAGACAAATTGGGGGAACATTATTTAAATTTAGTTCACGGAATTCGTAAACTAACAGGTACAAAATTCCATAATCTTATAAGAAGTACTCAAGGGTTCATATACAAAAACCAACTTTAGTATTCCTCCAATACGTACTGCTTAACCAATGTCACAATGATTGTCGGCTTCGATAGGGCTTCTATCTACCTTCTATTTGGAGTTTTCTGAAATTTGTGGAAAGTCGTCGTACATAAAACGTCTAATAGTATTAACTTACGGCGGAGGAAACAAATACACTATAACGATTCGTGTTGAGAAATCGCACATTCAAACCATTTTATTACAAACGATATTTGACAAGAATTGACAGTTCATAAAGCAATGTGTCCACACAAACAACATTTAAATTTAGTGCGCATGTAGAGATAGACAGAAGATATCGTTGTCTTTCTTTTTGTCACTAACAGCGGTACCTTATAAAACAGACAATTTGATCTAGTGACCTTAAGAAAATGGCGGTTTTAACGGTGAACAACAGTATCTAACAAGCAACAAAAATTTGCATTTTTCTTTATTTAAAATGCCATACGATGCAGATAATTGTCTTAAATATACAAGCATTCTTCGGACATTTAATAGAAGGCTGCTGTGGACTTATTGGCGGTTCAAATCAATATTTCTTGGCGATTTCATTCTGTAATTCGGCTCTGGTTTTAAAAGAAAGTTACATATTTATATAATAGTCAGGGAAATGATGCATCTGTGGCTATTGAATGTTTTCCAACAATTTTTTTGCAAGTAAAACCTATAATCTAACATCAAAGTAGCTGTATTTGGCTTTTTTCAATTTTATATTTTTAGTGCGTGCGTTTCTGCCAATTTTTAGTGTCTCATGATACAAATTGTTACTACAAGGCCTCTTTTAACATTTAACAGCGTCAGTGAGCCTGATTCGTTGAATTATGTTAACATTTCTTGCCAATTTACTCTTGTACAATATGAGATATTTGACCATTGAAATATTAAACAAAACGACAAATCACTTTAGTCCTAAGCAGAGAAAAAGTCTAGACACAAAGTAGAAGTATTTTAAACTGTTAATTTGCAAAATTCAACAACGAAAACGGTTCAAAAACACTTTTCAAAGACAGGCCGTTTTTGTTGTTCACCCTTTCGGCGTTTTAGACAAACGACAATAGAAGTCGCACCCTTCGCCAATTTTCCCAATAACGGGAAAAACGAGTTCTAGCGTATTTTTGAGGAATGTTTATAGACCCACAAACCACGCACGTTTAGACCCGAAAGTATAGGTATAGTGACCTTGGCATAAGGTTTTATTGGTTTGAAACATGGATAAACGTTTTCCCTACATCCGTTTGATGGCGCTTCAGCCAAAAACCAGCGAAATGTTGATTACAATAGCAACCTGTTTTGTCGATTTAGACACAAGCGACGCGTATGTCAATAATTTGTCATGCGCATTTTGTAAAACAGTTTTTTTAACTTGTTTAGCGCGAAATTTTCTGGTTTTACTCAAGTGTTTGGTCTACAAACTGATTTGTTTATTCAAGTTTTGAGTCTGCTTTGTCCAAAAATAAGTTCTTTTCAGAACTATTCACAATGTTGTTTCTAGTTGTGGTAAGTTTCACTGAAATAAATGCAATCACCGTTGATGCAACGTACATACAACAATTTGTAATGCTTTTCAGATAATTTCGTATATTATCAGCAGTATGGACGAGACAAAAAGTGTCATTTATAAAAATAAATGTTGTGTTCCGGGATGTACTGATAGAAATTTAGATTTAGGAAACCTTACCTCGGAAGAGGTTTACCGCTCTTACTTTGTTTGCAATAAACATTTTAGTGAAGAGTATCTTGTTCCGGGTACAAAACGTGGTCTCCGGAAAGATGCTGTGCCAACACTATTTTTGCCAGGTAAAGAACAAAGACAATTATTATTCAAACAACGATTTATAATCTTTGAATTGTAGTTCCTATCACTATCCAAGTGAGCCCAACATCAACATTAAGCCCAACATGTAGTTTAACTACTCAATCACCTTTTGAAGGTAGGGGTGTTTCAACTTTTGTGAGTAACAAATTTCAAAGCTTTTAGAGTATAATAAATCTATGGATGTTATTGCATCTGAACCGCAGCCTTTAACATCTGGAATGAATTTGTTAAATTTTGAAGCAAGTAATTCAGCCATTCGTGAAATCGGTAAAGTTTTTTTTTCTGGAAGATTTTGTTTTTCTAGGATTTTGTCTAAACTTTAAAGACCGAATTTTGAGCAGTACAAACCTTAAGGTCTAAAATTATTCTTTAAAAGTATAATTCACAATTTGAATCATTTCAAAGAAAATTACCTAAAAATAGGATATAGATGCACACAGAACTTAGAAATTTATTTTTATTACCTGATTCTTTTCATAAATATTAAAAATGTGTGAACAGAGTACGCTCCGTACTAGACGGCCATTCTATGGTATATAGTTATAACGTAGGTTACAATTGGAAGCGAAAAATTAATTTTGGAAATTTGGCCGGTATGTGTTATGTTTGCGCCGTTTCTTTAAAAAATAAACAGTGTTGTTGAGATTGACGAATGCTATGCATAGTGTAAAAACTGATTTTGACTATCGTCTAGTTGATCGTACTTGTTGTAAAAATATAATTTAGCAATATTTTTTTAAGTGAATACGTAGATTTCGTGAATAAAAATATAAAATTTTGTGTAGTTATAAATGCCAAATCAGCGTTACTGTATGTTAGTTAAATACAGACACTCTATTATATTTTGACATATTTCTTAAGAAAACACTTTTTTACCTTAATATTGTTGTTCCACTTGTATAAACGTGATGAATAAAGTTCGGACAAAATATTAAAAATATTCAGCTTAATTCGGTCCTGGGCTCATCAGAGCGCGATCAAACCCTGACCTTATCAGTAACTAATTATGATAGAGCAATCTAGGCGGAGCAAGACAACAGCTAATAGGACAGTTCTTACGTTAAAATGAAATCAGTCATCCATTACTTACAGATATCCAGGAAAATATATGAGTATAGAATAGTATTTACAACACTATTGATTTTGTAGAAAAAAAGAAGAGGAATTTTGTATTCTGTGGGTGTTACCAGAGCAATGGACTTGACTCCCCGCTGCAAAGTTTTACAAGTCTTTTGGAGAATGGGCAAAAAGAACGTCAAAGGCAAACCAGAATGTCAAAAATATGAGAAAACGTTTGGTTCAAGCTGAAAGAGCCCTTAAAAACCCAAGTTGGGCCAATTATTTACACCCGGTAAATGAAGCCACTCAGATGTTTATTATGCAGCAGATTCGAACACAGCGCATAAATCCTCGTGGCCGAAGATTCACGCTTAATGAAAAACTTCTGGCACTTTCTCTATTAAAAAGCAGTGGAAAATGCTATAAACTGATTTCAAAAATTTTTGCCATGCCGTCGCCACGAACACTAAGTAGCCTATTAAGTAAAGTGCCATTTAGTCCCGGAATAAACAATTCAATATTTCATAGCCTTGAGGTAGCGGTTAAAAAACTCAAAAACAAAAATGACCGATTTTGCGCTCTTGTTTTTGATGAAATGTCACTGTCCTCATTATTGCAATACAACTGCCAGCAAGACCTAGTTGTGGGCATTGAAGATAATGGTAAAAACAGGGTTCCACGGATAGCAAGTTCAGTGAATGTTTTCATGCTAAAGGGTTTGAACCGACAATGGAAACAGGCCCTTGCATTTACATTTAGCGCTGGCCCAACAAAATCACTGCTATTAAAAAAGCTGATAAAAAAATGGATTACAGAATGTCAGAAGGTTGGATTAGAAATCCTTTGCACAATTTGTGATCAAGGGAGTGCCAACCAAGCGGCAATCAACACTATATGATGTGTCTCATTTATTTAAAGGAATTCGAAATAATTTTTTGAACAAAAATATTTATTTTGAAAGCCAAAATACCCAGAAGGTCGGAAAATGGAGCCACATCGAACAGCTATACCTTATATATGCGATGGGCATATCTACCCAAATAAAATGAACAAAATGAAGGTTTCAACTATGGCACAAGTTTTCAGCCATAAGGTGGGTTCTCTTCTAAAACGAATATCGTTTAGAGGTAAGTTTTAATGATGTGATAATTTATTGTTAACTTGTATTCATTGTAGACACCAGAGGGGAATATAATTTACCACCAGAGGCTGCCGATACGGGAGAGTTAATTTTGTTTTTGGACCCACGAGGATTTTTGGAGGGATGTCTGTCGCTTTTTAAAAAACTTCAAGTTTTATGATCAAGAAAAGCGGAAGTTTATCAAAGTCCCTTCTGTAATAAATTTGTGCTCAACTCTAAATGGCTTCATAGAGTTGAAGTACATATTATGTTCAAAAATGAAGTACTTCCTTCCAAGAGCCTTCAATCAGGACTGCCTGGAAAATTTTTTTTCCGCGATAAGAAGCCATGGTCGAAGAGAAACGGCGCCTGATGCAGCTCATTTCATTAATTCCTTCAAGGCGTTGGTAGTAAACAATTTTATGGCGCATCATTCTCCCGCATCAAATTGCGAAGCAGATCGGACAACCGGAGCTTTGGTTAATTTGAGGTCCTTTTTTACAAGTTCAGAAACCAATATAAATGCAGCGTCCGATTTAAAACCAAGTTTTTCATTGCCAAAAGGAGGATTTTCCGCGAAAAAGACCAGAGTTGCCAGATCCACGATCGCCTACTTTGCAGGATATATTGGGAGAAAGGCGTTAAGGGGAAGAAATTGTACCATTTGTAAGCAACAATTAACTGCCAGTGATGGGGACGTGCCTTTAGAAGTTATAGAAGGAAGTCAGTACAACGGGTCGACCTTATTTAAACCTGGTAGCTTTTTATATTTTGTTGTATCGCAGGCCTGTGCGTATTTATTTTATTTGATGCCTTGTTATTGCAATAGTAATAATCTGGGTAAACATTTGCAAACATTCTTGCATACACAAATTACAATGAATGTTTTTAAGTGTAACGATCATTCGGATCTTCCAAACTATATTTCATCATAAATTGTAAAGGTTCTGTTGCACTTTTGGTGCAAACAAGTGAACCGAATTCTAAAAGGCCAGGATGAAAAATTTGTATTATTTTTAAAAACCAAACCGAATCAAAATTTAATTGATTCTATCAAATATCAGTCCAGGCAAAAATATTTGTCCAAATTAAAACGTAGAAACACATAGATTTTTCGGCTAGGATTTGGTAATTTGGGCGTTGAGAAGTTATGCGCATGTCTTTTGAAGTATTCAACTCTTTTTATTTCATAAACGAAACTTTTTTACACAACTTAAATATAATTCATTCAAAATTAGTGTAAAAGTACTGATCCCTCTGAGTTTGATTCGACAATGAAATTTTATATTTGTGCCTAAAATAGTTATATAATCATAAATTCGTCATTATCTTTAAAACATCTGGAAAATACAAACTAACCACCTCATTTCCTTGTTTTTTTACTATTTCTCAAATTGATGTAACAAAAGAATAGTACATTTAGCAAAAGTACGTTTCGTACATCGTACCACAGTTTTTTAACGATGATTTTTTCAAATATGTTACAAACTTTGACGAAATATTTTTTGTTTGTAGTACAATAAAATTCAGTTTGTCCGAAAAAAATTACAAAATTTTGCAACGTATCATAAAACATCTACGTTATAAAACCATAGTACCTTGTACGGAATGTGGTTTCGGCAATTTTTGTTATAAAAAAAATAAATAAACGTAATACTAAAAATCTCTTCATTTATATTTCCCGCCTAGCAAAATAGTTTCCCCTACAACCACTTTGTCGCTAGTGTTTTCCCCCTCCTTTTAGTATTGGAGTTTCGTGTCTAAGCCTACGTGGTTTATGCATCTGTCAACGCAGAACGCAGCGGAACCAGAGAGTTGAAACTCATATTACTAGAGCATGAAAAGGTGGTAGAGGGGGTAACCAAAACTGTTTATAGAAGGGCGCCATATTGGAAATAGCCAAATGCTGTGTTTTGGGCTTAGTGGAAATGGGGGTTGCCTACTAATAAGGGGTGTGCATACGACACAAGTAAATAAAAGTGCTGTTTTATTGAAAAGAAACATATCCATAAATCATTAGATTTATTATCACTTTTTATCAACAATTGATAAACAGTTCAATATTTTTTTTAACTTAAATAAACTTAAAAAATTGTTATACTAATTATGACTCTCCCCGATAAATTCAAACTAATTTTATGTACTCTTTTTGAAAGTCGATGTTTTGAGATCTAAACAAAGTACTAACAATATTTTTACGTTTTGCCTTCGTATCACGTACAACTATAATAGGTCAATTTGAAAAATAGTTAAAATATATAGAAAAGAGGTTGTTTTTGCAGTTTTTTGTGATATTGACGTATATATTGTAATAAATATTTAAACTATATCAAGAAAAACGAGGATTTATAAAAAAAATAAAGAAAAGAAATTATTATGCACATCATAAATCATAAATTCTCTGGCCGCCAACTTTGATGTAAACTTTTGCGCTCACAAAAATTCGTTCTTTTTACATTAGTTTTGAGTTAATTGTATTTGAGCAGTGTAAGGACTTTCGCTTTGAAAACAAAAAGGTTTAATACTCACAAAGTCATAAGCTACTTGATTTAAAAGTTGATAGCAAAACAAATGAATCGCAACAATTATAATATTGCAGATATCGCAGTAAATTACGAAAAAAAAATTTGTTTACTGTTGAATTTGCACATATTGTAAATCAAAACTTGGCATAAAATTTGAGCCGCTCTCAAAAGTATGAATAAGAGTAAAATCAAATTGTATGAATTTATTATTACTGGTGCCTAAAAATCAATTTTGGTTCATTTTGTCTAAAACTTCCTCCAGACAATTTAAAATTAAGCTGTCTATTGATGTGGTTGAGCCGAATCTTTAAAAACTTGGAAATAATTTGTTTAATCAGTACATTGAATCAAATTTGGTTGCATACATTTCAAGAAAGACTATTTCCAACATGGCGCCCTTGATAAAACATCCCCACCACCACCTTTTCATCCTCTAGTAATATGAGTTTCAACTCTCTGAGCGGAACGGACAAAACTGAATTATCGACCGAAAGAGCGTCGCGCGCCATCCTGGTCTAGATGGCGCTAACCATATTATCGTTTTGTTTATAAAATTTTATTATAAAAATGTGTAATCACAAAATAAAAAAACCTCAAATTTAGTAAGTTGTGTAACAAAAACAAATTATACTTTAAAAAACTTTAACGTTCACTGTTCAGATGGGGAATGGATAGGTGGTCGGGCAGAGTGACAGCGTAACGACTTGATTATTAATACTCTCTATTTTTCTAAATTTACACAAATATATACATGATAATACTTAATAACTAACCAGTGACTCTAAACATTGGTGAATCTAACGCTAAAGCTAACACGCTATTGATGATTGCTGACGGTTTGATTGTTTGGTTGTCGCTGACGGCTTTGGAGAATTTGCTGATTCTTTTCCTGTTGACGCCTTTGATTCTTGATAACTTGCAATTTCATTAAGTGATTGAACTTCTTAACAGGAAATGTCGTAATAGAATCTTTTTACATTGACTTGTTTCAGATAAAAAATAAATTTACGTTAACATTGACTTTCACAAAAAATTTAAATTATTGAAAAAATTATAAATTATACTATTGTTCATCGAAGATTGAACATCTTGCCGGCGACGAACAAGGCGTGCGTTGAATGATGACCCATTTCTTTTTCGCGATGCTTGCAGATTTCTTTGGCTTGGCGATGACCGTCCTTGCAATCAAGCTACGTCTGTAAAGTAAATAATGTAGTATACTATTAAAAAACTTAGTACGATATGATATCTTCCGAGAAGTCTCGAGACGTTGTCCCAAGCGGTTGCAACTCTATGCTCTGGACTGGTTCTTGTTTTTTGTCTTCTTTCTTGTTTTTCTTCTTTCGAATGGCTTGAATCCATTTGATACTTGCAACTATCAACGAGCATGTACCAATTAAGACAGCCGAAGTTGCTAGGCTGGTGAAGATGGAATGATGTGCGATTTTCTTCCAGGGAGTGCTTTCAAAGTCTTCCAATATTGATTCTTCTTCTTCCTTCAGATTGCTGATACCCTCGAATGGTTTGATCACTTGTTCTTCTGTACCTTTGATTGTCTTCAACTTTTGTTTTGACAGAGTCAAATTTGCCACCACGAACTTGGAGAATCCTTGGATTACTGTGACATTTTCTATCTTCTTTGGAGTTAATGTGATCTGTTTTGTGGAAAGTATGCAATTTGAATTAATAGTTATAATTTCAGTGTTATTTAGCACTTTTTCATCTCTTATCCCATTGCATATGATCGCGATCTTTGTTGGAGTTGGCGTTATGTACAACCACGAGTTTGTGGTGTACAGCTGTTTCCATACCATTGAAGTAAAGTGCACTGCTGTTGTTTCACATGTGTTATCTGCCCTTTGGTAAATTTGATCGATGACACAATTGGGATTGTTGTCTATGTTTTTTATTATTGACGGGGCACAAATGTATTTGTGTGCTCTGATCAGAATGCTGTTCCTGAACTCCTCCTCGTTTAATTCAAAGTAATGTTGTGTGTTGTAATCAACAGCTATGAGGTCGTTGGAAATTTCTAAGACCCAGTAAGTCTGATTTTTTACTTCTAGTGGAATCGGTGTTGTCTTGATGAGTTCCAATTCTGTGATTCCGACTAATAAGAAGTATCCGTAGATGTGGATAAATTGCGAACTGTGATCTACTTCAACCTTTTGAATTGGATAGGGCAGGATTTCCACGTTGGGAGGTAGCTTGCGAGATGCTGTAAGTATCAATTCTTCAATGTGGACTGGAGAAATAAATTCGTAAAAGTGTCCTTTGTCGAAATGTATGTCTAACAATCTTCTGTAGTATTGAAGAACTTCTTCGATGTAACCGTTCGCTAGTTGATAAATGCTTATGATGTGAATGCTGAGTTTGTTTGCGTCTACGCTTCTGTACCACTTTTGTTGATCCTCGATGACTTTTAAACCTTCATTTAATTTTTCTTGAAATTGTTGTAGATGATTGTTGATCCGAACTTCCGTGTCGTTGAAAGATGATAGGGCTTGTAACATGAATTTCGATTGATGATGCGACGTGCGAATCAGTTCTCTTTGGTTTTTGTCCTTGTGAACGGTTTCGATTTTTGCTATTGGCCAATGACTTGGATCAATGTTGTCTTCTTTGATGATTACTATCTGTCCTGGCTGTAGATTTTCGTGTTGGAGTTTCCATTTATTTCGTTGTTGAAGTTGATGTAGATAATCGTTTGACCATAATTTCCAAAATTCTTTCTTCATTTTTTGTTGCATTTTCCAGCGTCCCGTTAAACTTACACTAATGTCCGATGCTATAGGATTTGGTGGTGATAGAGGCTCTCTACCGATGAGAAAGTGTCCTGGAGTTAAAATGTCGATATCGTTGACGTCTTCAGTGATTGCACAAAGTGGTCTTGAGTTCAGACATGCTTCGATCTGTTGCGTCAGTGTCGCAAGTTCTTCGTACGTAAGTTTCGAATCCCCGATGACTCTTCTTAGGTGATATTTCATAGATTTCACTCCCGCTTCCCACAAACCACCAAAATGTGGGGCAGATGGAGGAATGAAATGCCATTGAACTCCCATAATGGAACATTTATCTTCTATGTCTGAGGTTTTTACCATTGCGTTTACTTCTTTTTGAAGATTGCTGTCTGCTCCAACGAACGTAGTACCGTTATCGCTGTAAAAATTCAAGCAAATACCTCTCCTTGCTGTAAATCGTTTTAAAGCTGCCAAAAACGATTCCGATGACATATCACTTACGACCTCTAGGTGAATGGCTTTTGTTGAAATCTCTTCTAACTCCCAAAATTTAGAGATGTCTTGCTGTTCTGACCTGGACACCATACTGACGATTTTGATGTTAGAATTTCCTTCGGTTTTACAGGTGCCTGAGATGATCCAACCTAGTTTAGTATCTTGACCCATAAGACCATCATCGGTTTTTCTTAGTCCTTGGAGAATTATTTGACGGTATTCATTCACTCCCAATAGAATATCTATGGGACCTGTCTTGTGAAATGTCGGATCGGCTAGCATATAGTTGTTCCAGTTTTCGATGTTAATGTTCAAAGCTTCTTCTGGGAGAGCTGTTGTAATTTTTGGTGCCACATGTGCTTCCACGGTGAGTTGAAATTCGTTCGTCCATCTTGGATTACAGTATAGCACAACGGTATGTTTTAAATTCTGTTCTTTTCCACCCAATCCTGAAACTTGGGCTAAATTTTTTCGAAGAGGCAATCTTAATAGATCAGCGGCTGGACTCGTAATAAATGAACTTTGCGAGCATGAATCTATCAATGCACGAAGATATTCATAAGATCCAGCAGCGGTTTGCACTTTTAATAAAGCTGTCGCAATAACTGTGGTGTTGTTGCTTACTCCTACATGTGCATTGATTTTGGTTACCTTTTCTGGAATGGTGTTTTCGGTGTTTTGACGATTTGGCGTTGCTTCTTTATGGAGCAGAGTATGGTGATTCTGTTTGCACAACCTGCATCTGTTTTGCGAAGTGCATTTTTTGTTTGAGCTGTGTGTCAAACAGTTGAAACAAAGCTGCTTGTTTCGAGCATGTTGGTACTTTTGGCCGACAGTTAAAGATTTGAATTTGTTGCATTCATAAATTTGATGCGCTGGATTGTTGCAGTAGTTGCATGGCGATTTTGCCCGAGTATAAGCTGAATATGAATTCGAGGAATTAATGGTTCTTTTCTGCGATTCGTGAGTCGCTTCTAGACTCTGGAATCTTGTTCGCAAAAATGCTAGCATGTCCGCTAACGTTTGAAGCTCCGTAGGATTCTTGATCGAGGTTTCGTACAACTCCTTAGTTCTTGAATCCCACTTTTTTGTTGTTAGATGAATTATTATTGGGTCCCAAGAGTTAGTGTCGATACCCAATAACTTAATTGCTTCTAAACATTCTTTGATCGTGTTGTAGAACGTTTTCAATTTTTCGGCGGATTCGTTGTTTAAGACGGGAAGATCTATCATCTTGTCTAACAATTTCCCTACAATCAGTCTCTCGTTGTCGTAAAATTCTTTTAATTGCATCCAAGCTGCCAAGTAGTTCGACTCGCTTATTTGAAAGTGCTGAATCGTCTTGCTAGCTTCTCCTTTTACATATGTTTTTAAGTACTGCATTTTTTCAGCGTTTGTGAGCGTCGCGTTTTTGTTGATGACTTTGGTGAATATGTCTTGGAAGGTGATCCAGTCTTCGTATTTTCCATCGAAAATTGGAATTTTAATGCTCGGTAATTTGACGTTCGGCGATTGAAGTTGACTACTTAAGGCTTTGTGCATGTTGTTGGAAAGTTTTTCTGCAATGTTGGTGTACTTACGTCTGATTTCGAGGAAGCGATTGTTTTGGAAATATTCGTCTGTAAATTTGCTTTCATTTACCTTCAAATTGATGTTGTTGCTGCTGATTACTTCCCATTGTTTTTCAATTTCTTTCGCATACCATTCGCTTTTTGCTGGTGATGCAGATTCTACTTGCTCGATCTCTTCAATCAGGTCGTTAAGTTCGTAAATGCGAATTTTTTGCTCCTTCAAGAGTTGCTGTTGTTCAAAATTTATTATTTCCTCAGTTTCTTCATTATTTACGATCTTTTCTCTGCATTCTTCAATATATTTAATAGCTTCTGTATAAACTAGTTTGATTTGTTGGAAATATTTTGATGAAAAATATGTGTGTTCTTTGATGCCTGTATTCCCTATTTTTCTATCATTTTTCTCCACTGTCTTCCAAATTTGATGTAGCTGCTTTTCTCGATCGTTGAGATATTTTGCTGTTTTTCGCTGTGCACCATCTTTCTTCATGTTTGACAGGGTGCGCTGCAATTCGAGTCCCGCCTCTTGTTGCAATTTGGCTAATTTGTTCAATTCCTCCATCTTCTTGTTTTATGCACAGGAGTATGTTAATCTTAGTCGAAGTCACTCACGCACTTACACAATTTCGATTCACGACGTCGCGCGTCGGCGTTTCGTCGGTACCACGCGATGCGTCGCGGGTGATAGAGATGCAAAGATTCGCGATTTTGTTACCGATTTTTGGCAACAAATTGCGGTACGATCGGCGTCGTCGTCTCTTGATCTGGCGCGTTTGATCGGTACGATTTGCTGAGATGCTAGATTCGCGAGCTTACTTCCGTCGCGAGTTTATTACCGATTTTGGTAACGAATTACGCTATGATTTGGATTAGGATTAGGATGTGTCGCCGAAGTGCAGCCTCACACTCCAAAATAATGGCTTGGAAAACGACACAGGATTGTGCTACTGGGATGCAGCCTCACACCCCGAAAAAATGGCTTGGACCGTAGCACTGGTTAAAAGGCTCGAAGGACCATGTTCAGATGGGGAATGGATAGGTGGTCGGGCAGAGTGACAGCGTAACGACTTGATTATTAATACTGTCTATTTTTCTAAATTTACACAAATATATACATGATAATAATTAATAACTAACCAGTGACTCTAAAAATTGGTGAATCTAACGCTAAAGCTAACACGTTATTGATGATTGCTGACGGTTTGATTGTTTGGTTGTCGCTGACGGCTTTGGAGAATTTGCTGATTCTTTTCCTGTTGACGCCTTTGATTCTTGATAACTTGCAATTTCATTAAGTGATTGAACTTCTTAACAGGAAATGTCGTAATAGAATCTTTTTACATTGACTTGTTTCAGATAAAAAATAAATTTACGTTAACATTGACTTTCACAAAAAATTTAAATTATTGAAAAATTATAAATTATACTATTGTTCATCGAAGATTGACCACTGGTGTTTTGTTGAACCCATAAGACGTCTCGAAATGGTAGTATTATGGGCTCATAAATACATAACATTATGGATAAATACATTTAAATTTTACCGTTTCTAAAAAGTCCCGAGCTTTTAAGCTAGCTGTGTGATTCTGTTGGCGCAGTTACAAGGACAAAAAGAAACAAAAATTTGACAGAAATTATTTTTATTCACAATCAGTCAACAATTGTTCATTTTCTAACTTTTCGTAAGGTGGAAAGTGAGCTGTTACTACGGTAATTCACTTCCCAACTCGCTGGGAAGTGACCATTTCCCGACCTCCAAATGCCAGATATCTAGATTTTGATAAATGAAGTAGGCCGCGTTACTGAATTTGACATTTCTATCTTATCATTTGGCGTCGAAGTTGATTTCAAAAAGTGTGTGAAATGGATGCTGAAGCTTCTAAACCGTTTAAAACTAGTACATTTTCCGGTGAATTTTACAAAAACTGAGAGGAATGTGAACATTTTAAGAGGAGAAACAACCGCGTCTCGTCTGACTGCAGGAGTTTTAACTTTTCAAGTGAACAACGGAAACAAGGTCTGACACTGTATGTTGCAGGTTATGATCACACTTCGTTCACATTCAACATTAACGGTGTTCCCTCTAATACAATTTAACTTGTTAGTTTTAAGTTTCGTTGGTTAAATATATTGTTCATCTTACTATTCAAGATATTTATAATAATAAAGTTGTATTGAAATCAAAAATTCCTAACCTAAAAGTTCAAGAGTTGACAATAGCGACTTTGGTAGGAGGTTGAACCAAATTGAACTCTTGATGCGTGCGCGTGTGAAAAAGTGGTTGTCTAGATATATCCACTCCAGATGAGTCATTTCCAATGTAGAGCATGGGCGGAAGTAATTTGGTAACAGTTTTTGGAAGCAAATAAACGTTTAACAATATTGGACTTTTTTAACTTTCTTTATTATTTTTTTTAAATGATTGTGAATAAAATAGTATACAAACCTCGGTAGAAGTTCGATTCCTATCTCTCGAGAAATTGTCCACCTCGGCTGACGCCTCGGTGACAAACTTTTTCTCTCGAGAGGAATCATGAACTTCCCACCTCGGTATGTAATCTACTATTTACTTCTAATTGACTTCAAAGAAATTTTCTGTTTTATCAGGATCGTTTATACCGACAATTAGTAGAAGTGTATCTTTGTGTGATGAGCTCTGCTTCATCATTCTTGTTGCTGTTATTTATGGTTGGAAAGACATTTGATGAAGGAAGAAAAAGTCAATTTAGTTTACCAACAAAATCTTGTTTGGTTTGGATGTAATTTTATGGATCAAACATTCAATTTTGAAATAAGTTTTTATTTTTTCCTCCAAAACGAGAGGCGATCGCCACATTCCACTAGGCTCACGTGAAACTTTGTTAAATTTAGCATCTCTTCTTAATACAAAATGTCAGTTCTAGATGCTAAAACAGTACTTGCTAATGAATCTATTATATAATCAGATATCCATCTATCTCTATCTGTAATCTCTGACATATTAGGAAAACAAGTATTATTTATTGACAAAAGAGTTCTATAATCGTAGCGGAATATTGCTGTTACCTTTTAAAGAAAATGAGCCCACAACGTATGAAAATCTAATAGAATTTAGTAAATAATATTCATTGTTTAAAAATAAACCATTACGCAAAGTAAAGTGATTGTTATCTGAACTCGTTTTTTGCTCTGCATTTGAAGAGGTTTCGTCTATGGAACTTAATAAAGGAGGCGTATTGTTGCAATTATCAATAATTCTTTGTTCGGTCGCTTTCTTGTTCTCTGAATTACTCCTATTTTGTTCTAAATGCGATGATTCTTTAATATTAAATTGCCGCATTAAATGAGGAATTTCAAAGTGTGTTTTTATTTTCTTTGCTTTTCTTTTTGCCCACTTTTCTTCTTTTAATGGATTGTCAATTTTTTGTTGCATTCGAACATTTTTCACAATTTTTCTTTTCTTTCTTGGTACTTTTGCAATATTTAATTCCACGGCTTTTAAATCTGAGAAAATTTTCTCTTTTAAAATTTTAACAAATCTTTCTATTTTTAAATTACTTTTACCATGAAGCAGTTGTTTTTTAACTATTTTGAACCAACATTCAACATTCGCATTACTTAATCTTAGAGGTGCATTTTCATTTATTCTTTGTATCAAAGGTGTTAAAATTGCTCTCCACAATGGAGCAAAAGGCATGCATTTATTTAGTAAATATTGAATAAACGGTAGACTATGGAAAGAGTTATTTAGAAATTCTGATTGGGGGGGCGGCGATTTTCTTCATGACTGTCAATTTTAGATTGCTCCTTTAAAAAAACTTGAAAAAATAAAATCAAAAGTGAGTCTACATATTTTCCGCGTACATCTTCAATATTACAATCGTCGAAAATTTCATCGCTTATAAACGTACTGTCCTTTTCTAAATCTGAAGCCGAAGAATAGTGGCAATCAATTGATCTGAGCTTATTATAGGCCATTTTAAAGTATTCATTTTTATGGTTGACAGTAAAATTATGCAAGCTATTCTAAAATATTCCTTTAAATCATTTATATTTGAGGCTTGAATCATTATTGCAACAATATCTAAAATTATTCTTTGTTCGTATTTTCCTACTTTCATTTTAAAAAGTTGCCTCGAAATCATTTTTATGTAATGGGAACAACAATTTCTGATGCAAATTATTTGATTTAAATCCGCGCTAGAGATTTGATTAGTAACGAATCTATATGTAGCGTGCAGATAAGAAAATAGAGTCATCTCGTTAAAACCTAAGCACAGAGATGACATAAGAGCAAAACTAAAATCAACAATTATTACGTCTAAAATCGGCCAAATTTTGTGACATTGAACGGTTACAAATCTTTTGAAATTAATAAAAAAGCTAGTTAACGTTGCCGAGTCATGTTTCGAACTAATCAACTCTATAATAATGGTATAATAACACCCTGTAAATTTAACGTGCCTGCATAGTAATATAGTATTTTTGTACAAAATTCTAATTTTCTCACTACTGAACCGGTAGCATCAAAGTAACAAATGCGATTACTCGAAAATTCTAATATAGTTTCTAATTGACGCCCAGCTATATAAATAAACTTCAATGTTACCATCGGGAAATTGAATATACTTTTCATTCTTCTCATTCTGAGATTGTAGCAATATGTCTAAATACGGATTTTTATGAAAATCGCCTGCCGCCTTTTGGTAAACCGGTAAAGATCTGAGGTCTTGCCAATTTCCTTCCGCAATTAATGATGGGTTACATGCGGCAACGTCGCGACTTCTGACTACGGATGGAAATGTCTTCAAAAGTTCCTTCTTTACATGATGAAAAGAAATAAATCAAAAGAATCAAGAAGTCGTTAAAAACTGCAAAACAAGTCTCTAAAACCTGTGGCGATTTCATTACGCTCTCTTGCTTCCTCTCCTGTCATCCAATGCTACCTAGAAGCATCAAAAAAGAAATTAATTAAGACGCACTGGAGGAATCGCTTCTATGCTTCATGTCTAAGAACAGAGTGCAACATTTGTTCCCATCAACCCATCTGAAGATTTCCTTGAAGAAAGACAACAGGAATGAGTCCTGAAGTTTTTCATGTTTTTTTACAGTGGACAGGTCGCTAGCAAACCGTGTTCACAAACCCTCCTCTTTTTATCCGGGCTTGGGACCGGCAGCAGCGTCCTTGGTGATTACTTAATGCACTCCAGGACGCTGCAGGCGGAGTTAAAAATCTGTTTGTGTGTAAGTATCTATGTGTGTAAGTATCTATTTTATGCGTAATAGTGAAAGGATAGGGTACGACTTATTGATACGTTTGGATGTTGTACTTTAAAGAGGCGATACATTTTACATAGATTTAAATCTGGACTAAGACATTCTTTTTCAGTTTTTGCTCGTGAATAATGACTTGGTTGTTTTGGAAAACTCCTGATGTGTTGCCTCACATCAGCATGAAAAAAGAGTAGTTCAGCATAAACCTATGTTTACTTTTTATCCCTTTTTGTTACATGCATGCCAGCTTATACCATAACTTATTCTAAAACTTTATTGCATAATTTACTTTCTAAACTTATTTGCTAACTTAAACTAACTATACTAGGTATAGACTAGCTCTGAAATGAAGATATACAAAATTTGTATTAAAGATCTAATTTTTTTCGGAGTACATATCTGAAACAAACATAAATGAATCAAAAGAATCAAGTAGTCATTATAGTCAAGTAGTGCGTTATAGGTTTAATCTTGTAAAAGATGCTGTTAAAGTTTGGCCAAGCATTTCAGAAACACACTGTAGATACAAACATAGAGTAAAATTGTTTTACTTACAGTAGGCGATTTCGTCTTCTATGTTGTCACACCTTTCAAAAATAGGTCGGTAGGTGACACCGCACCGGTGCTCTTATAGCCTTTGGTGAGCTGGTGTCGTGGGCCAGAGAGAATGGGCGCCAAGAACTTAGTTTGATTTTAAAGTAGCCAAGTCGCTCAATGCTACGCGGAAGTAAAATGAATGGTTTAAAAAAATTTGGTTTTAATAAAAAATATGAACTTAACAATTGGTGAAATTTTAGGTGATGTTGGTTACTTAAATTTAAATGACAGGTTCGTTACCGTGTCACAGCTGTGATTGGTTTACAGAAAGACTATAAAAAAAGGTTAAATATTAAAAACAATGATGATTAATTGAATTGAACTCAAGAGGAAGTTAATAAAATCAGGTTACAGGCCAGCGAGACTCTCGATGGAGTCTAGATAACACGCTGTCGGTGACGTCGATAGTACGACTCAGGCGGTGACGCAATTAAACAATAATATCGCAAAAAAGGTACTTATCGCCGTCGGGAACGCTCCAGGTGCCCCCTGTCGTCTGGTCCGGGCTGGATGTGGCCGCTCGGGATGGTTATTAGCGGGCGAGAAAGTCTCGGTTACTCCACGAGGTCGATCGGGGACTCAAGGCGACGGGCAAGGGTGTCACGGGCGTACCGGCGAGAATCGGGTAGTCGTTTGTGCGAGAGTCGTAGGCGTCCGTGCGACCCTAATTTTCTAAATTAGTATATCGTCAAGAAAAACGTGAAATATTACCTCTCTGAGGGTGGACGATACCTAATGCGGTTCTGGGGTTCTTAACCGCAAATACGGGACTTCAAATAGTACTAGGAAGTGCTTAGACGGTAAAAGGTAAGATAATACGTCTGCTTCCTTCGAAGCCCAAAACGGAAAAGAGAGTTGAAAGGCCACGAGGAATCGTAGGTGGCACTACCGGCGTTTTCGGGGATGATAAGAAGATCCCGACCTCTGCGCGAGTACCGCGGGCGTTCTCAATGTCGCACTTGTCAAAGGGTCGTGATTGACAGGTTATGTTTGTTTGTTATTGTTGGCGGACATCCGCAATAAACGTAAGTTGGTAAGTGATACTGTTATTTAACATTGTAGTCGCGAGGGGGTTGATCTTGAAAGCTAAAACGGTTGTTGTAGGGATTTAGGGAAAGGTAGGGAACCAGTCATGACGAATTCCTGGACTGGACAACATAAAGGGGCTTTAAACCACACCGAGTCGCCCTGGGTTCGGTGCGACGATACAAGAAGGAACGTGGGCTCTGAAATTCACCGGAAGGGTGCCAACACCTTCCGGAGGGACAGTCGAAAACGCTCAGGGGTGGTCTGCGCCTCACCAACCCCTTCCTGGCGAACATACGAAATTTTTGGGGCAAAGGCTTGATCCAACTTCCCCTAGGATTGGAGCCGAAGAAAAGATAGAGAAGATAAACGCGATAATAGTAAGTTTTGAACTGTGGAGACTTACTAGACTATTATTCATTTTAGGTTGAACACTGATGTTGTCGTGTCAACGGTGGAAAAGTACCCAGGCATTTCTGGGACTCCAAAATCGCCTCCCATACCAGCGGTGTCTCGCGTTTATCCCCTAATTCATAAAAATCTTAATAAATGAGCTTGTTCTCATTTTAGAAACGTTACACTGCCCCCTTCCAAAAAGGAAGAAAAAGATGAAGTCTTTTTCTTAAAATAATCTGTCGTCAGGAAGAGAAAAGCTCTACAATAATCTACTCTTTGTAACCAATCTATTAATCCGGTAAAATTTCCGTAAATCCGCGTCTTAAAGGTCGTTACATCTGTGTCATGTGACAATTAAAAGCAAAACAGTGTCGGTATCTGCGCGTACCATACGCCTCGGGAGGGTCAAAATCAGTAGTTTCCGTTTTTTTTTTTTGGAAACTGTCAAAATCGGTAGAGGTCAAAATCGGTAGGGGTCAAAATTGGGGTTTGTCGAGGACTGTTCGCAATTTAGTCTGTAGCATGAGGCTAGATAATACCTTGCGCGAAAAAAAAATCGGTAAATGAGGTAGAGTAGTTTTAATCGTAGGAAAAAAATAATTTAATCGACCAGGAATATTTCGATAAGAGGACGCGGTATCGTCCAAGGTAGTCGGTAGATTAAATAACGGTAATTTCGGTAAAAGAACGTCGGTAACGTCCTAGCGGTAGGTTGACAGATATTTTAATTTAGGTAAATGAGAAGTTGACAGTAACGGCAACAAATGAGAGAACGAGGGAGAAAAAAGTTAGTCTGAACTTTCGGTATCTTGGGTCGAATTCGATTCACTGTCCGAATCGTCCGTGTCGGTAACATCGTCATCATAATAGAGCTTGAGATCTTTTACATGCCATTTACCCGCGTCCGAGCCATCTTCGTTGCGGATGCGGTAAACTAATCTGGACACCTTCTGCGTAATGGTACCAGGAACATATCGAGGCGCTAATTTAGCCATGTATCGGTCAACAGCTGATGAGAGAGTTTTATTTTTCCGCCATACGCGATCACCAACGTTAAACTCTTGGTCGCGACGGGAAGCGTTATAATAAGATGATTGTCGACGATATGCTCTATTGAGATTGACACGAACTTCACGAAAGACTTCACGTAACTGATCGAGATTATCCGCATAATCACGCCTATCGATAGTGGTGAGGTCGAGTTCTTCGTCGTCAAGATCGTAAGAATCGTAAAAGTCGCCTGATAACGGTACATGTCGTCCAAAATTAAGGAAGGATGGGGTGTAACCGGTGCTTTCATGACAAGCTGTGTTAATCGCGCATTGAATTTTTGGCAGTTCCAGATCCCAGGTATCGTGAGTTGTCACATATGACCGAATGCAAGCGCCAATAGTTCTATTATTCCGCTCGACGAAGTTAACTTGAGGATGGTATTTTGCGTTATACCAGATTTTTTCTACATTATAGGAATTAACGAAATTTTTGAAGGTATTTCCGATAAATTGAGTACCATTATCTACCATGATAAATTGAGGGACTCCAAAGATAAGAAAAACTCGTTCTTCCAGCAATTTTATAACGGGTTTTGCCGTAGCTTTCTTGAGAGGGAACAATAGCGAATACTTAGAAAACCAATCGGAGATTACTAACAGGTAACGGTGTCCGGCTTTTGACCGAGGAAATGGACCCATGAAATCTATCGCAATTATCTGCCACGGAAAATGTACGACCTTTTCACGTCCCATGAGACCAAAGGGAGACGTAGTCGGAACTTTCTGGGACGCGCAAATTCTGCAAGCACGCACATACTTGATAACGTCTTTTCGCATACCTGGCCAAAAATAGTTTTCTCTAATCCGCCTGAGAGTTTTAAAAACTCCTAAATGTCCGGCTTCCGGAGGGTCATGACAAGAACGAATCACGGTATGGCGTTGAGACTTGGGTACGACGATTTTCCATTCACGGTAGTTCGCGTTTAACGGATCTCGATTTTCGCGAAGTTTCAGTAATTTGTCGTCTTGTACACGCCAGTCAGGGTAGTCATCGGCATTGTTGTTGACCTTTTGTACCATCTTGCGATACCATTTGTCATTTTCTCCAGGTTCGATATTAATCAAGGCAAGTTCCGGGAGTACGGTACGATCTACATTTTCAATGACCGGTATACGTGATAAAGCGTCAGGAACGATATTAAATTTTCCTTTCCGGTGGACTATGTCAAACGAGAACTGCTGTAATCGTAGAATCCAACGAGCTAAGCGACCAGTAGGTTCTTTCATGTGAAAAAGGTAAAGTAGAGAGTGGTGATCGGTAACAACTGTAAATCGAGTACCCTCGATGTAGGGACGGAATTTTTCGACGCAAAATATGACTGCTAGGCACTCTCGTTCGGTAACAGAGTAATTCCGTTCGGCTTTAGAAAGTGACCGACTGGCAAAACAAATTACACGTTCGTTACCCGCAATATTTTGAACAAGGACTCCTCCTAGACCGACATCGGACGCATCGCACTGCACTACAAAAGGCTGGGAGAAATCTGGAGAATTTAAGACCGGAGCTGAGCTTAGGGCTGTTTTGATGGCGTTAAATGCCTGATCGGCTGCAGCGTTCCACGAAATATTTTGACCTTTCTTCTTAGTTTTCAACAGTTCTTTAATTGGGGCAACTAGTGACGAGAAATTTGGAACGAAACGACGGTACCAACTACAAAGTCCCATGAAGCGCTTAATTTCCGTGGTGGTGGTCGGTTGTGGGTAAGCGATCATGGATGCTACCTTTTCCGGGTCTGTTCTTAGGCCTTCAGAATCGACAATGTAACCGAGGTATTTGAGGGAGTTTTGGAAGAATTTACATTTGTCCGTATTTATCGTGAAATTGGCGTCTTTCAATCGCGCTAAAACTTCTTCTAATAGCCGAATATGAGTCTCAAAATCAGCCGAGATGACGATTAAATCGTCCAGGTAAACAAAGACATTTGGCTCGAATTTGGGACCGAAGATGGTGTCCATCACTCTTTGTAGGTTCTGTGCGCTATTTCGAAGACCGAAAGGCATGACCTTAAACTGGAAAAGTCCGCGACCCGCGACAGCAAAAGCGGTCTTTTCCTTGGACTCACTGGACAGTGGGACTTGCCAAAACGCTTTTCTTAGATCGATAGAACTGATAAATTTGGCGTCACGTAAGAGACTCAAAATGCGGTCTACGCGAGGTAAGGGATAGGAATCATGTTTGGTAACCGAATTCAGCTTGCGACCGTCGAAACAAAATCGGTACTCTCCAGAGGGTTTCTTAACTAATAAGACGGGGGAGCAATACGGACTCTTAGAGGGTTCTATAACGCCGAGTCTGAGCATGTCGTCTACTTCCTGGTTAAGTTTCTGTTGCATGAATGGCGATAAGGGATACTGGTACTGTCGAAATGGCGCAGCGTCTTGAGTATCGATGGTCAAAATCAACTTATTTGTTAATCCTATTTTTTCGCCACCGATTAGTTGGAATCTCTCGACAATTTCACCGACTCGCGCTTTTTGGTTTTCATTCAACGGTAACTCATCTTTTGACTCGATATTAAAGATAGGCACGGAGTTCTGCTGAGGTACACACGTTTTATTCAGAAAGTCTAACTTTAACGAGAATAGTAGGCAAAAATCGCTTCCGAGGATGATGGAGTGTTGAAGGGACGGTATTACGAGAAAAGTCATCAATTTAGTTATACTCGAAAAAGACACTTCCACTTCAACCTCTGAATCGATACTATGCACGGTTCCGTCCGCGGTTCGAGCAAGTTGAAATTGTGATTTCGTCTGGGAAGGTTGGAGACGTTTCAATAACCAAAGTCCTTTCGCGCCGATAATTGACCTAGAGGCACCGGAATCGAGAAGACAAGTCATAAGCTTACTGCTTATCGAAATTTTGACATGAGGTCGATTATCTCTTAAAGGCTGCAAAAAGACGGTGTTTACTGAAGTTGACTTTTTGTCGGGTTTACAAAATTTCCGCACGCGTTCTAACCAGGAAGTCCAGTCAGTAGGAGATGTTTTAACTTTGGTGCGAGCCCTGGGGGTCGCACCCATGCTTAGTTTTTTGACTTGCACGCAGGACAACTAGATACGGTAACGTCGGGGGTACCACAACGATAACAAAAACGTTTCCTAGGTAAGGTACAGCTGGCGTAAAAGTGGTTGGTACCTCCGCAATTAAAGCATTTGGTCACTCTGTTTCCCGGAGACGAATTGGGGACCTTTTTTGGAGTTTGTTTATTTCTAGAAGAGGGACTTGATGTTGACGGTACGAGATTTTCCGGGTGTGCTTCTAAAGACAGCAACTGAGGCTCTATTAGTCGGTATTTTTGTTTTGTTCCCGAAGATCTAAGATCAAATGACTTCTCCAGTCTTTTACATAAGGAAATTAGTTCGTCTACGCTCGGGATTTCTTGAAGAGCTAAAGGCGTTACATATTCGGGTCGAACTAACTTAAGCAAAGTCTTAATTTTAATATTTTCGGAAGCAGGTTCAATAAGACGGTTAAACAGAGTTTCCATCACGGCAGCAAAAATGCAAACTGGCTCGTCCGGGTGTTGGTGTCTTTGGCGTATTTCAGCCCACAAAAGTTCGTCATAATCGCTAGGAAGAAAATCTTTTTTTAAGGCCTCCTTGAGGGACTTCCAATTGGTAAAAGACGATTTCCACTTGCGATACCACTGTAAGGCAGGTCCGTCAAAGAAATCTACCGCCGACGCGAATAATTCCGCTTCGCTGAATCCTCTAGCAGGAGCCAACTCTTCAACACGCTCTAGGAAAGAGATTAAGTTATCTCGCGGCATACCGGAGTAAGAAATTCCCCATTTAAAAGCGGGAACCGATTTAGTTGAAGGGAGTTTAGCGGTATCGGTAAAAGACATCGTCGTAGAGTTAAACCACGGACGCAACGGATTCACAAGAGTCGCTGGCGACAACAAGAGACAATCTCGAAGGTCTGCTTCGAGTTTGAGAGCGGTAGCATACAGTTCGTCACGTTGTTCGAGGGCTGCATCTTTATTCTCAACCGGAATGGGTACTCGCCAAATTCGCTCGCGAACATGATTCAGTCTCGAGGTAATCCGGCGGCACAAGGAGTCACCCGGCGGTCCTGAACCGAATTCAAAGATGAGGGTCGTTACCGAATCCAAAGTGGAGGAAATTTCGCGAATGTCTGACTCAAAGATAAGATATTTTGTAGAGAAATGAACTGGATTTGACCTCTCCTTAAACAGTTCATGTTCTAACAAGTGCCTTTTTTCCTCAATAGGACGTTTAGTCTTAATTCGCCGAATTAGAAGTTCATAGTTAACCTCCGCCTCCGACAGATATTCCGGTATAATCATTATTACATCCATGTTCGTGTAAAGCCTGTTACTGATTCTATTATTTAAGAAAATACTGAAAATAGATACTTGACTTAACGAAAACTAGGCCCACTTGCCTGACAAAAAAATTAAGTTAAATCGGGCCCCACGTTGGGCGCCAAAATCTTGTGTCACACCTTTCAAAAATAGGTCGGTAGGTGACACCGCACCGGTGCTCTTATAGCCTTTGGTGAGCTGGTGTCGTGGGCCAGAGAGAATGGGCGCCAAGAACTTAGTTTGATTTTAAAGTAGCCAAGTCGCTCAATGCTACGCGGAAGTAAAATGAATGGTTTAAAAAAATTTGGTTTTAATAAAAAATATGAACTTAACAATTGGTGAAATTTTAGGTGATGTTGGTTACTTAAATTTAAATGACAGGTTCGTTACCGTGTCACAGCTGTGATTGGTTTACAGAAAGACTATAAAAAAAGGTTAAATATTAAAAACAATGATGATTAATTGAATTGAACTCAAGAGGAAGTTAATAAAATCAGGTTACAGGCCAGCGAGACTCTCGATGGAGTCTAGATAACACGCTGTCGGTGACGTCGATAGTACGACTCAGGCGGTGACGCAATTAAACAATAATATCGCAAAAAAGGTACTTATCGCCGTCGGGAACGCTCCAGGTGCCCCCTGTCGTCTGGTCCGGGCTGGATGTGGCCGCTCGGGATGGTTATTAGCGGGCGAGAAAGTCTCGGTTACTCCACGAGGTCGATCGGGGACTCAAGGCGACGGGCAAGGGTGTCACGGGCGTACCGGCGAGAATCGGGTAGTCGTTTGTGCGAGAGTCGTAGGCGTCCGTGCGACCCTAATTTTCTAAATTAGTATATCGTCAAGAAAAACGTGAAATATTACCTCTCTGAGGGTGGACGATACCTAATGCGGTTCTGGGGTTCTTAACCGCAAATACGGGACTTCAAATAGTACTAGGAAGTGCTTAGACGGTAAAAGGTAAGATAATACGTCTGCTTCCTTCGAAGCCCAAAACGGAAAAGAGAGTTGAAAGGCCACGAGGAATCGTAGGTGGCACTACCGGCGTTTTCGGGGATGATAAGAAGATCCCGACCTCTGCGCGAGTACCGCGGGCGTTCTCAATGTCGCACTTGTCAAAGGGTCGTGATTGACAGGTTATGTTTGTTTGTTATTGTTGGCGGACATCCGCAATAAACGTAAGTTGGTAAGTGATACTGTTATTTAACATTGTAGTCGCGAGGGGGTTGATCTTGAAAGCTAAAACGGTTGTTGTAGGGATTTAGGGAAAGGTAGGGAACCAGTCATGACGAATTCCTGGACTGGACAACATAAAGGGGCTTTAAACCACACCGAGTCGCCCTGGGTTCGGTGCGACGATACAAGAAGGAACGTGGGCTCTGAAATTCACCGGAAGGGTGCCAACACCTTCCGGAGGGACAGTCGAAAACGCTCAGGGGTGGTCTGCGCCTCACCAACCCCTTCCTGGCGAACATACGAAATTTTTGGGGCAAAGGCTTGATCCAACTTCCCCTAGGATTGGAGCCGAAGAAAAGATAGAGAAGATAAACGCGATAATAGTAAGTTTTGAACTGTGGAGACTTACTAGACTATTATTCATTTTAGGTTGAACACTGATGTTGTCGTGTCAACGGTGGAAAAGTACCCAGGCATTTATGGGACTCCAAAATCGCCTCCCATACCAGCGGTGTCTCGCGTTTATCCCCTAATTCATAAAAATCTTAATAAATGACCTTGTTCTCATTTTAGAAACGTTACAATGTATATGTCGACTTGACAATTTTACATAAACAATATTGTCGATTTTGCAAAGTTCTTCACTGCTCCCCACGTATGCAAGAGGTGGAAGGTTCATTGATCTTTCGGAAAAAATAATGTTTCGATTTTAGTGGTAGTTGAATGCAATCAAAATTCTCTTTTAACATTTTGATAGGCCCATTTTTTTTGATAAATCTATTTCTAACATTTGATTACATATTTAATCAAAATTTAAGATTTAAGATAGCTTCTGGTAAACTGGCTCTATAAGTGCCAAATATCAGTGAACGAAGAGTTAAAATCATATAAAATTAATTTACCATACAGGGTGTCTCAGAACTCGCGCCCCAGAGAAAAACGGCTTATGGAGGCAACAATTCTGAACCAAAATTTCGAAACTAATTTTTTAACTCAGAAAATAACCGAGATAAGACAAAAAACTAGCCAATCCTGAAGCCGAACAGAATTTGAAAATCGGTAACTATGGACACATACTATCATCCATTGGTCAGATGAACATTAGACTCTCGTTGCCTAGGAAATTGGGATTAATCTACTTCTCGAATAAGCTTTCGGGATTGGTTGTTAACTTTTTATCAGTTCTTGAATACTATTAAATTTAGTCAATTTTTGTTTTGAAATTTACCATCTGTATTGTTGTCGGCACCCTCCCTTGTTCTCTGGGGCGCGAGTTCTGGGAAACCCTGTATATTGTAATGATTTTTCGACATAAAACCTATGCTGGAGTCACTCAACCGCCACAACTTTTTACTACTAGTACGTATTTCTTGAAGCCTTAAACAGTTTTCCATAAGATTTAAACTTCCGTAATGTGAAAAAGGTTTCGTTCTTTGTGTGTAATTGAAACAATTAATACAGTTGTAACTTACGTACTTTATTACATCATCAGCAAATGAGCTTGAACAAATCTATTATGTCGCATCAGTTTAGAATTATTTGATCAAGGATTGCAATTATTGGATAATCTTTGGAATTTGGATTTTCAAAGTAAGACTTCAAATTTTCTATAATAAAGTTGGCACTTATTTTTGGTTAACGTCCAATATTATCAGTAAGTAATTTTTTTAATGGACTGTTCTCGTTTATTTAAAATTAAATAAAACAATAAATTATTGTAGAATCATTTATTTATAAATAAGTTGAAATTTGATCAGTAACATTGGCACATTTTTTGTTTGAAAGGCTTAACGGGCGCCCCGATACTTTCACATCCATCTTTCTACATTTGAGGTTGACCGCACAAATAATTCGGCGACAATTCCCAAAAAGAGTATAAGTATTTAAGAACGATTTTTTAATTAGTACAAATTTAATTGTTTTATCGGCGCAACTGATATTTTAAAAAAATCTATGACCAAAGAAATACCTAATTTACAACAGCATTTGTTAATTTTAACTCTTCGCCTTTGACGTTCTGAACAGCTAACCTGGCTTGTTCGGACCAACATTGCTGGTTTAGTTTTATTTTATTTTATAATTTTGAAACATTCAAATTACTTCAATATCAAAGGTGAAAGTGGAAAAAAGTTCGCCGAGATCCTCTTTGTATGTTCCAAATATTGTATGAAATAATATTTACTGTGCATAGATATCCCTCCTTCACAAATTCTAGGAGAGTGCATAGTTGGTATATGTAGATCCCACCATTTCCTGAAACATTGAAGGCATCCAATAGTAAATCACCTCCGACAAATGCAGTTGCCTGTCCGCTCTCATTCGGGATGAAACCTTCATCATTCACAGGCAATTTCCCTGGTCTGTATAACATATTAATTGGGAAAAACATTCTGTTCGCCTGCCTTTCAGTAGTCATTGTTACTAGATCAGCTAGAAGCCCTACTATGGTTCTAACCTCATCAGCTTTTCTTCCTTTGGTGATATTCAGGATTTCGTCTATAATAGGAATGTGTGCCATTGCTCTCTTAGCTGCATTGGTCCACTTCTCCCTATACTCTCTTCAGTTCTGATGTGAAGAAGTAATGTAGTCATTGGTCCAAGACTTTGTGCCATTGATCCTCTTTTTTCAGGTGGGTATGTACATCCTTCCAACAATATATGGTGCCCACCATGCAAACCGTATTTGGAGACTGGAAAAGATTTGGATGTCCCGTCTGTTCTGCTTATTGGCATAGACCCATGACCATAACCTGAGTTGGTTGGCTGCGAAAAAGTCAAGATAAGGTGCTGCAGTCCCATACCAATTTTCTTAGTCTTTCAATCCATATTTTTTGAAAACTAAATGAGTGGCTGTTGCAGCCTCCTTGACCATTTTCTCTGCCTTGTCATAAGTAATTGTAGCTGTTGTCCCCATAGAAGATACTGTGAACACTCCTTTATCTTTGGCCTTCTTCCCTGCTTTGCCCTCTACCCCGTTAGCTTCTTGTCTGAGTTTGCTGAAGATGGTGAAGATGATGCTGGTGATTTGATTATTTGCAATGTTTATGTTCTTAAACTCATCATCATTTAAGTTTGGTATAGCTTGAACTTCAAACACTTCATCTTTTTTGTCTTGTCTGGTTTAACTCTGGCTTTCTTAGCAGAAGGAATTTCTTCATTTGGATCATCAGGATCTACCAGAGTAGTTGCACTTCTTTTCATATCTCTTCCTCTCCCAGTCATGATGTCATCAGTCATGATTGTAGATTGTTTCTTTGGCAATTCAGATTTTTCTTTGAACGAGTCCGTTTATACTGTCAGCAATTAATAATAATTGCGGCGGCTTAGAGGTTAACTACCTTTGTACGTTGCACCGGGTTTTCGCAAGTGGCTTAGCTAGCACTCCAAAACGGAGGACTAGCAAAGTCAGCTTGTGGAAACGAGGTGACATGGGCAACGTACAAAGGGTAGACAGACGTGACACCACCTCATCGTTTTCCACTTTGCCCCTCTTTTAAAATTGGAAGAAAGAAAAGTGACATTTGAAAGAAAGAAAAGTGACATTTTCTTTCAAAAAGAAATAGTCTTAATTTTTTTGTTTACTAATTAACAATGATTTTTTTTTTCAATTGGTGATTACACTTAATAGGAAACTTACATATTAACTCTTTAAACAACTGTTTTCCATATGAAAGAAGTCGCAAATTAACTGTCAAAAACGTCTTTTCTTCGATTGTATATTAAACACGAACCATTTCAACATGAAATTTGTATGTAGAATTGATTAGCATTTGTTCTCGGTTTTTTCATTCATTTTGAACAGATGGCAGCATCTGCTAATTTATTATATAAAAATTCCACTCTGCCTCTACGTTTTACTTTGCCTCAACTTCCCCTACTCTGAAAGAAATGATAGATGATAGATACGTTTTAATCTATTAAAATAATTGTGATCCGACTATGAAATTAATGTTGTCTTTGAAACCACAAAGTTGTGAGAAAGGAAGAAAGGGTTTTTTCAAAAACCAAAACCGTATTTTCTGACAAGCTTACCATATTCATTACAAATCACCTACAATTCAGTCATCAGGATTATAAAGCATCGTTCTGTGCTGGATTTAAAAATCTTCAACCTTTCAAAAGATTAGATTTTTTACATGTAGAGATCCGATTTGTATTTATGTGGCTTCCGAGTTTCCTTCTATTTTCTGGGCTTTCGGTCGTTCCAGCATCTCTTGGAGGTGGAAATCTGTACAGGGTGGTGCGTGGTCGAGCGTGTTCTCTTTCTGTTTTATCATGAATACTGCTGTACTGTCGTAAAAAAATAAGAAATAGTGGAGGGACAGTTAAGTATGCAACTAACCAGTGGAATTGTTATTATTTTTTATGGTCCATATTTCCTAACTATAAAATTTTGTTCTTTCTAATTATTATAATTCTTGATTGCGTAAAAGGTGGACATACATTTAAATCTCACCGTTTCTAAAAAGTCCCAGCTTTCAAGCTAGCTGCGTGATTCTGTTGGCGCGCAGTCATAAGGACTAGGAGAAACAAAAATTCAACAGAATTTACCACCTTAAGAACTTGCCCTGGTTAGTTTTATTAATGGGTCTCAACTGACTCAAATATTGAAACAAAAAATTTTATAAGAATGATACAGTTTTTAGGATCTGATTGTTGTTTCTGAAAATGATGTCTAATTTTTTTTTCGGTTTTTGATTCTGAATTTGCTGCTCAAACACGTCGCAGATTCATAAAATTATTTTACACTTAGTGTCGTTGTGTAAATAGCTTTTTTTTATCATTCCTGTTGCCTTTATTTATCGTTGGAAAGACATTTGATGAAGGGATAAAAAGTCAATTTAGTTTACTAACAAAATCTTGTTTGTTCAAGATGCAATTTTATTCACCAAACATTAATTTTGAATAGATCATTTCACTTTCCTGAAAAATGCTGAAAAATGCTGCTTCAGTGAAATGCACCTTTTTTCAAAAGAGTACGTATCTCTTGAAGCCTTCAACAGTTTTCCATAAGATTTTAGCTTGCGCAATGTGAAAAATGTTTCGTTCTTTGTGTGAAATTAAAACATTCAAAATAATTGTAACTTACGTACTTTATTACATCATCAGCAAATGAACTTGAAACATCTATTATGCAGTGGCGGCTCGTGAAAATTTTTGTAGGGTGGGCAACTTTGATGAAGTCAACTTTTTATTGTCTATGTAAAATTTTTGTAGATATGTAAGTACACTATATTTCGTAAAATTAGTTTTTTTAATTAAGTTCAAAAATTAATCTTACACAAGTCATTTCAGTAAAAACGTATGACACTAAACTTCTTCCTATCACTAAAGATAAAGATGGTTCTATGTTGGTCGATATATTAAAATATTTTATAATCGTTCGGCAAGAAGACGAGAAGGTCTAGAACCTTATCTTGCCGAGAAAGGAATGGATATAGGTATTGTTGTTAGTAGAGAAAACGAGTTAGTAAGCAAAACGGAAAAAACTTATAAATACAAAAACAAAAATAAAACTAAGCTAAAAATAAACACAAAATAACGATATGAAGAAAAATAAAAATTAATTCTAAAAAAAATAAAACACAAAATAAACTCTAATAATAAAAATATAAACAACAAGATGGCTAACGGGCTTAATACTTTTCAGACAACAGGTTTATACCGTAAATCAATTCGGCGATTTTTTTGAAATGAGAAGTCATCTATAATTCGATCATAAAAAGTCCCTTCATTTTCTTGAAGATTCTTAACTAATTCTCTTTCAATGGCAATTTTTGACAAACAGCTTAAACGAGATTGTGACAGAATTTCTAACAAAATTTTTTATTCGCTTTAAAGCCGAAAAACTTCTTTCTGTAGATGCAGACGTTGACGATAAACACGAAGCCAAACAAAGTAATTTATAAATTTCAGGTAAATCATTTTGTGTGTTATTAGACTTGATGAACATGAAAATATCTGAGAAATGAAAATAAGCACCAAATATATTGGGGTCCAAATACCAGACTTTTAATTCATTCCGTAATTTGTTTGGATCAAACATTTTAGTATAGCTATCTAATAAAGAGTTAATCGAATTTTCTGGGAATGCTTGTGCAAAACTGTTAATTTTGTTTGTGTCTAATAAATCCTGAAACAACAAACATCCCATGTCTTTAAATCTAATTTCAAGTTGTTGAATTATTAAATCGATTATTTCGTTCAAAACCCGTCTGTAATATGTTTGAGAATCGCTAAAGCCGTCATGATCTCCTTTACGCTTTTTACTTGGTGGTCCCCCAATGTCACAAATTTTGTTATATATATCAAAAAAAAAACTTTCGCTTGTTCCAAATTTTGTTAGTGTGATGGTTAAATTTTTAATTCTCTTCTGACAATAGTGAATGTCATTCTGTTTTGATTGTAAAATGTCAAAAATTATTTCTGTTTGCTGAAAAATTGTACTAAATGTATTAAGTAAAAATAAAAATGTGAAATCAATTAACATTTTTTAAAGGCTGTAGCTTCTCTTATGGTTTCATGGTCCATCATAAACTCTTCTGATTCTAAAATTATTTCAAAAACTTGTATTAACTCGTTTCGATGCCCATCGAGTGTCAGAAACGTTGGGTAACCGCTTGGATCCTACTTTGTTTAAAATATTTGTTCTTTTTGTTGATTTTGAAAAAAATGCTGCAAGGCCATTAATATTTGCAAAAAAAATTCGACATTCCTTAATTTTACAAGAAGCATCTCGCAATATAAGATTTAATCGATGGGCATAACAATGAATGAATAGCGCTTGAGGAGCAATTTGTTTTACCTTGGCGTGTAAACCGTTTAATTCTCCCGACATTACTGAAGCTCCATCGTATGTTTGTCTAACTAATTTATTAGCAATATCAAATATTTCAAATTTTTCTATGAAAAGATTAAATAAATCAGTTGCTTTTCGACCCTCACATCAAAAAAACCCATATATCTTTCCACAATTTTACCGTCCTTAATATATCTAAAAATTATTGAAAGTTGAGATTGACATCTGACATCGGTTGTTTCATCCAACTGCCATGAAAAAAACGGACTTTTTTTTAATTTCGTGTGATATTATTTTCGAAATGATATTATTAATGCTTTCAATTAATTTATTTTGAATAGTTTTTGAGAGACCACTAAAAACTGTTGATTCATCCAAAATTTTTTAAAGTTAGTGTCATATTTTGAACGAAGTTGAATTAACTCTTTATAATTTCTTTGATTTAACGACTCTTGAGTTTCATCACGACCACGAAATCCTTGCTCCTGAGTTGCTAAGTACATATATGATTATATCAATTAAACGTTTAATTATATCTCGATTTTCTTTAACTTTTCCATTATGTTTCAAAATATTTTGTTTAAAACCAGAATCTAACGAAGTCTGAATATTACTTTTTCCGTACAGCTTAAATTTTAAAGAAGTGTGAATATGTTTCGCACACTGAGCGTGCTTTTTTAAAGAAAATGAAAGATGTTTCAAATCATCGTACCCGGTGCAGTCCCAAAGCAAACAATTCCAACAATTGTTTTATACCAATTTGTATTAAAAGATCTGTTGCCTGTTTTAGTTTTCGATGTTAAATTTTGCATTACTGGAGAGGGCTTTAGTTTAATAACAACTGATTTATCATCATAACTTAAGCTACTAAACGTCTTCTGCAGTAAAAAATCAACAATATCTTCATTATTAATTAAAATTTCTTGAACACTAATACCTGTCGTCAAGCCGTAATACCTGTCGATGTCGATGGAACTTCGCTTGCCATTTTGCACAAAGAGCACAATGAACAATTAGTAAAAATGTATGTAAATCAACCACAAGGTTAATTCAACCACCAACAAGAAGGAGCAAGATTTTTGTCCAGTAAGTACAATTTTCAAACATCTCCGATAATTCCCGATTAGGGCCTGCTCGATCAGCCGATTAAACCCGATTTGTTATCGTTTTTAAAAGTTCCTTTGACTTCGTGTTGCTGACGCATTGCTGACGGAATGAATTCTTTCAATTGAACGAATGCAATTAATTTAACTGAAGCGCACCGTATTTTGTTTTAAAAATTGAATTTTTGGGAGCAATTTACATTGAACCTGCTTATTTGCAGATTTATCATTGTCCAAAAGTAAATCAGTAAAATTAATTTCTAAAAGAAGTTCTCTGGACCTAGAAATGACTTATTTAAAATGCCTTCACAAATAATTTTAACATTTTACTTGTCATCTTTTTTTGTCATTTAAAAATCTTCAGATAAATGACAAAAGTAGTGTTCAAATAATTTGTGAAAGCCTTTTAAGTAAGTCTAGGCCCAGCGAAAAATTTTTAAAAAGCAGATTTAAAAAACATTATGACATAATATAAACCACGATGTTGGGCTAGCCCATCGAGAGCATATATCGCTGTATCAACGCATGTATATATCGCTGTATCAACACACGTTCTGAGTCGATGTACGTGTTTTCTTCACCATTAGACTGCAGACGTACGACGCAACTTGATTCGCGCAATTGGGCTAGCCCATAGCTTTGACTGAAACACAATTTCTGTGCTCCGAGCTCGAAACGATTGGTAATAAAATGCATTGTTTACAAATTCTTTTTTTCGTTCAATAAATAAAAATTAAATTTTTATTGTCGATAATAATAATAATTAAAGGTGTAAAATTTAGGGTGGGCTCAGCCCACCCTGCCCACTGCTACGAGCCGCCACTGCTATTATGTGTAATCGGGATCTATAATACTATCTATTATGTCATCATCAGTTTAGAATTAATTGATCAAGTATTGCAATTACTGGATAATTTTTAGAAGTGGGATTTTCAAAGTAAGACTTCAAATTTTCTATATTAAAATTGGCACTTAATTGGTTAACGTCCAATATTGTCAATACGTAATTTTTTTTGATGGACTGTTCTGATTTGTTTACCCTTTATTTATTATAATTGTGTTTATTGAAAATTAAATCAAACATTCATTATTGTAGAATTATTTATATATAAATGAGTTGAAACTTGATCAGTAACTTTAGCACATTTTTTTATTTGACAGTTTAGGTTGTCGGGCTTCTTTTCCTTTTCATTTAGCAGATGCAGTTGCTAGTGTAACGCACTCTAGGTGATTCGCTTTTCTAGCACCAGCCTTTTTCGACCACATTCATCAAAATATTTGTAAATGCGAGAACATCACCTGCATAAGGAGAAAATAATGGGAAAGGAATCGGTATTTCATCTAAATTCAGCAGCTGTTTCTCTAATTTATACTTTATGACCATATAAGGTAAACGATTCAAAAGAATCCTCGCACCTCTCAAATTGAGTAAATTGAGTGGTAGGTTGGCAAAAGTCATTTTAAGCCACAATTTTGCAATGCTATTAAAGTATTCTGTGGCAATTCCGTTTTTGTTTCATGAATTTTAAGGCATTTATGACATATCGGCAAGTGATTGCGAGTTTTTTTTGTCTATTGTACATGCGACATAAGCAGTCGCAATGTCTTAAGACCTTCGCTTAATCCGCTAAAAAAGCATTGGGACTTTTGAAAATTTACTTCGACAAAGCTTTTTAGCGTGTCTAAGAAGCCAACTGTTTCAATTCAATTCAATTTTTACTCTTCTGTTTCTCCTTGTCCGTTTTTCTTTTCATGGAAACTTGCGTTTTGTTGAGACGCTGGCCAACATGGTTTTGTATTTTGAATGCCGCCTTACAGCTTGGAGTTTTAATTTAGCATTAATATTTTTTGTATGTTTTCCTGCCAATATACTATTAATATTATTAATATAAATTTATATAAAAAACTTACAAAAACTTTTACTATAATATAATTATTTAATCTCCACACATATTCAAGACTAATACAATCTACGTTTCGAATTCTTCATCAGTGTCATAATATATTTCACTTCGCACTGCAGAAGTATAATCTATCTAATACATAATTTGGCACTCCTCTTCACCCCTACAACTTCTTAGTCCCTCATCACATATAATTAAATTACAATGATAGCACTGATAACGAGTTGGTCCGACTGAATGGATATGATAAAACGTCAACCAATTTTTTTGTTGAAGCTTAATGCACCGTTTACAGATCAAATCTTCTTCTTCATCTTCCCAATCAAAGAAATATATGTATATTAACACAAATGACGGTCTAACAAAGTATTGCAAAAAATTACAAAATTATCTCATTAATTTGTTATTGACGATTACCAAATGGCGTATCTCTAACAACAAAATGGCGGAATCCCGTAGGCTGAGGTCAGAAAATGTAAATCCGGGACGTCCAGTAGGAACACTTCTGCCTGGGTAGACACCTCTGGATCGGGACTGCCAAACCCGAACTTCCAAGGAAAGACCAAACGGGAAGAAGAAGGAAAACCACAAAAGAAGCCTGTGATGGAGGAAAATCCCTATTAGTATGGGGACGCCAGAAATATCGTAAATTCTCAATAGTCACCTGTGATGGAGGGCGACTTAAATGAGGGTGAGATTGGTGGTAACTACTAATCCGACCAAGTCGTAGGATTGGATTTATCCCTCTCCATCCAAAAATTTGGGTTGCTGATCACGTCGATTAGGAATCCCTTTTCAAAAATCCAGAACACTCAAGGATGATTCCCAAAATTTAAGATTCTTGCACCCGTTTACACATTAACCCACACCGAAACCAAAATGACTCAACATCTTATATAAAAAAGGTGTAAAATCTGAAACGTATTAAATCACATACTGGCGTTAGTCCCGTTAGTTTCCCAGTTAAATATTTCAGTTAGATCTTGTTAAGAACCCAATGTTATTTATGTTTACTTTTTATCCGGTTTTGTTACATGCATGCCAGCTTATAGCATAATTTATTCTAAAACTTTATTGCATAATTTACTTTCTAAACTTATTTGCTAACTTAAACTAACTATACTAGGTACAGGTGAGCTCTGAAACGAAGAACAAAATACATTAATGACAGGAAAATTGTTGACGAAAACGACGTCTCATGAAGCCGGTCCTGGAGTCAAAGTCCTGTCCTCCACCTAGATGTTGGCTTCTCTCTGTAACATTCAGAACATTAAAAACTCCTAGAAAAGGAATCTAGTATAAATAAAATGAAACTTGCTTGCTGGCCGGGGCGTTGAATCCTCGCACTCTTGAAAATGTCCTAGAAGTCAAAATCCTGTAGAATTCATATTACGTTATACATATTTGTGTTAGTCCCGTATTAACAATTTTCCAGAATGTTAGTTCCCAACAGTTAGATCTGGTTATAAGATTCCAATTTTACCAAATATTATTTGCGCACCTACCACATTTTGTTACTTCTAAACTTATTATATAACTTACTTGCTAAACTTAACAGCTAACCTACTTGCTAACTTAACTAACTATACTAGGTATAGGCGAGCTCTGAGATTAAGAAATTAATTAAAAGATAGAAGAATCACTGATGAAAGTGGAACTGAAATTTCCTTGAAGTTGTTGTCATCCTCACCAGAACACATCTAAAACAAACAGAAATAATTCAAATGAGTCAAGAAGTGAGTTCATCCAGTTCTAAATGGAGTTGAACGCTAGCACCCGCGTCGTCCTGTCATCCTCATCGAACTCTGCTACAATCCTAAACATTCAAAACATTAAAAACTTCTTTACATGCCCCTGAAACACAAAGAAATGAGTTAAAATAAACAAGAGGTTTGTTGAGGACGATGGAGTTGAGTCGAAGATGTTCCTTGAAGTCCTTCACTTTGAACTCTGCTGCAATCTAAAACATAAATAACATTAAAAACTTCTTAACGATTCCTGAAAGAAAGAGAAATGAATTAGAGCGTTGCGACGTTGAGTGCTAGCACCACTGAAGAAGTCTAGGCCTGTTCCATCCACTTCGAAGTCTGCTATAATCTAAAACAATAAAAACATTATTAATCTAACGCTTCCTTGCCATCCATCCATATTGTTGCATGAGCGCTCTATCCATCAAGTTCCTGAAAGTAATCTGAACAAAAGCAATATTGTTTAAACTATTAAACGAAAAGTTCAGAGAAACTAATACGAAATGGAAATGTCTAAATTGAAACGGTTCCAAGTAAATTATCTGTTAGTAACACCCTGCAACTATTCAATTTCAAAAGCGCGAAATTAAAAAGACATAAACCCGACATTTCCTGAAAATTACTGTATCTATCCACTAGAGAAGTTAAGTTAAAGCTATATCAACTAAGCTGCGCGTTGAATTACACTTAAGCACGTCTTACTTTAGACAAGAAGTAGAATTTTAAAACTCATGAATGAAAAGTTTCGCGAAATATTTCTGCCCCGCGTGGTTCTCAAATAAACTCAATTCAAAGTCTAAAACGGCACAATTTCACTTCACATGCACAAACACATCCGACTCCGCCAAGTCGCAGCGCTCAACTAATTAAACAAAGGAATAAAATCATTACGAAACCTCGGTAAAAACTGCCCTTCGCGTTTATTCGTCGGTGAATTAAGACCGCTGTTGTCTTATTTATAGTTGTCGAACAAATTTCGACTAATGTGAGACGACAAATCGAAATTCGACTGTAACTTGCATAATAGTTAGCTGTGTTGTTGGTTACCTGCTTTACATGCAATTTTTGTGAAGGTAAATATTTGGCCGACTTTAAACGAATTTTTTTTATTCTATATCTTAATCTGTTTACACTATGCGTCATTTAGCAAACTCAATATTCTAGAAGTGTTTTTTGTCGTTACAAGTTTTTTATATGCAACCAGTAATACAATACTGTACAGTGAGTTATCTAAAATATTATCTGTCAAGTTTTCCGACTATTTTCGGTGGTTTATTTCAACTTAGAGCAAAACATAACACTTGAGAATTGCGGGTTGCCTAAAAAATTCCAATGTGGCTGGTGAGTAGGAACATCATGGCGGGTACTTTCCACCATCTAGGTTATTTAGTTAAAGTCAGTGACGGGATCTTACTTCTGACCCCAGTTGTCACGTTGGCCGAAAATTCAAACAATCAGGGTAGCGCATCAGTGGCGGCTTTTGAGCGCGTTTTCACTGCGCATCCATCGCTCTCGTCATCGTAAAACGCCCAAGCTCTATATAGTTGCTAAGTTTTTTCTGTACGTCATTAGAAAATGTTTTTTTTTTGGTCTAAGGGAACTTTCAACGAAGTTGCAGGAGCTGCAAGATCTAGAGCTACACAAGCTTCTTTAACATTTCTTTCGAGGGTCGTACAGAATATGTTTTCGCCGCCAATTTATACCCCATTTTTTCTTTAACGACCGCATTTTTCATAATTGTTTCACTCCAATTAAGTTTTAAGAATTGTAGTGTCTTCAATAAATAATTTGAATTATAGTGAATCGTTTTCCAGTGCTTCTTAAAATCTTTATCTTCTTTAAATAGATGTAATCATCAGTATCGACTATGAAATTAATGTAGTTCTCAGGTTTTTGAGACCACAAAGTTGTCTCTGCTCTTTCGAAGGAAGAGTCCAGAGTCCAGAGAGTAGAATTGTTATTATTTTTCAAAGTATTGCCAAATCACCAGAGCTCTATAGAATTTGGTTCTTTCCAATTAATATAATTTTAGATTAAGTAAAATGTAGAATAAAAGCATTTAAAGTTTACGGTTTCTAAAAAGTCCAAGCTTTCAAGCTAGCTGCGTCATTGTGTTGGCGCAGTTACAAGGACAAAAGCAACCTTAAATATTAAATACACAAAAATTATTTCGTACTTCTGATTAGCTTCAAAGAAATTTTCTAACTTGACTACAATCGGTTATACCGACAACTAGCACGATATAAAGATTTCTAAGATATGATACTCAGGCAACCCGAACGCGTCCATCTCGCGCAGTGACGTCACTCGGAGAGTAGCAGGAGTGCGTTCAGGAATAAGCGATGAAGGAGAGGTGTTCCCGAGTAATGGTGATATGACGTCATCACTCAGGTGATACTATGGTGATGTTCATTTGTGAACGACTTACGGTGATGTATTCATCTGCAGCTGCTGTCATCTTAATATCTCAAATACCTCAAAACTGCAAGTGATACGTTGTGAATACCAGAGATGCGCACAATGTTTTGAATTCGATGGCGTAAGCCAGATGTAGAAATATACTCAACAATGGATCTGTTATCAGTTTCAGTATCAGTGTGTATGGCCAGTGATTTTATTTTCAATATAAACAGTGAAAGCGATAGTGGTAGTAGTAGTGAGGAGGAAGTTGTTACTGCGATTGTTGTAATGAAAAGAAAATTTAAAAGAAAGCCATCAAGAATTAATAATTACATACATACTGTTACTCAGTATTCGTCCAAAGAATTTCAACAACATTTTCGTATCACCTTCGAAGCTTATGAAAACTTAATTGCACTTGTGGGTCCAGAGTTACAAAGAAAGGGGGAAAGGGGCAGGTACACTGTAGACATAGACAAACAACTCTTATCTGTTATATGGTTGCTTGCGACACCAGATTCCTTCAGGTAATTGAAATAAACATTATAATTTGGGTGATTTAGTAGAAACCACTCCATAGGTCCGTGGGTGATCGTTTTGATATGGTTAAATCATCATTATCGGTATGCTTTATGAGAGTAGTGAAAGCATTATGCAATGCAGCACCACGGATTGTAAAATGGCCAACAGGACGCCACGCCATTGAAACTAAAGAAAAATTCCAAAGAATGGGAGGTTTACGCAATGTACTTGGCTGTGTGGATGGTACATTTGTAGACATTAAGGCCCCTAAAGAAGATCCCCAGTCTTATATTACTCGTAAAAGTCGATACTCAATGACTTTACAAGCTATATGTGACGCACAACTAAAATTTACAGATGTGTTTGTGGGCTTTCCAGGATCTGTAAACGACAATAGAATTTTCAGGAACTCAGACATCTATTTACACATGCAAAATCATTTGCTTGACTACTTTCCAGAAGAGGAGTACATATTGGGTGATAAAGCATACCCTATATTATCATGGTGCATGCCTACAAATTTCCAAATCCCGATAATAAAATACTACGATTGAAGTGGATTCATGCGTTGAAAATGGGAAAAGCAGTATCACCATACATGCGAGTATGCAGCAAACATTTTCAAGATCAAGATTTTTTCTTTAATCGACGTAAGTTGGTATAAATTAATCTAACCTAACTTTAACCCATAAATAATAATGATTACAGGCCATGTAAATAAAAATTACCGACTAAAAGCAAATGTTGTGCCTTCACAAAATCTTCCAAAGGGTTTGCATGACAAAGAAGTAAACGAAGAAAAGTCTTTGCAAAGACAACAAAGAATTGCAAATCGACACAAATTAATGTAAGCATAGGTTTTAGGTGAAACTGCTTTATTATTATTTTTTCAATGCAGAGATGCGAGTAGGAATGTCGTGCAAATCGTAGAGGATACACCACTTGTTGAGAGGTAGTTAAAAAGTAAAGTCAAATAGTTTTGTTTCTAACCTATATTTCATTTTAGTGTTAACACTACTGAATTGGACGCTGCAGAGGCGTTAATTTTTTTGGGACATTCAAATCCCATCAGTTTTTCAAACAGAGAAGCTAAAGAATTTGAAGATAAATGTATTCAAGTAAATACATATGAAGAGTTGAAAGACTTTGATTTGTTTGACATTATAAATACGGATTATAAACTACGAATTTTGACGGGAATTCAAAATTTTGCTTTGTTAAATGTTTTTGTGAATGCGTTAATGCCAACATTGCATATGAAGTCAAAATTATGTATGAAAAAAATTGTGTTACTCTCTTTAATGCGCCTCAAGTTAGATATACCACTTACATGTTTAAGTATTTTGTTTGGTGTCAGCCACACAACAGCTCAAAGCTATTTTCAGCATGTTATAAAAAAATTTGCTTTTTTATTGAAAAGTTTCATCCGGTTTCCTACTATAGAAGAAATTCAATGTAATATGCCACTTTGTTTTAAAAACTTCACAAATACAAGAATTGTTCTTGATTGTACGGAAATTGAAGTTGAAAAATGTAAGTGCCTAAAATGTAGGATTAGAATGTATTCATTTTACAAAAGTAAACATACTGTAAAGTTTTTAATAGGTGTAGCCCCGTCTGGAACTGTAACGTTTTTAAGCAAACCATATGGTGGTAGGGCTTCGGACAAAGCCATATTCAATAAGGAAAATATAATTTCAAAATTTTCTGCAGGTGATGCTACAATGGTCGACAAAGGATTCTTAATCGACAATGAATGTGCTAAAAAAGGCATTGAACTTATTCGTCCGCCTTTTTTAAAGAAAGAAAAACAATTAACAAAGGCGCAAGCCCAAAACACCGCAGAAATAGCTAGAGCCCGAGTACACGTAGAACGCGCCATACAAAGAATAAAAACGTTTAAAGTCTGTCGAAATATACTGCCATTTAAATTATTGAAGAATATTAATGATATTGTTATTATTATTGTTGCTTTAACAAACTTGTCAAGTCCAATTTTATCTACGGATAAATTTTAATCTTATAATACTCCCTCTGTTCAGAAAGGGGGAGTAAATCATGCTCAAATTTAAGCTAAATCCATGTTGTATATGTAATCAGTGCCATGACCTCATGAGGCTGTAAACGATAAATTGTATTGTTTTGAGAATTTAATAACAAACTTAAAGATGTGATATTTATTTATTTCATTGTAGGTTTACATAATACATGTAACATTTTCTCAAAAAATATTGAATTTAGTTTCTTCACTAGATTTTGACAAAACATTTCATCTCGATCTACATTCAGAAGATGAAATGTTTTGTCAAAACTACTATATATAACAAAATCACAACCTTCTAGGTTTAACACTGCCATAGAAAGTTGCACTTGGGCCATATAACTCTAAAATCTCTTTCTAAAATCGTTTTCGTCGAATCTAACAAAATAATTTTAACAAAGAAGGCTTGTACAGTACGTTGACTTACCGATAACCGGACACTTTATTTCTAATAATCGAATTGGTTGTCCATGTACGAGTACTATCCCATCAGGAGAAACAGCCAACCAAGGATTATGTTTGGAGACTACCAACCCACACTCAATGACCACCTCATTGCTTGGGAGGCAAGTCTGGTAAGCCTCACGGGCAAATTTTTCTTGCTCATTGCCGTATCGTGTAGCAAAGTTTCCTGTAAACGACTTTGGATAAAAATACTTCCTAGATTTCATGTCCCATTCTTCTTTGGCGTACGTAAATAAATTGTAACACCTTGAGCCTACAACCCCATATTCTTATTTACAAACAAAAACATAAGTAAATATTTAGCTACAAACCAGTTATTCTAAATTGGCGTTCTTTGTGCCAAATTGCTTTGCTCAGGCAAGTTTATTTTACAAACTTCGAAGGTGTCACAGGGATACAATTTGTTGAACGTATCAAAACAACATCCTTTCAAATTTAAATTGGACTGGGACACCCATTCGGTTAATTTGCTTCGCTCGGCATTATGGCAAATAGATCTGATCAAGTCATCCCTGCAAAAAAAAACACAGCAGCAAAAACTTTTAAATAAAAAAGTGTTTATATCATAATCAATTGCTAAGGCGTGATGATGCCGTTTATAAAAATTATTTGATACAACCTGGCTTGGTGTTTAGCAATGTCAACTGTCTCCTTGGCAAGCAATGCAGCTCCTGAATGTGGAACAGCTTTAACAAAATATAATTATTGATTTTAATTTTTAAGATCTACATACAGTATGTCCCCGGATTGAGTTCACAATAGGAAAAAAAACGTTATTTTTCATTTTACAAAAAAATGACAAAGGAATAATATTTTTTGCATAATTTAAAATAAATAAATCTTTAATTAAAACTTTAATATTATCAAGCTGTGTTCTTAAAATCGGAAAAAACAAAAAATAACAAAAACTTTTTATTTTTTAATTTTGCAAAAAATGTCAAAGGAATGAAATTTGTTCCTTAACTCAAACCAATTTCCACTATTTAATTGACCCACTACCTGTTTTAGCACATAGTTCAATTCTAACTCGTAATTCTTTAAGACTGTTTCGAATTTTCTCAATTATTTTTAAGGATGCAATTGCATTTTTTTTCGAATTTTTTAATGCTTACACATTATTGGGTAAATTTTTCTTTGATCTTAAACACATTATTTGATATTGTAAATCCACAGCCTGCTATTATTTAAATACGATTACAAAATTTAATAAATAAAAATAATGAAAAAATTAATTGGAAGAGTAGAAACTAATAATTTTGAAATTTTAATTGCAGATTTATCCGTTTTGAAATAAGCAAAAAATGTTATTCCTTTGTCAGTTTTTTGTAAAATGGAAAATAAACTTTTTTTCCCTCTTGTGAACTCAATCCGGGGACATACTGTATATACCTTCAAAACACTTTTGTTGAAACTCGTCCAGAGACGATTCTGTCATTTCACATTGAGTGGTAGCTTTTGGGACATGACAGAATTCGTCTAGTGGAACGAGTTTAACAAGCTCTTCCCTCTTTCTTTTGCCCCAAACCTGGGGCAGGTCAGTACAACTTAAGGTGTCTAGATTTACAGCACTGAAAAAATAATGCAATAGTTGATAATTTTAATCAACTTACTTGTAAACATATAGCAAAGTGGCAACAATATGTTTACACTTTGCCCCAGCTCCTGCCTTGCAGCTGCAGTAGCACGTCCACTGTTTGTAATCTGGTAGAACATATTATGTATTTGTTATAAATGTAGTTTTTGCGATTTTTTATTCACCTGAGTAATCGCCAAATCGAATTTCAATTTTATGGGGCACAGCACTGATTTTTGAGGTTAAACATCGCGCATGAACGCTTTGCCCCACAAAATTGCAGTTCCCAATGAAACCGGCTAAATAAAGTTTTTCGCCTTCTTCTAGGGGCCGTGTTTTGGTAACACAAACTTGTCCATCACTCACGTAACTACAAATATTACTAATCGAAATCAACATACTTATACCTAGTTATTTACAAAAAAAAAAAACACGAAATAGTCACAAATACACAACAACTAAACACTACAATAATCCTATTCTACAGTTCAACACAAAAATAGCCATAAACAGTCACTACATACACTTTATAAACCACGTACAAACTATCCACCACTATCCACTTATCCCTCAAATGTAGTTTAGAAAATTTTCCGCAACGCGGCGCCACTATATCTCGTTCTGCCGAATTGCCATTGTACGGTGCTTAAAAGCAGGAATAAAAGAGTTATATTCATGTTATTAAATAATATTATTAAAAACAATGTTTTACGCAACATCGATTTAATTAAGGAACAAGTTAAAATTTGTTTTCCATTTTAATGCTGAATGAAGGCAGTTAAAACAAATGAAGGTTTATAGATTTACGGATCAGGACAGGTTAAATAATTGCCGCTTATGAATATTTTGTTGAAATGAGGTAATACTTCATTAAAGATACGAACGTAGATTTGTCAGTTTAGAATAATAAAATGACTAATCAAGGGTGTGATTTTTTCAGATGTAGAAATAAAATGTTTTGGTTTTGAAGTAATTATAAGAAATTGGTAAGCCATGCTGTACTTCTTTACCCTCTTTTCAAAGATCATAAAAAATCAATAAATTAAATTTGAAAAAAAGTTTTATCAAGTCAGAAAAAAGAAATAAGAAGCTACAAAAACAAACTTAATTCAAAATTAATTAATAATTTTCACAAATTGCCTCCTCCTTTTTATCTTATCTCTTCTTTCTTTTAAAACTGAAATTGATTTTTTAATTCTAAAATTTTTAAAGTTTTTCATTTTCGCTTTTAAGTAAATATACTTTTGCTGTCAAGTCATTTTCGAAGTCTGTGTTCACGCTATCGAAACAAAAAGTAAAGTTTATTTGATTATTTGACAACATGCAAAAACATGCAAACAGAAAAATGTTTTCTGAGAAAAAACTGATTTTCCTTATTAGATGAAAATGTTAATTTACCCGATAGATTTTGAACTTGAAGGCACATTGTCAACAAACGTTGCCGTCGTGTTATCGTCGATCTTAAGTTCCCTATAAAAAATTGATTAAAGTAAACAGAAAAAACAATAAAGAATACTACCAAAGAAGAATTGTTTGATTAATTACTACTTTTCAACAAATAATGGCCTCATATTTTGCATAAATAAAAAGAAATTAAAGTAATGTAAGAAAATTATTAGCGATGAGTTACCAACTTACTACGTTTCAATTATGTTTTTCACAAATTTGGCTTGATCTTTTTTGCACGCTCTTTTTTCCCGTGCTGTTGAAGGTTTGCCTGATTTTCCTTTAGGAAGAAATAAAGAAGGAACAGCTTCGTCTTTTAATTTTCTTCACTTCTTTGGTAAATAATTTAACAGTTCGTATTTTAAGTTTCTTTCATAGTCCTATGCACAGAAATGTTTTGAACATATTCTGGGATTTTCTACATTAAAAGAATCAGACCGCCAACACGAAATCACCCACAATTGTCGTCACACTGTCTTTGGGAAATCTAAAAAATTTGATGTCTACTCTACTCTACTCTCCGAGTGACGTCACTCCCCACTCCATAGATGCGCAATATCACATACCTTAAATTTCATTAAACCATGGACAATTAGTGGAGGTGTATCTTTAAAGAGTTTTATGATCTTGCTTTATTATTTTAGTAGTCTTTATTTATTTATCGTTGGAAAGACGTTTAATGAAGGGGGAAAAAGCCAATGCAGTTAATTTGGCAATAAAAAAGCTTTAAAATTATGTAATGTATATTTTATTATATAGTTTTATTGTATAGCTTTATTATATAGGTTATTATATAGCTTTATTCTTAAATAAATCTTTGAAGCTTTAAAATTATATAATATATATTTTATTCATTTTGTAGCTAGTAGAGTTTAAAAAAATATCAGGGCTATCATTTTCGTCAGAGAAGCGAATTTTTTTTCCTCGAAAAAAATCATATAAATTAAAAAATATTTTTTATGGGGGCTATATATAAAATTTAAACAAGTTTTTTCGTGTAATACAAGAAAAATATCATATGAATTACAAAACAACATGAACTTATCAATTACTTATATTTTCTGTGGGGGCGATTTTTTTTCCTCAACTGTATATAACAAATTGAAACCCACTGGGGTACAATTGAGGGTTGACAAAAACACAAATTAGAATTGTCAAAAATTAGAAAAAAAAGAATAATTGAAAACATTCTTCCTTCACGTTTTGGAAAATAGTATATTATGAAACGCGTTTCATAATGAACATTTTGCCGCACGCACGTTTTTAGGACACGACGAGCGCAGCGAGGAGTGTCATAAAATAGTAAGTGCGGCAAAATGCATTATGAACAAGTATCATACGCTATTTTTTCTATTTCGCCTTATTTTAAACGAAAAAACTTGATTTCGAAATCTAAGGAATTTTAAGGTAGTTGGCAATTGCGAAATGTTCAGGGAAAAAATCAGAGTAGCCAAATCTAATTTCAGTCAGTTTGACAGATGTGACGTTTTGAGGTTACCGGAGCGCAAGAGAGCCAAGAGAGCGAAGATGTTGATCATGATCATGATGGTTCTCTTGCATCCAAAGACAACAAGAACGTGCAACAAGAAATAATAGTGTATTGATCGATTTATCATGGTTTTTTAAAACCAAAATCTAAATTGTCAACGTTGACGGTAGGGTGACGGTTTGTCTACTGCAAACCTAAGAAAAATATAAGTTCCTGGAAATATTGGCACGAGATTGGTCCATTACGATACCGAAATACGCTCAAACGCGTATCGAAATATCTTCATTATGAACGCGAAATAGAAAAATGATGTTTCATGTTCGATACAATTGCTTCAAAATTGGGACTCTTTGATGTAAGAGCGATTTGAATACAGTCTTCGGCGTTTAATCGATTTCTGTTCTTCGTTTTTATGTTCCTAGAGTGGAAAAGCCTTGTTCGCACAAATATGTTGTTCCAAATTTGATTATTATTGATTATTAATTGATGGTCATTTTCCACTCGTCAAATGGACCTTTTTTGCTTAGCAAATGACACGTGTCTTTTTCATTTCATGAGCTTTCTCTCTTCTGAAACGAGCGGCAGATGTGTGTTTTTGAATCATTTCGTCTAATGCTTCATTTTTCAAAAAACCCGTTAATGGGCGTTTCCAAGTCTTTAGATGCTTTCTTCTAAAGTTTCCTGTGAACTGGATATTCATTAGAATAATGTCCTGTTCCTTCACTTCTGGATTCTCCTTAATTAATCCACGAAACTGGACTTGCATTCTCGGCACTCTACAGAGATTTTAATAAACCAAGAGTTTCCATTTGTTAAACAATTTTTTTTAAATGTTAATACACAAGACAACTTTGTTTTTTCATAAAATTTTTTGAAAATGAAATGGGTTGTCCAGGTTTTCTGCTTGAGAACGACGAAGAGGAAGATTAATCTTTTTATTGCATTTTCTTCGGATTTAAATATTTGTGATATTTTTTTGTCGTGCATGTTAAATTAAATGAGAAATGTTCTTCGTCTTCTTCATTATTATCACTTTCAAAATCCTTTTCGTTTTTATATGGTTCTATTAAAGTGTTAAGCAATGGTGAATTTCAAAACAAAAATTGACTTAGTTTCATAGTATTCGAGAAAGGATAAAAAATTAACAACCAATCCCAAAAGCTTATTCTAGAAGGGGAGTAAAAGGCCATTCCAATTTCCTAGGCAACGAGAGTGTGTCCATCCCATCTTCCTTCGGCCCACAAGTGCTATCGCTTCTGTTTTTTCCTTTGCTAGCGTGAGATTCTTGTCCTTGATCCACCCGCTAATCATTTCCAATGCTTTGTTAAGCCTATCGCCAAGTTCACTTTGGTAGCTCTTAATTACCTCTATTAAACGATCGTCTAACTCAGCCTTTTCCATTGCATCTATTATATGTGGCCACGAAGCCGTGTTAAACGCGTTCCTTATATCAACCGCCACCAGTATGCAGAAATCCTTTCTTCCCCAGCTACCGGCATTTGCCACTTTTGCAAAGTCAAGAACCGCTTTGATTGCGTCCGTCGTGGTCAGATTTTCCCTAAAACCAAATTGGTAGTCGGAGAAGAACTTTAGTTGGCTGTTAATTCTGTTTTTATCACGTGCTCGAAGAGTTTTGATAGGGAGTTAAGGAGACATATCGGACGGAAACTCCTACCAGTTTCCTTGTTTTTCTTTTTTGGTATAAGAACCAAGTTGGCTACCTTCCAACTTCGCGGGAATCGATTTTCCTTTAGAAACGCATCCATGACCGCCACACTGCAGAAGGTGCCGCCTCAACTGTTGCTATCTGCGTAATGGGCGTCTGGCGGCTTCGATAATTATTCCCTCACTCTTAAGGTTAGGGATGGTTGTCTCTTTGCGCTTTTCTTTTTGTTTCGGTTCATACAGGTGCACAGTCCCATTGTAATCGTAAAACGAAAATTCTAAGATCTTTCTAAGCCACTGCTTTATGTTACGATCTTCAGTTAGTTTGCAAAGCGCAACATTTTTTCCGCTCCCTTTTGCTTCCAGACTCTCAAAAGTGTCTTTCACCTCTTTCTTCTTGCTGTAATGCCCAAAATAAAAGTCGACCTGTCACTTACGTCTTCAACTTCATTGTCATCGACTTTGACGCGGTTGCTGCTGGTGACCCCAATAATCTGTCCGTTTCGAAATTCCTTTGCCTTCATTATTTTGTTTAGTTGAGGAACTCTTTCTCTGATCTTCCAGAGAACTTTCTTTTTTTCCACCTCCATTGGGTCAACAATAGCCACAAGGTGATCTTCTGCTTCTGATTGGAAGATTGACGCTTGGACGACTTTTGTATTTTTTAAGCATTCCTCAGGCCAATTAAAATCTAGGAGATCAAGTCATCTTTGCAATGATATTTTCTTTCGTGATGTCTACCTTAGTGTACCAGTTGTGTTTTTTAAGTTCTGAGACACCCTGTATTATAATTGTTTTAAACGTTCTAGAAAGTACCACAATTTTGTAAAAATGAAATTGTGGTAACATAGAAAAAGAATTTTTCCTAAGTTAAACGTTAAAATCGTCAATAAGGAAAGAATTTAAACAAAAAACAGAAAAATTAAGGAGAGGTTGAGTCAGTTTTAACCCTTTGGCGATCCAGTGTCGATTTTTTGGGAAGTATTTTGACGGTAAGAAACCAAAGTTCCAATCATTATCTTTGAACAGCGGCTTTTTTTAATTTGTACAGAAAATCATAGGCGACTAAATGAAAATCTTTTCAAAACGCGGTGTATGTACAAGGGTGTTTATAAATATTTCTAGCAATGTTATAAAAATTTGGCACTTATTATAAATGGGGGTTTAGAGCTTAATCATAGAGCAAAGTAAGTTTGTAAGCAAACTGATCTAGTTGTGGTTTGAAACCTGAAAATTAAAAACTTAGACACAAAACCGTAACTGAAACGTTGCTGATGTAAGTAACATTAAAAATAATTTGCAAGATTGTAGTTAGTTTACTATGAAAATAAAGCGGCAAAATAGTGCAAGACAGAAATTCCAGAGCCACCCTTGAAGCTAGAACATTTATTAACACCTTGTATAATACACAGGTGTTAGGTAACATTACGGCTATAGACTAATGACTATTCAAGGAAAGTAAGTATTTTGGAATTTTAATGTTTTTTAACCTGCAAGGCTTAAAGTCACCCCAATTTCGAATTTTGCGAAACTCTTTCTACCAAATGAATAATTTGTCAATGAATTCAGTGGCATCAAAAGCAGGACAAAACAGCAGTGCAATTTTGCTTAAAACAAAGGAAACGACTTTTCAAGACAAATTTTAAGAGAAATAGATAAATTAAGTATATAATGTATTTTATCGAAACATGAATATCAAGATGTATTTAATACCTTCGTACAGGGTGTTTTTGAAGTCCAGTTCTGCGCTACTCCAGAAAGAGTATGAAGTATGAAAAAACAATTTTTAAATTAAAAAAAAGCGGCCTAAAAGTAACTCTTTTCTGGCCGCAAACATTTTTGGCCGATCAATGGTGACGCCATCTATCCATAGTTTTGCATATTACATAAAGATATTCCCAATTTTATAATTATTTGGGTAAAATCAAATCAACAAACTGCTGTACAGTGCAACAAAGACGTGTTAAATTATTATTGAAAATAAACATGCTGAAACTGCAAGTGTAAATAAAGAAAATATGAACTTTTCTGAAGAACTCATAAACATTTGCAATTATTCAGTTGTTATAAATGATTAAATCAATAAATCATAAATAAAAATTAATTAACTTGTAAATTTAATGATGTCCCCTAAAAAATCTTGTGTGTATCACTGCCAAAAAGTGCTATTTTGCATTCGCCTTCTTTCTAGCCTCGGCCATTAAAAAAAACACTCGGCCAAAAAAGAAACTCTTTTTGGCCTTGGTACACAAATAACTATTTTAGGCGAGTAGAGTTTTTTGGCCTCAAAAGCGACCTAAAAGTAACTCGTTTCTGGCCTCAAACATTTTTGGCCGATCTATCCATAGTTTTGAATATTACATCAAGATACCGACATTACCCCCAATTTTATAATTATTTGAATAAAATCAAATTGACAAAAACAATACGGTTCTTACAATTTTAAGGAAAATACTGACGATCGCTGTTTGATAATACACCATCTATCGTTTATTGATAAAGACTTTCTAACTTCATAGTTATTACATTTTTTCTATAATTTATTCTTGTAGAAATCGACCCTGTCCAGACATTCCCCTACTTTATCCGGCTCACTAAATATTTTTCTCGCGTAAAGTTGACTCTCTGGAATTTTTGGAAGTTCTCACGCTAGCCCTTTGTTAATTTTTAAATAAAAATATAAATCATAATCATACTTATACGCAAAATACTAGAATCTTCTTCAAATCAAACAGCTTTTTAAAAATTTGATAGATTATCCGTTTTGCCCACCTATGGCGGGTAAAATGAATACGTGGGTCATGCAAAACAAATAATGAGATTTAATCGAAGCATGGCAAAAGTGTGATCCTCGGCCAGAATATGAAGAACAGACTTCATGGGTCCACTCTTGGCAAATATCACACTGAATCCAATTCTCGATTGGAGGCTGTTTATACTGTTCTTTGCAGACGGTGCAAAAGAAGTCTTGTTTTTGATTTTCTTCGTTTCTAGATGGATCTCGAAGATCGATTAGATACGCTCGCACTTTGGGCAGACCTGCTAATTTTTTTTAACATACAATGCAATTTATTAAATATTTGTATAATAATATATGTATAATTGATCACTTTAAAAGACTTCCTGAATCTGGGGTTGAACGATTGCTCAAGCCTAAATCATTTTTTAACAAGCCTGCAAATTCTTTTATTTGCGTTTCGTTTTTTAATAATTATAGGGTCTTCTATTTTTTCGAAGATGATTCTTAGTTCAGTTTTGTCATCTTTACGGTCATTGAATTTTAAAGCATCTTTAACAAACTGTTGGAAACCAGTACTGGTGGGTTCAAGCCATGCTGAAAACGGACAATATTAAAAGTAGACATATTTCTTCTTATTAACTTCTTCTCTCTTTGAATGCGTTAAAACTGACGATATATTTTTTCATATTCAATCAAGGTGGAAATAAAGGTTAACTGTATAGAGGAGTCTTCACCTAAACCGAGTTTCGAAAGCAACAAAAATTCGGACAACTGTCAAATTTGCTTGGTCCCTATGAACACATCATAAAACATTAAAATTACAATTTATTCCCAAACACCAAATTTTAACAAAAAATGCTGACACGCGTTTCGATAGCAATGCTATCATCATCAAAGCGATGATTAAGTCTTAATGACTCCGACGAACAGGTGAGTCTCAACTTCCAATAACTGTTTTGAAATCATTTCTGTCAGTGGCACTGGCAATCCTGACTCTTACGAAGGTTGTGATATCTATTGCAATTTCCACTGTTCTATCATCGATGTCGGCAATGACTTGCACTAGCGGACGATGGTTCCTGAAAGTGGTAGAAGTAATTCTCAGCCTTCTCTGTGTGTCGGCATCTTACGCGATTTGGCGCATGTCTTTTTGTTGTTCCATTTTCTACTTCTTAAGTTTTTTTGATTGATAGAAAACGTTGATTCCTCATTTACATAAATTTAATTAATTAATTTTTGTGATACTGAAATTTTTTTTGATAACTCTTCTCGAAAACTAAAGTCTATAAATTGCCGATGGCCCACGACCTCCTGCTCTTGCTGAGTTCAAAGGTTTATTTTGAATGGCTTTCACAATAGCCCGTGCTTGAGAGGTACTGATCTAGAGAATCTAGTTAAAATCAAATTGTAAAGAACTGAAAAATATACCGAAAATATATGAGCAACTTTCAAAATTTCCTCGTTTAATGTAGTGCGGTAAGCCATGTCCATCTTATTTAGGTAGACTATTCAATGCTTTATCAAAATTTTTACATCAAAATGTTTGACAAACGACAAGCACAATGAAACAATCATACTACATATAAAGTTTTAGATTTATTAATTAAAAAAACAGCATATATTTTAATTAGCAATTAAAGGTATGTAACATACAGCATTTACGAAAAAGGGTGTTACAAATTAAAATATGACAAATAGGATTATTCAAAATTGTCTATACAGGATTGATTTTGCACATTTTTACTCATCCTGGTTTCATTTCTTCTTATACCTAATGTTCATTGTAATTTTGAGGGCCATACATCTAAACATTTATGACTGGGCTATTTAAGGGACAGGCGCAGTGATTAACTCTATTTAAAAAATATGTATTACTATTATTTTTTCATTGCACTGATTTCTTTCATTTATTTCATATTAACACCAAATAATGAAAACACTAAAAAAAAAAAATAAAAAAAATTTAATACTCAATGACATTACTAAGTTTTCAAAACAATTGATACTTGTATAGGTGCTTATAATATTCAAGCAAAAATGTTTTATGTGACAAAATATTTAGATACAGGTTTTAACTCTATATAGTTTTTATTATTATTAATCGTACTTTAATACACCGCCCCGCCCGGCAAAGTCCATTTACTCATTTTAAAAATTGCTTTTAAAAAATGTTGACTATTCACACCAACTTAACAAGACTTTATTTTGACAGAGCATTTATAGAACAAAATGAAAATTAAAGTGATGCAGCAGCAATTGTTGCATTAACTGATGTGGCTAAAAATCGCTAAATAAGAATTAAATTGGCTGTATGCCAGAAAGAAAAATTGAAAAAGAAAGTAACTGTTCGTTTTATTTCGTCCTTCGTTTTTGTTTGGACAAAAAATTTGTCTAGCTTCTAATTTTATTGAATCTATAAGGTGGACTTGGGCAGGCTATATCGGAAAGCGTTCAAATTTTGCTAAATTTTCCTTTAAAATATTGTTCTCTTCCCTACACCAAAAATACACCATAACCTTTATTATTAGAGCACAAACAAAATCTCCAATAGTATCATGCTTCGTACATGCAAAAATATTGAAATTAATTTTAGAACGAAGAATATTTCCCAAGAAAGATAACAAATTCAATTGATTACAATGTCGCGGCAATAAATACAGACTCAAAGGCGCAGCAGTAATAACAACAAAGTTAAGATATCTTCCTGGTCGAACTAGACCAGTTGTGTTATATTCTGATGCTTCAATTACTAATAATTCAAGTCCTCCTTCAGAATATAAAAGTTGCTTGCAGCATTTAGAACAATTGTGGGTTCGCTTTATAATTTTTTTTGCAATAAAACCAAGGTTCCTCGTCCAACACGACTTCTGATTGTTTGCAAATTGGTAACAGGGGCATCGTGTATCTTTGTAAAACTTCTAAGAGGTGTTTCTAAAATTGGACTTGTTAAAAACGTTGTTAAAGTACTTAGGGCGCCTAAATTAAAATCTACTTGACAATTAGCATCTGGTTAATGGGAATTGGTGAAATTACACTGGTCTGCAAAAATTTTTTTTTTCTCTTCTTCAAGTTTTCATGCATAATAACATTATTGTCGGTACTCTAAACACGGAATTTAACATACAAATAAATACAGCAGATATACTTTAAATATTATGTCAATTTAATTAATAAATGATATTATGAAAATAACAACAATTACATAAAAGCGAAAATAGACTGCGGTCTAAGTTTTACAGCGAAATATGCTAATTTTACAGTCACAAGTTATAAAAAGAGTATATTTATGTCAGGATGGTAATATATTTCAAGTTATTTTGTAGATTTTTTTCTTTTCATCGATTCCATGGAGGTTTCTCGGCAAATCGACCAACAAAAATCAGCAAGCATTGCTGCTGACCATTTTCCATTGTAGCGTCTTTCAATATGCATAATATCCTGATGAAATCTTTCACCATGCTCATCTGATACGGCACCGAGATTTTCCGGAAAGAAATCTACATGCGAATCCAAAAAATGGATTTTGAGTGACATATTTCATCCTAAAGCTTTGTAAGCAGAAAGAAGCTCGCGAATCATTTGTCGGTAGTTGTCAGCTTTTGTATTGCCAAGAAAGTTATGACACACTTTTACAAAAGCCACCCAAGCTTTTTTTTCAGTCTTGTTTAACTTCAAATTAAAAACTTCATCCGTCATAAGTTCTCGTATTTGCGGACCTACAAAAATCCCTTCCTTCAATTTCGCGTCACTGATTCGAGGAAATTTTGTTTTTAGATATTGAAAACCTGCTCCATCTTTGTTCTTGCTTTCACAAAATTTTTCATGAGTCCCAACTTTATATGAAGTGGTGGTAGAAAAATTTTGTCACTTGGCACTAGAGGTTGTTGAGATACATTTTTAAATCCAGGTGTCAAGCTTTTTCTTTGTGGCCAAGTTTTCACTTTGTAATGTTTGTCTCTCGCACGACTGTCCCACTCACATAAAAAACAGCAAAACTTGGTATATCCGCCTTGCAATCCAGTAAGTATAGCGACAACTTTTAAGTCAGCACAAATATTCCATAGGTATTGAGAATATTTTATTCGTTCAAGTAATACCTGTAGATTTGCGTAATTTTCTTTCATGTTTGTTGCATGTGCTAGAGGAACTGATGGGTATTTATTTCCGTTATGAAGTAGAACGGCTTTCAAACTAATCTTCGATGCATCTATAAAAAGTCTCCACTCATCAGGAGTCTCTGGAAAACTCAGTTCTTCAAGAAGCCCTGCAGCATCATTACAATATACTAAATCATTTTCTTTGGAAAAATAACTAGTAAAATTTTCTTGCCTTGTACGAAATAATGAGTCTCTCGTACTTTTATCCAACAAATTCCATTGTTTCAATCTTGATCCGAGTAATTGAGCCTTAGATTTTGATAACCCTAAGTCTCTAACGAGATCATTCAAATCAGATTGTTTAAGAAAATAGGTTCTTTTGATGGGCTTGAAGATCTAGATAAGGTGTATGATGATGAAGATGTACAGGTAGAGATGAAACTCGATTGAGACTGTAGACCAAAAGTGTTTTTGTTTTCCATCTCCTCGCTATTTTTGGAGGTACTGGAGGTGGACAGTCTTCACCACGAGGAATTGGTCTCTTTGCAGATGCGATGTTCGAATACACAATCTTGTCTTTATTTTTTTTCGAGAATCCTCGTGTTGATGTCATGCAGAAATAACAATCATTTTCATGATTCTGAGGTTCACTCCAAAGCATTGGCATTGTAAACGGCATAGATTTGTGACTTTCTTCAAGCCAACCTCTCAACGTTCTTGAACAACTGTTACAGCAAATTTTTGGTAACCAACTTTTTGCCCTCTCATCGATAGAAAATCCAAAATAAAGTTGATAAGCTTTTTTAACAAGATCCGTTATCGCATTTCGCTGTGTTTTTAGAGTGAACTCACCACAAATGTAGCAAAAACTGTCTGTAGAATTCTTACAAGTGCGTGGCATTTTATAACCTAAAATTAAATGAAATTTATTTAAAAAAAAATGTTTAAATTTTTATTTTATGTTTATGATCTCTGTTTGTGAGAAAATAGATAAAACACTAATAAAATACTTACAAACATATGTCCAAATATAATGAATTTCGTGAAAAACTTACTAAAGTATTTCATATAGAACGTAAACAACGACTGACTGATGTAGACTCAATGAATACGCAGGCGCACATGGAATACCATAGAAATCACTTATCGGCACTTTCCTTCTTTCTCTTACAACTAGCAAAAACTAATTTCATATGTATATACATTGTTTATAATGTTAACGCATAAGAAGATTTAAAAATCCTGACAAAATTCAGAAAAATATTTTTTGAAAAATCTAGACGTGATAGAGCAAATCGACCACCGGGAACAGATTGAGATCATCAAAATCTTAGTATTTATGACATAATTTTTTGAAGGAGGATTTTGTTGCAGACCAGTGTTATTGACTAAAAGTGATTTAAAAGAAGTAACAAAATGAGGGACTGTTGGTGAAGTATTTTGACCACCGTGATCTCTTAAATTACTAAAAAAATTTCCAAGCAATCTTGGTTAAACACCCGTGTTAAAAAGTATTCCATTTTTGGAAAAATAATTGATTTTAAATAAATAAATACTTTAACGTTCTGACTAAATTAACACATGAAAGCACCCGCACAAATTTCGCTTTTTTTTATCGAAAAATTTCATTGATTCAATTGTTTTAATTGCGAATTTCCAAAAACTCGTGCTCTGAATATACAGTTGCAACTCCTGTCAGTGGGTATTTCTCACCGCTATCATACACACCCAGCGTATTTAAGCCCTCGATAAATTGTAAATAAAAAAAAAAGTTTTAAATTATTATTTGGGACACACACTATTTTATTGTACAAATTTTTTGATAAGTTGAAGCCATTCAATCCTTAATGACTATTTAAATTTGGTTTTACTAAATAGCTACTAATTGGCACTGAAATTTCAAATTGCGCTTTTCAGCAGAAGTTTATATTGCGGATTCGGTGTCATTGGACTGCCCGTTTATTCTGCCTCAGAAAATTCATTGTGAGAAAACAACGAATATCTGGGACCGCGTAACTTAATACTTATTGTTATCTGAAGATATCACGTCCTGGACGGCTGCGGTCGCATTTTATTGACATTGAACTTGCGTAGTTGCATCTACCATTAATCAGTTATCTTAAAATAAACTTCTTTTAAAATTCCGTTCAATTTAACCAAATCGACCACTTTTTACCTCGACTCTTCGATTTGGCTGAAAGTTTTTCACCTTTTTTTTAATTTTTCTTTTGAAATGTAAGATTTTCGTCTTTTTTGAGAAAAACCTTATTTTCTCAAAGATAAAAATTCTGCGATTATTCCCGCATATCCGAGAGTGAACCGATTTTTTTTCTATTTTTTTTATTTAATTGATTGATTTGCTCTATGATTGAGGTTAACTGCAAATGTCAGTTGAAAAATCTAAACCCACATTTGTAATGAGCGGTAAATTTCTTTGACATTTCATAGCCACTCTTGATGCTAGAAACATTAATAAAAACCTTGTACAATAAAAGGTTCTCTTAAGTCAATTTTTTAAGTAAAATCTTTATTTTCGTTTTGAGTCAGTTCTTCTATATCTTTCGCTTCTATCTGCTGAAAACCTTCCCTTCCCATTCGTCAGGGTTTTTAAACAATCTTTTCGGTTTCTTCTTGCGAATTCGGTATTACTGAAGTTTTTTGCACACATTGATGTTGTATTTATTGGTGGCAAAAACGATCAACAGAAGCTTATTCGCCAACTAACTTCAATTTGTGGAGATTAAAGCGGTTTTTGAAATTGTCCAACCGACCTCTGTTGGCTTGGAAAGAAAATTCAGGTCCATTACTTATTGAAAAGCCAGGGGCTGAAAATCCTTAAGATCTTCAAAAGTGATTGCAACTTTGTTACGAATTGTAAGTCTACTTCTTCGAGTTTGATCTTCTATCCACACTTTTTCCATTTTCTTTGACTTACTTAAGCAGCCTGGAGACTAGGCTTAGCTGCAATCTGTACAGCAGCTCTGATTCTTTCTTCTGCTTTCTTTATACAGGGTGTTTGGGGTTATCGCTGCCATATGTAAAACCTAGATAGATGTTGATAAACTGAGTAAAAAAAATTGGTTTTGGCCAATAATAAATGAGCTACAGTAATTTGAATTTTGGGAACGACCCTCTTGTTTACGTTTATTCATTTATAAATTGGCATTGAAATTTCACCGCTGTTTCCAAAAAAAAACGTTTATTACAAGTAAATACATGTTTTCTAACCTAAAAATGTGTGGTGCACTTCGCTAATCTGGCAAAATTTGATCTGACATTAGTAACTGTCAAATTTTCACTTGAGAATACTTCAGGCCCGAGCCGAAACCTTCTTGCGCCCGTGTGCGAACCTAATGTGCCGCCCCCATCTCATACAGTATTCAACCAAAATTTTAAAACAAAAAACAATAATAATGTAATTACAATTAACCGAAATTCACTGTTCAGTTAGTCAGCATTTTTTATCGTTTCAACGATCGTGATTGGCTACCGATTTTCGTGTTTCGCCTTTAACATTATTTGTTTTAAAATTTTGGTTTCGTATTGCTGTCTGTAGGTGTCAATTTTCCATTCCATAAAATTATGAAATTTTCCAGAAATTTCATAAATTATGGGCCAGGTTACATTGCGATTCACTTAATTGCGTATTTAATTTGATGATTGGCCACAGTTGATTAGCCAAAAAACAATCACGTCGTTTTAACACCAAAATTAATACATAATTATTAAATTTTAAAGATTCAGGAGCCATTTTCATAATCATTTATTTAAAATTTAAAGTGAATTTTTGCTATCTCCACCACCATGTTTGGAAAGTTAAATATAAAGTATTGTTGAAAAAAATATTTTTGTAAATAGCATATTTTTTGAGATATTGAGTGGTATTACTGTGCTAATTTGGCAACACTGTTACTGCCTGTGTACCTATAGATTGTTTTTAATGAAACTTGCTACTTAGTAAGTTGCATTTTTGAATTCCGAATTAATAAAATGAAGAAGATGAAAGATGAAATGAAGAAATAGATTGCCGCCTTTAAGCGACGATTATAAAACTGCCCTTAAGTTACCTTCGGAAAACCAAGTCCCGAAATTAGAAATATTTGCCTGTTAATTATAAATGATTTTTTTTATTTTGTAAATTATATCTTTACACTTCTTATTATTTATTATCTTATTAACTACAGGTGTCCGAAAAATAGTGTACCTATCATTGGACAATGCCATAAATCACCAAAAAATGTTAAAAAAAATCCATGTTTTCAATATTTTGGGATTTGATGGATTGAAGAGTAAAAGTTTAATTCCAAAATTAACAATTCTTGTGCAATAATTTCACGTTCAAATGAACTTGTTGCGTAAAGAACATTTTGTGCAGAGGCAAGATGCAAAAAAATCGAAAAAATTTCGTAAAATAATGGCTGAAAAGTATTAAACAGTATTTTTCTATTTCGCGTTCATAATGAAGATATTTCGATACGCGTTTGAGCGTTTTTCGGTATCGTAATGGACCAATCTCGTGCTAATATTTCCAGGAACTTATATTTTTCTTAGGTTTGCAGTAGACAAACCGTCAACCTACCGTCAACCTGCCGTCAACGTTGACAATTTAGATTTTGGTTTTGATAAACCATGATAAATCGATCAATACACTATTATTTCTTGTTGTTCTTCCCTTAATAATTCATAGGAGAAAAACTCTTTGGATGCAAGAGGACCATCATGATCATGATCAACATCTTTGCTCTCTTGGCTCCCTTGCGTTCCGGTAACCTCAAAACGTCACACCTGTCAAACTGACTAAAATTGGATTTGGCTACTTCGAATTTTTTTCCCGAACATTTTGCTAATGCCAACTACCCTAAAATTCCCTAGATTTCGAAATCAAGTTTTTTTGTTTAAAATAAGGCGAAATAGAAAAAATAGCGTATGATACTTGTTCATAATGCATTTTGCCGCACTTACTACTTTATGACTTTATGACGTGCGTGCGGCAAAATGTTCATTATGAAACGCGTTTCATAATATACTATTTTACTACTAATAAGGCCCCCTCAGAACACAACACATTTTTAATGCTTTTAGCCTGGTTTTCAAAGTAACTTTTGAAAAGTTAAAATTTTTAAAGAATTTCTCACTCTTTTTTTTAAAAAGTCAAAATTTTAAGAAATATATCCTGTTTTATCAAACGTGAATGCGGTTTCGTACAAACAAATTCCCCTTTTAAAAACACTTAAAATTAGGAATTTTGTCTTGTTTTTAAAGTATATTTTAAAATTAACATTTTTCAAAGATTTTACCCTGTTTTGAATTTTGTACTAGTAGGCCCCCTCAGAATACACTTTGTTTTGTTGATGATTTTACCCTGTTTTTATAAGATAGAAGGCATGCTATAGAAATTCATGTAGATGGGTCTGTTCAGCACAACAGTTCAAATATTGATGGATTTTTCCGACGGAGTCAAACACCCTGTCTGTAAAATTGATGTGAAAATTGTATTTATAAATGAAAAATAGATGAAAACTTTATTTGAAATAATTACGTACATTAGAAAAGCACAATTTACATTTACATTTTACCGATTTCTCTATGCCCACATAGGAAGCTCATTAACGTTGAATGGGCCGTCGTCACCTTCACCAAAAAATGTTTCATTGCATTCACAGTTGCAAAGAACCCGGTAATTTATCACACAACGAGGACCTTCATTAAGGCTCATGAAAAGATTTATTGCCGGTTTCATTATATTAGTACCCTGCGGTTTCGCTACATCAAACCTTCTAACCAATCGTTTGGCAAAATCTCCTCCTTCAAACTCACGATGGACATCTCGAAATTTATAGGCTACCAACCATCGACAAGGCGTCTTGCCGAGACATTTAACCGCTTCAACGTGGGCCACAAAAAATTCAGGCAAACAATTTTCGACGAATAATTGATGTGCTCTTGTCTCCTGATTGTAAACCACACAAGGCATTTGGTTTACATTCGCTTCCTCCATAAGAACCTACCGTCATAAACAAATAAATTTTAAGTTGTAAATGATAAATAGTAATATTAGATAACTTACCAACACATCCACATAGACGAATCAAACTAACGAGCACGAAACGAGTAAGGGATTATCGAATCTGACGAAAATACGTTGCGATTGAAGATTGAATTGACCAAAGACCACAGCCAAATCTGGCAACCCTGATTAAGACATTTAACAGCTGTCTACAACAAGAAAAATACCAGTGAGGGAAGTTGTGTTGGCAAGTTGTTCATACACTGGGTAGACAGGAAAACGAATAATGGAGTGAACATAGATAGATACATTTCCTATGTGTTTGAAGGTAACAGTCCATAACAAAAAAGAGAATCATAACGTACATAACGGCACACTACACCATATTTCAACTGACTCTGTGGTCCAAACTTCAACACATGCCCAAATTTTGGGACTGTACACGAAATTGTGTATAGGACTGTATCACCTAGTTACATATTTACTTTTGTTGGGTTTGCTGTTAATATCTGAAATATTGACAAACACGTCAATCTGACAGAAACCAGAAATTATTTTTGATTTTGCACCAATTTAGAGACTAATGGTCAATGTTGTTCGTTACATGAAGAGCTCTTCCTGTCTTAATATTGTGACTGTAGGTTGGGTGTAATGAAACCCCCAATGTAACAGCAAACGAGTTGTAGTTGAATCTATTCGTGCCAGTTTTTAACACTTTAAAGCCTGGAATAGATTGGAGAGAATCTTGCGACACTTCTAGCTCGAGTTCTTGCTTATGTGTTTACACTGTTTGCAATAAATAATGCGAGTTTCTCTCGCGAATATCTGGTGAGTTCTGGCATTTGCAGTTTCTCACAGACCCCTTATTTGAAAGAACTTGAGCAAGATCAAAAATGCTTGTATACACTGGAGAGAAAATCGCTCGCGCGAGAACTTTCGCGAGTTCCTTGAGAGTCAACTTACAGCGGTAGTTACATTAGGGACAGCACTGTCCGACAGAAACTCAGGCGAGATTTCCCGCAAGTTTATTTCCGCCTTTTGATAAGAAGATGCACTAAAGATGCAAGTACAGTAGGACCCCGATTATCCGAAGGGGTCGGGACCGTACCCCTTTGGGATAAGCGAAAAGTTCGGATAACCGATTTTCTTCAAAATTAATTATATTTTTACTGCATACAACATGTATTACAAAATTTTTTATTGAAATGTTTACATATTTTCATTACAAGCCATTTACAAATCAAAAAATGGACGTAATTTGTAATTGCTTCGATTTTACCATTCTATTTTCAGCAGCAATTCGCATCCATCTGCGCATTAGGAGAATATCCGACGGATTTGCCATTGTTTGTTGCTCGATGTATTTTAAACCTGTTTCAAAGGCTTTCAAGGCTTCGGAATGTGTGACAGGGGATTCTTTTCCCCTTTTTTTTTTAGTTCATCGTTACTATATTCATCTTCTACATCATCTTCTTTTTCCCACTGTTCAATATCCTCAAGACTTGCTTCTTTACATCCTGGCAATCTTTGCAAAAGATGAAGTGTATCAGCAGGTTGTTCCTCTAAAGGTTCAATCTGAACTTCTACTTCTTGAGACGGGATCAACTTTTACCAAGATCTTTGCAGTGTTTCTTGTTATATATAACATATATAATGTCTTTCATGTTTATATTTTTTAAACATGTTTTCAGGTCAGTTGCTTCTCCTCCGTCTAACGTTTCCAAAATTCGTTCCAATGAAAACCGACGGTAATTTCTTTTCAGGGCTTCCAATACTCTTTGATCCATAGGCTGAAGAATTGCAGTGACATTCTTTGGGAGGAATATTAATTCAATTTCTCCACTTTTTAGTTCTTCACAGCTTGGATGTGTCGGTGCATTGTCGAGTAATAAAGCTGCTTTTCTGGGTAGATTATGTTTTTTTAAAAACTTCTCCACAGAAGGTACAAATTGATCAAAGAACCATGTTTTGAACAATTTACTATCCATCCATGCATTCTTTTGATGTTGATAGTACACTGGCATTGCTTTTCGGACAAGGTTTTTAAATGCCCTTGGGTTGGCAGATTTACCGATACACATCAGGGGAAGTTTGTGCCTTCCGGAATAATTGCCACATGCTAAGAGAGTTACGCGTTCTTTGTTTTTCTGAAATCCTGGAGCAGATTGTTCGTTTTTTGAAACTAAGGTTGCCGTAGGTAACATTTTATAGTTTAACCCTGTTTCGTCGCAGTTATATAGTTGGTCGGGACTATAGCCCTTGTCTTCAATGTAAGTTTTGTATTTCTTTATAAATTCTTCTTTGGCTGCATAAATCCGCAGAAAGTTTTTCTCCGGAAATATTCAACTTTCTTACTCCACACCGTTTCTTCCATCTATTTAGCCACCCGTTACTGGCAGTAAAATTGGCTGGTGCATCCTTCACAGGAAGATCTTCTCCCAACAGAATAGCTTTTTGTTGCAATACTGGACCTGAGAGTGGAACTCCCCGGTCTCTTTGCTGTGTAAACCACAGATATAAGCCATCGTCAATTTTTTTAAATTCGCCACATTTTGTTGTTTTTCGTTGTGGATTTGGCGAAGCGAGAACGCTAGACCACTGTTCTAGTTTTCCACGATTTTTCTTCCAATCTACTACGGTGCTGATTCCAACGCCATAACTTTCAGCAACGTTTTTTAGCGTCTCCCCTTTATCCACTCTCTCTAATGCTTTCAGTTTTTCTTCGATTGGAATAACCACACGTTTTCTTTTTTTGGCGTTAGACATCTTTAGCCATCAATGTTTGCAAGCAACTGAGAACATTTAATCAGAAACGCAACAAAACGCAAACGTAAACAAAACTCCCGACCAGTTTTATGATTTCTAAGAATTGTATCCGGCCGAGTTCGTATAAGCGGGGTGTTCTATAGAACTGCTGCGGTTAATACGGACTAATTAAAAATCTACTTTATTTCGGATAGAGCGGGTTTCGTTTAAGCAGGATTTGGATAATCGGGGTCCTACTGTAATATTATGACTTGGCTCATTTAGATTTTCAAATTAAAATCCTCAAAACGTTGAGATGTCAATAATTGCCGACCGTTGCACATGAAACAAAAAGAATCTTCGAAATTTGAGCTGTTGATAACTTCGTCATTTCGTTTTTATTCAAAAATATTCATTAGTTCCACTTGCTTTGCTTCTAAACTTACGAGCAATTAAACGAATCCAAAACGGTCAAATCACAGTAAAATTCGGAAAAACAAGTGTTTTATTTACAATTTTTATTTTTTAAGTTAAAGATCTCGCATAGCACATCGTAGAACTTCTTTACTATTCACTTTGCATCGAATGGGACGTAAATCTTTTTATCAACAAATCAACAAATTCCTGATTTGACAAATAATGTCAATAATTGTAACCAAACAAATTTTGACAGCTCTCCCAATCTTTAAACCATTACCAATTTTAAATAAAATCACTATAGTCTATCCAATGAATAAATAGATGACAGATTTGTAATCAAGTCTGCGCGATTAAAAGTAGTACCAAAAAGCGCTAAATTAGTTGTCATCACATCAAATTAAAAAAATATAAACTTTTGTTCAATTTAATGTTGTAAAAACGTTTTGCTTGACTCCATACCATTTCAATGGGGTTAAAAATGCAATGGTATGGAGGCAATCGCTATACTTCGTGGCCTGCTGCTTTAATCATGTCATCAACGACATATTTTTTTTCCCTATAATTTTCTCTGCATAACTGTAATAGTACAGACTTTTTTGCAGTTATGTCAAATTCAATGCGATTGCCTTCCAACCATTCCTGCAACTGAGCCTTCCTCCAACTGGTGGCAGGACGCTGTTCGCTTAATCTACTTTGATAACTTGCATTATCTAACACAATTATAGACGGTTTATCCAATTGTTGAACCAAATTTTGTAACCAATCTTCAAACAAATTAGCGTTCATTTCCAAATGATAATCGCCAGACCCCTTTTTGGCTTTAAAGATTCGACTTGCATTGGGTACAAATCCATTGCTCGTCCCAGCATTAATAATAATCCCAAGCAACATGAACTTGTATAAAAAACGTTTAAAAACACAATTAACCATACGTATCAATACGGTATATTTGTGTGTATAAATATACCGGAAAATGTCCGCCCTACATACCATTATTTTTCGTATATTTTAAACGTTGATTTAACTACATCACTATTCGATTAGAAAACATAGCTCATCTTCATTTTCAATAAGAAGATTATATACGTTAATTCTTGGTATAAATCTGATGTTAATATTTCGTTTCATTTTGATGTTTTATATACATTTAATAGGGATGTTAATTTGAGGTAAATAAAATGCTTTTGTTGCACGAATTTTAAACAAGTAAATAGTAGTTTATTTTCTGCTATATAATATCAAAACATAATATAAAAAACAAAACAAAATTATTGTTCTTAAATGCAAATACAACGTAATTCTCTAAAACATTCTAACAAAATAAAAACATTTTATATGAAACAATAACATATGACATGAAAATTAACAAGAGTAAATTTTTATATAAAAGTCCGCCAATTAGCGATCACATATTTTGCTATTTTTGGTAAAATTTTGACTTTAATATAAAACTTTATTTTTCTTTTTTCTGTAACGTATACGTATACCTGGCCTTCGATAGTTTTAGCCAATCTTGGATAGATGATTTAATAATTTTCTCATTTGCATCAGGGCTATCCAGATATGCTAGCTTAATTGCCTCTAAAGTGATTTTTATTAAATACTTGTGGAAGTTTCTTATTAACTTACCCATTATTACAGTACACATTTTTGTGTTTTTGAACGGTCTTTTATCCTTTCCAGACCAATTAAATTTCATCCCAACTTGGTTGGTCAAGAGAAACTTTAACATATTCATAGTAGTGTTCCTCACATTCGACCCCCCAATGGTAGACAGACGTTTTTTCTAAAAACAAACTTCGTTAATTAATTTGACAAAAATATATTAAAAGCATTAATTTATTAATCTATGAAAAATAAATAGATAAGGCATAACACATTTCAAACAGAGAGAAGCAAAACGAATTACCATGTAAGCAAATTTGTCTTCATTTCTTAAAAATTCCTCCACTGCTCGGTATTCTGATTTGTTAGCAACAGGCAATTTAGGAAAATCAGGTGGTCTTTCAATGAGATGATTGTTTTGCATTTGTAGGGTACGTAATATATTGTCCAGAACTATAGAGTGTTGATCTTGAACAGCAATAATTTTTTCTAAACGTCGTAAAAGTATTTCCTGGAAATTTGTTTCTAGAGATTCTAGAGTGGGTGTGTGAAAAGACGAGATTGGTGTGCGTGGTGTTGACACGTAAGTCACGGTAGTATCAAAGGAAATACAAGAATTTTCGTCTGGTTTGGATGTTACCGAGCAGCTTTCCTCTTCGGAAGAAAATTCTTCCTCAAATTCTTGTGTCCTAAAAAAGTACAATAAGTGTTTGTACATTACACTTTCATCAAACTAACATTTGTCTTTTGGACTTACACCCCTCATTGTCAATTTGTGTCTTTCTTTTGTTAGTCTGTTTTGTTAGTTCTGTTAGTTTCCGCACCAAGGGTTCATTGGAAGTACAATCCGAGCTGGTACTTTGCTCGATGATTGTGTTTAAAAAATTATCCGCTTCTGCATAGTCGGCTATAAAAACAAATGTTATCAATTATTATACAAAGCAGTACCTACCAGTCATGAAGCAAACATTTTTAATTTCATATTTTTTTCAATGAGACATGGGTGTTTTTTTATTTCGTATAAAATCTTCAATAACTTTCTTTCCTGTATTAGTTGGCCACCAACATTGCTTTTGTTCTTCGGTCAACCACTCGAAAGGCACCACTGAGCATTCTTTGCCTTGAAATTCAATCACAGCATACATCTTCCTTCTGGAAGGCATGGAAGTTAACGTTACTGAGCAAAATTTTTATATTTTTATAAATTTTGAAAACACAATGAACGTAAACCAAAATTAAATATGAAGAATAGGGGAACAGTAAAAACCGTTTTTATAAGGGAATGCTAGATATTTAGTTGTAATATTAGAAACATTAAAAAAAATTTGGTCCCCCTCACTCTGTGATGATGGGATTCGGGTACCAAATAATCGAAGTCAAATTACGGGGAAGTTCTATTCACACTTTCTTTACACATTGACAATACATTGATGGTGAGGACGATGACTCTTACTCACTATACATTTTATGGCAACTATTTATAACAAACAAATTGAGTTGTATCAGCAGATTTACCTGCAATAACCATTACCATATATGGAAGTATTTCGCTAAGGGTAATGGGTATTGAACTCATTACTCAATTGCGTTCTCAGCAATTGGTAGAGGTAACTGTCCGCTTTGTTGGACTTTAAACAATAGTTTAAATAAGCAAATTTAACATATTAAAATATTTTACCATTACACCTCCCCCGCAAGAGGAAAAAAAAATACAATTTACAATTTTTTTTTTTTATATATATAACTTAACATTACCTAACCCCATCTAAATTGTTCTTAAACTACTTTACAATTTTAATTATTAATTTATACAATCTAACATTATGTACTTAACATTTTACTTAAAATATGGCTTACACTGATTTTTATGTACAATTATTTCCTTATCATTTAAACTTATAACTACATTTGGCGTATTTTCTTTAATTACACAATAAGGTCCTTTAAATAAATGTTGCATCTTATTTTGCACATTATTTTTTACTAAAACTAAATCACCTGTCTTATAACTAATTAATTTAGAAGTATGCTGATCGTATATTTCTTTACGTTTAATCTTTGCATTAACTAATTTTTGACTTGCGTCATGCCATGCTTCTTGCAACCTAAATTTGAGTTCTAAGGGGTAATTATCAAATGTGTATAAAGGATCTACTTTTGCATTGATATTAGACGGTAACCTTGCTATTTGACCAAACACTAACTCATACGGTGTATACTGAGTGGTTGTATGAACCGTTGTATTATAAGCGAAACACCAATAAGGTAACCAAGTGCTCCAAGCATTCAGGTGATGAGCTACTTGCACTCTCAAATATGCACCCAAATGTTTATGATTATTTTCTAAAGCACCTATGGTCTGATGATGATATGCGGTAGACTTTAGTTGTTTGATGTTTAAAATCTTACACGATTCTGAAAAAATTAAGGATAGAAATTCAGTTCCTTGGTCGGTTACAACTTCTGCTGGTATTCCATATCTTAGAATGAAATTATCCACAAAAAAACGAGCTACAGTTATTGCTTCTTTGTTTGGTAAAGGATAAGCTTCTACAAATTTAGACAAGTCGCATTGTATTGTAAGTATATATTTATTATCATTTATATCAGGATCTAATGGTCCCACTAAGTCTAAGAAAATTTTTTGGAAAGCTGACGATGCTGTTGACGTTATAGTTAAGGGTTCTACATGAGGTTTTGCATGTTTATACCGTTGACAGTCGTCGCATTTTTTCACAAACTTTTCGACATCTGTGTGAAGACCTATCCAAAAATAATATTTTTTAATGTTGTTATACATTCTGTTAATACCTGCATGTCCACCTGTCGGTAGCATGTGAAAATCATTTAAAATAAGTTGTCTTGTTGGTAAATCATTAATAGTATTTACGTTTCTTAAAATTGACAATTTTATAGAATTTTCATTAATTATTTTGGAAAACTTACATATTTCTTTAATAAATTTTTCTTTCATTGTACACCTATCGTCTCTTACGATAATTATTTCCGGAATTTTAAATCGTGTACATATATGTTGAAGATCTTTCAACGACGCTCGCAGAGCAGACGCGGAACAAGAACTCCACTCGAAGTAAATTATATGCAACGTTGCATCATATATAAATTGTTTGTTTGAGTACTCGTATTGTTTTCCATTTTGTAATTTTTTGTACATTTGCAAATTTATGGGTCGCAATTCGATTGAATCTTTTGGTCGTCTGAGAAGTTCCACGGTTCCAGGGTGATCAGTCCCGGTTACGTTTTCTTCTTTTGTCTGGTTTTGTGTTTGATTGTCTTTCAATTGTTTTGAACGTGCGCGGGTTAAAATATTTAGTGATTCGGTAACATTTTTTGACATTTCTCGTAAATCATTAATTTTAATTCTTGATAAAGCATCAGCCGTCACGTTTTCCTTTCCTTTGATATACTGAATTTCAAAGTCGTATTCTTCCAAAGTTAAGCGAAATTTAGTTAGTCGACTTGACGGATTTGCCATACCAAATAGATACACTAATGGCCTATGGTCAGTTTGTATAAGAAATTTTCGTCCATACAAATAAGGTCTAAAATGTTTTACGCTCCACACAATCGCTAAAAGTTCTTTTTCAATAGTACAGTAGTTTCGTTCCGCAGGATTTAAAGCTCTGCTTGCGTAAGCTACTGGTTTATCGTTCATATTTGATAGTACTGAGCCAATGGCATTACCCGAAGCATCAGTTTTAAGTATGAAGCAATTGTTTTCTGAAAAATCTGGATATTGAAGTATAGGAGGGTTTACTAAAGCTGATTTTAAGCGTTCAAAGGAGTTTTGACATTCTTTAGTCCATTTAAATTCAATAGATTTCCGTGTTAAATAATTTAGAGGTGCAGCAATATCTGCAAAATTTTGAATAAAATTTCTATAATAATTTGAGAAAGCCACAAATCTTTTTGTTTCCTGTGCATCTTTTGGTACTGGAAACTGCAACATAGTTTGAATTTTTTCCGGATCTGGAGACACACCTGAAGCTGAAATAACGTGTCCTAAATACAAAATTTCTTTCCTCAAAAAATTACATTTACTTGGATTCAATTTTAAATTTACTTCTCTTAATCTTTGCAATACTTGTACAAGATTTTTATTGTGGTTTGATAAACTATTTCCGAATACAATTAAATCATCTAAATAAATGAAACATCTTTCGTAATTTAATCCAGACATTGCAATTGTCATTGTTCGAGAAAAAACATTTGGACTCACTTTCAATCCCATCGGTAATCTTGTCATTTGATATTGTCCTTTATTAGTAGTAAATGCAGTATAGGGACGACAAGAAGGTTCTAGTTCAACTTGATAGTATCCTTGCGATAAATCTAAATGTGAGAAATACATAGCTCCCGACAGAGAATCAAGAATTTCAGCTATGCATGGTAAAGGAAATTTATCTTCTTTTAATCGCGTATTTAGCATTCGATAATCAACCACTACTCTCCATTTACGTTTACCATTATTATCTGGGTTTTTAGGAACCACTAAAAGAGGTGCGGACCACGCGGATCTCGCTGGTTCAATAATTCCATTTTTTAACATTTTTTCAATTTGATTTTCAATTTCTGATTTCTGAGTTTGAGGTAATCTATAAGGTTTCACGTACGTTGGTGTCGCATTATCTTCTACTTGTATCGCGTGTTTATAAACATTTGTTACAGTTAAAGGATCGTCTGGTAAATGAAACACGTCAGCAAATTTTGCTATAATATGATCTACTGCACGTTTTTCTTCTTTGTTTAAATGATCTATTTTAATTAATTCAAGAACTTGTTCTACACGATTTACTGATGTTACACTCTTATTTTCAAAGTTGCATACATGATAATCATTAATGTTCCCGATTTTTGGTTTGAAATTTGTTAATTTTACTTCTTTGTCTGAAATATTTAGTATTCGAACCGGAATATGTCCTAATTTTCCATCTCCAAGACTACCCGCTATGAAAACACCGTTTTCGATTTCTTCTGGTAGAATTAAACACTCGCCCGTTGTTTCTGTTTGACAGTATCTAATTACTTCGCACCGTGGCGGAATTAATATATCTCTAGTACAATTCGATTCTATAGGTAGTATAATTTTTTCACCGTTTACATAAAAAGAGAATGTGAATTTTTCGTAGTCAATTGACGCTCGATGTTTTTCAAAGAAATCTGATCCTAGAATGCCGTGCATATTATTACTAAGTGCTGAGATAATCATAAAATCATGACGTATGCGCTTGTCATTAACCTTCAATGAAATGTACGCTGATCCACTTGACATTGTTGACCCAGATATCCCGCTAATTCTTATTTTGTTCTGTGAATTAATTGTTTGATTTTTACTTAAAAATTTTGAGAAAAAAACACTTATAAAAGCACCTGTATCTAATAGTAATAAAATTTCTTGACAATTGTATATCATTCGAATAAAATTTAGACTATTTAAATTGAAAATAACCTCGTCTTTACTGATTTGGGGCCCGAAAAAACGTTTTTTCTTGATTTACGTTTTGGAATGTTTCACTTGTATCGGTACTTGATGCTGTATATATTTGTGATCGCATGTTTCCACGATTATTTCCACCATTATTATTATTTCGATATGAATTTCCACCTTGTTGATTGAAATTTTTGTACCCGTTTCCCGATTGTTGATTACTTGAAGTGTCATTTCCGCGTTTAAAATTCTTTGACTGTTGACCACCAAAATTATTCTGTTTATAGTGATTATTTCCTGATTGTTGCCTGTTAAAATTTTCGCGTTTATAATTATTATTTCCGGACTGTGAATAATTATTATAATATCGTTGCGAATTATTAGGATTTGAATGGTAGTTTTGCGATGAAAATCTGTTAAATTGTTTTTTAGCGTTTTTATAATGGAACACCGACTCGGTTGTATGATCAAGAACGGTTTCTTCCTTAGCCGCCGCTATCGCATCTTTCAATGAGTCATATTTTCGCGCTTTTATGATAGTGCGTAGCTCACCATTTCGAATACCTCGTGCAAAAACGTCTATAGCTACCTTTTCGTTTTCTCGACGGAACGTTTCCTTTTCGTTCATATTATCTCCCGCTTGTGTCAGTGTTAAATTTGACATTAACTCAGCAATTTTTTCACCAAATTGTTCAATTGATTTATTCCCTTGTTTTGTGGTTTGTAGTTGAGCTGCTAGTGCTGCAGCGGATTGCTTTGGTAAAAAGTTTTTCCTAATATCTGCCAATAAAGACTCGACTGAATTATAATTTGAATTTAAATAAATTTTGTCTTTATGCAGTATACACGCTTTTAACACGTAATTTATAAGTAAAGGTTTGCTGGTGTTGTCTAAGGCTGGATTGTATAGCTCAATCCCTTGAATTAATCGATAGGTACTCTCTACTGTACCATCTAATTTAGGAAGCAAGCTTGACGCCGTTTTAAAACAAAATTTTTCAGTCATTTTGACGCTGTCTGAATTACAATTTGTACGATCAGTATCTTCTTGGCGTTGTGATAAAACAGTGACTATTTCTACAATTTTCCTGTCTATCCGTTCTACAAAATTTTTAACTAACACGTCTTCTTCTTTTGAGACCGATTTTTTCGCAAATTCAGTTACTAACCTTTCTCTATAGTCTTTACACCTTGCGATTTCTTGTAGCTTGCGTTCGGTGACGGACCTATCCTGACGCCTCGCTGTGTTGTCCTTTTTGAGATTTTCCAAAAATGTCCTTAGCTCAGTATTGAATTCCTCAAACTTGTCCAACAACATCACTTTGGCACCAACACATAGCTTTATTTTCTTCTTTTTAGGAGAATTACACTATCTTATTTAATTGCCCATATTTAAAACACCACTTCACTTACACTAACTATAGGTATAATCACTAACTTTATCTTTGTGTTTTAATTGTTGTCAATACTTGCTGTTGACTTCCTTAAGGCTTCTATTTCAAATTCACGCCTGATTTTCGTCCTCTCTGATTTCCTCCATTTCTTAATACCATACCATATAAACCCAGCAATAATTAAAGCGAAAAAGACCACCATCATCCATTCGGTTCTGTTCAGTTTCATGCTCTCCTCCGCTTGGTTTTGTCCCATACCAGCTGCTTCAATGATAATTTGTTCCTTTTTAGACTGTCTGCTTCCACACATTTTTCTTCCGGTTTCTATCTTCTTACGGTCTGTCCAAGGTTTGTTCCGTTGGCAGGATCGCCATGTGATGATGGGATTCGGGTATCAAATAATCGAAGTCAAGTTACGGGGAAGTTCTATTCACACTTTCTTTACACATTTCGGCGTTGACAATACATTACTGGTGAGGACGATGACTCTTACTAACTATACATTTTATGGCAACTATTTATAACAAACAAATTGAGTTGTATCAGCAGATTTACCTGCAATAACCATTACCATATATGGAAGTATTTCGCTAATGGTAATGGGTATTGAACTCATTACTCAATTGCGTTCTCAGCAATTGGTAGAGGTAACTGTCCGCTTTGTTGGACTTTAAACAATAGTTTAAATAAGCAAATTTAATATAATAAGATGTTTTACCATTACACTATGATGGATGGCAAGAGCACACATTTTCAGAGAGACCTGCAATTTATTTCCGCATTAAGGGGACATCTTGCGAAGCAAATTGGGTGAGTGTGCAAAATGTTAGAAATAAAACTCCAATTCTGTATAATATTTTTTCAGACATTTTTTTCTTGTTCTCATTTTGAATGCAGTTCTAATAAAAATATTTGACCCCTATATAAAATTTCTTAGGTAATGTTTACTTTCCCTGGAGGCAACCGGTCATTAGTGAGAGTTATTAATGTACGACTACCACTAAATTCAAACCTTTTTAACGATGCTTTATAAAGTTTATTAATTTTGCAAATTGCTTAACAAAATAAAAAAACAAAAATAAACGCAGTGTACTAAAATAGTATATTATAATACAAGTTTATAAGCAAGCCTATAAAACACGCACGACGAGTTTAAGAGCACGACGCGTCAGCGCTTATAAACGAGTGTTATACGCTATTTTTTATTATACCTATCCATTTACAATCCTTAAGGAGCGTTGAAAAAATGTGAATTTACACAATAAAATTATCAACGGTTGTTTATGAATCGTTGTCGTAGAAACGGTTAGCAATTGTTTGTTTACGTTGTCAAATTTTTTCACGTTTGTAAAAATCCGTTCAGAGAATGAGTGAAGATATTAAAAGGCTAGCAGAACATGCAGAACTGCGATTAATTCTGAATCTACCCGACGCTGAGAAATATACTGGTTGTCATGCTTTCCGACGAACTTCATACGATTATGGCAAACAGTGGTATGAGCATCGATGAGTTGAAACGTCAGGTGGGATGGAAATCTTCGAGTGTGGCTAGTGGCTATAGTGAATAATCCACTTCAAAGAAAATAGTTATTTCCAAACGCATTGCTGGTGTTCTGAACACATCGGTTGCTAAATCAACTTCATCAAGAGCTATGGACGTCCAACAGAAGAATGAAAATGAAAAAGCTTCTACTAGTTATGAATTAGAAGCAACACACAACAGTAACCAGCTTAAAGCGACAGGCTTTGAAATTTCAAACAATAGTAATTGTAATTTTCATGTTTATTTATATTATAAATAAAAATTGGTCATGACATTTCACTAATTCTTGTTACCTAGACAACTTTAAAGCTTTAGTGTTTTAAAGACCCCTTTTTGCACGCTTTTGCATGTTTTAATTTAGAATTATGATGCAGATATAATAAAAAAACTTATTTTACCAAGACCTTTGAGTTCAAACCTGATGGAGCAAAACGGGCTTTCGATTCAGAATCACGAAGCAATTCTAGACCAAAGCTCATTAATATCAATCCACTTTAAAAAGGAAAGATGGCAGCAGCCTCTAGCAATTTTTATCGGAAACAGTTGGCAGAAACAGCAATTGAGAAAATGCGTAGAAGCTAACCGTCCTGCGCAAGTTTGTCAAAACGTGGTCAATCCTTATTTAAATCTCTCTTTTGGAACAAACCTTTAATTAAATCTTAACCAATGTTGTTACATGAAACTTTGACAACGCGTTAACCTCAAAAATCGTTATTCAGTTGTCCCCAAATTTTCTAATTAAAATTAGTTATACAAATTAGGTTGTAAATTGTAAGTTGCAAATCTATGGAATTGCTCGACAATGTTTCGGAAAATCAATTTAATGAGCTGTTAAGCAATGTATAAAACTCATTGCTAGAGTGAGTCTTCTCATAGTATTCTTACATCTTCGAAACTTAACAACTGAAAATTCCCTTCGTATTCTATGTCTTGTAACTTCTAAATTACAAGAGATGATAACGTGTTTAACATCGCGTTAGATTTTGATATGACGTATTACATCAAGAAATCAAAGTATGGATTTGGGAGTTTCAGGCAAAAATGTTCGTTTTTCAAAATTTTCTTTAGTTTTTCTCAAATGTCTTAAGGAAAAGTTACTCTTCGGAGGACTTGTATAGTTCGTCGGGAAGAGTGTTTTAGTATCTTGATTTTGCAAGTCGTTAAGTCCAGACCTGATCGAGCAAAACGGACCTCGGATTCAAAATCTATTTTAGACTTGGTTTTCCACTTCTCCTGTCCAAAAGATTAGTGGCAGCGTTTTTGTCGAACTGATTCTCAAGTAAAATTTTTTATTATCGCTTGTCACCGCAGTCGTTTCCATTTCTTCCGATTAGCAGTTTGTCTCTTGTGAATTTACACTCCTCTAAACTATGGCGCACGAGGCGTTAGAAATGGAAATGAAAGTGATTTCTGATGGGGGAATTTTGGACAAGAATATGGCACAATATCTCAACAACCCGAGATTCTCTGACGTCATTTTTAATGTTGGAGGTGCAAAAATCAACGCCTATAAGGTGAGTTTTTCGCTAGATAATTTTGGGGTATCGAGAGATCAAATAAAACTCGTTCTCAGTTTCCTTTGGAATTCCACAGCGTGTCCTTAATTGCCACTATAAGAGCTGCTAATTTTGAGGTTACAAGCCTTGAAATGCAAATAATAAAAAGTAAGAGCAAAGCAAGGCAATCTGCACCCCTCATAAACCGCCTCCAATGGTATTTATTTTATTTTAGGTTACCTAAAGGAAGTGTTAAGGATCTAGTTGATACCTCTCAATGTAGAAATTATAAATTTCTTTCATTTTTCTCCGACAAAGTAAAATTCAAGTCGAACTTAAAACTTTGAAATTGAACTTTTGACTTTAGAATTAGAAACGCCCAGTTAGTTACCACTCTCGCCAACTGTCACGTTTAAGAAGTTTTGTAGTCGCCAATTTTAGTAACTTTAATGTTTTGTGAATGGATATTATTAGTTAATTAGAAAGCAAATTTAAAAAATCATTCTTTATAGCATGCGAGTTTGCAAATGTTTTAAAAAACAAAAACGCCATTGAGAGACTTTTCAAATGTGACCTTACATTTTATCTACGATTACCAATTCTCAATTTACAATTTAAAAAAGAAGATGAGAAGTCATCAAATCAAATGTCAAAATTTCTACAATAAGTATGGTGACTCTTGAACCAAAATCTGTTTAAAAAACGTCAATTATATTGTGTGATTCATTAAATTTTCATTCGCAGTTGGCTTTGAGAAAAAAATTCATGTCGTAACTAACACCATTGCAGTAGTTTCGACTTAATATTTGCTAGTTATCGAACAAGAAGTCAACGCACGTCCAAAATACACGGCCTACCTAGAATGGAAATTTAATGAATCACACGATATTATCATTATCATAGTCAAAATCACATACTTTTACGCATTCCTTTGATCACTTTTACGCACTTGGGCACCAAGTGAAGATGGCTGGTGGTTTAATTGTGTAGTATCAATTTCGTTCATGACAGCGGCTTTGAGATAATGAAGGTGCGGGATGTAACCCCTAAGGACAGTGCCCGCTTCAGACAATAAATTCCTTTTAGTATATTCCTTTTATTCTCCGCTCGAAATTCAGTTTTAATTCTTTTTGTTTCCTTTCCATTAATTAATATTATTGCACCGTAATTAAACGAGAAAACTTGTTTAATTTCTCTAATTTAATGAAAAGTTAAACTTTTCTCCCAAGAATGTGGCAATATTGAATTACGCCCATCGACTTGGTAATTTCTGAATAATTTCCGACCGAATCTGGGGGTGGGTGGTAGAAAAAAGTTTTACGCCCTTGCAGGGACAATGAAAACGGCTCCCACGCCCCGTCATTAATTTCTAATTATTTTTTACCGGCAGTGACAGAAATCCAGTGAACAATAAAATCGTATAGTGTTCTTTAAGTGTTCTTCAAGTGTCACTTAAAAAGAACTGCTTCTTTCAGGAGCTCGGAATAGCCGCATTTCTTTTCCATTAGCTGTTGAATTATACAATCGAAGAGCTGCTTAAATTTCAATAAGCACACGTGAAAGAGTCGATTTCAAGGAAAAATTGGCGAAAGTTTGATTTTATGCCGGACTTGCTACAAAATGAATGACTGCTACGACGAGGAAATGGTCTGTCTTTTCACTTCTTTGTCGACTTTTCGATGAATTATTGCCTCAGTTATGCTTAATATTTCTAAACAGAATAAAAATAGAGCATTTGGAAAATGAGCTAAAGCCGTAAAGTTGTAATTCCGTGGATTGCGATTTTACTAGCGTTGTAAAAAATAGTATATTATGAAACGCATTTCATAATGAACATTTTGCCGCACGCACGTGTTTAGGAGTAAGTGCGGCAAAATGCATTAAGTGCGGCAAAAGTATCATACGCTATTTTTTCTATTTCGCCCCATTTTAAACGAAAAAACTTGATTTAGAAATCTAAGGAAATTTAGGGTAGTTGGCATTTACAAAATGTTTGGGAAAAAAAATTGAAGTAGCCAAATCCAATTTCAGTCAGTTTGACAGGTGTGACGTTTTGAGGTTACCGGAGCGCAAGGGAGCCAAGAGGGCGAAGATGTTGATCATGATCATGATGGTTCTCTTGCATCCAAAGAGTTTTTCTCCGATGAATTATTAAGCCAAGTACAACAAGAAATAATCGTGTTTTGAGCGATTTATCATGGTTTATCAAAACCAAAATCTAAATTGTCAATGTTGACGGCAGGTTGACGGTTTGCCCGCTGCAAACCTAAGAAAAATAAATGCCCCTGGAAATATTGGCACGGGATTGGTCCATTACGACACTCAAACGCGTATCAAAATATCTTTATTATGAACGCGAAATAGAAAAATACCATTATAATTCTCCAGATTATTCCCACAGGAATTTATGCCGTTTCGTCATGGATCCGCTTAGGATGATGCTCGATGCAATATTTTAAATGCAAAATTCTCTGAATTTCTTTCGTTTTGTTGTTAAAAAACCCCACATTCTAGAAGCGTGACTGTAAACTGGCTGTCTCAAATTACCCCCGCCGCTACAAGTCTCAGGAAATCTGTTATTTATATTTAAATCGCCCCAATGTCAGTCTGAATTCAATTTCGTCGGTTTGATAATTTCGATTTAGTCCCGCACGCTTCTTCATCGATTGTTGGTGCAAACAGGGAAATAAGAGAGCAATTGACGTTCGATGTGTAAATCTGTCGACATTTCGCCATCGAGATTTTTAATTAGGACCGCCGTTAATTTTATGTGAAACGCGAATAACGAGAGAAGAACGCGAGTGGCTCCGAGCTATCTCTTGGGAATCGACCAAACCGGGCTCTTAATAGAAAACCGTAGTTTGAGATTCGCGTGTAACGATAGCCATTTACGCTAATTGCGTTCGGAAGAAAGAACTTGGAAGGATAAAGGGAACGTCGAAGCGGTGGTCGGACATTTTTACTGCCCATAAAAAGACCAACAGACGCGAAACGGAAATATGGGGACATACAGAGATGTGGGGTAGTTAAATTTTTGCAGAGTGCTCGAAAGGGTCATCGGGCTCAAATATGCAGGAGGCTCTACCTAAGGTTCTGATTTTTCAGCTCCTTCAAGGTCTTTCAGTCGTCTTGAATTTTTTTAGGTTTTCCAATCTTTATTTTCAATATTTTCAAGACTTTTGAGGTTCTTTAAATGTTGTTTCGAATTTTAAGATTTTTAAATCCTTCGTGTTTCTTTCATTCATCAAATTCATTCAATTTTTGAAAACTTTTTCGGCTCCTTAAGTTTCTTTCGTTAAATTTGACTTGAGACTTTTGAATTTTCTTCAGTCCGGATTTTTCACTTTTATTTTTTAGTTTTAGAAAGAAAATTCCTTTTGATTTCTTTGAGTTCTCTAGAGTTTAGAGTTTCTATAATTTTTTCAATTCTGAGGATTCTTTTGGCTCCTAATTTGTCGGATGCTTTGAATTTTTTCTTGCCTTGGATTCTTTTCAATTTTTTCTATTATATTCATATTCTTCTTGTGATTCGTTTTGATTGCTAGAATTTTTAGCTTCTGTGGTCTTAAATTTTTTCGATTCTTTAAATTCTGTTTCTTAAATCTTCCAATTCTACCGAGTTCTCTTTTCTTTATGTTTCTGTCTCCAAAGTCTTGAAATTTGTGAGATTGGATTGCTTCAAATTCTTTAGAATTTAAAGTTTCTAAAATCCTTCGCATATTTCTTGTTCTTCAACTTCATCGATTTCTGCCCTTCCTATGCTTTTTCCCATTTTTTCTATTTTGGGTTTTTGTTCTAAATCATATACTTTCTACTATTTTTTTTGGATTATATTTAGATTTATGAAAGAAAATGTCCTGTTATTTTTTCTGGAGTTTGGAATCTTTTTTGAAATATTTGTTTTAATTCTTTAGGACTATTATAGTCCGAAGTTAAAAATAACAGCTTCTCTAAATGTCATTCTTTTAACGTCACAAGTTTTAATATAAAAAATCCAAATTTTGGCTCGCCTCAAAACAAAAATTCCAAAATTTTGTTCTTCTGCTCTATAATTGTGTGCTTTAATCCAATTGAAAAAAAAAACAAAAATAGTAACTTACAAATGGCTCTAAAATTATGCAAATTATAGTCTTTAGAACCAAAATTTAAAAAAAAAATGCAACTCTTGAAAGTAAATATTTCCAAATCTTGTTCTTTTTGATACATAATTTTGTATTTTGGCACAAATGAAAAACAAGTTAAGAATATCAACTCCTCTAAATGTCAATTTTCTACCGTTAAAAGAGCCAAAAATACAAATTTTAATATAACCAAAAATCGAAATTTTGGCTTGCCATAAAAAAAATTCCAAAATTTTGTTCTTTTGCTTTATCATTGTGTGCTTTGGTCTAATTGAAAAATAAGTCGAGCCTGATTTCATCTCGCCAAATATTAAGCATATGGCATTAAAATTACGATAATCACAAGCGTTATAATCAAAATTTTGTAAAATTTTGCAACCTCTCAAAAATAAAAATTCATAATACTTGTCTTTTTTGTTCTATACTTTCGTCTCTTGGCACAGATGAAAAACAGGTTAAGAATGCAAACTCCTCTATATATCATTGTTATTCTAACGTGAAAAATGCCCAAAATAAAAAAATCTAAAATTTTGGTGTTCTGTTCTATCATTCTGTGCTTTGATCCAGTTGAAAAGGTCATTTTGGGCTACTTTAATTTTCTTCTTGCGATTTGAATTACATATTGTAAATTTCTTTTCACAATCATTCAAAAGGTTTTTTTTTCAGTTTTTTGTTTCTTTGGAAGTTTGAAATAACAATAAAAAACTGTAAATAGTTGTTAACTGAGGATTAAATTGAGAATTTCGCTTGTTTTTAGTTCTTAACTCCGAAATCTTCTATTGAGGTTTCTAAACTCTCAAATTTCTGATGAACTCCGAATTGCGAACCAAAATTATTTTAGTTTGAAGTGCACACATGAGGGGAATGGCAAAAAATCGGGTTCATCGATCTTTCTCCTTTTGTTTTCCATTCGCCCCTCTCGAAACTTCTTCTTTTTCTCGTCCACCTCTCGTATGAAAGCGCAACAACCACTCATCTCGTGCCAAGCGGCTATTCCAAGCCAAACTGAAAGACTTGCTGTGGACTCGGCTAGCAAAAAGTAATCTCCCAACTGCTGCTCATTTCGGATGCGGTTACACGATTCAGTCGAATGAATGGAGATCAGTATCGCGTGTTGCACGCACCTTGCCTTCTTATGAACTCCCAACACACTTCTGCATAAACCTCATCCATCCGTGGATCAAACCGTGGCATAGCATGACATTACCTCTAAAATGGGAGATTGTTGCGTTTTCTATTTTGATGGAAACTGAAATTGATACAAGATTTATGTGATGCTATCAAAACAAAGTTCAGTGAAGACTTATAAATGGTAATTTCCAATTTTGCTTCTTGAATAAAAAATTTCCATGATTTTCTTCCTCTCCATTTCAATTATAAATCATCTGCTAATCGCATAATAATACACTTTCGTTGCACTTTGTGGTCTGTGGTTGATTTTCATATCTCGCTTCTCAATTCCTCCACAGACGACGACTTAGTTCAGAAACATGCCAGTTGTAATATCCCATCGATATATACAGTATGATCCAAAACACTTTTGCTCAGCCCTTCTCTGAAAAACAAAAAACATGGAAAACGTAAGTCCTAGTTGAAACAAGCTGCAACTGTCAACATGATTATCGGTAGTAAATTTTTAGATAATAATTCAGATTGGTTTGGAGCAATTTGAGTTCTTGGTGGACGTCTGCACTCTTTGACATGTAGAGGCCAAAGTTTGAGGTTATGTTACATAATGTTACATATTTTCAAAAAAAAAATTGAGGTTGTATCAAAAACAAAATTTCACTCCGACATGACTTCTATGTTAGTCTCTCTCTTTCATGACCTACCCTAAACAAAATTTTTGTCTTACTAATCAGCTGCCACTGCTCTTAGTGACCGGTTTTCTTCAAATTTTGCAATGGGTCTTGGTTTTTCGACTACAGTTCAATGTCTAGCCGATTTTAACGATTAATTAAATAACAATTAGAAGTGCGCCTATGATTTAAAGTGAAAATTAAGCTAGCAAATTTTGCCGTACACATTTCGTTGTCGTCAACAGTACGGCATTGCATTATGTTTACAATTGATCATCAAACAAAAATGTAACAAATTAAAGCTATAAATTAAATGTGAAAGATGCAGTAAGTTCTCCATAGGGCATGCATACAAATTAAGAATGCAGTAACTCCACACATATTTATTTAATTTAACATAACTGATCAAATAAATGACATACATTTTGTAACAAATTTAATAAAATCATAATGATAAACAGAAACAAGTTACAACAAAAAATACATACAACTGTTAGTTATCATTTTTCACTTGTGCGAAGCTCAACCGCTGAATTATTAATAGGTCTTTGTTGCCAAAATGTTTGTCTATTTTCAGCAAAAATTCATCTTAATTCCTTCCTCTCTTCATTAATTCTCCCAGAATTTGATCTGAACCAATCATAGAAGTCTTCTATTTTCATTACTTTAACCGCTACTTTTCCAGAATTTGAAGTCTATACACAATCTACAATACCATTAAAGTTGTAAACTTTCAAAGGATAATTCCACTTGGTGGTGAAAACTGTCAGCAGACATAAAATAATGTTCTGGTTCAAAATAACGCATAATAATCAATTTAGCCCTTATTTATTTCCTTCGGATTGTAACTGTGGAAGGAAACCAAAATTTGATTTACCACATTTATACATATACCTAGAATATTAATTTATAAGCGCTAATTTCGGAACCTCATTTTACATTTTCCGAAATTTATTGATTCAGTTTTTTTATAATTACATTTTACATTTCACTTAATTTAATTTAATAAATAAATCTCGTTAAACTGAAGGAAAAGAAATCAACGCTTTCTGAAATTATAAAAATTGATATTTTCTGGAATTTTTTAAAAACATGTAAGGCATAATTTCCAGAATGTTGGTATGTTTACTTGGAGGGGCATTATTTCGAGAGTGTCGGTATTTTACATAGATGAGGATAATTTCCAGAACCCACGTGAGTGAGGTGATTTCGCAAATTTCTGGAAATTATGCCCCTTCAAATAAATAAACCAGCGTTTTGAAAAATGATGCCTATCCAAAATGCAACTTGAAAATTATGTCCCTTCAAGTAAACATACCGACATAATGGAAAATACGCCAATCGAGAACGGCTACGCGCAGGACACTTATTTTCCACCTTCGGTTCCAGAGGCCAATTTCTTGATTTAAACCACACATTCAACACAAGAGTCTTTGAGTCTTTCATTAAAACATTTATAGACTCCCAGTTATGTCATTATGTCAGTTATGTCAGTTGTGACAAATTTAATAGTTTCTACAAACATTTGGTCCAAAATAATTGATAGTGGTCAACCACTTGACATAATTTACCTACATTTTAGTAAAGCTTTCGATGGTTACTTGCTAAGATGGATTGAAGCTTTTTTAACAAATCGAAAATTCTGTGTTAAAGTTGGAAAAAGTTTTTCTACTTACAAATCTGTCTTGAGTGGTGTTCCGCAGGGTTCCGTTTTAGGACCAATTTTGTTTATATTTTACACTAGAGACTTACTCATTGAGCTTGATAAATGTTATTCGGCTTATGCAGATGACATTAAGTTATTTGCAAATCCATTGGAAATTAAATTGCAAAATAAATTATCTCTTATTGAAAACTGGGGTCAAATTTGGAAAAGTAGACTATAAAATGTTATTTCTGGACCAGGGCATTTGGCGTCTTAAAAATCACGGCAAAATCCTACAAATTTAGCTGTTTTCTCAAAAGTCAACAACCAAAAAAGGCAAGAAGCATTAATTTTTATCCACCCCAAAAGTACCCAAATATCTGTAGACCACCAAAAATTGGGCACATGAAAAAAACCGTTAAAATCTCCCAAAATAATGCAAAATCATCTCAAGAGCACTCTGAAAAACTTTCCAAATCCGTTGTTTTTAGACATTCCAAATGGCTTTGTATTTCTGGACCAGACCAATTGGCGCATGCAAAAAAAAGTAAAAACATTACCAAATCAAAGAGGTATATTTGGCGCCTTACAAAACAAGGCAGGATCCTAAAAATTTATGTTTTCCCAAAAGTTAACAACCGAAAAAGACATAAAATCCTTCAAAAATCATAGTTTTTAATACGACCAAAAAATACTCAAAAGTTTCTTTTCTTGTTGTAAATCAATAGCCAATCAGAAATTGGGCACATGAGAAAACTGTTGAAAATCATCCAAAATCAAACCTAATTACGTTAAAAGCACCCAAAAAACCTTACAGAATTCCTTGTTTTGAGTCACCCCCAAATGTCTTTACTTCTGGACCATGGCGTTTGGCGCATGCGAAAAATTCACCGGTCGGAATGGCGACTGGTAAAAATATTAGACAAATAAGAGCTCTTGTTTTTAAATACCTCAAAATAGATTTTATTTTCTGAACCAAGTATTACGCTTCCCATCTACGATTATGCACATTGTTAATATTAGTTAATAAAAATCTGCCATCTAGCAGAGAAAAAGAGAATAAAGTCTTCCTGTCTGCGACTCACAGATCGTTAAACCTAGCTTAATTGTCTATGCTGTGACTAAACATAAGGCCCTTTAAATTTTTTTTGAATTTCGCTTCGCTCATGAGGGCTTCGCCCGAATTTTTGGATACGTTTTGAATTTTTTGATTCGTTTTGAAATTCAGGCGAAGCCCTCATGAGCGTCCACACAGTGGACTAGTGCGTAGCATGCGGAGCGAATTTTATTTTACAACTAGAAATTTTTATTTTAGAATATATTCTATCGCTATGAAAAAGATTTTGCGCTTTATCAAGATTTGAACACGCAACAAATGAGCGCACATGGTTAAAGTGCGACGCTTAAACTTCTGCGCTAACACGGTTCTGTTTTATCAGCACGCCTATAATGGATTTTATACAAACGGTTTCGGATTGAATGTATTACGTTTATGCTAATTTTCTTATTAATTAACAAAATAAAATTTGCTTCACATGCTACGCACTAGTCCACTGTGTGGACGCTCATGAGGTCTTTGTCCGAATTTAATTATAGCGTACATAACAATTGTATCTAAATTTATTTATTACGCTCGATCGTCCAGCGTTTAAATTTAATAACGAATTTTGACTTTTGAGCGTTTTCATTAAACATGTAAGAGGAAACTCTTACCAATAATAAAACGTGAGTTTTTGCAACAAATTTTACTAACAACAAAAAGAATAACAGTAAATGGAAAAGTATCGACTGAACGAAAGCGGGCGATGAACTGAACTCCTTAGATGAAGGAGTAAATAGATAGCCCACTCTATAGTAAACTTTTGGAAATGACGCGCCGGAGCTACATCTATAAAAAAAAGTCACAGAAGTTTTACACATTAGTCCAGACACAAACCAGTTAAAAAGATAGGACTCAAACCAATTCAGGGCGCAAACCCTTACGGATCCATTTATACTGGTTTGTGCACAAGATATTGTTTAATGTAGGGATTAAAAAAAAACGATTTTAATTTAACATATTTATTAAGTATTATACACGGTGTCTCGCATAAGGTTAGCTTCCTTAAACATAGAGAAAGTTGAAGGGTTTAGGATTAAAAAACTCTAATGGCAAATTGCGTTTTGAAGACATTTATAAAAAGCACTCCAAAAAGTACAACTTTTGGGAACCTCTCTGTAATAATGAAATTCATCCTTGGACATTTACTAATTTTGTATCTATGGTTATAAGGTATTGTTGGATCTGTCAGCAAAATTTGGGTCGTTTTGTGCTTTTTTTAAGCAGCCACTCGCAAAATTGAACCCTTTTAGGGTAATCTTCTAGTTCCAAAGCTTGCACACGAGAGTAATGAAACGGATGGAGTTGTTGCTCTCAGATAATACGCCATGCAGTTGTTCGCGAAACGTTTGCAATTCGCCTTTCGGTTTCACGAGTGCTGATCACTGCTTCTTCTTCAACAAGTTGAAGTATTGCATCTTCTGCTTCCAAAACTTCAAGCATATGATAGGTTTCCCGATGGCGCGATGGTAATATCGTACCTGTAGTACGTAGACGATTCAATGCGTATCTCTGTGGAGAGCCACTCTTTCAGGAAAACGCTGATTGTACAGGCGGGCGCGGGCGGTTTTAGCAGCATTACATCTGCATTCTCCATATAACAGAAGCATATCAGAATATTTCGCAGCAGAAAACATTTTTAAATTTGTGACAAAAGTCAAAATTGACAATTTAGTGTTGCTATAGAAAATTAACGGTCTCATTGTAGTTGCTTAAGGGGATATCTAACAAACTGTAACGGTAAATTCTGCTTCAAAATTCTGTGTAAAGGAAAAATTATATGAAACATTTTAAACATCCAAACGTCAAATGTAGCATCTCCCTTCAACCCTCATTATTTGTAAACGGCACTCTTTTAGTGAGTTACCCATGGTCAGTCCGCTTACTACGGTAATAAAACCATAAATAAAAACTACTTCTTAAAACCCCAGCCCGAGTGGTTTAGATTATTATTACCATCATCTTGTGGTCAGGACAATAGCTAATAGTTTTGACTGCACTGATGGCCAAATTATTATTGCCCATGGCCAGTAAATCTTAAATACTTTGATAGTTGAGTCCGATACTTTACAAATTACACCCATGAAACGTAGTAATTACAATATCTCATTATTATTATTTAATGTTTATCTTCATAAATAAATTAAATTTTTCCCGAAAAGGTGGGGTTTGTGTAATTGCAAAAATTGAAGAATTAATAGATGAACTGAGATCTTCGAATTTTGTCCAAGATTTTTGTAAATGTAACAAAAAATAGTGAACATAATTAGAAATAATTAAATTATAAATAATATGTAATTATATTCTGTTGTTTTAGTGATTGATCTATCTTTTAAAACCTTTAAATTACCAGAAATTTTTCAGTCTTTTCACCACCCCAAAGTCATAATTTTGACAACAAGACGTTATACTACTGTCTGGTTGTTCTCAAAATACGTATGTGTGAATTTTGAAAAGTCTACGCATGTGAAATGCTAATAATTATTTCGCTTTCTGCCAAGTTTTCGTATTTAATTAATCAAAAATCATAAAATATTCACTTTACAAAAATTATATACAGCATTTAACATAGTGCACGTTAAACAGATTCATATGCAAAAAACAGAAACCAATTTACTCAAGTAGTTTTAGAGTAATCGTGTTTGGAAAAATACATTGAATTTGTCTTATATTGAAATTTGTTCGAGATCTTAAAAAATAAAGATAAAGGCAAATATTTATCACCTAAACTATTCTAAAACAATTTAAAATCCTAATTCATCAGATACAAAGTTCACAATTTTGAAATGATTGTCCTCAAAGCTACGTTCAGTTTGAATGAAAGAGAAAAATCTTGTTTCAGGCAAATTTAAGATTTTGTGTGTTTATGGAAAAGCTTCAGTAGGGAGAATGCAAAAAATGTAACCTATATGTTTTTGTACCAAATTTTGTAGAATATTGTTCAAATAACGCAGTGGTGCAAAAAATTTTGAAAAATACATGACGGTTTTGGCAAAATTGGCTAAAGAAATTTAAATATTCAGGCGGGAGCTGAAACACTTTTTCATTGGTTTGACGTCAGATCTCAGCTACGCGCTCCGCCTACTGATAGAATTCCGTATGCAGAACATTTGTTTAACACCAGCGTTGCAATTTATGGTTGTTTTTGCAAAAGAATTTATACACAATGGAAACGGGATTTCAAAAAGCCGACACACAAAATTTGAGACACGTAGATGTGCAAATGATATGGGATTTTTTATCAAGAAATCCTAACTTTGCGGTGAAAGTGTCGCGGTAACTACATCTTTCTTTAACTTGATATGTCAGTTTACAATGAATGTTTGGGTTTTTATTATTCAAGAGATATACAATTATAATTATTATGTTGATGTTTCTTATTCAACCGGTATACTTTCAAACGTTTATTCACATTTTTGCTTTGCATCATTCTCGGTCGGCGGGCGCATTTATCGCATTTACCGCATTTAACGATAATTTCTACGAATACACAATCAGATTTATTATATCTTTCTCTCTCTTAACATCTTTGTAGAAAAAATATGGTTTTTACATTTTGATCTATTCTGATTTGATTGAATTTTATTTATGTACCTACGATATAATAACCATCTATTATTTTCTATATTCGGAAATAATTATTATGAAGAATACGCTCTCCGTATTCGCAAGAAAATTTATAATTCAATAATTTGGTAGAAATTAAATAGGTGGTTTACTGTATTGGATTTTTTATAATCAGACCAAATTAATAACAATAACTGATCCAAAGCTTTTGTTGTTTTTTTAATTTTTAATTTCTATACAATCCACTATACAGTATGTCCCCGGATTGAGTTCACAAGAGAGAAAAAAAAAAGTTATTTTCCATTTTACAAAAAAATGACAATGGAATAACATTTTTGCTTAAATCAAAACAGATAAATCTGCAATTAAAATTTCAAAATTATTAGTTTGTACTCTTAAAATCAATGTTTTCATATTTTTATTTATTGAATTTTCTAATCGTAAGTACTTAATAGTAGGCTGTGAATTCAAAATATCAAATAGTGCATTAAAGATTAAACGAAAATTTACTCAATAATGGGTAAGTATTTAAAACTCGGATAATAAATGCAGTTGCATCCGATAAAATTCGAAACAGTCGAATTACGAGTTAGAATTATTGAACTATGTGCTGAAAGAGGTGTGGGTTAATCAAATATTGGTTTAAATTAAGGAATAAATTTTATTCTTTTGGCATTTGTTGCATAATTAAAAATAAAAAAGTTCTTTGTTAGTTTTTGGTTTTTACGATTTTAGAAACACATTCTGATAAGTTTTGATTTAAGCAAAAACTATTTATTCCGTGATTTATGCGTAAAATTAAAAATAAAGTTTTTTTTCCTTTTGCAAATTCAATCCGGGGACATACTAGATAGACTACTCTATAGAATAAAAGTCGCAACTAAATTGGTAAATTTCTTCGAATAGTTTTTTCGTTAGACCAAAGGATTTTTTTATTAAAACCCCCAACACTTCAACTCTTTGAGAAAAGGTACAATTGGCAGTTGTTTCGGATATAACAAAAGTCTTCAGTTTAAGCAAAAAATTCATTGTTTTTAAGTTTGTATAAAGCACTTTAATAAATAAAGTCAGTGTATGTAGCATGTGGACTAGAGATAAAGTCAATCAAAAAATGTAATACCTGCATGTATCATGGGTAACAACATAATTAATTTCAATAAATTTAAAATATTACACTTTATAGAAACATCAGACATTAAACATCACGCGGCCGAAAAGCATTTTTTTTCTTCTTATTGTCTTAAGGAACTGTTTTCGGGTGCATTAATACTAGCCCTTTCACATTCTGGCACAAAACACCTTTGTTTTGACCCCATTTTCAATTATAAAGACGGCAATCGAATTAGAGTAATACAAACGCACGGCTCTGCTAAGAGCGAAGCTGAGATGTGACGTCACAAAGCTAGCCTCGCTGATAGGTATGTTTTCCAATCTCGCTCGAATCGGACTTTTAAAAACGCTTAAAAAATTATAAACAATTTTTTTGCAATTTTTCTATTAGCAACATCATATTATACGACATGAAAACTATCGATTTTCATCAAAATTCAAAAATGTGCATTCTCCCCGTTGTAAACTATCCCTTCGGCTATAAAATTGATTTATGGTACCCGCATTTCTACCTACCAGACAGACCTCTCTGGTACAGAGAAAAGAGATGTCACTGCTAGACAAGGATAACATGCTTCGAATATGAAATTTTCCAAACACGATTTCTCAAAAACTATTAACTTTAAAAAAAATCGGTTTGGTCGACATTATGTAAAATTAGTCTACGCATGTGGAGTGCTAAAAATTATTTCGCTTTTAGCCAAGTTTTCATATTTAATTAATCAAAAAGTCATTAAAGAATCATTTTACAAAAATTATATATAGCATTCAACATAGTGCACGTTGAACAGATTCATATGCAAAAAACAGAAAGCAATTTACTCAAATAGTTTTCGAGTAATCGTGTTTGGAAAAATACATTGAATTTGCCCTATACTGAAATTTGTTCGATATCCCCTTAAATCAAAAAGTTGATTAACATTTTTATACGTAACTCCAAAATAATTTCTTTTTTCCGCTTTTGTTTGGCGTTTTTTGTTTTCATGTTTACAAACTTCATTGTTGCTAACAGCAATTTTTTTTTGATGTTTTTGAAAGTATCAGTTTTTTTTTATTTTTTTGCTGTACTTTTAGAAATGTTGACAAAGACATCGTTTCACATATTTTCACAATCCATCAGCCTATGAATGCAAAAACGAAAGTGTTTATTAATGTTTACTGTTTTTTTAATATCGTGAAAGTGTTTAACAACAAATTGACTGTTGTTTATGCAGAAGCCGAAGAAACCATAATTAACTTCAACCCGAGGCCTGGAACTAGTAAAGATCCAGAACCAGTATAGTGTATAACAAGCAAAGGCCCAAGATAAGGCAGATATGCATCACGTGACACCACCAACTACTTCTTAAAGAAGATCGTCCTTTGAAGATTTTTATCCAACACCAAAATTAACTTAACAACCGCGACCTAACAAAAGGAAGAAAAAGTCTGAAATATTAACATCTTCCTTATTGAAGGAATTTTTGGAAATGTAGAAAGAAAAGAAAGAAAAAAAGAGAATAAATGAAGTTACAAGAAATTTGTCTCGAAAAACAAAAACAGCGAAAAAAGTCCAAACAACATGAAGAGCATATAAAAAAGAAATATATTCATTGAATGGGGAAACTGGGGCAGATGAACTTTGGTAACGGTGCAGATCAAGTGGTACTTGGTAATAATAATTCTGCCGTTTATCTCAGATTTAAAGCGAATAGAACTTTTTTTTTCGTTTTCTTTACTTATGGCTTATGCCAGCAAATAAAGTTTTGTATGCAATTCAGATCGTATCAAGTCACTATGGTTCACGTCGCGACTCCATAATGACCATAATGTCTGCCGGTACGATCCTTATAACCAAAGACCCTATATCAATAGGTCTGAGCGAATCCACCAATCGCGTTTCCATGTTGATGACGTCAAAACGGTTCGCTTTTTGGCGCGAAGTTTGAATACATCGGTCTGTAAGCAAACTGCAGTTTTGCATGTATGTATTTTCACTTTAACACTCAATTCCCAATCGCAGCTTGACCCAAGTGCCTCTAAAGAGAATAGTAATTAGCACTTGGGGAACCAGTATCAAGACGAAAATGCTTTCAAACGTAAGATCGGAAGCTGCACTGTCAGAAAAGTTTGGTTTTAACTTACCATTTGCTTCCACAACCACGTAAGGAACACCAAGAAAACCACAAGATTTCACACATTTTGAAATGGTTTGCCATGTAGTAGCAATTTCTCAGGAAATGATGAGAAACACAAAACTTTCTGACAGTACAACTTCCGATCTTTCATTGAAAAATGTTTTTGTGACCGAATTACTTGTGTCCCAGGGCTGAGAGTCTGGGATATTTCTGATGTATTTTGCTACAAATAGGGGGTAAATACCATGATAATAAGCAGGAATAGGAGCCAAAAAGAGACTGAATTTTTTTTTGGGTTGAAGACTAATCATACAAGTGCTCTCTGGAGGAACCCTGTCGAATTAAATGACACGAACCGTTATGACGTCACATCCCCTCTCACCCCCCGTAACAGCACCCTCCTATACTTGGCAATTCGCTCTGACCTATAGATTTAGGGGCTTTGCCTTATAACATACATAACTATTAGAAACTTCCCCACCAAGGGACTGAACGCACTTGTTAGTAACCTAAATAACAAAAAAGCCCCCGGAGTGGATGATCTGAAAACAAGCGTAATAAAAAGATCCACCCAAGTGTGGGACCGTTTGTTCTGCATGTTTGAAATTCCTGCCTAAAAACCGCTTATTTTCCTAAATTCTTCCTCTAAAGTAAGAGAAAATTTTTGAAAAGATCATAAGACAACGACTATAACTTCAATCAAGAATTTTTCTCCCAAAACAATTTGGATTCTGTCCTGGGAAATCATGGACGGATGCAATGAGTTTCTATCTTGCTAAGTTTAAAGTCCAATCAAAAGTACATTTCGTCCAACTTCGTTGACTTCAGTGTGCATTTGATATTGTTTAGTGGCCGGTGGTAACCAAGTCCTTGATAAAGAAGGAAGTTTCCGATCACCTTAGAGAATTAATTAAAGACTAAGTGTTTGATCGAGCGTCACTTTTAGTGATGGTGATCTCTCGTTGTAGACTGCTTCAAATTTAAACAAATGTGATGCAGTGCAAAATCAAATTGGTCTCTATTGAGTCTAAAAAGCCTCAAATTTTGGATTAACCTTAAGGTATTTTAACTATATTATACTTATACATAATTGTTTCGGTTTTTGGGTTTGGACAAGCTTCCTTACATTTCGGATGCCACAGCACTTCTCCCTAGCGCTTTGCTCTGCAGAAGACCTCAGAGCGGGGCGCAGAATAGCAGGGAATTTCCGGTAAGACGACAATTATGATCATCATAAGTAACATCAACTTTTTAGGAAAAAAAATGGAAAAGTCCAGCCATTACAGCGTCTAGGTCAACGAATGGGAGAATTCCTAAAGAATATTCGCATTGGAAACCATTCCATTGTCTTACCATCGCCATCTTACCCTCTGTTCCCTTACAAAATACTCCTAGTTTACTTCCGCACGACCAAAAACAGGATAAGAATATTTTTTGCTCCACAATTAATTGTCTTAGTTTAAAAGATGTCAAGCTTTAAACATTTTGGAACCAAAAATTTACCATCAGAAACTTTTAAGGGTTCTAATACAGTTATTTGTTTGAAAAATTCACACTATGGGGGGTGAAATTAGATAGGTTTAAATCTTTCCTTGTTTCTTTCACAGGGTTGCGAGTCCATTGCCGAATTTTTAAAAGAAACTCCTTTTACTCTACCTTCTCTACCGCCGCCGCTAAGAAAAATTGAATCACTTCTCGGGGAAAAAATATATCGGTTAATAAATCGGTTTAAATCTATTATAAAACGATGGCATAGAATCCTACATTCATCGATTCTTATATTTTCTCGTTAATATTTTGATAAGTGCAGACATTTTCGTATAATTGATGATGCTATAAATTACAAGCAACTTGCTTTAAAGTAGATTTTTTTTTTGAAATTCCGATGCGTCGACACTTTTAGAAATTTTGAATCATTTCCTGACTATCATATAGCACATGGCTCATATTACTAGTGTCGTAAATTTACAAGTTAAAAATTGTCTATTCATGTAATATTTATGTTTGCAAAAACTTTGGAATTTAAAAATCTATGCTTTTGTGTTTGTATGTATAACATGAAAACATCAAGAAACAAGGAAACTATAATTTGTTTCTGCTAGGGATCACAATAACTTGTCAATAATCTGTCGGTGTGTTAGTAAAATAAATAAATAAGTAAAAAGTTTTACAAACAGAAAAGTTAAAAAGCAACAAAAGACAAAATCTTTGAAAAGGATCTCTTAGAATAAGGGGACCTCTCAAATGTTATCGTTTTAATATGAAACACATAAAAACCAGTTTAATTTTAAAAATAGAAAAAGTCAATCAATTCCATCTAAAATAAGAGATTACGTTATTACATGAAAAGATGTTGATTCATCTTTTAACAGCAGAATTCTGACAGGGTTTATCTGAAATCATGGATGTAAGAATGCTTTCATAAAAGTTAGAAAAAAATGAACAAAACATCTCTTAAAACATAATGTAATATTTTCAGAAAATTTTATAAAGCCACATATATTTCAAAGGTTTTCCAACAAAAAAGAATTAACTGACCAATCAAGCAATGTACAAGAATGGTATCAATCAAATGTTCTTTACAAAATTTTTAATAAACTTGAAGGACTCGCTCAAAAAGATTCAGGATTTTAGGTTTAAAATTTCATGTTAACCAACATGATCTCCTCAAATTTGGTTATTCTATATTTGTTAAAAGACCAAATTTTATAAAAGACGAGCTGTCATTAATGTTTACAACAAATATCCAAAAAGTAATCACTTTTTACATACATGTACATTTTTTTGGTTCTATGACCGCGGTCATGAAAAATGCAAGCTTGCACATCCAGGAAAGTTCATTGAAATACTCGGTCTCTGATTTTGATGCAATCATTTGATATGTAGATATTTTCTCTGAGCACTGACTTGTCCTGCAAAAAAAAATGCAAGCTCGATAATTTTTTCAATTGTGCATTGAACTTTCCACTTCCTTTGTATCCGTCTAAAGTGGGGACACAAATTTTGCAAAATCAACAATTTTTTTATTAAAAAAAATTCTAATGCAAATTATTCATTTTGAAATTTGTGACAAGTGACAGTTCAGAGAAGGCAACCATCAATAAATTTAATTTAAACATGAACAAATCATCTCCCGTGAGTATAATAATCGTACTACATAGATAAGTATTGAGAATTACAAGTTGATTTTATTTTTACAGTTTGCCTGTATTTTATGTACTTGTTTCCTTTTTCCAGATCATCATCATACATAGTGACAATGAAGATAAATCCTCAATAAATATTCTAGAGGATATTTTATTCAAAGTAAGTAAATTATGAGATTTTTTAATACTATAACAATTAATAATATTTGATTTTATTTCAGAAAGCAGATGGAGTGAGTGTCAGTGGGAAGGCGAAATCCCAAGAAGAGGACGAAATATCATCTGTGAATACATATACTTAATTCATTCTCACATAGTTTTTCTTTGCCAATTTTAATTTTTATTTATAATTTTTTGTTTATCTTGCAGGTTAGCAAGACCGTCGATGATTTCGTCAGATGTCTGGAGCCTCCTGGTGTGCCACCACCCATGCGAAGGCTGAATCCGTTGTCATCAGTTTCGACAACTTCAAGGGGTGGAAAAGACCTAAGCGTTCTTAAAGACTGCTTAGGTGAAAAACCTCTGAATCTTTCCTCCTAAAGCTCCGGTGTGGAAAATGATGAGACAGAAGATTCCACAGCGTCCACACTTAGAAGTTAACGGAGACGACTGGTATAGAGAAGCAAAAGCATACGCATCACCTAGAGAGCGTTACACGAGCACTCCATCAGCTAAATGAAGAGGAAAAAAATATTGTCGTTTTTACAAGAAAAACAACAGAAATTATCTCAAGACGCTGACAACCTAAACTGTCAAATAAATAGATGCAATTTAGTAATTGAAAACATTTCTGAAAATCTAAAGTAATTGTAATATATTTTTTTTTAATAATTAGAAATCAAAACCTTTTTATATTTTTTAAAAGCTAATGAAGATTTCGCTGATCCTTCCTACTAAACCTCTGGTGACGAAAATGCTAAGAAGATTCCACATCGTCCACACTTAGGAGTACTCGGAGACGACCTGGTGATTAAAAAACAGAAACACATGCAGCATTTGAGGAGTCTTCAAAGAACAGTCCATCTGCTAAATGAAAAAAAAAAGAAAAGCTTCTGGCGTTTGTGTTATAGATCACAATCATACAAAATGGACGTTTCAAGTTAATTTGCTGATGAAAATGAAAAAGATACGTTTTCTTTTAAAAGAACCAAACGGAACTTTGTTGCAAAACTAACTGATTTCCAAATTAAATTTTCAATCAATACAATCATGTCATGACTAAACATGATTTTATTGCCAAATTAACTGATCTGGCTTTTTCTCCTTTCATCAAATGTCTTTCCAACGATAACTAAAGACAACAAGAATGATGAAGTAAGAACAGAGAACTCTTCAGAGATTCACCTGTACTAATTGTCGGTATAAACAATCCTAGCAATTGGGAGCGCGTGGATTTTAAATATAGCGCCCCCTACAAGTGTTAAGTTTGTTCATCGAACATCTACGACCGAAGAAAAGGGGAAAGCTTTGGTTCGAGCCGGTCACGTCCTTAAAGTTCTAGAGCGAAAATTTGTAGAATTTTCAATTATAAAGGCCAATGTTATGCGGCAAACCAACGTGAATATGCCCCCGTACTCCGTGGAACTTGAGGTTTGTTACAACATTTTTTGGTTAATGACATTCTAAAGAAGTTAGAAGTTAGTAGGTTAAGAAACGGCTTATCACCAAAGCTGTGTGCAGTTGTGTGGCTGGTGTGGCACATGAATGTAAACATATCAGTGCCCTTGTCATTTACATCAATGAAGAGTTGAAGAGTTGAAGAGGCCGGCAATGTGAAATACAGCAAGGGTCGCAAAATTTCTGAGATGTACACTCCTCCGACAAAGAAAAAAGTGTTCGCTGCTGTGCCATTACCATCGAGCAGCGACATTTCGAATTCGGCCTTAAAAGCGGTTTTAGGTGCAGCTGAAAATTCACACAAAAATCACCATGAAACTGACAGGTTGTATAAATTCCAAATCATTAATGACCATATTATCGAGGTCCTGCAATTTTATTTAAGATACTCTGAAAATGCAATTTAGTTGTCCTTTTTGCTGTGTGTGTTTTTTGTTTGTTTTAGGAATGATGATAGCGAACTTGAAATGGTAGTTTCAAAAATATTTGAGTTGCAAGAGCAAACTTGCAACAATTGTTTTCTTGGTTCTTCCTATTGTTTTTCATCATGACTGCTGTCAAAAAACATTAGAAGATATTTTTCGTGGTAATGTAGCCGAAATATGTTTAAAGACCACCAAAAATAAAAATGTTTGGTTGAAAGAGCGAAAATTCCGAATTACGGCATCAAGGTAATAAAAAGTAAGACATGTATTGTTAATTAATCCAAAGTGTTTTTAGGTGTTATCAATTGTTCACGTATGGTGAAAATAAAAACAAACATACAAGTGATGAGGAATGGATGGCCAAAATTAACAGGTTCATTAATTCCAAATCTTTTACTACTCCAGCAATCAAACATGGCCTAAAATATGAAGATGAGGCTAGGGCAGTGTTTGAGGCAAGCGAAAATGTAAGGGTTTTTCAAGTGGGACTTGTTATCCATAAAAATAAACCCTGGTTGGCTGCCTCACCTGATGGGATTATTTTAAGCAATGATGGGATTCCAGAGAAACTTCTAGAAATTAAATGCCCAGAGCTTCGGTAAAGTACATTTTTTGTTTTCGTAATAAAATTTTATCATTTTTTATCATCATTTTTATCATTTAACCTGTACAAAAATAATCTTGTGTATATGTAAAATGAGAACAGTTTTGCCGGACGAGGGCGCCACCGGCGTTTATGCGCGCTCCCAATAGCAGAAAGCTTCTTTGAAGATAATCGGTTCGAAATAATTTTATAGGTACACAGCGTACCTGAGCAGCATGGATCTAAAATTAAAATAAAAATGGTTTAATTCGACAGAATTTTCGAAATTAATCATCCTCAAAACTAATAATTCATTTCATAAAACTTCTTTGCGATTCCAAGCCAGAAAACGGTGAGAATCAGCGAGAAATCGTCGTTTAGCATCGAAATAAGCCGATTTCTCTAAAATTTTTTATTTAAAGACTTTCAATAGAATTTTACAAACTCAGACCTGATTAAAGAAATTGTTAATGTAAATTGAGGATTTATTCAGAACTAGTGCAATATCCTTACGTTAAAGACCACTGGGTGAAACCAAAAAGAATGGCGATCCACATTTTTAAGTGCGGTCGTTGATTTCAGCCAGGGCTGAGTACTTGGATGCAATCACCTGCACCATCATTGCAACCACAGCAGACTTCTGCAAGTGGTGGTTAAACCAGAAGAATCGTGAAATGGTGATATTATTAGACAAGTTCCACCTTGCCTATCAAAGAGTGAAAAAAGAGAATTCCGCAAACAGGAAAGGTTGCGCATGACAAGATATACCGCAAGTAAGGCTTTTGAAGTTGTTAAGGCATCATTTTGCCACCTTAACAATACTTTTTAATTGTCAAATCATCAATACGTAGTCTAAATTGTGTAGTAATAATCTGTAAACAAGTCAATCGTGTGATAATTTTATTGTTGAATATTAAAAATATAGATAGTGTAAAAATAACATTCACCCGAGTGGTCGATTGATAGTCCTATTCGTCCAACCTTCTAAATCCATACACTTCCTTAAACAGAAGTAAAGAAAAAAAGTTAATTTTAATGCAATTACAGGGATGATCGAAAAAGTGGTGAAGCCACTCCTGCTTTGAAGTGCCGGCGCCGGAGAGCGACGTAAAATTGAATGTACCAAAAACTGTACAGAAGGAAAACTTATTGAAAAAAAACTTAGAGGAACACGTTTTTAAATTGTCAGAAAAGGGTGATGACTGATAGTGTGCTAAACACGACTACGTTTTTTCGTTTTGAGAATTCAACTCACCACAGGTTCGACCTATCAGAGACTTTAATATTTTCAAATCAACCAATCACAACAAACTTTTTCTGGAAATTTCACGAGTGCAATTTTCAGTGACAATTCCACGCGAGCTGTCAGATGCTTGTCAGTTCGTTGAATTCTCATGACGAATATAACTCGGGGGCTCGAAATTGTGGGAAATTTCGAGCCCACTCATTATATTACTTATGATAATATAAAATTTTAATTTCTGTTCGTTTATTCTCCAAGGTTGCGAGACCCTTGATGAGTTCGTGAGAAGCATAGAGACTTCAACTGTGCAGTCTCTCATGACAAGACAACCTTATTGTCACCAGTTCTGACAACTTCTAGGGGTGTAATTAATCTAGAAGAAACCTGTGGATCTTTCCTCCCAAACCTCCGGTGTGGAAAATGATGAGACAGAAGATTCCATAGCGTCCACACTTAGGAGTTAACGGAGACGACTGGTAAAGAGAAGCGAAAGCATAAGCATCACCTAGAGAGCGTTACACGAGCACTCCATCGGCTAAATGAAGAAGAAAAAAAGGTTTTGTCATTTTTGCAAGAGAAACAGAAATTATCTCAAGAGGCTGACTACCTAAACTGTCAAATAAATAGATACAATTTAGTAATAGAAAAAAACATTTCTGAAAATCTAAAGTAATTGTAATATAAATTTTGTAATAATTAGAAATTAAAACCTTTTTACATTTTTTAAAAGCTAATGAAAATTCCGCGGATCTTTCCTCCCAAAACTCTGGTGAGGAAAATATGCTAAGGCAGAAGACATCGTCCACACATGCATCATTTGGAGAGCCTGCAAATTCTATCTGCTAAGTGAAAAAAAAAGAAAAGCTTCTGACGTTTGTATTATGGATCACGATCATACAAAATGGACGTTTTAAGTTAATTTGTTGATGAAAATGAAAAAGATACGTTTTCTTTTGAAAGAAAGTGTGCTTCACTGGGCTAGCATTTTTCAGGAAAGCTTGGTGAGATAGACTAATTTCAAAACGAAATGTTTGATCAATAAAATCATATCTTAACCAAACAGAACTACGTTGCAAAACTAACTTTGATTTCCAAATTAAATTTTAGATCAATACAATCATGTCATGACTAAACATGATTTTATTGCCAAATTAACTGATTTGGCTTTTTCTCCCTACATCAAATGTCTTTCCAACGATAACTAAAGACACTAAGAATGGTGAAGTAAGAACAGAGAACTCTTCAAAGATACACCTCTACTAATTGCCGGTATAAACAATCCTAGCAATGGCAGAAAGTTTCCTTCAAGCCAATCGGTTCGAAATAATTTTATAGGTCCACAGCGTACTTGAGCAGCAAGCATCCAAACTCAAGATAAAAATGGTTTAATTCGACAGAATTTTCGAAATTAATTTTAAAAACTAATAATTCATCATTAGTGCGATTTTTGTTTCAGTAGTTGAGTTAGCTACATACAGGGTGTCCCAGAACTCACGCCTAGCCGAAAAAGGGCGGATGCCGACAGCAATCAGGACGCCAAAAATGCAATTTGTTTTGTCCTGATGTGCATTAAAATTGAGAAATTGTTTAACGAAACTGACCAATCCCAGACGCTCAAGCACAAATAATACTAACGTTGCTAGGTTTCATAATTAAATCCTAAAAAGGAAAATTGATTTGGTCCACTACATTTTTATAACTGACATCTAATGTCAATTTGACAGATAAAAACCACACAATAACGGTTCATTCAAGAACCCTTTTATTACAACAAGAAACAGAACAAGACACATGATGTAATAGTTAAATCAAATGCTTGAACAAACCACCATTATTTTGAATTTTCTGTACAGAAGATTTTCCGATTTCTAACTGGCGTGCCACAGTTCAGATACTTTGCGTGGAGTGTTCATCAACCGCTTCCAAAAACGCTTCTTCATTTTCATCAGTTCTGGCCTGTCTTGGTGCTCCACCAACTTCGCGCCGATCTGTTAATAACTGATCAGTGTGTCCAGCCCGAGAAACAACACTAAGAATCGATTTGTTGTCCGGATAATAATCACGACCTGGAAAACGTCCTCGGTACGTTCTTGCTGCTAATACTAATTTCGATAGCACTCTTCAAAAATAAGACGCATTTCGAGGCATTCTGCCGCCGAGTACTCCTGAACCGTTTTAGGATATTTGTTGACACCAAACACCAACTAGGAAATCAGCAAGCAAGGGAAACTAAAAGAAACGCCGTTTCACACTCCACTTGGATTTTTACTGTGTCAGTTGTCCTCCAGGTGTGTCTCTTGTCATTCAACGCTAGTCAACCCTCTAGTCAATTTCTAAAGTACGCTGAGCCGTTTCTGCACACTAAGTTCAATATGAGTTAGATTTATTGAAGCCTGTCATTCTAACGTCAGTGAAATTTATAGTGGACCAGATTGTTCGTACAAAATTCAAAGGAGAAAATTTAAACTGGTTTCTTAGCAACACGCCAGTGTATCCTCCAGACCATCTCCACGCAGCCTTGTGATTGGTCAACTTTGTCATGTCTTTTCTCAGTTTCTGTTGGAGCTGGAACTTTTTTTCAGCAATTTACACATTCACACCTTTTCCCGATATCCCTGGTTTTCGGCTAGGCATGAGTTCTGGGACATCCTGTATATCTTCTGCGACCCATTTCATAAAACTTATTACTATGATAAGTTCCTAGGGTTGTTTTGGTTGCTTACCGTGGTAAATTCTGTGATATTTTTGTTTCTTTTTGTCCTTGTAATGCGCCAATGGAATGACGCAACTAGCTTAAAAGCTTGGACTTTTTAGAAACCGTAAACAATTAGTGTTTTTAGTTTACCTTTTACGTAATATAAATAATTGGAAAGAACAAAATTTATAGAGTTCTGATGATTTGGCAATACCTTAAAAAATAATAACGATTCTACCCTCTAGGCTCTGGACTCAGAGACAACCTTGTGGTCACAAAAAACAGAGAACAACATTAATTTAAAAGACGGTAGTGATAATATTGCAAGAGTATATATCTATACTAAAAAAAGAAAAAACAAAGTCAATTACTCTTCAAATTCTCTTTGGAATGATCAAAAGTAGTTGAATGCAATCAAAATTCTCTTTTGACATTTTGATAGTAGGTACTCTTTGACGCGCATCTATTTTGTCATAAATTCAAATTGTGTCAGAACTATCGTTTCCGAGGTATTTCCTTTCAAGCTTCAAAAATTCAAAATTTCATTCGGCTGTAACTTGACACGACGTGAGTAAAATCTAAATCTTTTTCCATAAATCAAATAGACTCTGCAAGGCGCAAATTTTTTATCAGTAATGGAAATCTCGCCAGAGCGTTCGTTTCCGAGTTTTGACCAAACATCAAATAAAATATTTCAGTTCATAAAATCTGTTAAATGTAATTTAAAACGAAAAGTATCAAATATCAGTGAAGTAAGAGTCAAAAATATACAATAGATATTTACATAACAAGTGCGGAAAGTGACCAATTTCGCACGAGTGTAAATGTAGATGCACGAGGCGCCAGCCGATGGCAGATGTTACACGAGTGCAAGAAAGACACTTTCCGACGAGTTGTGTACACTATTTTTCCTACGACCTTCCGTCATCAGGAAGAAACCATAAGCCTTGACAATAGTTCATTTCTTATCTATTCTAAATATCATTTTTTACGACCATGAGGTTTTATATGAATAAAAGTGACGTATTCCACAGAGTTAGATGGTTGATGTTTTCGTACATCAATTTACGAAAAAAAAAGTCACTAGTGTGATATGAATATATCCGCACAGACCTGTCAAAATTGTCTTGTCAGAAACGACCTAACCAATTCATTTTTACCATTATGCATGTTGTTTTACAGTGAATCGTCTAGATATTTAAGACAAAAATTCAAGAATTACATTAGTTTTTCAAAATAACTGTCAATTTTGACAGGTCTGTGCGGATATATTCACACTAGTGACTTTTACTTTCGGAAATGGATGTACGAAATCATCAACTTTCCGAGTCATTTAACCGTGTGGAAAATGCCACTTTCATATGGGGTCGTAGGAAAAATGAATTTACGTATGACTGCAATGATTTATCACCAAAAAACCGTGGAGTGAAACCGGTACTACCTTACTACTCGTTTAAAACAACCAATGCAAATTATTTCACAACTGGCAAGTCTGAAGAAGGAGGTAGACAACGTGGATTTATTCACGAGAAGCATTGCTACTTAGTTAAAAAGTAAGTTGAACAAAACTTCCGCCGCAGTTAACCCATTAACGCCCGCTACCAGAAATAATTATTTTTTTTCATAAATTTTACATATGAGGTTTAGTTTAGATACCTGCGTGATCCTACATAAAAATTTTGAAAAAAAATGTGTGTCTTCTATTTTTTCTAAGCTGTCCTATATATAGGACACTGGGCAGATTAATGTAGAAACGTTCATTAAATAAATAGAGGTAATATATTTTACTGACCAATATAACATGACTCTATACCTTCTATGCTGGGTTGTATATTATATTTATAACAAAAAAAAATTTTTTTCATAAATTTTCCCCTCACCCCTTACGTTAGGTGCAACTCCTAGAGTCTGAGCTTTTCGCAACAAACAAGTTTCGCAACAATTCTTCGAAAATCAAAAGCGACAAAAATTTTGTGGGATGGATTATATAAAATTCGTGTATAGATAATTGTTATCATTATTGTGATAACCGCCCTGGACCACTTTTCATTTTCTAATTTGAATGGAATTTTATCTGGTAACCAGTCGTATTGTTCAATCCTTCTCATAATTGGTAAGAATTCTTTTAATACATGATTGGGGGTGTCCGGCTTTTTTTCTACTAATTCTAACCTTAAAGGCTTATTTGGAAAAATTTGAAATTGAAAACCTGCTCATTTCATCAAATCGGTGATCATAAGTACCTCTTTTCAACACCTTATGGTTCTAAGTGTAATAAATTTTAAACTTTTGCGACTCATAAAGTTTTTCCAAAAATGCTACGAGTTATATTAGACATTTGGAAGTCTTTTTGATCGACCAGAGTTGATTTTTGCTTTATTTTTATGTCCAAATCTTACCCATGTACGTCAATTTCTAGGTTTCCAAGTATATTATATAATCATCCCCTTTATAGTTAAGAATAAAATTGTTTGCATTGGTAAAGCAATATGCAAACATTCGACAAGGAAAATATGCGCAGACATACTTCTGTATACTTAACGAATCCGCCCAGTGTCCTATATATAGGACAGCATAATTAACGACCTATTATTACTATGTAAAAAGCAGAAAATATGTACAAAATATGTGGTTTTGTTAAGAATGAACCTTAACATGTAATCAAATTATACAGGGTCCGGCAACACTTGTGTCCACCCCCAAAATCGTCTTTAATTTTAAAGACAAAATTTTGAAAATTTGCATACGCTCACAGTTGACGAAGCTCTAGAAACTGACAAAAAAAATTGTTTTTATCACGGTTTGTTTAGCGTCGCGACGCCCAAGTCTTATTATTTTTAGCGATTTTTGAGTTTTTGCGGAAATGTTCGCGAATTCAAATTTTTTTCGACATAACTGTAACAAAAATATTTGAATTTTTGTTTTAAATCAAAAACAAATTGTGTTTAAAATTTGCGAAAAAAACGCTGCTTTATCAAGTTAGTTTTCAAAATTATGACGGCGCAGTGGCAAACTACGTTTACACCAAAATTTCACAAGGCACTTCATTCACTTTTATAAAGGCTAATTTTGATTAACACGGGCATGTTGCACTTCATGGACACCACAAATCGTTAATTAACATCGACAAAGCGACAATTTCACCGAGTAAGACTTTTGTTACAATCTAAAGCGAGCCAAAGAATAGATGTCATTTGTGACACAAGATGTTGACAGATGGGTGTAAACGTAGTTCCCAATTTTGACGTAATGAAATTGAAAACTAACTTGATAAAACAGCATTTTTTTCTCAAATTTTGAAGACAATTTGCATTGAATCTAAAATAACAACTGAGATATTTTTAACACATTTATATTCAAAAAAAAATAAATTAGGGGTTGATATCACAAACCCTTACAATTAAATAAAAATAAAATTTTTGGGGCGTCGCGACCCCAAAACTATTGGTGATAAAAAACAAATTTTTGCGTCAGCTTCTAGAGCTTTGTCAACTGTGAGCGTATGCAAATTTTCAAAATTTTATCTTTAAAATTAAAGACGATTTTGGGGGTGGACACAAGTGTTGCCGGACCCTGTATATTCAGTTAATCATTTTACAGCAAAAAAATTAAATACGGTGAAGTGACAAATGCACTGAAAACTGAGGTTTTTTAATTTTTTTTTGCTAAAAACTGAAACAACCATTTGCTTGAAAAAAAATGTTAATGAAAAGTCAAAAGACAGTAGTTTATGGTAAAAATTAAAACATACCGAAAAAACAATTCTAAAGTACTTAAAAAAAAATGTAAACTGGCTGTCCTATATATAGGACACTGGGCGGTAATGGGTTAATATCCTCCAAGCGTTGACCTAAAATCGTTTACTTTATATGGTCATAAAGTATAAACTAAAAGAACAACTGTTAGATTTGAATAAAACACCAGATGCTTTGTCACTATTTCGTCCTTTTCATGCTTTAACGTTTATGAATTGGTATTTTAGTAAATGTTATTATTTATTACTAAGTATTGATTTAAGCCGTCGGTCAAAATGAAATTTTTTTGACCGACATAATGTGCGATCATGTAAATTCGTTGGCGCAGTTGGTTTCGTTAAAAGTAAACCTTTTGTGACAGTGGAAAATTTAAATTTCCTGAAAACTATCAACAGTTTAATCCAATTTGGCATGCCATTTTTGCCACTATTATTATTAATTTTCAACAAGTCGTCACTACAATTGGCAATGTATCCAGTCCAGGATTTTACTGAACGCACTCATAAATTTTTAAGCACCACTCGAAAAATCAATTTTGACATTTTAAAACATGAATTATCGTGGCAACAATGCCACCGTGACCAAGAAGTACATAAAAAGATGAGTCTCCAAGCAGCGATCTGCGATCTAAAATTCGTTTCGCCCCTGAAATAATCAAATCCTCCGCTTCCGCACTTTATAGGACCACATAGAAACCAGAAGCTTGTTTTTTTGGGTACTCAAAAGATTTTTGTTTTTAACGCACGTTCTGTGATGTTTTGTTAATTTTAAGTTATTTCCATCTGCGACCATTTGTTATTTGCTTCATTACTTTAACATTCTTATCCATTTCTTCAATTATCTACTCTTCTAATCATGTTATTATAAACGACAATCGACAACATTCGATAGTAATTCATAAAACAATGTGTCCATACAAAGAACGAAAAATATCCATGTCATTTGGGCCGCCTGATAAAGAGAGACTGAAAATTGTTGTGTAACCAAGAGCGGTACCTTACCAAATTTTCTATTCAATGACCTTACAAAACCACCAAAACTGAAGGAAAATTAATAGCGATTTGTGTGAACAAAAATTCAAAAAACAAAAGTAGGAATCGCTGTGATTTTCAGTTTTACAGCTGGCGTTGACAGAGTGTTTTATCTCCTCGAATACAGAACAATCAGTATTCTTTGTGACAAACAGTCAATTAAATTTCTGACTTCTTACTTAGCATTTCTTTTCCACATTTGTGTTAAATCAGATAATGAACTTGTTAGTTCTAAACCCAAGTTCTAAATCCAAGTTCTAAATCCAAGTTTGACTGACAGTGGGTTTGATGTAAATTTGAGATTAGTTAAGATAAATCTAACAATGTGCATATTTTATTCACTGAAAATCCTCTCAACAACGTTTTTGTTACGCTTTTGTGTCCAAGTTTATGATTTTAAGGTTTCAAACTACAATTAAAAGAGTTTTGTTTGCAAAACTTACATTGTTCTTGAGGTTAACTACAAATGTCAATTAAAAAATCTAAACCCACATTTGTAATGAGCTGCAAATTGTTTTGACATTTCATAGCCACCCTTGATGCTAGAAACATTTATAAACACCTTGTATTACCCGTCAAACAAACAATACACCGGCCTCCGACTTTTAAAGATTTCAGAGAATTAGAATTGATTAATACACCGAAATTGGCACAGATTTGAAAACACAAAGTACCTGACACCTCTAAATTAATGATTTAATTAATTAATGATTAAATTCTTACCTTGAGCGACGATTTTGTCAACGCGTGGATTTTTGATGCTGAACACATGGCCACGTTTTATTGTTTACTATTTTGACACGATAAATCATTAATAAAGGAGATTTAAACCAACTTATTGGCTTTTAAAATGACTAGAAACAGCACCAAAACTTGTTGCATCATAAATTAGCGCGGTTTTAATGACACTGCACTCAGCAGGACGCACGACTGCATGCTAGACGATTTTTAGCGAAAGTGATGGAAGGTGGAATATCATGATTGGATTACAGTCGACTCTCACTAATTCGAACTCTCGGTACAGTTTAACAAACGCTCTAGTGCGGTTAAGGCTTTGACTTTTTAAATCGATTACAGCCACCTTACCGCAAATCCCCATAAACATAATAACGCTCAAATGGTTGGGTCCCATCAAATAAATATTTTTTCCCAGCTGGTCAGTCTTACAAACCAACTCCTTACAGGTCTACATTTCGAGGTGATTTTGTTACTCAACTGACCCAAACTTACTCAAATTGATGATAACCGCAATTAAATATATTAATTGGGGATACTAAAGAAAAAATACTGTATTGGAACATTTGGAAATTTGTGGAGTTTATAAGTCTTGACTGTCTTATTAATAGTACCAATTTAGAAAAATTTTAACCAAAAAGAAGTGTATTTAGAAATTTTTATTTGGACAACTGAACATTTCAATTTTTTCAACACTGTAATTTCGTTATTTCTAGTGCGACAAGAACGAAATTTATGCATGTAGTTTCTTTTGTTTCTTTTAGTAATATCACTAATTTGCAAAAATTTAGATCAGAAAGTCGAATTTTTACAAATTTTCAAAAAAATGCCACCAATTTTTTTATCCTATAATTTCTTTATTTTTTATGCGATTTTAACGAAATTTGTGGAGATTATCACTCTCGACTGGCTTATAAAGAGCGTCGATTTAAAAAAATTTAGACCGAAGAAGAGAATTTTTAGAAATTTTCGTTTTAAGACCAAAAAAATGCCATCAATTTTTTTAATCCTATAATTTCTTTATTTTTTATGCGATTTGAACGAAATTTGTGGAGATTATCACTCTCGACTGGCTTATTTAGAGCGTCGATTTAGAAAAATTTAGACCGAAGAAGAGAATTTTTAGAAATTTTCGTTTTAAGACCAAAAAAATGCCACCATTTTTTTTTTAATCTTGTAATTTATTTTTTATCCGATTTTAACGAAATTTGTGGAGATTATCACTCTCGACTTCCTTATAAAGAGCGTCGATTTAGAAAAATTTAGACCGAAAAAGAGAATTTTTAGAAATTTTTATTTGGACAACAGTGAAAATATCAATTTTGTCAACACTGTAATTTCGTTATTTTTAGTGCGACAAGAACGAAATTTATGCATGTTGTTTCTTTTGTTTGTTTTATTAATATCACTAATTTGTAAAAATTTAGATCAAAAAGTCGAATTTTTAAAAATTTCCGTTTTAAGACCAAAAAAATGCCACCAATTTTTTTTAATTTAGACCGAAACGCAGAATATGTGAAAATGTCAATTTTCTTCAACACTGTAATTTCGTTATTTTAGTACGACAGGAACGAAATTTATGCATGTTGTTTCTTTTGTTTGTTTTAGTAATATCACTAATTTGCAAAAATTTAGATCAAAAAGTCGAATTTTTCGAAATTTTTGTGGTAAGACCAAAAAAATTCCACCACTTTTTTTTAAGATTTTATAATTTCTTTATTTTTTTATACGATTTTAACGACATTTGTGGAGATTATCACTCTCGACTGTCTTATTAAGAGTGTCGAATTAGAAAAATTTAGACCGAAAAAGAGAATTTGTAGAAATTTTTATTTCGAGCAGCTAAAAAAATTACAAAAAACTTGAACGCGCTTTAATTTTGACATTTTTGGTGTCACAAGAACGAAATTTGTGGGAGTTTTTTTAAGGTTAAATAGTCCATAGAAGTTGCTGAATTTGGGTTAATTAATATATCTTCGTTAGCCATTATATCTAATAACGTATTACCTTTTTTTTTGTAAAAACATTGTTTTTTTTTAAGTTTCACTTACTATATTAAACTAACTATATTAAAAATACGAACTAATAATAAACAAAATCGCAAGAAGTGAACTAACACGATTTTTGCTGTACTAATACACTTTTTTCTACGACCACATCGTAATCCATGAATTACACACTGTTTACCCTTATACAAGGTGTTTATAAATGTTTCTAGCATCAATGGTGGCTCTAGAATTCCTGTCATGCACTATTTTACCGCTTTTTTTTCACAATCTTGAAAATTATTTCTAATGTCACTTACATCAACGACGTTTCAGTTACGGTTTTGTGTCCAACTTTATGGTTTTCAGGTAAACTTTCTCTAAACTTGCTTTGCTCCATGATTAAGGTTGACTACAAATGTCAGTTGAAAAATCTTTCGTGTTCGAAATCGTACCTTCAAAACTATTAGGTGCAAATAAGTGACTTAAATTTTTATTTTATTTACCAAGAATGCGATGTGAAACTTCGCTGACTAGCCGAGACGTTTTGCGATGACGAGGCGCAGCTGAGTTCGCAAATCTCGACGTGTCAGCGAAGGCTTGAGCATCCGTGGTGACATTTTTTTTTCACAATTCGGACGTAAATTTGTTGTTTTTGAAGAACGAAAACGATCTTAAAGCTAAAACTAAAAAGGGCGACATAAAAATATTCAAAACAAAAAAATTAAAAAGCCCAATAGATATATTTCTGATTGGTTTTATTCATAGCTTTAATATGTAGAATATATAAAACTACTCTATGATCGATTTCGTTGCAAACTGTCATCAAAGACATTCCTTCCTATTATATTTCGTTTCTCTTATTCATTCTGAGAGCATTTAAAAACAAACGTACGTGCAAATTAGTTCTGAAATTCAGCAAATTTTTGTGTGAACTTTTAATCGTCTCAAATGACGCTAAGAGGAGTGCAATTTTAACGTGCAACAAATAATATTCTTTGAATATCGAGTTGGCATGTTTTTTAAGTTAGTGCCTAGATATCCAGGTGTCCGGAAAGTGGCGCACCACCTTGAAAAGGGGTAATTAGGTGGTTCCCGAGAGTACCAAAAAGAGAAAAAATCCACTCTGCTTTGGCAGTAGGATCAAAATAAAATTAGAAAAATGACAACATTGCTGAACTGTTCCACCAATAATTTAAATTTCTAGTTTTCAAAGTCATATTCAAAAATTCTACTAATAAGGCCCCCTCAGAATACAACACATTTTTAATGCTTTTAGCCTGGTTTTCAAAGTAACTTTTGAAAAGTTAAAATTTTTAAAGAATTTGCCCGGTTTTTCGAAGTCACTCTTTTTTAAAAGTCAAAATTTTAAGAAATATGTCCTGTTTTATCAAACGTGAATGCGGTTTCGTACAAACAAATTCCCCTTTTAAAAACACTTAAAATTAGGAATTTTGCCTTGAATTTAAAATTAACATTTTTCAAAGATTTTACCCTGTTTTGAATTTTGTACTATTAGGCCCACTCAGAACACGCTTTGTTTTTTTGATGATTTTACCCTGTTTTTATAAAGGTGCATGCTATAGAAACTCATGTAGATGGGTCTGTTCAGCAAAACAGTTCAAATTTAATGATTCTAGAAATCAACCCATTGAACAAAATCGTGAAAACACCCCCGTTTTTAAGGTATATTTTAAAATTAACATTTTTTCAAATATTTTGCCCTATTTTTCTATTGGGTCGCTTCAGCACAAAACTGAATACGGTTTTGACCTGGGTTTCAAAGTAACTTTTAAAAAGTTAAATTTTTTAAAGAAATTGCCCGGTTTTTCGAAATACTTTGTTTTTTAAGCACTTTACTCCTATTTTAACACTCTTCTTAATTAAAAGATAAAATTTGCCTTTTTTGCTCAGTTTTTCTATGGAGCCACTTCAGCACACATATGAATATGGTTTCGTCGAAAAAAAAATCGGACAACTTTTGCCCCGATTTTATAGGATATTAAAAAAGTTAAGATATCTAGCAATTTCAATTTATTTGCGTGATGTTTTATTTGTATGAAAAAAATAAACCCATGTATAATTATTTATGATCCCATTCCAAAAGTAAAAACATCTCCACGTTTATAAAGTCTCCCGTTTATGTGCATAAATACCGTATGGACCATTTGTTATTGGTCTTTGATATGGGCTAGCAAGAGGTATTACTTCTGTAGCTTTTTCATCTTTTTCCTTATATATTCTCATATATATCCTTTACGGATAAAGTACAATAAACCGAGATATGTAATCGGCTCGCTGATTTCCATACAATTATTTTTAAATTTCAAACTAACCTCTTCTTTCATTGGATAATTAAATTTAATTTCTATCATGTTAATATGACAAACTTTTTGATTAAATAATTTTTCATAGCTCTTTAAATTATAAAGTGCATACTTATAAAGTATAATAAAACCTGAAAACATTTTGTTTGTATGACTTTCGCTGGAAATAAGTTCGTCCAGATCTTTTTGTAATTCTTGTATAAAATCTTGTGATAATTTTTGATAGCATAATATAATGAATAAATTTAGTTTGTGTTTGTTTTCTCTGATAAAATCTTCAGATAATTTTTGATATTGTGATATTTCACTCCAATCAACTTTATCGGCAAAATCTTTTATAAATATCTTTTATGTTCTAAAAAATCCTGCAATATGTAAAGTATGGACGATTTTTGTGAGAAAAAGTCCATAAATGTAAAAACTGGTAAGAAGGTTTCTGTCAGAGCATATTAAATAGTAATTTTGTTTTTCTTTCAAATACATAGCTCGGATATGTTCCTCTCATTTTACTGACGATTGTTTTTATAACAAGGAAGGAAGGAGGTTGAAATCAAAGGCTATTCCTACTCTTAAAACAACAGAAAACAGGTCCCCTAGTCAAAGAGGTGCAACAGTAACTATAATTGAGTCTACGCGAAAACGAAGTTGCCGAAAAAAACTGTTTGTGAAGGAAGTTGAAGACAGCTCAAACAGAATAGTCCTAAAGTGCTGGATCGCCAATTGCAGACCCTTTCAGACATGCAGGCTGAAAACATGAAATTAAAGGAACAGTTGGCGTCCATCAATGAAAGTCTATCAACCATGTAAAGGCAATTTTGACCAGGAAAAGAGTTAAATGGTCTACTGAGGACATATCGGCGGCAATACCAGTATGATGTAATTGCCGGGGTGTGTGACTTGGGAACTGGGAACAAGGCCCTCTGGAAAGAATTGGGTATAACTATTGAAAACGTTTGGTTTGGACATCCGTCCGATGAAACCAAAAAAATCTTTGTATTCGCTGATGCGCATCTTCTCAAATTGACAAGAAATCACCTCTTAGACCAATTTAAATGGACAGAAAATAACGAAACAGCCAACTGAATCGTTATTAATGGCCTGCCAAGCAAGCGACTTGAAGATTGCATATAAAATTACGGTACCATTTAGACGTGAAAGGTAGCCAAAGGCAAAAGGTGCGACCAGCTGCCCAGCTTTTATCTACTACAGTCGCTAAGGCTCTTTATTGGTGTGGTGAAAACAATCATATTTCAGATTGTAACTATGTAGAAACCGCCAATTTCATTCAATTATTGAATGATTGGTTTGACATTTTCAACGCACACCTAAAATTCTGGCCAGGGAAAAATGCTTACGGGGTAGACCTAGAACAGCAAAATTTTGTTTTAAACGCCGTCACTGACGTAATGTTCGACTTACGTGCAGAGGGAAAACGAGCCATGCTACCTTTTCAAAAAGATATTATAATTAGTAACAAGTCTTTGCAAAGTTTATATGCAGTGGCGGAGCTAGGGGTGGGCCAGGGTGGGCTAGGCCCACCTTTTGGTGCAAACCTGTGGGCCCACCTAATAAAACTTAACATATCAATTTAGAAAAAAATACTAAAGATTACTTGCAAAAATATTTGATTTTCGCATTGCCTCAAGAAGTTTGATGAATATTACGTACGTGTCATTATCAGCACGATATCCGGTAACGCCTGCTCGAATTAATAGGCGATTAATTTTGGAAACACAGCGTAACTAAATACTACCGACTGAATTTCTTCAAGAAATTGGTATTAAAATACGAATTTGTTATGACTAAAAAAAAAATATGTCCAGAATACCTTCTTCTCACTTAGTTCTTCGCAGGCCGTGCTCGTGTAATCATTCTAATCGAACAAAACTTTACTGATAATGAGTGCTAAACGCAAAATACAGGATTACTTTAGTCAATTGACACCCAAAAGACAAAAGGATGAAAATGAACCATCTACATCATCGAGTTTCCTCGAAGAAAACGAAACTGATGAGAGTGAGAGAAGCTTCGAAACTTCGGAAGACGATGCAGGGGATTACTCTGACTTCCAGAAATGGATGACTGAAAAGAACACCGAAGCACCTTTATTAAAAGTTGTCAAGACACCTGCTGGTCCGACAGATATTTCGCAAAGTCCAGCGAATGGTCCCAAACAACCTGAATTGAAATTGTTTCCGAGAACAAAATTTGGCCAAAAATTTAGACAATTTAGTAGTGCGTGGTTCAAACTGTTTCCAAATTGGTTGGAATATAGTGTAATAAGTGATGGTGCTTCTTGTTTCGTCTGCAGACATTTTTCTGTTGGGAACCAAAGTGACTCATTTGTGGTAAGTGGATATAAAAATTGGAAACGGGCGTTGGAAAGAGATTCTGGATTTAAAAAACACGCTGGCAGCATTGAACACAAAAATTGTTTAACTCGGTGGATCAACTATTCAAAAACTAAAGTACATCCGGAACTGTCAGTTGTGTCGCAGGTCAACGGAGCCCATTTAGTTTTGATAAAAGAAAATCGAACTTATATTAAAATAATAATAGATATACTAATTTATACAGCAACTCAGAATATTGCACAAAGAGGACACAATGAGAATGAAGATAGCAGTAATCGCGGGAATTTTTTAGAATTGTTGAATATGTTTGCTAAACACCATTCTGTTCTTAAGAAGAAATTACTTGAAGAAGTTCAGAAGAATGCAAAATACACAAGTCCTCAAATACAAAATGAAATTTTGTTTATTTGCTCACGAATGATTTTAAACCAAATAAGTTCGGAAATTAATCAGTCGCACTGTTTTGCCATCATGTGTGATGAGACAAAAGATATTGGAAAAACGGAACAATTATCAGTGGATTTGCGTTACTATTTTGGAGGAACAATTTACGTTTATTTGTCAGGCTCTGCAATCCATAGTAATTTTATAGACACCCAAAAGAAAATAAATCCCAACAAAACACCTATTGAACTAAAACAAATTTGTTACACCAGATGGACGGCTCAGGTTTAGCTCTGAAAAGCCTACTCCCAGAAATACTTGGATTTTTTCAAGTCTTGATTTCACAAAATAGCAACCGAGCAACGGAGGCAATAGGATTCCTGCACCAAATTGATTTTACATTCGTTTTTAATCTGTGTATGTACCATAAGATTTTGAGAATAATTAAAGCAACAAGTGATTTTTTCCAAAAAATTACATCAAATTTAATCGAGGCGAACATGTAAATAGATTCCATGGAAGCAACATTTTCAAAAATGCGGAACAATGACGATGAATTTTTTGATGTATATAATAGTGCGGTAACATTGTGCGAAGAAAACAACATCGATTTGCCAAAGCGCTCTTCATCAGCATCGCAAAGAAGAAGAAAAGAGCCAAAACAATTTGAAAATTTTTTCATAAGTGAAAAAGTGAGTATTGAAGCCGAAGATTTAACCAAACATGAGGATTTTAAGCAAAAGGTGTTTTATGTGACAATTGATCTAATTTTAAGGTTAATAAATGATCGTTTCAAAAAAAATAAAAATATAACAAATTCTATGTGCGCCCTACATCCAGGACAACAAAGGTTTTTAAAATTCGACCAGATGAGACCACTTGCCGAACATTACGAAATTGATTTGGACACTTTAAAAGCAGAACTTATAATTTTATCAAAGACGATAGAACAATATGAAAAAGACAAAAGCACGAAGATCACAAATATTATGCAGTTGATTGATTTATTGGAGATTTACAAAATTGTTTTTAATGAAACTTATAAACTCTGTGATAGCTGTTACGATTCCCGTGTCAAGTGCTGGTTGCGAACGGTCATTTTCGTGTTTGCGAAGACTTAAAACTTACATTAGGAATAGAACCAGTGATGAAAGACTAACTCATTTGGCAATAATGAACATTGAGAATGTGACTGCGAAGGATCTGGATCGCGAAAAAATTATCGAGCAATTTGACGAAGCACATGGGAACAGGCGTATTATTTTACTCGTACATTAGGTAAGTAAGTTTAATCTTTGGTACTGATAAAGCGCTAATGTTTACAATTATTTTTGTGTAAGCTTTATGTTGGATTATTGATGTAGGTATTTGTTGCACATATTATATTGTACATACAGGGTGTCCCAGAACTCGCGCCCCAGAGAGAAAGGGCTTATGGAGGCAACAATTCTGAACCAAAATTTTGAAACCATAACTTTTTAACTCAAAAAATAACCGAGATAAGACACAAAAACTGTAGCCAATCCCGAAGCTGAACAGAATTTGAAAATTGGTAACTATGGACACATACTATCATCCATTGGTCAGTTAAGCATTAGACTCTTGTTGCCTAGAAAATTGGGATGGCCATTTACTCCACTTCTCGAATAAGCTTTCGGGATTGGTTGTTAACTTTTTATCAGTTCTCGAATACTATTGAACTTGGTCAATTTTTGTTTTGAAATTTATCATCTGTATTGCTGTCGGCACCCTCCCTTGCTCTCTGGGGCGCGAGTTCTGGGACACCCTGTATATGGGCCCACCTTAAAAAAGTTGGCCCAAAGTGGGCCCACCCGAGTTAAATGTTGTTTATATGATAACATTCTTAGAAGGTTTAATGATATGTCTTACATTTTAACCCGTCGCCTTAACCAAGACATTTTGGAAAACTTTTTTTCCTATATTCGAGGAATTCGGTTGAATTCAAATATCGTCTTCGTTGGTACATTTTAGGGAAGCACTCAACTGCATTTAGCTTGAACAAAAACTGCGAAGATGATGAGGAAATCCTGCTGTTTGCAACAAATGAAAACGAACCAATTTGTTTAACGCAATCTTTATTTGCAAATTTTATAGACACGCCGCCAGTTGCTGGTTCCACAACTGAAGAAACTCAGATGGCAATTATACACTTTGCGAAAGAATCAATTTATCAAACAATGGGATTGGTCAAGAAGGTTTGGAATATGTGGCGCATCGGTTTCGCCCGAAATATCCCAGCCTAGGTGTTGTTGCAGCAAAAAATCCCATTGCAGATGGAGCTAAATGGGTTGAGTTTATGACAAGAGGAAATCTTCTCCAACCGTCAGAAGAGTTGATGAGAACGGCTGAGATAATGGAAACATTATTTCTTGCATGTCATGGATCAACAATAAGCAACGAGAAAAACAGGAAAAATAACTAACCAGTTGAAAAATCAGTTGGAGAACACATCAATACCAGATGACGCGCTTAACTGTTTAGTAAGGAAACGAACAATTATACGCATTAAAGACCTAAATAAAAAATATTTTGTGATGGTCTACAAAAAAATAAGAAAAAAAATGAAGAAGTTTGCAAACAAGTGAACTTACAATTACACCGTATTTCAACTGAAACTGTGGCCCCAATTTTAGTGGCGACAAGTGTATGTAAGTGCAGAGTGTATCTGGACAGCTATAGTAAATCCAGCGAGTAAATAGGATGATTTGAATTTCATGCCTTGAAACATTACAACTGCAAAAACTCTAGAGTTTACTCGCGTTTTGGGGATATTAATCTTGGTTTAAGTTGGTAATGATACTACGCCTTCGCGCCTTTTTGTAAATTTGTCATCTCCAGTCATCTGTCAGTTTTGAGCATTTCGATATCCACTGTTTGCGTTGTTCTTCGAGTTTTGTTGGTTTATTAGTGTCTAATTAATAGTTTTTTGCTTCTTCTTTTGTAAAAATTGTCTTTTTCAAGACAACGAGTCTAACGTTTCGAGATTTGGTAAGTATTGATAAAGAGATTTAAGATTTACGAAAACTAAAGCAAACTCTTTTTTTGCATTTCTGATTTGTTTGTTTCTACTACAGATTTTCTCAGGACAACAAGAATGGCCGAGGGAGTGGCAAATAATGTTTTGACGAATATCGTTAAAACTCATAGCAATAAAGAAGTAAGAATGTTCAAAATTCAAATTGTTACGATTAATTACACTTACAGCGAGACCCTAAACATTCTTACCTTGTTCTGCAAGGAAATAAAACGGCGCAGATGATGATTCAAAACTGCTACAATTTTTTTAAAAACGAATTAAAGTTTGTTGGAACACCTGTGGAGGTGAGAACATACCTACGTCGCAAGTGCGAGATTTATTCTTTCCAATTATGTAAATGCATTGCAGGTCACTGCGAAATGTTTGGGCATTTGTAAAAGTACGGTGAGCAAATATAAGAATGGTCCTACTGAAATCAGCGTTGAGAAAATTCAAAGGAAAAGAGCTAGGAAAGCAACGTCGGACTTGCCAACTAGCAATAAAGAAGAAATTAGATTTGTCATCTATGATATGATTCACTAGAGTAATAATAACAGTACAAGACAAACTAGTTGCTTTATACACAGAATATGTTATTATTTTGCATTTTTTTAATCTTTTTTTTTAGCTTGTGGGGCATGGTTAATTTTTTAAGTAACATTATGTTCAAAATTTAATTTATTTTTAGAAATTTTTGTGACTCTTGATAACTTGTTACATGAGTTAAAAGAAAAATACCTCTATGAAAAAGGACGATCAAGTTTAGCTAAGCTTTTGAAAAACATGGGATTCTCATACAAAAAAGATGATAATCGTAGAGCATTAATGGAGAAACCTTATGTAGCTGCACACAGGCGAAGTTTTCTTAAAAAGTATATTCAGCATCTCGATAGTGGAGATGGGAAAGAGGTAGTTGTACTTGATGAAACATGGGTGTATGCAAATGGAAGCGTAAGAAGATTTTAGACAGTTAGACATACTGGAGGTGATGGTGGTAAATATATGAAGAATGTAATTATTTTAGTTAATTGTTGTTAATTTAGCCAGATACATTATTATTAATGCCGGGACGAGCAATGGATTTGTACCCAATGCAAGTCGAATCTTTAAAGCCAAAAAGGGGTCTGGCGATTATCATTTGGAAATGAACGCTAATTTGTTTGAAGATTGGTTACAAAATTTGGTTCAACAATTGGATAAACCGTCTATAATTGTGTTAGATAATGCAAGTTATCAAAGTAGATTAAGCGAACAGCGTCCTGCCACCAGTTGGAGGAAGGCTCAGTTGCAGGAATGGTTGGAAGGCAATCGCATTGAATTTGACATAACTGCAAAAAAGTCTGTACTATTACAGTTATGCAGAGAAAATTATAGGGAAAAAAAATATGTCGTTGATGACATGATTAAAGCAGCAGGCCACGAAGTATGGCGATTGCCTCCATACCATTGCATTTTTAACCCCATTGAAATGGTATGGAGTCAAGCAAAACGTTTTTACAACATTAAGTTGAACAAAAGTTTATATTTTTTTAATTTGATGTGATGACAACTATTTTAAATTTAGCGCTTTTTGGTACTACTTTTAATCGCGCAGACTTGGTTACAAATCTGTCATCTATTTATTCATTGGATAGACTATAGTGATTTTATTTAAAATTGGTAATGGTTTAAAGATTGGGAGAGCTGTCAAAATTTGTTTGGTTACAATTATTGACATTATTTGTCAAATCAGGAATTTGTTGATTTCTTGATAAAAAGATTTACGTCCCATTCGATGCAAAGTGAATAGTAAAGAAGTTCTACGATGTGCTATGCGAGATCTTTAACTTAAAAAACAAAAATTGTAAATAAAACACTTGTTTTTCCGAATTTTACTGTGATTTGACCGTTTTGGCTTCGTTTAGTTGCTCGTAAGTTTAGAAGCAAAGCAAGTGGAACTAATGAATATTTTTGAATAAAAACGAAATGACGAAGTTATCAACATCTCAAATTTCGAAGATTCTTTTTGTTTCATGTGCAACGGTCGGCAATTATTGACATCTCAACGTTTTGAGGATTTTAATTTGAAAATCTAAATGAGCCAAGTCATAATATTACAGTAGGACCCCGATTATCCAAATCCCGCTTAAACGAAACCCGCTCTATCCGAAATAAAGTAGATTTTTAATTCGTCCGTATTAACCGCAGCAGTTCTATAGAGCACCCCGTTTATACGAACTCGGCCGGATACAATTCTTAGAAATCATAAAACTGGTCGGGAGTTTTGTTTACGTTTGCGTTTTGTTGCGTTTTTGATTAAATGTTCTCAGTTGCTTGCAAACATTGATGGCTAAAGATGTCTAACGCCAAAAAAAGAAAACGTGTGGTTATTCCAATCGAAGAAAAACTGAAAGCATTAGAGAGAGTGGATAAAGGGGAGACGCTAAAAAACGTTGCTGAAAGTTATGGCGTTGGAATCAGCACCGTAGTAGATTGGAAGAAAAATCGTGGAAAACTAGAACAGTGGTCTAGCGTTCTCGCTTCGCCAAATCCACAACGAAAAACAACAAAATGTGGCGAATTTAAAAAATTGACGATGCCCTATATCTGTGGTTTACACAGCAAAGAGACCGGGGAGTTCCACTCTCAGGTCCAGTATTGCAACAAAAAGCTATTCTGTTGGGAGAAGATCTTCCTGTGAAGGATGCACCAGCCAATTTTACTGCCAGTAACGGGTGGCTAAATAGATGGAAGAAATGGTGTGGAGTAAGAAAGTTGAATATTTCCGGAGAAAAACTTTCTGCGGATTATGCAGCCAAAGATGAATTTATAAAGAAGTTCAAAACTTACATTGAAGACAAGGGCTATAGTCCCGACCAACTATATAACTGCGACGAAACAGGGTTAAACTATAAAATGTTACCTACGGCAACCTTAGTTTCAAAAAATGAACAATCTGCTCCAGGATTTCAGAAAAACAAAGAACGCGTAACTCTCTTAGCATGTGGCAATTATTCCGGAAGGCACAAACTTCCCCTGATGTGTATCGGTAAATCTGCCAACCCAAGGGCATTTAAAAACCTTGTCCGAAAAGCAATGCCAGTGTACTATCAACATCAAAAGAATGCATGGATGGATAGTAAATTGTTCAAAACATGGTTCTTTGATCAATTTGTACCTTCTGTGGAGAAGTTTTTAAAAAAACATAATCTACCCAGAAAAGCAGCTTTATTACTCGACAATGCACCGACACATCCAAGCTGTGAAGAACTAAAAAGTGGAGAAATTGAAGTAATATTCCTCCCAAAGAATGTCACTGCAATTCTTCAGCCTATGGATCAAAGAGTATTGGAAGCCCTGAAAAGAAATTACCGTCGGTTTTTATTGGAACGAATTTTGGAAACGTTAGACGGAGGAGAAGCAACTGACCTGAAAACATGTTTAAAAAATATAAACATGAAAGACGTTATATATGTTATATATAACAAGAAACACTGCAAAGATCTTGGTCAAAGTTGATCCCGTCTCAAGAAGTAGAAGTTCAGATTGAACCTTTAGAGGAACAACCTGCTGATACACTTCATCTTTTGCAAAGATTGCCAGGATGTAAAGAAGCAAGTCTTGAGGATATTGAACAGTGGGAAAAAGAAGATGATGTAGAAGATGAATATAGTAACGATGAACTTTTGCAAATGGTAGATGAGGCTACTGATGATGTTCAAATCGAGGAGGAAGATATAGTGGAAAAAGAATCCCGTCACACATTCCGAAGCCTTGAAAGCCTTTGAAACAGGTTTAAAATACATCGAGCAACAAACAATGGCAAATTCGTCGGATATTCTCCTAATGCGCAGATGGATGCGAATTGCTGCTGAAAATAGAATGGTAAAATCGAAGCAATTACAAATTACGTCCTTTTTTTGATTTGTAAATGGCTTGTAATGAAAATATGTAAACATTTCAATAAAAATTTTTGTAATACATGTTGTATGCAGTAAAAATATAATTAATTTTGAAGAAAATCGGTTATCCGAACTTTTCGCTTATCCCAAAGGGGTACGGTCCCGACCCCTTCGGATAATCGGGGTCCTACTGTACTTGCATCTTTAGTGCATCTTCTTATCAAAAGGCGGAAATAAACTTGCGGGAAATCTCGCCTGAGTTTCTGTCGGACAGTGCTGTCCCTAATGTAACTACCGCTGTACTCTCAAGGAACTCGCGAAAGTTCTCGCGCGAGCGATTTTCTCTCCAGTGTATACAAGCATTTTTGATCTTGCTCAAGTTCTTTCAAATAAGGGGTCTGTGAGAAACTGCAAATGCCAGAACTCACCAGATACTCGCGAGAGAAACACATAAGCAAGAACTCGAGCTAGAAGTGTCGCAAGATTCTCTCCAATCTATTCCAGGCTTTAAAGTGTTAAAAACTGGCACGAATAGATTCAACTACAACTCGTTTGCTGTTACATTGGGGGTTTCATTACACCCAACCTACAGTCACAATATTAAGACAGGAAGAGCTCTTCATGTAACGAACAACATTGACCATTAGTCTCTAAATTTGTGCAAAATCAAAAATAATTTCTGGTTTCTGTCAGATTGACGTGTTTGTCAATATTTCAGATATTAACAGCAAACCCAACAAAAGTAAAAATGTAACTAGGTGATACAGTCCTATACACAATTTCGTGTACAGTCCCAAAATTTGGGCATGTGTTGAAGTTTGGACTACAGATTCAGTTGAAATATGGTGTAGTGTGCCGTTATGTACGTTATGATTCTCTTTTTTGTTATGGACTGTTACCTTCAAACACATAGGAAATGTATCTATCTACGTTCACTCCATTATTCGTTTTCCTGTCTACCCAGTGTATGAACAACTTGCCAACACAACTTCCCTCACTGGTATTTTTCTTGTTGTAGACAGCTGTTAAATGTCTTAATCAGGGTTGCAGGATTTGGCTGTGGTCTTTGGTCAATTCAATCTTCAATCGCAACGTATTTTCGTCAGATTCGATAATCCCTTACTCGTTTTGTGCTCGTTAGTTTGATTCGTCTATGTGGATGTGTTGGTAAGTTATCTAATATTAATATTTATCATTTACAACTTAAAATTTATTTGTTTATGACGGTAGGTTCTTATGGAGGAAGCGAATGTAAACCAAATGCCTTGTGTGGTTTACACTCAGGAGACAAGAGCACATCAATTATTTGTCGAAAATTGTTTGCCTGAATTTTTTGTGGCCCACGTTGAAGCGGTTAAATGTCTCGGCAAGACGCCTTGTCGATGGATGGTAGCCTATAAATTTCGAGATGTCCATCGTGAGTATGGAGGAGGAGATTTTGCCAAACGATTGGTTAGAAGGTTTGATGCAGCGAAACCGCAGGGTACTAATATAATGAAACCGGCAATAAATCTTTTCATGAGCCTTAATGATGGTCCTCGTTGTGTGATAAATTACCGGGTTCTTTGCAACTGTGAATGCAATGAAACATTTTTTGGTGAAGGTGACGACGGCCCATTCAACGTTAATGAGCTTCCTATGTGGGCATAGAGAAATCGGTAAAATGTAAATGTAAATTGTGCTTTTCTAATGTACGTAATTATTTCAAATAAAGTTTTCATCTATTTTTCATTTATAAATACAATTTTCACATCAATTTTACAGACAGGGTGTTTGACTCCGTCGGAAAAATCCATCAATATTTGAACTGTTGTGCTGAACAGACCCATCTACATGAATTTCTATAGCATGCCTGCTATCTTATAAAAACAGGGTAAAATCATCAAAAAAACAAAGTGTATTCTGAGGGGGCCTGCTAGTACAAAATTCAAAACAAGGCAAAATTCCTAATTTTAAGTGTTTTTAAAAGGGGAATTTGTTTGTACGAAACCGCATTCACGTTTGATAAAACAGGATATATTTCTTAAAATTTTGACTTTTTTAAAAAGAGTGACTTCGAAAAACCGGGCAAATTTTTTAAAAATTTTAAGTTTTCAAAAGTTACTTTGAAAACCAGGCTAAAAGCATTAAAAATGTGTTGTGTTCTGGGGGGGCCTTATTTAGTAGTAAAAATACTGTTTAATACTTTTCAGCCATTATTTTACGAAATTTTTTCGATTTTTTGCATCTTGCCTCTGCAAAAAATGTTCTTTACGCAACAAGTTCATTTGAACGTGAAATTATTGCACAAGAATTGTTAATTTTGGAATTAAACTTTTACTCTTCAATCCATCAAATCCCAAAATATTGAAAACATGGATTTTTTTTAACATTTTTTGGTGATTTATGGCATTGTCCAATGATAGGTACACTATTTTTCGGACACCTGTAGTTAATAAGATAATAAATAATAAGAAGTGTAAAGATATAATTTACAAAATAAAGAAAATCATTTATAATTAACAGGCAAATTTTTCTAATTTCGGGACTTGGTTTTCCAAAGATAACTTAGGGGCAGTTTTATAATCGTTGCTTAAAGGCGGCTTTAACTAAAGGTCCTTTATTAAAATATTGTTACAACAATCTGTTTCTTCATTTCATCTTTCATCTTCTTCATTTATTAATTCGGAATTCAAAAATGTAACTTACTAAGTAGCAAGTTTCATTAAAAACAATCTCTATAGGTACACAGGTAGTAACAGTGTTGCCAAATTAGCACAGTAATACTGCTCAATATCTCAAAAAATATGCTATTTACAAAAATATTTTTTTCAACAATACTTTATATTTAACTTTCCAAACATGGTGGTGGAGATAGCAAAAATTCACCTTAAATTTTAAATAAATGATTATGAAACTGGCTCCTAAATCTTTAAAATTTAATAATTATGTATTAATTTTGGTGTTAAAACGACGTGATTGTTTTTTTGCTAATCAACTGTGGCCAATCATCAAATTAAATACGCAATTAAGTGAATCGCAATGTAACCTGGCCCATAATTTATGAAATTTCTGGAAAATTTCATAATTTTATGGAATGGAAAATTGACACCTACAGACAGCAATACGAAACCAAAATTTTAAAACAAATAATGTTAAAGGCGAAACACGAAAATCGGTAGCCAATCACGATCGTTGAAACGATAAAAAATGCTGACTAACTGAACAGTGAATTTCGGTTAATTATAATTACATTATTATTGTTTTTTGTTTTAAAATTTTGGTTGAATACTGTATGGAGATGGGGGCGGCACATTAGGTTCGCACACGGGCGCAAGAAGGTTTCGGCTCGGGCCTGAAGTATTCTCAAGTGAAAATTTGACAGTTACTCATGTCAGATCAAATTTTGCCAGATTAGCGAAGTGCAGCACACATTTTTAGGTTAGAAAACTTGTATTTACTTGTAATAAACGTTTTTTTTGGAAACAGCGGTGAAATTTCAATGCCAATTTATAAATGAATAAACGTAAACAAGAGGGTCGTTCCCAAACAGTAGAACCCAAAATTCAAATTACTGTAGCTCATTTATTATTGGCCAAAACCAATTTTTTTTTACTCAGTTTATCAACATCTATCTAGGTTTTACATATGGCAGCGATAACCCCAAACACCCTGTATAAAGAAAGCAGAAGAAAGAATCAGAGCTGCTGTACAGATTGCAGCTAAGCCTAGTCTCCAGGCTGCTTAAGTAAGTCAAAGAAAATGGAAAAAGTGTGGATAGAAGATCAAACTCGAAGAAGTAGACTTACAATTCGTAACAAAGTTGCAATCACTTTTGAAGATCTTAAGGATTCTCAGCCCCTGGCTTTTCAATAAGTAATGGACCTGAATTTTCTTTCCAAGCCAACAGAGGTCGGTTGGACAATTTCAAAAACCGCTTTAATCTCCACAAATTGAAGTTAGTTGGCGAATAAGCGTTTTTGCCACCAATAAATACAACATCAATGTGTGCAAAAAACTTCAGTAATACCGAATTCGCAAGAAGAAACCGAAAAGATTGTTTAAAAACCCTGACGAATGGGAAGGGAAGGTTTTCAGCAGATAGAAGCGAAAGATATAGAGGAACTGACTCAAACGAAAATAAAGATTTTACTTAAAAAATTGACTTAAGAGAATCTTTTATTGTACAAGGTATTTATAAATGTTTCTAGCATCAAGAGTGGCTATGAAATGTCAAAGAAATTTACCGCTCATTATAAATGTGGGTTTAGATTTTTCAACTGACATTTGCAGTTAACCTCAATCATAGAGCAAATCAATCAATTAAATAAAAAAAAATAGAAAAAAAATCGGTTCACTCTCGGATATGCGGGAATAATCGCATAATTTTTTTCTTTGAGAAAATAAGGTGTTTCTCAAAAAAGACGAAAATCTTACATTTCAAAAGAAAAATTAAAAAAAAAGGTGAAAAACTTTCAGCCAAATCGAAGAGTCGACGTAAAAAGTGATCGATTTGGTTAAATTGAAGGGAATTTTAAAAGAAGTTTATTTTAAGATAACTGATTAATGGTAAATGCAACTACGCAAGTTCAATGTCAATAAAATGCGACCGCAGCCGTCCAGGACGTGATATCTTCAGATAACAATAAGTATTAAGTTACGCGTTCCCAGATAATCGTTGTTTTCTCACAATGAATTTTCTGAGGCAGAATAAACGGGCAGTCCAATGACACCGAACCCGCAATATAAACTTCTGCTGAAAAGCGCAATTTGAAATTTTAGTGCCAATTAGTAGCTATTTAGTAAAACCAAATTTAAATAGTCATTAAGGATTGAATGGCTTCAACTTATCAAAAAATTTTTACAATAAAATGGTGTGTCCCCCAAATAATAATTTAAAACTTTTTTTTTTTATTTACAATTTATCGAGGGCTTAAATACGCTGGGTGTGTACGATAGCGGTGAGAAATACCCACTGACAGGTGTTGCAACTGTATATTCAGAGCACGAGTTTTTGGAAATTCGCAATTAAAACAATTGAATCAATGAAATTTTTCGATAAAAAAGAGCGATTTTGTGCGGGTGCTTTCATGTGTTAATTTAGTCAGAACGTTAAAGGATTTATTTATTTAAAATCAATAATTTTTCCAAAAATGGAATACTTTTTAACTAGGGTGTTTAACCAAGATTGCTTGGAAATTTTTTTAGTAATTTAAGAGATCACGGTGGTCAAAATACTTCACCAACAGTCCCTCATTTTGTTACTTCTTTTAAATCACTTTTAGTCAATAATTTCACCAATTCCCATTAACCAGATGCTAATTGTCAAGTAGATTTTAATTTAGGCGCCCTAAGTACTTTAAGAACGTTTTTAACAAGTCCAATTTTAGAAACACCTCTTAGAAGTTTTACAAAGATACACGATGCCCCTGTTACCAATTTGCAAACAATCAGAAGTCGTGTTGGACGAGGAACCTTGGTTTTATTGCAAAAAAAATTATAAAGCGAACCCACAATTGTTCTAAATGCTGCAAGCAACTTTTATATTCTGATGGAGGACTTGAATTATTAGTAATTGAAGCATCAGAATATAACACAACTAGTCTAGTTCGACCAGGAACATATCTTAACTTTGTTGTCTCTACTGCTGCGCCTTTGATTCTGTATTTATTGCCGCGACATTGTAATCAATTGAATTTGTTATCTTTCTTGGGAAATATTCTTCGTTCTAAAATTAATTTCAATATTTTTGCATGTACGAAGCATGATACTATTGGAGATTTTGTTTGTGCTCTAATAATAAAGGTTATGGTGTATTTTTGGTGTAGGGAAGAGAACAACATTTTAAAGGGAAATTCCGCAAAATTTGAAAGTTTTCTGATAGACCCTGCCCAAATTAGAAGCTAGATATTTTTTTTAGTCGAAACAAAAACGTAGCACGAAATAAAACAAACAGTGACTTCCTTTCTGAATTTTTCTTAGTGGCAGACAGCCAATTAAATTTTTATTTATTCTTATTTAGCGATTTTTTGCCACATCAGTTAATACAACAGTTGCAAAAGGATTGCAGAATGCTGCTGCATCACTTTAATTTTCATTTTGTTCTATAAATGCTCTGTCAAATTAAAGTCTTGTTAAGTTGGTGTGAATCGTCAATATTTTTTAAAAGCAATTTTTAAAATGAGTAAATGGTGTATTAAAGTACGCTTAATAATAATAAAAACTGTATAGAATTAAAACCTGTACCTAAATATTTGTAACACAAAGTATTTTTGCTTGAATATTATAAGCACCTATACAAGTATCAATTGTTTTGAAAACTTAGTAATGTTTTCATTATGTGGTGCTAATATGAAATAAATGAAAGAAATCAGAGCAATGCAAATAATAATAGTAATACTAATACTATTGCAATTTTAGTTCTCCCCACAAACACTTTGGCGCGCTAGTGTTTCTATTCCGCCTACTTCGCTGTCCTTCCTCATCTAAAGTGATTGATTAATGATTACAATACACTTCGCACCTCGCCAGCATTCTTGATTTGAGACGGTTAGTATTGACAGATGACAATTGCCGGAATTCAAAGCTTCCATGCACTAAGCGCCGCCAATCGACAAATGTACACAACAAAACTTGTATTTATGAGAACTAAATTATTAATTTTATCAAAAAATACAATTCAGATTTTATTAGTTTCTATTTCTGTTATCAAAATTTGTCTTAATTTTTATTTAATGTAATATTTAGTGAAAAAAAAATTAACCTTCTAACATTTATTTGTCACTGACACACTGGCAGCTTTGTCAACTGTAAACAATCAATACCAATATAAAAAAATTAAAATTCCCTTTGATGGTATAATATAACCACATACATAAATTATAACAAATGTTGAGTACAGTCCCAAAATTTGGTCCGATTGTGACCTTGAGAGCACAGATAAAAAATAAATACAGTTTATTATCACCTACTATGGGCGACACCAAAATGTGAACTAGTTTTTCGTTGTCATGGATTTTTCTCTTAATTTCCATAATGTTTTGATTTTTCTCTAAACAATTTGTATAAATTATACAACAGCGACCGGTTTTCTTCAAATTTTGAAATGGTTCTTGGTTTTTCGACTACAGTTCAATGTCTAGCCGATTTTAACTAACTACTGTCATTTATTGTCATAAATGACAATTAGAAGTGCGCACTTTACAAGTTATTATCGATAATAATTAAATTAATGTAAATAAGGAATCAACGTTTTCTATCAACCAAAAAACTTAAGAAGTAGAAAATGGAACAACAAAAAGATATATGCGCCAACCTTCGTAAGAATCAGGTTTGCCAGTGCCACTGACAGAAATGATTTCAAAACAGTTCTTGGAAATTTAGACTCAACTGTTCGTCGGTGTCAAATGGAAATTATTTATCCACAAAGTCCCTCTCCTCACATGGCTTTGAAACGTCGATTTCACCAACAGACTAGACGATCCTGGCGTCACACAGCGAATCAAATAAAATTAAACAAACTATTCTATGTTTTACTTATGTCGGCATAAGAAATTGATTCTTAGTACTATAATTTTCCAACAAGAACACAAATCCTTTTTGAGAATTGCAATGTTAGTCTATTATTATTATTGTTATTAAATAAAAAAATATTTGCAGAGGCAAGCCTTTTATGCAAATAGGGCAAAAGAATAGTTATGGTCGAAAAAAAAATTAAAATATAACATATATTTGTTTTCGAAGCTGGAATTGGTTATGAAATGAAATGTTCTATTCGTTAGAAAATGTTGTCTACTGGTCGTCTTAAATTTCTCCTTTTTTAATTTCAATTGATGCCCGCGTAAGCGCTGACTGTCATCTAACATCAGATATTTACCTGGATCATCTGAAATTGACAGTTTACTGTTCCTGCATCATGACGCCCGTGAATGCGAAGCTACACGACAAAGACGTCACGAAAAAAATATGGAACTGAAACGAGCGGTTCTGGCAATTCTAGAAAATTTAAAGGAATAATTTGGTGTTTTTTTTCAACATTTAATTTGGTTTTGTTGCCAATTTTGTTACAAATGTAAAATCTATGATGGTGGCCGAACCGAACATCCGGATGGCGTGCCACAGAGGGTGGCTGACTGGACCCAACCGGGATGCAGCGATAAGGTTCACCAGTACCAAGTGTGGGTGGACGTTGACGTATGCGTCATGTACGCGTGCTACGTTTCACCAAATGTGCACATCGAAAAACTGAATAGGGTCCTAAACTCTATGCGACATAGTGTTAAGGCAGGAGGTTAAGTAAGCAGGTAAGAGGGATGAAAACCAAAAGCAGCTCAGATAAAAAGCCAGGAAGCGTCTGTCCTCACATTGAACGGCTTAGCTGGTCGGCGTTTGTTCCGGAGCGGGCGGCTGTAGACAGTACCTGCCGGAAGGTATAAAACGGTAGTGGGGCAATCCACGATAAAAAAGAAGAAAATGGCTGGTTTTGAAACAAAAATACCCCATTTTGGGTACCACTTCAGGTGGAGAATCCCACTCTGCGCAAGTTGTAGGCAGCCCTATGGATTCTGGGGAGGGCAAAAATCCGCCAAAGTCCGAAGAAGTCGGCAGGAAAAATATTATTCCGAATAAGTTTTTCAAGCGCAGAAATCTTTGTCGAGCGATGGAAAGAAACGAAAATTGGGAGACACTTCTATTGGAAATATAGAAATAGAGGATATTTACAATAAAACTGAATGTGCGGAAGTCTTTGTCATTAAAGAATAAATTGAGGAGTTGACTAAAATTAGTTATGACCATCCCAAAAGGGAAATGGTAGACCTAGCTGCAAAAATCGAGAAAAAGATTGAGGAGGTGTTAAACAGGAAAAGCATACAAACGTGGCTGGAAAAGCATTGGTATGAACCTGTTGAGCCCATGCTTATTGACACGGAATCTCAGACGACGCTTAAAAAAACTGGTACACAAACGGTAGACATCACGAAAGAAAATATCATTGCAAAGATGACTTGTGGAGAATACAAGGCAGAAGGGGAAGAACTGTCCGATCTCCTAGATTTTAATTAGCCTGAGGAATGCTTCAAAAATACAAAAGTCGTCCAAGGGACAATCTTCCAATCAGAAGCAGAAAGTCACCTTGTGGCTATTGTTGACCCAATGGAGGTGAAAAAAAAGAAAGTTTTCTGGAAGATCAGAGAAAGAGTTCCTCAACTAAACAAAATAATGAAGGCAAAGGAATTTCGAAACGGACAGATTATTGGGGTCACCAGCAGCAACCGCGTCAAAGTCGATGACAATGAAGTTGAAGACGTAAGTGACAGGTCGACTTTTATTTTGGGCATTACAGCAAGAAGAAAGAGGTGAAAGACACTTTTGAGAGTCTGGAAGCAAAAGGGAGCGGAAAAAATGTTGCGCTTTGCAAACTAACTGAAGATCGTAACATAAAGCAGTGGCTTAGAAAGATCTTAGAATTTTCGTTTTACGATTACAATGGGACTGTGCACCTGTATGAACCGAAACAAAAAGAAAAGCGCAAAGAGACAACATCCCTAACCTTAAGAGTGAGGGAATAATTATCGAAGCCGCCAGACGCCCATTACGCAGATAGCAACAGTTGAGGCGGCACCTTCTGCAGTGTGGCGGTCATGGATGCGTTTCTAAAGGAAAACCGATTCCCGCGAAGTTGGAAGGTAGCCAACTTGGTTCTTATACCAAAAAAGAAAAACAAGGAAACTGGTAGGAGTTTCCGTCCGATATGTCTTTTAACTACCTATCAAAACTCTTCGAGCACGTGATAAGAAACAGAATTAACTGCCAACTAAAGTTCTTCTCCGACTACCAATTTGGTTTTAGGGAAAATCTGACCACGACCGACGCAATCAAAGCGGTTCTTGACTTTGCAAAAGTGGCAAATGCCGGTAGCTGGGGAAGAAAGGATTTCTGCATACTGGTGGCGGTTGATATAAGGAACGCGTTTAACACGGTTTCGTGGCCGCATATAATAGATGCAATGGAAAAGGCTGAGTTAGTAGACGATCGTTTAATAGAGGTAATTAAGAGCTACCAAAGTGAACTTGGCGATAGGCTTAACAAAGCATTGGAAATGATTAGCGGGTGGATCAAGGACAAGAATCTCACGCTAGCAAAGGAAAAAACAGAAGCGATAGCACTTGTGGGCCGAAGGAAGATGGGATGGACACACTCTCGTTGCATAGGAAATTGGGATGGCCTTTTACTCCCCTTCTAGAATAAGCTTTCGGGATTGGTTGTTAATTTTTTATCCTTTCTCGAATAATATGAAACTAAGTCAATTTTTTTTTTGAAATTCACCATTGCTTAACACTTTAATAGAACCATATAAAAACGAAAAGGATTTTGAAAGTGATAATAATGAAGAAGACGAAGAACATTTCTCATTTAATTTAACATGCATGACAGAAAAATATCACAAATATTTAAATCCGAAGAAAATGCAATAAAAAGATTAATCTTCCTCTTCGTCGTTCTCAAGCAGAAAACCTGGACAACCCATTTCATTTTCAAAAAATTTTATGAAAAAACAAAGCTGTCTTGTGTATTAACATTTAAAAAAAATTGTTTAACAAATGGAAACTGTTGGTTTATTAAAATCTCTGTAGAGTGCCGAGAATGCAAGTCCAGTTTCGTGGATTAATTAAGGAGAATCCAGAAGTGAAGGAACAGGACATTATTCTAATGAATATCCAGTTCACAGGAAACTTTAGAAGAAAGCATCTAAAGACTTGGAAACGCCCATTAACGGGTTTTTTGAAAAATGAAGCATTAGACGAAATGATTCAAAAACACACATCTGCCGCTCGTTTCAGAAGAGAGAAAGCTCATGAAATGGATTTTGGCACTGATTTTGAGCCTCGTCATTTACCATCCCTTGACGTACTAAGGCAGGCGAAAAGCAGAGAAATTAAAAAAAAACAAATAGATTCAGATTATTTTCATATTTTGAGTTTCATATTGGAGTTCAAGACAATTCAACGTTTATAAGGAATATTGTAAATCGTCATACTCCAGGATTCAAATAGATGCCACTGGATCTGTAGTAAAAAAAATTCTGAAACCTTGGAAAGAGAAAGGACCTCATATTTTTCTATACGAGATAGTAATTTAGGACCAAACCTCTAAAAAACAATGTTCAATTGGCAATCAACTTAGCGAAAAACAAAATTCGGTAGCAATAACTTTTTTACTTTCCACTTGGTTTCAACACAAGAGAGAAAACTTTTTAGGAAGCAGCGCAAATGAAAGACACGTGTCATTTGCTAAGCAAAAAAGGTCCATTTGACGAGTGGAAAATGACCATCAATTAATAATCAATAATAATCAAATTTGGAACAACATATTTGTGCGAACAAGGCTTTTCCACTCTAGGAACATAAAAACGAAGAACAGAAATCGATTAAACGCCGAAGACTGTATTCAAATCGCTCTTACATCAAAGAGTCCCAATTTTGAAGCAATTGTATCGAACATGAAACATCATTTTTCTATTTCGCGTTCATAATGAAGATATTTCGATACGCGTTTGAGCGTATTTCGGTATCGTAATGGACCAATCTCGTGCCAATATTTCCAGGAACTTATATTTTTCTTAGGTTTGCAGTAGACAAACCGTCACCCTACCGTCAACGTTGACAATTTAGATTTTGGTTTTAAAAAACCATGATAAATCGATCAATACACTATTATTTCTTGTTGCACTTGGCTTAATAATTTATCAGAGAAAAACTCTTTGGATGCAAGAGAACCATCATGATCATGATCAACATCTTCGCTCTCTTGGCTCTCTTGCGCTCCGGTAACCTCAAAACGTCACATCTGTCAAACTGACTGAAATTAGATTTGGCTACTCTGATTTTTTCCCAGAACATTTCGCAATTGCCAACTACCTTAAAATTCCCTAGATTTCGAAATCAAGTTTTTTCGTTTAAAATAAGGCGAAATAGAAAAAATAGCGTATGATACTTGTTCATAATGCATTTTGCCGCACTTACTACTTTATGACACTCCTCGCTGCGCTCGTCGTGTCCTAAAAACGTGCGTGCGGCAAAATGTTCATTATGAAACGCGTTTCATAATATACTATTTTCCAAAACGTGAAGGAAGAATGTTTTCAATTATTCTTTTTTTTCTAATTTTTGACAATTCTAATTTGTGTTTTTGTCAACCCTCAATTGTACCCCAATGGGTTTCAATTTGTTATGTACAGTTGAGGAAAAAAAATCGCCCCCACAGAAAATATAAGTAATTGATAAGTTCATGTTGTTTTGTAATTCATATATTTTTCTTGTATTAGACGAAAAAAACTTGTTTAAATTTTATATATAGCCCCTATAAAAAATATTTTTTAATTTATATGATTTTTTGTCGAGGAAAAAAAATTCGCTTCTCTGACGAAAATGATAGCCCTGATATTTTTTTAAACTCTACTAGCTACAAAATGAATAAAATATATATTATATAATTTTAAAGCTTCAAAGATTTATTTAAGAATAAAGCTATATAATAACCTATATAATAAAGCTATACAATAAAACTATATAATAAAATATACATTATATAATTTTAAAGCTTTTTTATTGCCAAATTAACTGCATTGGCTTTTTCCCCCTTCATTAAATGTCTTTCCAACGATAAATAAATAAAGACTACTAAAATAATAAAGCCAGATCATAAACCTCTTTAAAGATACACCTCCACTAGTCGTCCATGGTTTAATGAAATCTAAGGTATGATATTGCGCATCTATGGAGTGGGGAGTGACGTCACTCGGAGAGTAGAGTAGAGTAGACATCAAATTTTTTAGATTTCCCAAAGACAGTGTGACGACAATTGTGGGTGATTTCGTGTTGGCGGTCTGATTCTTTTAATGTAGAAAATCCCAGAATATGTTCAAAACATTTCTGTGCATAGGACTATGAAAGAAACTTAAAATACGAACTGTTAAATTATTTACCAAAGAAGTGAAGAAAATTAAAAGACGAAGCTGTTCCTTCTTTATTTCTTCCTAAAGGAAAATCAGGCAAACCTTCAACAACACGGGAAAAAAGAGCGTGCAAAAAAGATCAAGCCAAATTTGTGAAAAACATAATTGAAACGTAGTAAGTTGGTAACTCATCGCCAATAATTTTCTTACATTACTTTAATTTCTTTTTATTTATGCAAAATATGAGGCCATTATTTGTTGAAAAGTAGTAATTAATCAAACAATTCTTCTTTGGTAGTATTCTTTATTGTTTTTTCTGTTTACTTTAATCAATTTTTTATAGGGAACTTAAGATCGACGATAACACGACGGCAACGTTTGTTGACAATGTGCCTTCACCTTCAAAATCTATCGGGTAAATTAACATTTTCATCTAATAAGGAAAATCAGTTTTTTCTCAGAAATCATTTTTCTGTTTGCATGTTTTTGCATGTTGTCAAATAATCAAATAAACTTTACTTTTTGTTTCGATAGCGTGAACACAGACTTCGAAAATGACTTGACAGCAAAAGTATATTTACTTAAAAGCGAAAATGAAAAACTTTAAAAATTTTAGAATTAAAAAATCAATTTCAGTTTTAAAAGAAAGAAGAGATAAGATAAAAAGGGGGACAAAATTTGTGCTAAACACCAAGCCAGGTTGTATCAAATAATTTTTATAAACGGCATCATCACGCCTTAGCAATTGATTATGATATAAACACTTTTTTATTTAAAAGTTTTTGCTGCTGTGTTTTTTTTTGCAGGGATGACTTGATCAAATCTATTTGCCATAATGCCGAGCGAAGCAAATTAACCGAATGGGTGTCCCAGTCCAATTTAAATTTGAAAAGATGTTGTTTTGATACGTTCAACAAATTGTATCCCTGTGACACCTTCGAAGTTTGTAAACAAACTTGCCTGAGCAAAGCAATTTGGCACAAAGAACGCCAATTTAGAATAACTGGTTTGTAGCTAAATATTTACTTCTGTTTTTGTTTGTAAATAAGAATATGGGGTTGTAGGCTCAAGGTGTTACAATTTATTTACGTACGCCAAAGAAGAATGGGACATGAAATCTAGGAAGTATTTTTATCCAAAGTCGTTTACAGGAAACTTTGCTACACGATACGGCAATGAGCAAGAAAAATTTGCCCGTGAGGCTTACAAGACTTGCCTCCCAAGCAATGAGGTGGTCATTGAGTGTGGGTTGGTAGTCTCCAAACATAATCCTTGGTTGGCTGTTTCTCCTGATGGGATAGTACTCGTACATGGACAACCAATTCGATTATTAGAAATAAAGTGTCCGGTTATCGGTAAGTCAACGTACTGTACAAGCCTTCTTTGTTAAAATTATTTTGTTAGGTTCGACGAAAACGATTTTAGAGTGTCTTCCCACCATGGATTGTTTGGAATTGAAAGGAGAAGGTTGGCAACTAAAAAGAAAGCACAGTTATATGGCCCAAGTGCAACTTTCTATGGCAGTGTTAAACCTAGAAGGTTGTGATTTTGTTATATATAGTAGTTTTGACAAAACATTTCATCTTCTGAATGTAGATCGAGATGAAATGTTTTGGCACAATCTAGTGAAGAAACTAAATTCAATATTTTTTGAGAAAATGTTACATGTATTATGTAAACCTACAATGAAATAAATAAATATCACATCTTTAAGTTTTTTATTAAATTCTCAAAACAGTACAATTTATCGTTTACAGCCTCATGAGGTCATGGCATTGATTACATATACAACATGGATTTAGCCTAAATTTGAGCATGATTTACTCCCCCTTTCTGAACAGAGGGAGTATTATAAGATTAAAATTTATCCGTAGATAAAATTGGACTTGACAAGTTTGTTAAAGCAACAATAATAATAACAATATCATTAATATTGTTCAATAATTTAAATGGCAGTATATTTCGACAGACTTTAAACGTTTTTATTCTTTGTATGGCGCGTTCTACGTGTACTCGGGCTCTAGCTATTTCTGCGGTGTTTTGGGCTTGCGCCTTTGTTAATTGTTTTTCTTTCTTTAAAAAAGGCGGACGAATAAGTTCAATGCCTTTTTTAGCACATTCATTGTCGACCATTGTAGCATCACCTGCAGAAAATTTTGAAATTATATTTTCCTTATTGAATATGGCTTTGTCCGAAGCCCTACCACCATATGGTTTGCTTAAAAACGTTACAGTTCCAGACGGGGCTACACCTATTAAAAACTTTACAGTATGTTTACTTTTGTAAAATGAATACATTTTAATCCTACATTTTAGGCACTTACATTTTTCAACTTCAATTTCCGTACAATCAAGAACAATTCTTGTATTTGGGAAGTTTTTAAAACAAAGTGGCATATTACATTGCATTTCTTCTATAGTAGGAAACCGGATGAAACTTTTCAATAAAAATGCTAAATTTTTTATAACATGCTGAAAATAGCTTTGAGCTGTTGTGTGGCTGACACCAAACAAAATACTTAAACATGTAAGTGGTATATCTAACTTGAGGCGCATTAAAGAGAGTAACACAATTTTTTTCATACATAATTTTGACTTCATATGCAATGTTGGCATTAACGCATTCACAAAAACATTTAACAAAGCAAAATTTTGAATTCCCGTCAAAATTCGTAGTTTATAATCCGTATTTATAATGTCAAACAAATCAAAGTCTTTCAACTCTTCATATGTATTTACTTGAATACATTTATCTTCAGATTCTTTAGCTTCTCTGTTTGAAAAACTGATGGGATTTGAATGTCCCAAAAAAATTAACGCCTCTGCAGCGTCCAATTCAGTAGTGTTAACACTAAAATGAAAATATAGGTTAGAAACAAAACTATTTGACTTTACTTTTTAACTACCTCTCAACAAGTGGTGTATCCTCTACGATTTGCACGACATTCCTACTCGCATCTCTGCATTGAAAAAATAATAATAAAGCAGTTTCACCTAAAACCTATGCTTACATTAATTTGTGTCGATTTGCAATTTTTTGTTGTCTTTGCAAAGACTTTACTTCGTTTACTTCTTTGTCATGCAAACCCTTTGGAAGATTTTGTGAAGGCACAACATTTGCTTTTAGTCGGTAATTTTTATTTACATGGCCTGTAATCATTATTATTTATCGGTTAAAGTTAGGTTAGATTAATTTATACCAACTTACGTCGATTAAAGAAAAAATCTTGATCTTGAAAATGTTTGCTGCATACTCGCATGTATGGTGATACTGCTTTTCCCATTTTCAACGCATGAATCCACTTCAATCGTAGTATTTTATTATCGGGATTTGGAAATTTGTGAAACGATACATTATCTGAATAGTATGTTTTACACTGCGGCACACAAGAGTACATATTGCTTTTAGAGAGTTTTTTATTTGCATTCATTATTTTGATTAATAATGCACTGCTTAAAGCACTTAAAACAATGAAAACTATAAGATTATGTTAACACGCCGGTTGTGAACAAACATTTATCTCGCAACCGTCATCCATATTGGAATTTTACAGCGCCATCTACATTCCGTTTTCATGCCCAATTCTTACAACTGGGGTGCGTTCAGGAATGGTTACTAGGCGTACTATTAGTACCTTCGTTCGTTCAAAAAAGACAAGAATCACTGTGACAGTTTACCAACGCATCGTTCAAATTATCCTCGGCGATGTCCGTACGGTAATCCTAAATCGCCGTGCTTTGAAGCGCGGAAATAATGACCGAGGTTGCGCATTAAAAACGTGGATATACGTATTATAACCTCACATAGAATTTCGAATTTTTAGTTTTTAATTGGTAAAAAATGGAAAATTATGTATTTGCCGTTGCAAACGGCAAACCAATCATCAACGAGAGTATTCTTGCAAAACACCGAAGGTGAGAAAATTGTATTATTCAACAATTAACATTGTATAGCTGTATGCCTTGTAGATGGCAAGTTATGCTTCGTTGCAATAACGCAAGAAATAAGTAAAATACTTAAGACCGTGTTCCCCCATGAGAGTGAAATGCAATCATGCCCAAGTCGATACATGTGATAGTGCAACACAATCAGGAACTTCGAAGATTCCAAGTGTCCAAAAGCAAAACCGGCAAGTATCGACAATAGAAAGTACATCTGAAGATACGCAAATGGATAAGTACTGGTCTCGACCAGCTACAAAGATGCTCATACATTTACAACAACAATTTGATGAACAGTTTAAATCCACTACAATGAAAAATGATGTTGTATGGAACATGTTGGCAGGAGAGATGAAGAAGCAACATTTTCTATTCACACCTAACCAATGCCGGGACAAGTGGCAATATTTAAAAAAAAGATATATGAAAAAAGTGGATAACATGGGCCCAAGGGCCACTGGTGAGGATAGGGTAAAATTTGAGTATTTTGAAGAAATGGATGCAGTGCTGCGAGACAGACACAATGTCAATCCTCCAAGCATTGCCTCCTCCATAAAAGGCGTACAGTGTAAGTAGTAACAATTCTTTAAAAGTATGTGACTTTGCTCATTGTTTTTATAGTGTCTGATGAAGAATCTCAGGAACATGTATTAGAAAATGGTGCGAAAAGAAGAAAACTCGTCGAAACAAGAATTGTGAAAAAAGAAGACACAGTGATAACATTCATCAAGGAATTTAAGTTATCCTCTGAGACCAAAGAACAGAACAGAGAAAGGAGACATCAAGAACTCATTGATGCAAAAAAAGATGCAGTTGCAACATTTGCCCTAAAAATGGATCAACTAATGGACAAAATGGGAAAGCAATAAAATTCCTAAAACTGTGGTTGCTGGGGCAAACTTTTAGTGATTAATTACTTTAATATTAATGTATCACAGGGTTGATTTTGACAGAAGACTACTTTTCGTTAATTGTTGAAGAATTATTGTTGTGTTACTATTGTTGAGTAATGAAATATTATTTTCAAAATAAACGTTTATTTACGTGTAAACACTGCAATAGCAGAAAGTACAATTGATACATTAATGTTGCGCTTCCCATAGAAGTCTGCACAATTCATCTCTTTTGTTTATTCCTTCTCGGTCATCGCGAACCAATCTATTATCCTGATCAATATTGTGGTGTACATGATTTTCTCCTTCTTGAATGTAGTTTTCAATCTCTAAATCAGTGCCATCTAAACAAATATTGTGTAAAACACATACGGCCAATACTGTAGCAGGAATATAATCTGTGCGATTCATGTCTAAAAATTTTAGCCTCCGGAAACGACCAAACAGTAAAGCAAATGCTCGTTCGATTGTTTGGCGTGTCTTAGCTACCACTGCATTGAAATGTGTTTGACGAGGTCTCATATTTCCTCTATTAATATATGGAGGCATGCACCATGATAATATAGGGTATGCTTTATCACCCAATATGTAGTCCTCTTCTGGAAAGTAGTCAAGCAAATGATTTTGCATGTGTAAATAGATGTCTGAGTTCCTGAAAATTCTATTGTCGTTTACAGATCCTGGAAAGCCCACAAACACATCTGTAAATATTAGTTGTGCGTCACATATAGCTTGTAAAGTCATTGAGTATCGACTTTTACGAGTAATATAAGACTGGGGACTGGGGATCTTCTTTAGGGGCCTTAATGTCTACAAATGTACCATCCACACAGCCAAGTACATTGCGTAAACCTCCCATTCTTTGGAATTTTTCTTTAGTTTCAATGGCGTGGCGTCCTGTTGGCCATTTTACAATCCGTGGTGCTGCATTGCATAATGCTTTCACTACTCTCATAAAGCATACCGATAATGATGATTTACCCATATCAAAACGATCACCCACGGACCTATGGAGTGGTTTCTACTAAATCACCGAAATTATAATGTTTATTTCAATTACCTGAAGGAATCTGGTGTCGCAAGCAACCATATAACAGATAAGAGTTGTTTGTCTATGTCTACAGTGTACCTGCCCCTTTCCCCCTTTCTTTGTAACTCTGGACCCACAAGTGCAATTAAGTTTTCATAAGCTTCGAAGGTGATACGAAAATGTTGTTGAAATTCTTTGGACGAATACTGAGTAACAGTATGTATGTAATTATTAATTCTTGATGGCTTTCTTTTAAATTTTCTTTTCATTACAACAATCGCAGTAACAACTTCCTCCTCACTACAACTACCACTATCGCTTTCACTGTTTATATTGAAATATATTGAAATTATTATATATATTATATTGTAAATAAAAATTGAAAATAAAATCACTGGCCATACACACTGATACCGAAACTGATAACAGATCCATTGTTGAGTATATTTCTACATCTGGCTTACACCATCGAATTCAAAACATTGTGCGCATCTCTGGTATTCACAACGTATCACTTGCAGTTTTGAGGTATTTGAGATATTAAGATGACAGCAGCTGCAGATGAATACAGCACCGTAAGTCGTTCACAAATGAACATCACCATAGTATCACCTGAGTGATGACGTCATATCACCATTACTCGGGAACACCTCTCCTTCATCGCTTATTCCTGAACGCACTCCTGCTACTCTCCGAGTGACGTCACTGCGCGAGATGGACGCGTTCGGGTTGCCTGAGTATCATATCTTAGAAATCTTTATATCATGCTAGTTGTCGGTATAACCGATTGTAGTCAAGTTAGAAAATTTCTTTGAAGCTAATCAGAAGTACGAAATAATTTTTGTGTATTTAATATTTAAGGTTGCTTTTGTCCTTGTAACTGCGCCAACACAATGACGCAGCTAGCTTGAAAGCTTGGACTTTTTAGAAACCGTAAACTTTAAATGCTTTTATTCTACATTTTACTTAATCTAAAATTATATTAATTGGAAAGAACCAAATTCTATAGAGCTCTGGTGATTTGGCAATACTTTGAAAAATAATAACAATTCTACTCTCTGGACTCTGGACTCTTCCTTCGAAAGAGCAGAGACAACTTTGTGGTCTCAAAAACCTGAGAACTACATTAATTTCATAGTCGATACTGATGATTACATCTATTTAAAGAAGATAAAGATTTTAAGAAGCACTGGAAAACGATTCACTATAATTCAAATTATTTATTGAAGACACTACAATTCTTAAAACTTAATTGGAGTGAAACAATTATGAAAAATGCGGTCGTTAAAGAAAAAATGGGGTATAAATTGGCGGCGAAAACATATTCTGTACGACCCTCGAAAGAAATGTTAAAGAAGCTTGTGTAACTCTAGATCTTGCAGCTCCTGCAACCTCGTTGAAAGTTCCCTTAGACCCAAAAAAAAAAACATTTTCTAATGACGTACAGAAAAAACTTAGCAACTATATACAGCTTGGGCGTTTTACGAAGACGAGAGCGATGGATGCGCAGTGAAAGCGCGCTCAAATGCCGCCACTGATGCGCTACCCCTGATTGTTTGAATTTTCGGCCAGCGTGACAACTGGGGTCAGAAGTAAGATCCCGTCACTGACTTTAACTAAATAACCTAGATGGTGGAAAGTACCCGCCATGATGTTCCTACTCACCAGCCATATTGGAATTTTTTAGGCAACCTGCAATTCTCAAGTGTTATGTTTTGCTCTAAGTTGAAATAAACCACCGAAAATAGTCGGAAAACTTGACAGATAATATTTTATGCATATAAAAAACTTGTAACGACAAAAAACACTTCTAGAATATTGAGTTTGCTAAATGACGCATAGTATAAATAGATTAAGATATAGAATAAAAAAAATTCGTTTAAAGTCGGCCAAATATTTACCTTCACAAAAATTGCATGTAAAGCAGGTAACCAACAACACAGCTAACTATTATGCAAGTTACAGTCGAATTTCGATTCGTCGTCTCACATTAGTCGAAATTTGTTCGACAACTATAAATAATGAGAACAGCGGTTTTAATTCACCGACGAATAAACGCGAAGGGCAGTTTTTACCAAGGTTTCGTAATGATTTTATTCCTTTGTTTAATTAATTGAGCGCTGCGACTTGGCGGAGTCGGATGTGTGTGTGCATGTGAAGTGAAATTGTGCCGTTTTAGACTTTGAATTGAGTTTATTTGAGAACCACGCGGGACAGAAATATTTCGCGAAACTTTTCATTCATGAGTTTTAAAATTCTACTTCTTGTCTAAAGTAAGACGTGCTTAAGTGTAATTCAATGCGCAGCTTACTTACTTGATATAGCTTTAACTTAACTTCTCTAGTGGATAGATACAGTAATTTTCAGGAAATGTCGGGTTTATGTCTTTTTAATTTCGCGCTTTTGAAATTGAATAGTTGCAGGGTGTTACTAACAGATAATTTACTTGGAACCGTTTCAATTTAGACATTTCCATTTCGTATTAGTTTCTCTGAACTTTTCGTTTAATAGTTTAAACAATATTGCTTTTGTTCAGATTACTTTCAGGAACTTGATGGATAGAGCGCACATGCAACAATGGATGGATGGCAAGGAAGCGTTAGATTAATAATGTTTTTATTGTTTTAGATTATAGCAGACTTCGAAGTGGATGGAACAGGCCTAGACTTCTTCAGTGGTGCTAGCGCTCAACGTCGCAACGCTCTAATTAATTTCTCTTTCTTTCAGGAATCGTTAAGAAGTTTTTAATGTTTTTTATGTTTTAGATTGGAGCAGAGTTCAAAGTGAAGAACTTCAAGGAACATCTTCGACTCAACTCCATCGTCCTCAACAAACCTCTTGTTTATTTTAACTCATTTCTTTGTGTTTCAGGGGTTTTTAATGTTTTGAATGTTTAAGATTGTAGCAGAGTTCGATGAGGATGACAGGACGACGCGGGTGCTAGCGTTCAACTCCATTTAGAACTGGATGAACTCACTTCTTGACTCATTTGAATTATTTCTGTTTGTTTTAGATGTGTTCTGGTGAGGATGACAACAACTTCAAGGAAATTTCAGTTCCACTTTCATCAGTGATTCTTCTATCTTTTAATTAATTTCTTAATTTCAGAGCTCGCCTATACCTAGTATAGTTAGTTAAGTTAGCAAGTAGGTTAGCACGTAAGTTTAGCAAGTAAGTTATATAATAAGTTTGGAAGTAACAAAATGTGGTAGGTGCGCAAATAATATTTGGTAAAATTGGAATCTTATAACCAGATCTAACTGTTGGGAAATAACATTTTGGAAAATTGTTAATACGGGACTAACACAAATATGTATAACGTAATATGAATTCTACAGGATTTTGACTTCTAGGACATTTTCAAGAGTGCGAGGATTCAACGCCCCGGCCAGCAAGCAAGTTTTATTTTATTTATACTAGATTCCTTTTCTAGGAGTTTTTAATGTTCTGAATGTTACAGAGAGAAGCCAACATCTCGGTGGAGGACAGGACTTCGACTCCAGGACCGGCTTCATGAGACGTCGTTTTCGTCAACAATTTTCCTGTCATTAATGTATTTTGTTCTTCATTTCAGACCTGTACCTAGTATAGTTAGTTTAAGTTAGCAAATAAGTTTAGAAAGTAAATTATGCAATAAAGTTTTAGAATAAGTTATGCTATAAGCTGGCATGCATGTAACAAAACGGGATAAAAAGTAAACATAAATAACATTGGGTTCTTAACAAGATCTAACTGAAATATTTAACTGGTAAACTAACGGGACTAACGCCAGTATGTGATTTAATACGTTTCAGATTTTACACCTTTTTTATATAAGATGTTGAGTCATTTTGGTTTCGGTGTGGGTTAATGTGTAAACGGGTGCAAGAATCTTAAATTTTGGGAATCATCCTTGAGTGTTCTGGATTTTTGAAAAGGGATTCCTAATCGACGTGATCAGCAACCCAAATTTTTGGATGGAGAGGGATAAATCCAATCCTACGACTTGGTCGGATTAGTAGTTACCACCAATCTCACCCTCATTTAAGTCGCCCTCCATCACAGGTGACTATTGAGAATTTACGATATTTCTGGCGTCCCCATACTAATAGGGATTTTCCTCCATCACAGGCTTCTTTTGTGGTTTTCCTTCTTCTTCCCGTTTGGTCTTTCCTTGGAAGTTCGGGTTTGGCAGTCCCGATCCAGAGGTTTCTACCCAGGCAGAAGGAGCTGTGTTCCTACTGGACGTCCCGGATTCCTGTCGAACCGTGGAAGGAGCAGCGACGCCAACGCGATAAGTACCTTTATGTAACCTCGTGAGCGGTTAACTAATTGAAGTCGCGAGATTAGATGCGTTGACAGCTGTCCGCGTGTTCCCGCCGTTAGCGTACATTTTCTGACCTCAGCCATGGAACTGTGTGAATTTGAGTGTTTAGTGTTTTGTTTAGTTTTAGTTGTGGCGTGTAATTGAGAAATTGACGATTCCGCCATTTTGTTGTTAGAGATACGCCATTTGGTAATAGTCAATAATAAATTAATGAGATAATTTTGCAGAAGGGCTTTTTCGTGTTGCACATGATGATGTGTCGACTGACTATCAACTGATATGAATGAGGGTGTTTTATAAGAAGTCCCCTCCTTTGTTGAGAAGGACTTTAGCCAGACGGTTCAAGGTCTTTTAGTTTTCCTTATTACTGTCGGATGCACCTTCATGCAGTTTTGTTGCATCTTCATACGTGATATTTGTGAAGGTAATTTAGTGAAAAAGTGAGTATTACCAGAAGTAATTATTATTTTTTATAATATGTATTGTTATAAAGTTTGGGAAGATGAAGAGGAAGATTTCATCTGTAAATGGTGCATTAAGCTTCAACAAAAAAATTGGTTGACGTTTTATCATATCCATTCAGTCGGACCCCAACTCGTTATCAGTGCTATCATTGTAATTTAATTATATGTGATGAGGGACTAAGAAGTTGTAGGGATGAAGAGGAGTGCCAAATTATGTATTAGATAGATTATACTTCTGCAGTGCGAAGTGAAATATATTATGACACTGATGAAGAATTCGAAACGTAGATTGTATTAGTCTTGAATATGTGTGGAGATTAAATAATTATATTATAGTAAAAGTTTTTGTAAGTTTTTTATATAAATTTATATTAATAATATTAATAGTATATTGGCAGGAAAACATACAAAAAATATTAATGCTAAATTAAAACTCCAAGCTGTAAGGCGGCATTCAAAATACAAAACCATGTTGGCCAGCGTCTCAACAAAACCCAAGTTTCCATGAAAAGAAAAACGGACAAGGAGAAACAGAAGAGTAAAAATTGAATTGAATTGAAACAGTTGGCTTCTTAGACACGCTAAAAAGCTTTGTCGAAGTAAATTTTCAAAAGTCCCAATGCTTTTTTAGCGGATTAAGCAAAGGTCTTAAGACATTGCGACTGCTTATGTCGCATGTACAATAGACAAAAAAAACTCGCAATCACTTGCCGATATGTCATAAATGCCTTAAAATTCATGAAACAAAAACGGAATTGCCACAGAATACTTTAATAGCATTGCAAAATTGTGGCTTAAAATGACTTTTGCCAACTTAGCACTCAATTTACTCAATATGTGAGGTGCGAGGATTCTTTTGAATCGTTTACCTTATATGGTCATAAAGTATAAATTAGAGAAACAGCTGCTGAATTTAGATGAAATACCGATTCCTTTCCCATTATTTTCTCCTTATGCAGGTGATGTTCTCACATTTACAAATATTTTGATGAATGTGGTCGAAAAAGGCTGGTGCTAGAAAAGCGAATCACCTAGAGTGCGTTACACTAGCACTGCATCTGCTAAATGAAAAGGAAAAGAAGTTTCAGTCGTTTCTGCAAGAGAATCCACAGAAATCGTGCAAAGAAGCCCGACAACCTAAACTGTCAAATAAAAAAAATGTGCTAAAGTTACTGATCAAGTTTCAACTCATTTATATATAAATAATTCTACAATAATGAATGTTTGATTTAATTTTCAATAAACACAATTATAATAAATAAAGGGTAAACAAATCAGAACAGTCCATCAAAAAAAATTACGTATTGACAATATTGGACGTTAACCAATTAAGTGCCAATTTTAATATAGAAAATTTGAAGTCTTACTTTGAAAATCCCACTTCTAAAAATTATCCAGTAATTGCAATACTTGATCAATTAATTCTAAACTGATGATGACATAATAGGTAGTATTATAGATCCCGATTACACATAATAGCAGTGGCGGCTCGTAGCAGTGGGCAGGGTGGGCTGAGCCCACCCTAAATTTTACACCTTTAATTATTATTATTATCGACAATAAAAATTTAATTTTTATTTATTGAACGAAAAAAAGAATTTGTAAACAATGCATTTTATTACCAATCGTTTCGAGCTCGGAGCACAGAAATTGTGTTTCAGTCAAAGCTGTGGGCTAGCCCAATTGCGCGAATCAAGTTGCGTCGTACGTCTGCAGTCTAATGGTGAAGAAAACACGTACATCGACTCAGAACGTGTGTTGATACAGCGATATATACATGCGTTGATATAGCGATATATGCTCTCGATGGGCTAGCCCAACATCGTGGTTTATATTATGTCATAATGTTTTTTAAATCTGCTTTTTAAAAATTTTTCGCTGGGCCTAGACTTACTTAAAAGGCTTTCACAAATTATTTGAACACTACTTTTGTCATTTATCTGAAGATTTTTAAATGACAAAAAAAGATGACAAGTAAAATGTTAAAATTATTTGTGAAGGCATTTTAAATAAGTCATTTCTAGGCCCAGAGAACTTCTTTTAGAAATTAATTTTACTGATTTACTTTTGGACAATGATAAATCTGCAAATAAGCAGGATCAATGTAAATTGCTCCCAAAAATTCAATTTTTAAAACAAAATACGGTGCGCTTCAGTTAAATTAATTGCATTCGTTCAATTGAAAGAATTCATTCCGTCAGCAATGCGTCAGCAACACGAAGTCAAAGGAACTTTTAAAAACGATAACAAATCGGGTTTAATCGGCTGATCGAGCAGGCCCTAATCGGGAATTATCGGAGATGTTTGAAAATTGTACTTACTGGACAAAAATCTTGCTCCTTCTTGTTGGTGGTTGAATTAACCTTGTGGTTGATTTACATACATTTTTACTAATTGTTCATTGTGCTCTTTGTGCAAAATGGCAAGCGAAGTTCCATCGACATCGACAGGTATTACGGCTTGACGACAGGTATTAGTGTTCAAGAAGTTTTAATTAATAATGAAGATATTGTTGATTTTTTACTGCAGAAGACGTTTAGTAGCTTAAGTTATGATGATAAATCAGTTGTTATTAAACTAAAGCCCTCTCCAGTAATGCAAAATTTAACATCGAAAACTAAAACAGGCAACAGATCTTTTAATACAAATTGGTATAAAACAATTGTTGGAATTGTTTGCTTTGGGACTGCACCGGGTACGATGATTTGAAACATCTTTCATTTTCTTTAAAAAAGCACGCTCAGTGTGAGAAACATATTCACACTTCTTTAAAATTTAAGCTGTACGGAAAAAGTAATATTCAGACTTCGTTAGATTCTGCTTTTAAACAAAATATTTTGAAACATAATGAAAAAGTTAAAGAAAATCGGGATATAATTAAACGTTTAATTGATATAATCATATAGGTACTTAGCAACTCAGGAGCAAGGATTTCGTGGTCGTGATGAAACTCAAGAGTCGTTAAATCAAAGAAATTATAAAGAGTTAATTCAACTTCGTTCAAAATATGACACTAACTTTAAAAAAATTTTGGATGAATCAACAGTTTTTAGTGGTCTCTCAAAAACTATTCAAAATAAATTAATTGAAAGCATTAATAATATCATTTCGAAAATAATATCACAGGAAATTAAAAAAAGTCCGTTTTTTTCATGGCAGTTGGATGAAACAACCAATGTCAGATGTCAATCTCAACTTTCAATAATTTTTAGATATATTAAGGACGGTAAAATTGTGGAAAGATTTATGGGTTTTTTTGATGTGAGGGTCGAAAAGCAACTGATTTATTTAATCTTTTCATAGAAAAATTTGAAATATTTGATATTGCTAATAAATTAGTTAGACAAACATACGATGGAGCTTCAGTAATGTCGGGAGAATTAAACGGTTTACACGCCAAGGTAAAACAAATTGCTCCTCAAGCGCTATTCATTCATTGTTATGCCCATCGATTAAATCTTATATTGCGAGATGCTTCTTGTAAAATTAAGGAATGTCGAATTTTTTTTGCAAATATTAATGGCCTTGCAGCATTTTTTTCAAAATCAACAAAAAGAACAAATATCTTAAACAAAGTAGGATCCAAGCGGTTACCCAACGTTTCTGACACTCGATGGGCATCGAAACCATAAGAGAAGCTACAGCCTTTAAAAAATGTTAATTGATTTCACATTTTTATTTTTACTTAATACATTTAGTACAATTAATTTTTCAGCAAACAGAAATAATTTTTGACATTTTGCAATCAAAACAGAATGACATTCACTACTGTCAGAAGAGAATTAAAAATTTAACCATCACACTAACAAAATTTGGAACAAGCGAAAGTTTTTTTTTTGATATATATAACAAAATTTGTGACATTGGGGGACCACCAAGTAAAAAGCGTAAAGGAGATCATGACGGCTTTAGCGATTCTCAAACATATTACAGACGGGTTTTGAACGAAATAATCGATTTAATAATTCAACAACTTGAAATTAGATTTAAAGACATGGGATGTTTGTTGTTTCTGGATTTATTAGACACAAACAAAATTAACAGTTTTACACAAGCATTCCCAGAAAATTTGATTAACTCTTTATTAGATAGCTAAACTAAAATGTTTGATCCAAACAAATTACGGAATGAATTAAAAGTCTGGTATTTGGACCCCAATATATTTGGTGCTTATTTTCATTTCTCAGATATTTTGATGTTCATCAAGTCTAATAACACAAAATGATTTACCTGAAATTTATAAATTACTTTGTTTGGCTTCGTGTTTATCGTCAACGTCTGCATCTACAGAAAGAAGTTTTTCGGCTTTAAAGCGAATAAAAAAATTTGTTAGAAATTCTGTCACAATCTCGTTTAAGCTGTTTGTCAAAAATTGCCATTGAAAGAGAATTAGTTAAGAATCTTCAAGAAAATGAAGGGACTTTTTATGATCGAATTATAGATGACTTCTCCTTTTAAAAAAAATCGCCGAATTGATTTACGGTATAAACCTGTTGTCTGAAAAGTATTATGCCCGTTAGCCATCTTGTTGTTAATTTTTCATAGTTTTTGGTTACATTGTTTATATTTTTATTATTAGAGTTTATTTTGTGTTTTATTTTTTTTTAGAATTTATTTTTATTTTTCTTCATATCGTTATTTTGTGTTTATTTTTAGCTTAGTTTTATTTTTGTTTTTGTATTTATATGTTTTTTCCGTTTTGCTTACTAACTCGTTTTCTCTACTAACAACAATACCTATATCCATTCCTTTCCCGGCAAGATAAGGTTCTAGACCTTCTCGTCTTCTTGCCGAACGATTATAAAATATTTTAATATATCGACCAACATAGAACCATCTTTATCTTTAGTGATAGGAAGAAGTTTAGTGTCATACGTTTTTACTGAAATGACTTGTGTAAGATTAATTTTTGAACTTAATTAAAAAAACTAATTTTACGAAATATAGTGTACTTACATATCTACAAAAATTTTACATAGACAATAAAAAGTTGACTTCATCAAAGTTGCCCACCCTACAAAAATTGTCACGAGCCGCCACTGCATAATAGATGTTTCAAGTTCATTTGCTGATGATGTAATAAAGTACGTAAGTTACAATTATATTGAATGTTTTAATTTCACACAAAGAACGAAACATTTTTCACATTGCGCAAGCTAAAATCTTATGGAAAACTGTTGAAGGCTTCAAGAGATACGTACTCTTTTGAAAAACGGTGCATTTCACTGAAGCATTTTTCAGGAAAAATAAGGGAGATGATCTATTCAAAATTAAATGTTTGGTGAATAAAATTGCATCTTGAACAAACAAGATTTTGTTGGTAAACTAAATTGACTTTTTATCCCTTCATCAAATGTCTTTCCAACGATAAATAAAGGCAAGAGGAATGATAAAAAAAAGCTATTTACACAACGACACTAAGTGTAAAATAATTTTATGAATCTGCGACGTCTTTGAGCAGCAAATTCAGAATCAAGAACCGAGAAAAAAATTAGACATCATTTTCAGAAACAACAATCAGATCCTGAAAACTGTATCATTCATATAACATTTTTTGTTTCAATATTTGAGTCAGTTGAGACCCATTAATAAAACTAACCAGGGCAAGTTCTTAAGGTTATAAATTCTGTTGAATTTTTGTTTCTCCTAGTCCTTATGACTGCGCGCCAACAGATCACGCAGCTAGCTTGAAAGCTGGGACTTTTTAGAAACGGGGAGATTTAAATATATTATATTATATGTAGCAGAAGCCTGTATCAATTCTCCCTTTTCAATAGTGTTTATGAAACAAGAGGACTTCAAAAACTTCGATGGGTTGGAAAAACTCATGAATAAAACGATCACCAAAACCACTGATGCCATGTGGATAAAGCTTTCTTGGGATAATCCAACGACGGTAAATATTCGAAAGTCACATAATATCATGCGCCCATGGGAACAATATGATATTATAAGAAAGAAACGTGGACACCAATCTACTAGAATCGCTGTTCCTCCCATCCAGGCTTTGGAGATTTTGTATGATGAGCCCTTGAAAATCAGCAAAGAGAAGAAGGACAATCTCATTGATATGACGCAGTATTTGGACGAAAAATATAGAAATTTTTACCATAACATTGCTTGCGAAGATGCTTAGTAATACAGTTCAATAAGATGTTTGTTTAATAAAGTTACATTGACGTTAATGGCATTTCTTTTTCATTAAAAATAAATATATATATATATATTTAAATTATATTGCTCTATACTTTAATTTTTTAATGCAACATAGATCATTGTTCCACTGTAAAACAAAACAATTTCGTTTTTGTCACGAATCAGGTCATATTATAATGTAAACGTAACTGAATTTGTGATGTCCACGCATACTATGATGTGTTGTGACATATCTGAACGTAAAACTGCTAAACATATCATGCTGAAACGTTTTTCGCAGTTTCTGACAAAAAACTGAAATGTAACATAGATCATTGTTCCGGTGCACGCTTCAATTATTATTTGGTAATATTGGGATTTTTAACCATAACTAACTATTGGGATACTAATACAGGACTAACACGAATATGCAACATAATACGTTTCAGATTTTAGAATTCTGCAGGATTTCAGTACCCACAACGTCACAATCCACCAGGTCAAGCTGCCAACGCTGGAGATGTTGACGACAGGTTTGAGTTTCTAATTGTTTCTCTTTAAGGTTCGTCGTGTGCTAGCTCCCAAATGGATATATTTTTTTAATTATGTTGATTTGTTTTGTCTTTTGTTGTTTGTTTCAGATGGCAGAGTTCCCTTGGTCACTTGTGGAGCGCTTGCGCCCACTACACCAGGGCCGGCCCGTCTCACTAATTTAAGTTCTTTCCAGATCAGAAATGGCAGAGAACCAGTAGTCAAAGGAACCGTTCTTGAAGTGAGGTGCGCAGCGATGGTAATATTTTTTCTTTTCGTAATAACTGTTCCCAATAACACGAAATGTAATTTCAGATTCGGAGTCCAAAGGAAATCGAGCCTCGCATTGTCTACAGCTAGGAACTGGAGATTCCCGGTGAGTCCATTTCTTCCTTTCACTATTACGCACAAAATAGATACTTACACACAAACAGATTTTTAACTCCGCCTGCAGCGTCCTGGAGTGCATTAAGTAATCACCAAGGACGCTGCTGCCGGTCCCAAGCCCGGATAAAAAGAGGAGGGTTTGTGAACACGGTTTGCTAGCGACCTGTCCACTGTAAAAAAACATGAAAAACTTCAGGACTCATTCCTGTTGTCTTTCTTCAAGGAAATCTTCAGATGGGTTGATGGGAACAAATGTTGCACTCTGTTCTTAGACATGAAGCATAGAAGCGATTCCTCCAGTGCGTCTTAATTAATTTCTTTTTTGATGCTTCTAGGTAGCATTGGATGACAGGAGAGGAAGCAAGAGAGCGTAATGGGATCGCCACAGGTTTTAGAGACTTGTTTTGCAGTTTTTAACGACTTCTTGATTCTTTCGATTTATTTCTTTTCATCATGTAAAGAAGGAACTTTTGAAGACATTTCTTAACCCATCATTAATTGCGGAAGGAAATTGGCAAGACCTCAGATCTTTACCGGTTTACCAAAAAGCACGTTCGGAAGCGATGGCGGCAGGCGATTTTCATAAAAATCCGTATTTAGACATATTGCTACAATCTCAGAATGAGAAGAATGAAAAGTATATTCAATTTCCCGATGGTAACATTGAAGTTTATTTATATAGCAGGCGTCAATTAGAAACTATATTAGAATTTTCGAGTAATCGCATTTGTTACTTTGATGCTACCGGTTCAGTAGTGAGAAAATTAGAATTTTGTACAAAAAGACTATATTACTATGCAGGCACGTTAAATTTACAGGGTATTATTATACCATTATATTACATTATACCATTAGAGTTGATTAGTTCGAAATATGACTCGGCAACGTTAACTAGCTTTTTTATTAATTTCAAAAGATTTGTATCCGTTCAATGTCACAAAAGTTGGCCAATTTTAGACGTAATAGTTGTTGATTTTAGTTTTGCTCTTATGTCATCTCTGTGCTTAGGTTTTAACGAGATGACTCTATTTTCTTATCTGCAAGCTACATATAGATTCGTTACTAATCAAATCTCTAGCGCGGATTTAAATCAAATAATTTGCATCAGAAATTGTTGTTCCCATTACATAAAAATGATTTCGAGGCAACTTTTTAAAATGAAAGTAGGAAAATACGAACAAAGAATAATTTTAGATATTGTTGCAATAATGATTCAAGCCTCAAATATAAATGATTTAAAGGAATATTTTAGAATAGCTTGCATAATTTTACTGTCAACCATAAAAAATGAATACTTTAAAATGACCTATAATAAGCTCAGATCAATTGATTGCCACTATTCTTCGGCTTCAAATTTAGAAAAAGACAGTACGTTTATAAGCGATGAAATTTTCGACGATTGTAATATTGAAGATGTACGCGGAAAATATGAAGACTCACTTTTCATTTAATTTTTTCAAGTTTTTTTAAAAGAGCAATCTAAAATAATTAACAGTCATGAAGAAAATCGAAAAGAAAATTTCTAAATAACTTTTTCCATAGTCTACCGTTTATTCAATATTTACTAAATAAATGCATGCCTTTTGCTCCATTGTGGACAGCAATTTTAACACCTTTGATACAAAGAAGAAATGAAAATGCACCTCTAAGATTAAGTAATGCGAATGTTGAATATTGGTTCAAAATAGTTAAAAAAACAACTGCTTCATGGTCAAAGTAATTTAAAAATAGAAAGATTTGTTAAAATTTTAAAAGAGAAAATTTTCTCAGATTTAAAAGCCGTGGAATTAAATATTGCAAAAGTACCAAGAAAGAAAAGAAAAATTGTGAAAAATGTTCGAATGCAACAAGAAATTGACAATCCATTAAAAGAAGAAAAGTGGGCAAAAAGAAAAGCAAAAAAAAATAAAAACACACTTTGAAACTCCTCACTTAATGCGGCAATTTAATATTAAAGAATCACCGCATTTAGAACAAAATAGGAGTAATTCAGAGAACAAGAAAGCGGCCGAACAAAGAATTATTGATAACAGCAACAATACGCCTCCTTTATTAAGTTCCATAGGCGAAACCTCTTCAAATGCAGAGCAAAAAACGAGTTCAGTTAACAATCACTTTACTTTGCGTAATGGTTTATTTTTAAACAATGAATATTATTTACTAAATTCTATTACATTTTCATACGTTGTGGGCTCATTTTCTTTAAAAGGTAACAGCAATATTCCGCTACGAAGTAATGATTATAGAACTCTCATGTCAATAAATAATACTTGTTTTCCTAATATGTCAGAGATTACAGATAGAGATAGATGGATATGTGATTATGTAATAGATTCATTAGCAAGTACTTTTTTAGCATCTAGAACTGACATTTTGTATTTAGAAGAGATGCTAAATTTAACAAAGTTTCACGTGAGCATAGTGGAATGTGGCGATCGCCTCTCGTTTTGGAGGAAAAAATAAAAACTTATTTCAAAATTGAATGTTTGATCCATAAAATTACATCCAAACCAAACAAGATTTTGTTGGTAAACTAAATTGACTTTTTCTTCCTTCATCAAATGTCTTTCCAACCATAAATAAAAGCAACAAGAATGATGAAGCAGAGGTCTTCACACAAAGATACACCTCTACTAATTGTCGGTATAAACGATCCTGATAAAACAGAAAATTTCTTTGAAGCCAATTAGAAGTAAAAAATAATTTCTGTCAAATTTTTGTTTCTTTTTGTCCTTGTAACTGCGCCAACAGAATCACACAGCTAGCTTAAAAGCTCGAGACTTTTTAGAAACGGTAAAGTTTAAATGCATTTATCCACAACCGATACATTATGAGCCCATAATACTACTGTAAACTCACTCACATGACATACACCTAGTAAATTTTATGACCACATCATGAGAGGACCGGGCAGTACTAATCCTTGCGGTTGGGGACCATAAAAATAGGCGTCCGCCGTGATCGGTCGGTACTTAAACAGGGTCGTATTTAAAAGAAAATTAAATTGAATATAATAAACAAACATATACAGGTTGTTTCTGAAATGCTTGGCCAAACTTTAACAGCATCTTTTACAAGTCATACAGGCTAAATTAAACCTATAATGTCAAGTTCAAAAATGTCTCTTTCCTGAGTTATTAACATTTAAAAGTAGTAGCAGTTTATACGCGGAGTGTACTTTTTAACAATGACTTCAATAGTAGATTCAGTTTGTTACCCAGGAGCGTTTTTAGTTATAAAAATTATCAACATCTCTGGTAAAAACAACATATATTTACATACACACACTTGGCCATTTTTAAATTTAAATCAAACTGTCATCTGATTCGGATCAGTCGTTATTTAAACTTTGACTATTTAGTCATGCTAATTATATCTGTCATATTTGACAAATACAAATAAATCATAAAAGCAGTTTTTCTTGCGTTTTATGGCCCCCACAACTACGTTATGGTACCGACATTAGACTGGCCCAGAATATGGTTGGTAGTGCTGAAATCACAACGGCATCAATAAATCGTAAAAAATGACTTTAAATCGGGTTCAAGAGGCCTCAATTGGCCCCCAGAAAGTTAAAAGATACTTCGGGAATGCTTTTTCAACAAAAACCTTCGCAAAATCACAATGCCAGTTGGCTATAACAGATGTCAGATTAATTACAACGTAATTTAGAATTTGTCTAAGAAACAACAAAAAAGGACCAGAGGGTTAAAAAAGCTCTATGACTTGAATTCCAAGGTACAAATGTGGCATTTAGTAGTTGAAGTAATTTAAATATTATTTTTAAAGTGCAATCAACCATGTTAGTGACTTTCGAAACGTTATGTTTGGGCCACAATGTCGGTACCATAACGTAGTTGTAGAGGCCATACTTGCGTTTGTGGATAAAAGTTTGTATTGCATTCGTGTCTTATTGGCCAAGCTAACGTTCTATTGTCTCCGACTTTTCAAATAATACTAATACGACACTTATACAACAAATTAACTATTATTTCTACTATTTCCGTAATCTGGAATTATAATAATTGTAAAGATGTATCTTTGTGCAATTTAAGCAAAATTTTTCACAATGCCGTAGCAACAGAATGCTATCTAGCGAGTTATGGGCTGCGATTAGTTAATTTAAAGTGTTTCTAATTCAAAAACTGTAAGGGCTTGAACATTGTCCGATACGACCATCAACTCGGTTTTTGATACAGAATTCCACATTAAAAGGAAGTGCGACCTTGTATGTTAAAAAAAACAATCAATTACTGTGCAAATTCTCTATAGAAATATTAAAAAAAGTGAAAAAAACCTTGAACTTTTCCCTTCACACAGCAGAAACAACCTTGTGGTCTCGAAGACCTGAGAACAACATTAATTTCGCGAATTTTAGACAAACATATGTCGATTTTATTAACTTGGAAACTGATTTGAATGTACCGAATAACAATGAAGAAATGCCAGAAGCATGAAATGCTTTCGTTTTTTATGTTGTTGGTCTTAACAAAAGGTGGAAATTACCTATTGCCTAGTTCTTCTTTGCGAATTTAAAGGGCCGTAAACGCAAAAACATCCTTGCCAAATGTTTAGCATAGTTATACAGGTGGGTCAACGAGGCTCTCAATTTTTTCAGTTTAAATGCATGCATTAAACACCCGTTATCAAATGATCCGGTGTATTTAATTTTAGACATACGTCATATGATGAAACTAATTAAAAACACTCTGGCAGATTCAGAATTTTTAATTAATGAGAAAGGTAAAAAAATATACTGGGCTTTTATCAAACGACTATTCGAATAAGAATGTACCCATACAAAAGGTTTGAAACTGGCTAAAAGACTAACTAAACGTCACATTGAATTTAAAAATGATACAATGAATGTGCGTTTAGCAGTTCATGTTTTGAGCGACAGTGTAGGCTTCAAGGTACTGTTACAGTAATTTAATTGAATTAACAATGAATTATTATGAAAAATGCCCAAAAAAAAAGTAAAAAAAAATACATTTCAAAATTGAAATTGCCAGATGGAAGAAAAGTTATCAATTCACAACGACAAACAGGTTTTGTACGAATTGCCATAGGTTTACAAAATGTAATCAAAATATTTTAATTGCTTTCCGAAAAAAAAAACATTAATACATATTTTTAACTTGGGTGCATTAGGAAGTGGTTTTAACAAGAACCTCAACTACGTACAGTTTCAAGCTGCCTATAAAACATTACTAACACAAAATCAAATTTCAGCGTCACATAGTACTGGTGTTGTCTTCAACAGCCATGGCAACATCAGAATTTTTGCTATATTTCAACAAAATTTTTGCCACAAATGTAGCATTTGTTAAAAACGGACAAGCACAAAATGTACCCTCTCTGAAGAATTGGCTGTTTACCTAAAAGGTTTCCAGTATTTATGGGGGAAACTTAAAAACACCTTTAAGTTCCAGTGTTTACTGTACCTGAATCAGGACGTTTTGGAAATTTTTTTGGCTCTGTAAGAAGTCATTCATACAGAAATAATACACCTACGCCTGCAATCTTTTTTTCCTCAACAAGTTGGGCATCTCTGGGGTAAATCTTAGTTAAGTATGTTAAATACAACAGTGCTTACCGTGTTTGAATGTTAGCTCGCGTTTTCGAAATTTTGCAATTTTAAAATTTTACTTTTTAATTTTGACTTTTTGGAATCTTCCAGAGCTTTCCTAAACTTTCGAGAACCTTGCATAGACCATGCGTGAACGTTCTAGAAGTTTTCAGCCAACCCCCTACTCCGTGGTCAGGTCAGATCAGGTCAGGCCAGGCCAGGTCAGGTCAGGTCAGGTCAGGTCAGGTCAGGTCAGGTCAGGTCAGGTCAGGTCAGGTCAGGTCAGGTCAAAATTATCGAACTAGTGACCATAAGTGGAAAATGTGTGTCGACATAAAAGTAGTGGCGCTTTTAAAAGGTATACAAACGGGTTATACCAAAAATATGTGCTACATGTGCTAGCCTTTAAGGAAGGAATTTAGATTGCGTCAAAACAATATAATAAAAAATAGTGCCTATCGAAAAAATTTGATTACCACAGCTTTACATCAAACTAGGAATTGTAAAAAAAATATTAAAAATGCTTAAAAAGCATTAAACTCAGAAGGATATGCATTTAATGAATTGCGAATGACAACGAAAAAAAAAACTAAGAGAAATCTGTTTGCTGCAAAAACTTTTAGTAAAGCCGATTTACCTCCTTGAATCTGGTTGTGTGCTAACAATTTGGTTACTTTATGTGTGTGACATTGATTTTCTATTATTTAAGTTCAATAAATAGTCAGTAAATTTTAAAAATTGCGTTTTGATTGGGTCTAGTGTTAAAAATTGTCAAACTAAAATTATTCGCAAATGCGAGCTAACTTTTAAATAGAATTCATATTATTGGATTCAGCGTATGCGGCTGTGTTTGACCCACCAAGTGCCCAGCAGGTTACATAAAAATGAATATGCATGCGTATATCGCTGGATATTTGATAAGAAAAATTTTACAAAAAGTGCGAAATTGTAAAACTTGTTTGAAAAATTTAATAAGTAAAGATAATGCAGATATCGAGTATCAAAAAACCTACTAAAAAAACCCAATACAAATTTTCGAAAATTGTTTTCCAAATTTATGTAAAATGCGAAAAAGAATATTTGTTCATTGATTTCAAAGGCTAATTTAGGGAAAAAATGGTACATCTATGCAACTATGTAACTAAAATTGTGGTGGTATCCTACTAGTTTAGCCCTTGTAAATGAATTTCAAATTTACACTTGTGTCAAAATTGTTAACATGCCTACTAACATATAAGCTGTCACAAGATTATTTGGAAATATTTTTTCCAGCATTAGCACAAAGGGTGGCTTTAATAATAACCCAAACACAAGACAATTTAAAGGAGCATACAAACAATTATTAGTCCATTTCAAAAACAGCCAGTATATTTAATTGACTACATTTATTTTATTTTCGATATTTTTTAGTTGGAAGAAGATTTGCTCCACAGAGTATCGTAGATCCACCAGATTTTTTAACGCAGGAGCAAAATTTAAGTGAAGATCCCGATTTTGGTACTTTTGCTTTTGGAGGGAATTTGGAGGCCAACCAGTGGCTTTAAAAAACACCTCCATGTGCTCAACATGTGTAATACCAATGCCATTTCTACAAAGACAAAAGACTAAAGGTGACTTCCAGTGAAAATGCAGGCGATGTGGCAAATTCGGAAGCATCAGAGGCGACTCCTTTTTTTTCTAAAAGTCATTTGGCCTTTGTACAAATTTTAAAAATGATGTACGGTTGGTCTCAAGATTATTTACAGAAACAAATTGAGCAAGTTGCGTCCATTTTTTCTGTGGTTCATTTGCAAACCGGTGAACCTAAAATTTGATTGTTTTGTGTTGTTTGACTTTATTTAAAAACTATGTTAGTGTGTGTACTGTGTAACGCTAAAACAAGCTTTAAAATTTTGTTCTAAATTGCAAATTGTTGGCTTCGAAAATTGTACAGCCACAGCAAATTTCTGGAAAATTTTTAATGAAATCTTTGACGTCCTAAATTGAAAACATTTGTTGGCTAAAACTAAATATAATCGTGGTATTTCTAGCACGAACTTCAAAGACATATCTAAAAAAATTAAATTTTTATTGAATATATTAGTAACATTAAGGATACTCAGTAATTTGGTTATAAATACTAACAAAAAAACAGTTTTTTTGAGATGCATTGTTGATTTAACCAATATAATAAGTATCTATAAAGATTTGATTGAAACTGGTTATTTAAGACATCTTTTGATGTATAAATTTAGCCAGGATCATATGGAAATAATTTTCGGTTTAATTAGACAACGTGGTGGGTTCAATAATAATCCATCTTCGTTGCAATTTCAAAGCGCCTACAAGAGATTACTTGTTCATAATCAAATTAGGACAAGTAAAAATGGGAATTGTGTGAAACTTGACACCACAAATATTTTATTTGTTAGAAGTGGGAAGAAAATTGCTGATAAAAACGACTTAATAGAAGATTTTCTTTCTATTGATGTAGTGGACCAAGATTATAATTATTGTTCCAAAGACATGTTATCTGCATACAAAGAAAACGTGATCGAATATATTGCTGGATTTGTGGTAAAACAAATTGAACCAAAGATCACGTGCACATTTTGTAAAAGTTTGTTGCGTTGTAATCAGGGTGGAACGAAATCGTTGTTAATAGCAATGAAGCAATGGGGAAAACTAACCATACCAAGCGAAAATGTAATTAATATTTGCAAAACATTGGAGTTAATAGTTTGGGAAAACCAGTCAAAAACTCTAAATAAAACTAATATTAATCTTTTTTCAATTACGAAAATCCATATCATTTTTTAACAACTCAGAGATCTTGGAACTGGACGTCTTAGATAATCATAAAATTCAGTTAATAAGATGCGTGAGCTATATGTACATTAAAATCAGGCTTCACCATGAAGCAAAATTAATTAATTTTAAGAACAAGCCGACTCTGCGAAGTCGGTAGGCGAAAACTATCTTGTTTCGAAACGAATAAAATAAAAATTATTGATTGATTGTTTGATTACTTTACCTCACAATAAATTAATTTAAAAAATATATACAGGGCTATTCACATAACTGTACGACCTGTAATTTCAAAAAATGCAACCCATTATACATTTTCAAAGCAACCATCGCATTTAGTAAATTGAAATATATAAAATCGATCAACGATGCCTGCATGGTTGATGCTTGACATTTAAAAAAAATCATCACACTGACATTTATTGTTCAACGATTTATTAAGATAACAAAACTGGAAGCCAAATGTATGTAACAGTAACAAATTTAACAAAAATTGGAAACAAATCATCGTAACAAGTGTTGAAAATGCTGCATTCTGTTCATAAAACATCGCCGCACACGTTCCAAAATTTCTGGTGTTACCGATCTACAAGCTCTGATTTTTGAAATTTTAATTTAGAAAACCCAAGTCAACACTGGAAATGTATTGTTGGTTGCATTTTTTGAAATTTCAGGTCGTACAGTTACGTGAATAGGCCTGTATATGCCATGTGCTATGTAACAATAGTTATTTGTGTATCAAGGCCAAAAAGTGTTTCTTTTTTGGCCGAGCCTTTTTTTAATGGCCGAGGCGACAGCTGAGGCCAGAAAGAAGGCGAGGGCAAAATGACACTTTTTGGCCGTGATACACACAAGATTTTTTAGGCGACATCATTAAATTTACTAGTTAATTAATTTTTACTTATGATTTATTGATTTAATCATTTATAACAACTGAATAATTGGAAATATTTATGCATCCTTTAGAAAAGTTCATTCTTTATTTACATTTGCAGTTTCGGCATGTGTAGCTTCACAATTTGTATCAATTAGGTTTGATGTGCTTTTTGATGTTGTTGCAGCAGCACTGCTAGACATATACATTTTCAATAATTCAACACGTCTTTGTTGCACTTTACAGCAGTTTGTCGATTTGATTTTACCCAAATAATTATAAAATTGAGGGTAATATCGGTGTCTTGATGTAATATGCAAAACTATGGATAGATGGTGCCACCATAGATCGGCCGAAAATGTTTGCGGTCAGAAAAGACTCACTTTTAGGCCACTTTTAAGTCCTAAAAATTTCATTTTCAGTATAAGTCGCCTAAAAAATATTTATTTCGAGAAAAACATGTTTCAATTGTTTTAAACTGTTCTCTGACTTATCACATATATTAAGTTTTAATCTCTTATTTTAAAGGTTTCTCTTCCTTTAAATTCAAATCACGCGCTAACTCTCTTGACCACTCAATTCTCACATTCTGTAGAAAAAGATTTTATAACTTTGGTTTAATTCCGCCTACCTTTTGGGCCAATTGAATTTTAGCTGGAAGTCTGATTTACTCTGGAACGTTTTGATAGTTCGTTGATATTTGCCAGAAGTTGGGTAGAATTGTCTACACATTAGAAGAAGAAATTGACGAAGGTTTCACGATTAATTAAATTCCTGCTAAACTGCAAAACTTCTTGACAAATGTGACACTGACTGGAGTTGTCAAATTTTTTATTATGTTGTGTAAAGGAGGCTAGCCATTCCTTGATCCGACAAATTCAATTCGTCATTGTGGGCGGGGTTAATCCAAAGTTACAAAATTCCGACTATAGTTGTCAGTTTTCAATGTGCTAGAATAGTTATTTACAGTCGCTTGTGGTAACTTACATTTTACAGAGCGAAATCAGTTTGAAATAATTGGGTTTTTCAAAATTCATGAGAACAGCCACATCTGACATTTATAAATTTCATCATCTGTCAATTCTAACAATTTTTGTAGTTGGTGCACAAAAAGTACACAAGATGGCGCTGTATAAAAAACGTGTTATTATGTCTTTAAAATCAAAAATTGAGATCATAATTTAGGTAGATTCCACATTGGTGATCAATCTTCATTATGGTAAAGTGATTTTAATTTATAAACGCATCTGAAGAGCAGACGATTTGGGCAATTTTTACCGCACGGCGTGTAAATATAATGTTTCCGAAGATGTCAATTAAAAGTTAATTTGACGTTTACAATTCATGAGTCCAAAAAATATTTTTAAAGCAGATGAAAGTGTAATAAGAGAGTTTTAGCATTTTTGGGTTTCATATATCGTAGTAACGTGTAAACCCGGCTTAAGATACTAACCATTTGACAAACGGAGTCTCATTTTCTTGGAATTAAACTTCGCCGTGTAATTAATTACCATCAGGACTTCTTTCTTCTTTCAATTAGTCCGTTTTGAATAAACAATCATTATAAAAAGTAACACTTTCCGTTTTTCGATTTATTACATCGTCTCCCAGAGCATTTAGGTTTTATTTACCGGCTGTTATATTACCTAACCTAAAAACATTCCAGCGGCTTCAGATTTCAGATATTAAAAATTGATCAAAAGGCCGGAATCTGCAGGATTTAACCAAAAACACAAAATCCTTTTATTTCATTTGCACCTGACACCGCCAAATTAATGAGTATGAATGAAAACTTCTTACCTTGACCTGCAATGTTCTCAACACGTGGTTTTCCAACACTAAACACACCAGAACGGCCACGTTTTATTGTTTATTATGTTGTACACAATAAGTTATTAATAAAAGGAGATTTAAATCAACATTTCAAGTTTTAAAATGACTAGAAACACCACTAAAGCCTTCTTGATGACAAACGAGCGGGATTACAATGAGAGACGCCATGCTCTCGCGGCCAGACATGCAGGCGTTATGCTAGACGATTTTTGGCGAGAGCAATGGAATCATGCCGGGTTGAAATAATGCGCCGGACTCAACCGAAACATGTGCCGAACTGTCGCGGATAAAAAAATTGAATTTTAGGTAATTAATGTAAATGCGCAGAAAAGCCAAAAGCCTACATATACTATATTTCAGAATAATTGACATCTCGGTACGCCATGTCTGTGTAAAACGCCTCTAACAATGTGAACGACTTTTAGAATTTTGGTTCTAAAACTGTCAATGTAACATTTTGAAGTTATGAAGTAAATTACTTTTTTAAGCTAATGAATGAATGATGAATCAGATTCTAAGTTGACGTGACACACATTACATACACATAGGGATAAATATAAATCTAAAAACACTAAATACGCTTATATTAGGAGATTCTGCCAACATAAATTTGAATTTCCAAGGCACACTGAGATGTCAATCATTTTGAAATATAGTATATATGTTCTTCAAGATTCGAAATGTTGATAACTTCGTCTTTTTTCTTTTATACAAACTCATTCATGCTTCTAAACCTATGAGCAATTAAACAAGTGCAAAACGGTCGACTTACAGTAAAATTCGGAAAAACACAAGTGTTTTGTTTACAATTTTGCTTTTCAAGTCAAATATGACGCATTAGCACGTAGTAGAATTTTTATTATTACTTTTGAATCGAGTGAGACGTTAGCCTTTTGCATTTCCAATAAATTCCTGATTTAACAAATAATGTCGATAAATGTCAACCAACTAATTTTGACAGTCCTCTTACTTGAGGCGACCCAAAATATGGTTTTGGTCGGCCAAGTGCAGGTAGTAAGAATTTGTCCCCAAATATTTAGGATCGCCCTAAAATTTTGGCGCCAAATTTAAAGTACAACTTTTTATTTTCTTTAAATTTTCTTGCAAAAATTGATTCCGTGAAGTAAATGGTACCTGATCGAAAATAAGAAAAAATGTAAAAAACAAAAACTATTAGAACATATGAAACGTGTGACGCACCTACAAACCTGCAATCTTGACGATACAAATTGTTTAAAAAATCAAAATTTGTTTTTGTTAAAAAGCTGCAGTGTTTCAACATGTAAATATTTCTTAGCATTTTGAATATAAAATTTGGCGAAAAATATCTTGAACTACACGTCCGTGGTTAATTAGCAAATTTCAGTCCTAAAAAACTCTATTTTTATTCTTGTAAAGAGTATTTTTTTGGATTCTTTTGTAAAAGGCTAGTGTTTGCTGTTATTAAATTGTTGTTAAGTTGTTATTGTTATAAAAATTTGCAACTCCGATTGCTTGAACATTTGAACATTGCTCAGAAGCTTTTGACATAGGTAAGTTTCAATTTTAACAGGTGACTTAAATAAGTTTTTTTCTACAAGGCGTTTATAAATGTTTCTAGCATCAAGGGTGGCTATGAAATGTCAAAGAAATTTGCCGCTCATTACAACTGTGGGTTTATATTTTTTAATTGACATTTGCAGTTAACCTCAATAATAGAGCAAAGTTAATTTTGACAAAAAAACTGTTCTAGTTATGGTTACAAACATAAAAATCAAAGACTTGGACACAAAATCGTAACTGAAACGTCGTTGACGTGAGTGTCATTTTAAGTGTAGTTAAACATAGTTATATTCACTATGAAAACAAAGCGGCAAAATAGTGCATGGCAATAATTCCAGAGCAACCCTTGATGCTAGAAACAATTATAAACACCTTGAATGAAAGTCTGTATACATTTGATTGTAGGAAAACACTTAGGTACATGTCATTTTAATACGAAACCTTTCCAATTTGAATTAAAGACTTAATTCAACTTCTTTAAATCGAGTTCGATTTAACCATTTTATCAAAATTAATTGATTTGACTAACCAAAAGAGGACTACGTTTTTTAATTTTTAGAACACAAGTTCTATTTTTTTTTATTAAAAATATACATATACACAATTTTTTCGTATATTTACCATTGTACCAACTTTGGTGAAAATCCCTAACTTGCTAGATACACTCAGCTCTCATATACACCTTCCATTACTAAAATTGGGACTTTTTTATTGGTAATAAATAAGTTCTATATTCAAAGCATTTTTATTTATCTTTATTTATCATATAATGACAGTTCAAGGTCATTGTTTATCAAAATTTCAAAGTTAAACAAACATAGTGTGCCAGTACTTTCAAAAATGTTTCGGTAAAGTACGGCAAATATGAACTTCGTGTTCGTTAGGCGTGTGAGGTTATGTTTCCAGTCTGTTTAATGTGCAAAATTCTTGTGCTTTAGATGCAGGAAAAGTTGTAGCAAGGAAGTGAACTCTACAGGATTCGTGAGTACAACTTTTGTGTTAAAATTGTTTGTTAATATTTAAGGTGAATTTGTTTCGCCACATGAGATTTGCAACTAAACTACATTTCAAAACAAAAATTTAAAAAAAAGATGAAAAACTTTCAGCCAAATCGAAGAGTCGAGGTAAAAGTGGTCGATTGCTACACCACTGAAAGGAGTTGCATCTGTATATTCAGAGCACGAGAGTTTTTGGAAATCCGCGTTTAAAACAATTGAATCAATGAAATTTTTCGATAAAAAAGAGCGAAATTTGTGCGGGTGCCTTCATGTGTTAATTTAGTCAAAACGTGAAAGGATTTATTTATTTAAAATCAATTATTTTTCCAAAAATGGAATCCTTTTTAACTAGGGTGTTTACCCAAGATTGCTTGGAATTTTTTTTTTTTTTTTTTTTGTAATTTAGGAGGTCACGGTGGTCAAAATACTTCACCTACAGTCCCTCATTTTGTTAATTCTTTTAAATCACATTTAGTCAATAATTTCACCAGTTCCCATTCACCATCCACCTTACGGATTCAATAAAATTAGAAGCTAGACAAATATTTTTGTCCTAACAAAAACGAAGGACGAAATAAAACAGTGACTTTATTTTTCAATTTTTCTTAGTGGCATACAGCCAATTAAATTCTTATTTATTCTTAGTTAGCGATTTTTTGCCGCATCAGTTAATGCAACAGTTAGTTCTAAAAGAATTGCAGAATGCTGCTACATTACTTTAAATTTCATTTTGTTCTATAAATGCTCTGTCAACTTAAAGTCTTGTTAAGTTGGTGAATTTTAAAACCAATTTTTAAAATGAGTAAATGGTGTATTAAAGTAGGATTAATAATAATAAAAACTGTATAGAATTCAAACCTGTACCTAAATATTTGTAACAAAGTATTTTTGCTTGAACATTATTAGCACCTATACAAGTATCAATTGTTTTGAAAACTTAGTAATGTTTTCATTATTTGGTGCTAATATGAAATAAATGAAAGAAATCAGAGCAATGAAAATAATAATAGTAATTATAACAGTAATAATAAATAAAATCAATCTAACTCGAGATCTAGAAGTAATAATTTTTCGGCGAGTGTTCGAACAATGGATTTGGAAAACTCCACTCGCCCCCACCCTTCTCGGATGGGGGAACCAGATCAAAATCGACAATAAAATTTTTTAAATTATCGTTTTCAAATTTTGTATCTTTTCAGTTAGAAACATTTCATAAATTTTGTACATTTTTGGTCGATACGGGAGCTGACATTTCAGTTATTAAATTAGGTCAAGTGGGAAGTAATGAAATTTATAATCAGCATTGCACAATCCATGGAATTACAAGCTCAGTGGTAAATTCCAATACTGCAACTCGTACCAGAATTTATTTTAATGCTGACGAATATGTTACTTTCCTATTCCGGTTCACGGTATTTTATTTAGGTCGAGACTTTTTGCAACGTTACAAATGCATAATTGATTACTCAAATTGGACTTTAACAATTCATTCTTTTCCTGGTTCATCAAACCAAAGTCAAAAAATGTTAGTAAACTTAAACAACGGTCCGGAAGCTAATTGTTTTGTTTTTCCTGCATAGTCAGAAGGAACTCGAGAAGTAACTATAAATAACTCAGGTCAAAATTCTTTTATAAACTTAGTCCAGTCAACAAAGACAATGAAATCGAAATAATTCCAAAAGTTTTGAAATTTTTGTCAAATGTGTATTAAGTAAGAAGAATGATAAATCTCAATTTGCAGCATCGTAGGAGGTCCGGAAGTTACTTAAAAAAATTGAAACGCGTTATTTTCTTTAACTATGCGAACAAAATTACAAAAGTCTTGCAAACTTAATACAATGAAAAACAGTATTCTTTGTATCTTGTATTAAATTTGCAGCTATTTTTGACATCCGGAACTTGATGATTTAGTAAAAATTAATATTTCTATTAATAACTCAGAAAAAAAATTGCAAAAGCTTTGCAAATTTGTTAAATTGTGCTTAAAGTGGCTTTGGATATTGACGTAAATTTGCAGCATTGCAGAATGTACGGAACATATTGCAATTCTATTTGACAATTCGATATTAACAATTTTCGATCGAAATAGCCGAACAAAATTCCAAAAGTTTTGCCAACAAGTTGCAAATGACGAGAATTCAATTACAAACACATTCTTAAATTTGCAGCTTCCTATGAGCTCCGGAAAATTGTTATATCACAATAAACATTAAATTTTTGACAAATTTAAAAGCGATGTCGCTCGTTACGAGAGTGCAACAAAAACAACAATACATATTTACTCACCTCAGTAACATAAATTACCTATTTCAATTTTTCGTTTCTTTCGCCCAATAATGGGTGGTTTTTTTCTTTTGTATTTCTGAATAAGCTAAAGTTTGATAACAACCAATCGTTCAGATAAAATGCTTACAAACCAGTTTTTTTGCTCTCGCTTTACTTTTTAACAATTGATAAAGAGAAAAAACGCGAAGGTCATCAATTGTAGGGTCTCAGAAACCGATAATGTCATTAATTACTTGAAACTCATCATGAGTGACTGGGAAATTAACTGTTTTGTGTGCGGAAAAACTTTAAATTATCAATATGATTACGTAAAACAAAAAGGTTTAAGGTCCTTGGTGGAGTGTAGTGAATTAAGAAAAGACGGAAAGGCATCCGTATTAAAGACATTACGTGGTGTTAAAGTGCATCAAAAATGTCGTAAAATTTACACAAACAAAAAAACATCTGAGAATGTTGGACTAAAAGCACAAAATCACACTATAGAGCCAAATAGTGGTCCATCGCACTGCGAGGGGTTTGACTTTCTTAATAAATGTTTTTTGTGCTCGCAAGAAATAAGAAATAAGTTCTTGGACAATGAAAAGAAGAAGCCATCAAGCAAACGTATAAATGTGTACAAAGTTCGTAGTGTAAATGCAAAAAAAGGGATCATTAAAGCGGCAAATCAGAACTTTGATGACTGGAGTGAACGTACCACCAAATTCAGCAGTGGATGGGTAACATGAAACCTCCAGAATTGTGAGAATGGAAGCAAAGTGACAAAGGCATGTTGCCCATAACTACTAAGTTGGAAGCTGCTCCTCAAAATTTGTTAAAGCTTATAATGTGCAAATGCGAGAAAGGATGTGGTAGGAAGTGTACCTGCAGAAAAAGTGGCCTAAAATGCTCGGAAGTATGTTTTTTTTGTCGTGGCCAGTCGTGTACGAACGCACGCAAAGTGGAAGATTCAGAATCGGACGATGATAATGTAGACTTTGAAATATGGACCGCACAGATAAATAGAAACGGACAACTTGAAGAAATTTCTGACCTAGAAGAGTACTCTTGCAATGAAGATCATCCATCCTCTTCTCAAGTTTCAAAGTTTCTTCCACAAAGTAGTGACTGTTCATCAAGCGACTTTGAACAGCCGTTACAGAAGAAACAACGAAGAGTGTAAATCTCTTTTATTCTTTGTTTATGTTTATTCCTTTGTTCTATTTTAATGTACGTTTGCCTGAGTTGAGTTTAGAATTTATTGTTAATTTCTTCTTCTTTCTAGTTATGTTGTGATATTAAAGGAATTTTTCACTACTATCTCAATTTTTTTAATTTGGTAAATTTAAGAATAAAACAAAAAGTTAACGTACATTATTTCATTATCACAGAGCTTTCAGAATAAAAAAAAATTAAAATTTGTTTTTTCTGTTCTATAATAATATTACTGTATTTTAACTAATTTAAGAAACTATTAAATAATCCTTTCCAAATTCTACAAAGAAAAACATCGCCTAAACAGCAAACTCATAAGGTAATGTGAGAGCACAAAAAAAAGTGTTTTAGCAGAATCATTCTTCGTTATCCAAGTTTAGGTGAGTAAATATGTATTGTTGTTTTTGTTGCACTCTCGTAACGAGCGACATCGCTTTTAAATTCGTCAAAAATTTAATGTTTATTGTGATATAACAATGTTCCGGAGCTCATAGGAAGCTGCAAATTTAAGAATGTTTGTAATTGAATTCTCGTCATTTGCAACTTGTTAGCAAAACTTTTGGAATTTTGTTCGGCTATTTCGATCGAAAATTGTTAATATCGAATTGTCAAATAGAATTGCAATATGTTCCGTACATCCTGCAATGCTGCAAATTTACGTCAATATCCAAAGCCACTTTAAGCACAATTTAACAAATTTGCAAAACTTTTGCAATTTTTTCTCTGAGTTATTAATAGAAACATTAATTTTTACTAAATCATCAAATTCCGGATGTCAAAAATAGCTGCAAATTTAATACAAGGTACAAAGAATACTGTTTTTCATTGTATTAAGTCTGCAAGACTTTTGTAATTTTGTTGGCATAGTTAAAGAAAATAACGCGTTTCAATTTTTTTAAGTAACTTCCAGACCTCCTACGATGCTGCAAATTGAGATTTATCATTCTTGTTGACTGCCCTAACTGTCAAGAAATTGCAGAAGGTGTCTATAATCAACGTACCGTTGTGAAAGGCGATAAAGGTCTCATAACTTTTATCAATACCACAAATAAAGATATTTTTGTAAGAAATCTCAAACTTGATTGCGAAAATTTGGAAAACTATCATGTTTATAGTACAGAAAACGAGGAGGAAAACAGAACTAAAAATCTTATGAAACAATTAAATTTATATTGTCCAAATTTTGTAAAAAATGATCTATCAGATTTATGTAAAGAATTCGAAGACATATTTGCTTTAAAATCAGATAAACTTACACATAATAACTTTTATCAACAGACTTTGAAAACTACTAATAGCCAGCCAGTTTACATTAAAAATTATAGAATCCCTCATACACAAAAAGAAGAAATAAATCGACAAGTTTCAAAAATGTTAGAAAGTGATATTATCGAACCATCTGTAAGTTCCTATAATTCTCCAGTTTTATTGGTTCCGAAAAAATCAGAAAATGGGTGCAAAAAATGGCGTTTGGTGGTAGATTTTCGGCAAGTAAATAAAAAATTAATTGCAGATCGTTTTCCGCTACCGAGAATGGAAGACATTCTTGATCAACTTGGAAGGGCAAAATGGTTTTCAGTTTTAGATTTATTGTCAGGTTTTCATCAAATCAGTATTGAAGAAAAATCAAGAGATTTAACAAGTTTTACAGTTGATTCGGGAACATACCGATTTAAACGATTACCATTTGGTTTATCAGTAGTTTTCAACGAATGATGAACATTGCGTTTGCTGCGGTATCACCAGAAAAAGCATTCATGTACATGGATGATTTAATTGTTACAGGTTGTTCTGAAAGACATCATATCAAAAATTTAAGATCAATTTTTCAAACATGTAGAAAATTTTGCCTTAAACTGAATCCAGAAAAGTGTCAATTTTTTAGAAAAGAAGTAACGTATTTAGGTCATTATATAACAGACAAAGGTATTTTACCCGACCAATCAAAATTTGAAGTTATTAAAAATTACCCAATTCCAAAAAATGCAGATGAAGTAAAACGGTTTGTAGCATTTTGTAATTATTATCGCAGATTTATTCCAAATTTTGCCTCACATTCATTTTGTTTAAATAAGTTAACGCGCAAAAATACTAAGTTCAATTGGGATGACAAATGCAAAAATGCATTTCTGAAATTAAAAAACGCTTTAAATTATCCGCCTATTTTGCAATATCCACAATTTGACCGTGAATTTATAAAAACAACGGACGCTTCAAAAATTGCTTGTGGTGCTGTTTTAAGTCAAGTTCATGAAGACAGTGAATTACCCATAGCTTTTGCATCAAGATCTTTTACAAAGGGTGAAATCAATAAATCAACAATTGAGAAAGAATTAGCTGCCATTCATTGGGCTATAAAACATTTCAGACCTTATGTTTACGGTAAAAAATTGTCGTCAAATCGGATCATCGACCCTTGGTTTATTTGTTTTCAATGAAAAACCCTAGTTTAAAACTTACACGGATGAGACTTGATTTAGAAGAATTTGATTTTGAGATTAGATAGATTAGATTAGATTGAGCCGATGCACTTTCTAGACTTGACCTAGACGACTTAAAAGAAATGCAACTTTGTAAAGTTCAAATAACTGCCATGCAAACAAGGTCAATGTCGAAGCAAAAGGTATCAGATATACAAACAGAAAAACATAAACAAATACAAGAAGTACACGCTTATGAAGTAATCGAAAATTTTGAAGCATATTGTTTGCCAAAACTGTGTTTTAATTTGGATACTCGGTATCCTAGTGTAGAATTAAAGAATACAAAAAAGAAATGCGCGCATGAAAATATAAAAATAAGTATAGACAGTAGTATCATTAAAGAAAAGCTTGCTTTAGCGCAGGTATTTTCTAAGCTTGAAAGATTAGCTGGTGATCAGGGAATTGAAAAAGTTAAGCTCGAGCTCGATAGTAAAATATTTGAATATATCCCACTGTCAGAATTTAAAGCAGTCGCTAATGATACACTTCAAAGTTTAAAAATATTATTGACAAAACCAATAACAAAAATTTTTGATAAAACCCAACAAAATACATTAGTTGAACAATTTCATAAAGATCCTATTTTAGGTGGACATTGTGGTCAAAAAAGATTATTAGCAAAACTTAGAGAATATTATTTTTGGAAGCACATGTCAAAAGATGTTTCAAAATTTGTTAAATCATGTCATCAGTGTCAAATTAACGAAGCTAAAATTACAAATAGGGAACCATTATGTGTAACACCTAGTCCTTTAACAGCTTTCGATATTGTGATCATCGACACAGTCGGTCCTTTATTGAAAACGAGTTCGGGAAATTGTTATGCAGTTACGATGGAGTGTGAATTGACCAAATATTTAGTAACCGTGGCAATTCCTAATAAAGAAGCCAAAACTGTAGCCCGTGCAATTTTTGAAAATTTTATTTTGGTGTACGGATCTATGAAAGAGATTCGTACCGACATGGGTACAGAGTATGTAAATGAAGCAATGACTGAATTGACAAAATTATTTGAAATTAACCATGCAACATCAAAGGCTTATAGACCCCAAACAGTTGGAACGGTAGAAAGGAACCATCGTGTACTGAACGAATATTTACGAATGTATGTGAATGATTTCAGTTATGAATGGGATGAGTGGATTCGTTATTTCACATATTGTTATAATACAACTCCCTCAACAGTTCATCACTATTGCCCTTTTGAGTTAGTGTTTGCGAAAAAACCAATGTTACCAATAGACTTTATACAAAATCGGGTAGATCCGTTATATAACATAGACTGTTACGCAAAAGAAGTGAAATATAGACTTCAAATGGCCCTAGCGAGAGCCAGCAAATTTTCAGAAAATTGTAAGGTAAAACGGAAGTTAGACTCAATTCGAAACAGTAAGCCAATAGATTTAAAATTAGGAGATTTAGTTGTAGTTAAGGGGATATCTAACAAACTGTAACGGTAAATTCTGCTTCAAAATTCTGCGTAAAGGAAAAATTATATGAAACATTTTAAACATCCAAACGTCAAATGTAGCATCTCCCTTCAACCGTCATTATTTGTAGACGGCACTCTTTTAGTGAGTTACCCATGGTCAGTCTGCTTACTACGGTAATAAAACCATAAATAAAAACTACTTCTCAAAACCCCAACCCGAGTAGTTTAGATTATTATTCCCATCATCTTGTGGTCAGGACAATAGCTAATAGTTGACTGCATTGATGGCCAAATTATTATTGCCCATGGCCAGTAAATCTTAAATACTTTGATAGTAGAGTCCGATACTTTACAAATTACACCCATGAAACTTAATAATTACAATATCTCATTATTATTATTTAATGTTTATCTTCATAAATAAATTAAATTTTTCCCGAATAGGTGGGATTTGTGTAATTGCAAATTGAAGAATTAATAGATGAACTGAGATCTTCGAATTTTGTCCAAGATTTTTGTAAATGTAACAAAAAATAGTGAACATAATTAGAAATAATTAAATTATAAATAATATGTAATTATATTCTGTTGTTTTAGTGATGATCTATCTTTTAAAACCTTTAAATTACGAGAAAATTTTCAGTCTTTTCACCACCCCAAAGTCATAATTTTGACAACAAGACGTTATACTACTGTCTGGTTGTTCTCAAAATACGTATGTGTGAATTTTGAAAAGTCTACGCATGTGAAATGCTAAAAATTATTTCGCTTTCTGCCAAGTTTTCGTATTTAATTAATCAAAAATCATTAAATATTCACTTTACAAAAATTGTATACAGCATTTAACATAGTGTACGTTAAACAGATTCATATGCAAAAAACAGAAACCAATTTACTCAAGTAGTTTTAGAGTAATCGTGTTTGGAAAAATACATTGAATTTGTCTTATATTGAAATTTGTTCGAGATCTTAAAAAATAAAGATAAAGGCAAATATTTATCACCTAAACTATTCTAAAACAATTTAAAATCCTAATTCATCAGATACAAAGTTCAAAATTTTGAAATGATTGTCCTCAAAGCTACGTTCAGTTTGAATGAAAGAGAAAAATCTTGTTTCAGGCAAATTTAAGATTTTGTGTGTTTATGGAAAAGCTTCAGTTGTAAACTATCCCTTCGGCTACAAAATTGATTTATGGTACCCGCATTTTTACCTACCAGACCGACCTCTCTGGTACAGAGAAAAGAGATGTCACTGCTAGACAAGGATAACATGCTTCGAATATGAAATTTTCCAAACACGATTTCTCAAAAACTATTAACTTTAAAAAAAATCGGTTTGGTCGACATTATGTAAAATTAGTCTACGCATGTGGAGTGCTAAAAATTATTTCGCTTTTAGCCAAGTTTTCATATTTAATTAATCAAAAAGTCATTAAAGAATCATTTTACAAAAATTATATATAGCATTCAACATAGTGCACGTTGAACAGATTCATATGCAAAAAACCGAAAGCAATTAACTCAAATAGTTTTCGAGTAATCGTGTTTGGAAAAATACATTGAATTTGCCCTATACTGAAATTTGTTCGATATCCCCTTAACGCTACGATGCCTAGCGCTCACGAAGCGCGTAGCAGTAAGTTTGACCAGTTGTATAGTTCAGCCAAGTTGGTCTGAGCCACCATAAAATCATAAAAATTAGACGGCAACCGCAACCGGACAGTTTGCGGTATTTTGTCATTTATGACGAAACATCTGGCCTGTTTAGGGATGCTGTTCTTATCGCAGGGTGCAAACTTGAGCAAATAAACCCTCATTATGTGCACTTGAGAATCTTTTGAAGCTGTCCCGTTGCGGTAGCCCGCAAATTTTTATGCTTTTATGGTAGCTCAGACCAACTTGGCTGAACTATATAAAGGACCCTTTAAAGTGAAGGAAGTGTCGGACTTTAACTGTACGCTAGTAGATAGTAACAATAAAAGTTATGTAGTACATAAGAATAGAATAAGCAAATATTATAACTAATTTTAAGTAAAAATTTAAATAGTTAATTTGAAAACGGCCGTTTACAAAAAAAAAATAGGTATTATTTTATGTAAGATTGTAAATGTATGTTATCTAATTAATATTTACCTAATATTTAATTGTATTCATTTTTAATAATTGATTTATAATCGTAATAGTTTTATGTAAATGTAAATTAAAAATGTAAAATTTAAGTAAAATGAACTTTCTTTTTCTTTAAAGAAAATTCATTTCCTCAAAGGGGGAAGGTGCAGTGCTCAGGTATTGCGCTAAGGTGCTGAAGTAGCAACCTAACTGACCTCCTTTGAGAAAATATAAATAGTTGCTATTGTAATAATATGAATATTGATAATTGGTAGATTGAATCTACACAATGTAACTGTAATTAAAAATAAATCATTAATTGTAAAGTGTTCGTTTTAATAATAACGACATTACATGGTATAGTGATTTTAATTTATAAACGCATCAGAAGAGCAGACGATTTGGGCAATTTTTACCGCACGGCGTGTAAATATAATGTTTCCGAAGATGTCAATTAAATGTTAATTTGACGTTTACAATTCATGAATCCAAAAAATATTGTTATAATCACTAATAATATTTCATGTATTTGTAATTAATTTTTATTCATATTACTTAAAGTATAGTGGGTGGTAGGTTTATCTCTGATAACTAAGCTTAACCTTTGCTCCTGATACTACCCTAATATAGACGTCTGCCCTTTGATCCGGGTAGATATTCTTAATTTGTATTTCTAATAGAAATTATGTATTTGATCTTTGATCCGGATGCGACCCCCATTAGACATTTGGTCTTTAACCCATTTTTATCTGTTAGAACTCATATAAAACCACCACCACCCTGTTATAATTCAATTCCGTTTTTACCATCGTACGTTGCGGTTACCCTGTAAACGTATTTTTGTCGAATATACATTTTAATTAAGTACATTGAGTGTCTCTGTGAGTGCCCATCACTGATTTCCCTTTTTGACGACGACAAGTCCCAAGAAGGTCCCATAACAAAAATTGGTGTCAGAAGTGGGATTGGGAACATTTAATTGGAAGATTAGAAGCATTCGATTGGGAGCATTGGAAGATTGAAACCATCGGGATCAACATTCCAAAGAAAACGCAGGATTCTTTCGCGGTAAGCAGAGATTTATTTTTCTTGCTGTTTTTTGTGCTACTTGTTATTGCTTGTTATAATCATGCCTGAAACTCCAACAACTCCAGCAACTCCAGTCCATAATTTCTCTGATATAAGGTCTTTAATACCTGATTCATTTTCGGGAGATCGACGAGATTTTTATGAGTTTCTTCAAAACTGTGAGAACGCTTATAAGTTGTGTGAAGGTACACAAAAAAGTTTAATGCTTGTTTATATTGTGTCAAAACTAAAGGGATCAGCTAGAGCTCAAATTCAGGAAAAAGAATTTACTAATTGGGATGACTTAAAAAATGTTTTAACCGAAGCTTTTTCTGATAATAGAGACTTAACTCAGTTGCTTGAAGATTTAAATAATATTAGACAAAACAGAACGGAATCAGTACATTCATTTCACACTAGGTTAGACCAGATTCGAACTCGTGTTTTAAATGCAATTTCTCTTAAACATAGAGGTGATATAAATTTACAAAGTAGATTAGATTCAATTCGCTGAGATGGCTTTACAACGATTCATTCTTCATTCATCAGACGAAATTTCTACAGCTCTTCGTCGTAGTAAACCATCTACATTAGCATCTGCACTTTCGGAAGCTTTATTAGAAGAAAAACATTTGCAAGTTCGAAAAATTAACAATTTTAACTCTGTAAAAATTTGTAACTTCTGCAAAAAACCTGGTCATTTACTTAAAGATTGTCGAACGAGAAAAAAAGGCAACGATAATAACGTGAATTTCAAAATAATCAAAACGCATCCAGCGCGAGCAATCAAAATTCAAATCAAAATAAAACATGTAATTATTGCAAAAAATCTGGACATTTAATTCACGAATGTCGAAAACGCGAATATAACAATAACAAAAAACGACAAAATCAAACTACAACTTCCCAAGCCGATGTTCATTTAAACTCCTTACAGTCCCAGGTAACTGCCGTACCTGTGGACTTACTCTAAATCTTAAATCGGCAAGAAGTCAAAACAAAAATCTAAATGTTTGTAAATGCATTATTAATAATAATAATAATCATCATGACATGAGACATGAGTCTGAAAATAATCGAGTCGAGAACACCAATAATCATAAACTAAAAATAGAAAACGTCTTCTTATCTCATAATGATAGTGCCTATTATTTATCGGTTAATCACCAGAATTTGGATTTCAAATTTCTTGTAGACACAGGGGCAAGTGTAAGTCTAATTAAAGTGGATAAATTACGAAAACTAAAAGGTGTTTTTTATGATCCTCAAGATAAAGTTTCGCTGAACGGTTTGAGTGCAAACGGTTTAGTTGACACAGTCGGTAGCGTATCTTTAGATTTAAATTTCTTTAATCACAAGATAACGATTAAATTTTACATTGTTAAAGACAATACGAATATTCCATTCGACGGTTTAATTGGCAACGATTTTCTACTAACTCAACAAAAAGCCGAAATCAATTACGAAAAATCTGAATTAAAACTTAAAGATCTGCCATTTCCTTTAAAACTCAGTTTTAATTCAAATGTTGTCAACGATAACTGCTATTATCTTCCACCTCGCTCTGAGACAATAGTTGAAGCTAACATTCTAAATAAAAATATTTCAGAAGGTCTAACTCCTGAAATCAAAATTCTTGACGATGTCTATCTTGCTAAGGCAATTCTGAAAGTTAATGAAAACGGAAAAGCATTAACCACAATTCTTAATTCTTCTAATAAAATAATCAAAATCGAGAAAATCGACTTAGTATTAGAGGAATTCGACAGTCATGCATGTTTCACGATAAACAAAGACTCTGTAAACAAAAGCCAAAATTTAAAAAATAGATCGGATCTATTACAAACCAATTTACGATTGGAACATTTAAATCCAGAAGAGAAATCTACACTCATGGACCTCTGTAAATCATATGACGATATCTTTTATCTTCCGGGTGATAATTTAACGCATACGGAAACGGTTCAACACGAAATAATAACAACAAATGTAAAACCGATTTCATCCAAAATCTATCGTTATCCAAAAGTTCACGAAATCGAAGTTGAAAATCAGATAAATCAAATGCTAAAAGACAATATAATCAGACCATCAAAGAGTCCATACAACAGCCCACTTTGGGTTGTGCCTAAAACTAGAACAGACACTTCAGGTAAACGTAAATGGCGCATTGTAACAGATTATCGTCAACTTAATAATTTCACAGTAGGCGATTCCTTTCCAATTCCAAATATAGACCATATTTTGGATCAGTTGGGACATAGTAAATATTTCACCACTCTGGACTTAGCAATGGGATTTAATCAAATATTAGTAAGACCTGAAGACGTCAATAAAACAGCTTTTTCAACACCTAATGGGCATTACGAATATCTTCGCATGCCTTTCGGACTAAAAAATGCACCTGCAACTTTTAGTAGATTAATGAAATCAGTATTAACTGGTCTTGAAGGAAGTCAATGCTTCACATATTTAGACGACATCATAATATATGCCTCTTCATTACAGGAACATAACGACAAATTGCAAAACGTTTTCGAACGGTTAAGAACAAACAATTTAAAATTACAACCCGACAAATGCGAATTTTTACATAAGGAAATCTCATATTTGGGTCATGTTATTACTGATAATGGCGTAAAACCAAATCCTGAAAAGATTCGTGCAATTGTCGACTATCCTACACCTGTCGATCAAAAATCGATTAAACAATTTCTCGGTTTAATGGGATATTATAGAAAATTTGTTAAAGACTTTTCGTCTATTGCAAAACCATTAACAACTTTGTTAAAAAAGGGTGTAAAATTTGTTTGGAATACAGAACAAGAAAACGCTTTCCAGCATTTCAAAAATGCCTTAATAAATGAACCAATTTTGCAATATCCTGATTACACGAAACCTTTTATTTTAACTACGGACGCTTCAAATTACGCGATAGGCGCTGTTTTATCACAAGGTGAGCTAGGTAAAGACTTACCAATCTCATTCGCGTCTCGTACACTCAATAAGGCTGAAACTAACTACAGTACAACAGAAAAAGAATTACTTGCGATTGTTTGGGCTACAAAACACTTTCGACCATACCTCTATGGCCAAAAATTTGTAATCATCACTGATCATCGACCATTAACTTGGTTATTCAATTGTAAAGATCCGTCTTCGCGACTCATACGTTGGCGCTTAAAATTAGAGGAATACGACTACGAAATTCATTACAAACCGGGTCGTAAATATAAATTCAAATGCTGACGCTCTTTCAAGAAACCCCATAATGATGATAAACAACGAATCATATGATGATTTTATTCGTTTTCATTATCAAAATCAAGATTTAATCGAAATCAATCACATTCGCGAAAAACCATTTTCCAAATTTCCAAACGCTTTCTTCATTTCAAAAGACCTTAATCAAAATAACAAATATTTTAATTCAATCTCTGAACGTTATGATTTAAATTTAATTCCTCACGAAATCGACAGTTATGATACAATAACTTTGAAGAATGATCAGACGCAACAAACTACATTTTTAATGATATCACATCTTAACCACTTTGACGTACCATCCTATAAAGATGTCTTTTATAGTTTGCTCAATTTGAGAAAGAAAATTCGGGAAGCTAACTTAAGAAAAATTTTCATCGAAAATCCACGATTACTAAATAAGAAATTTAAAATAGATTTAATACACGAAATGATTCATTATATTTTCAATCAGACTGATGTTGAAGTTTCCATAATTGACCGTTGCAAATTAGAGCCAAAAGACGAAGAAGAAATTAACAACATTTTGAAAGAAAATCATTCTACTGCCATCGCAGGACATCGGGGATTTTTCAAAACGTATCAGATAATCAAAGAAATATACAAATGGAAAAACATGAAAAAGGACATACGAAAATTTATAAAAAGTTGTAAAGATTGTCAGTTAAACAAAACAAATCGTCACCCTCTTAAAGCACCGATGGAAATAACTTCCACCGCAACTCAACCATTTGAAAAATTATTTCTCGATATCGTAGGTCCATTACCTATCACCGAAAGTAATAATCGATTCATCCTAACTCTTCAAGACGATTTAACAAAATTTTCATACGCATATCCAATTCCAAATCATGAAGCTCAGCAGATTGCTGAAAAATTATGCGAATTCATCATGATTTTCGGCATACCTAAATCGACTGTAACCAATAACTCCACTGATTTTACCTCTAATTTGATTAAAGAAGTTAATAAACTTTTCAAGATCCGTCACATTACTACTTCACCATATCATCCACAAAGCAATGGAGCTTTAGAACGTTCACATTCCACACTTAAAGATTACCTCAAACACTTTATTAACAAAACACAAACCGATTGGGATAAGTTTGTATCAAGTGCCATGTTTTCGTATAACACATCAATTCACACAACAACTAAATTTACTCCATTTGAGCTAGTTTTCGGAAATAAAGCTATTTTACCACAAACAGTAACTTCTTCACCAGAATTCAGATATAGTTATGATGACTACCATCAACAACTAAAACTCCGACTAAACAAAACATTCGAAATTGCCCGCGAAAATTCAGGAAAAAGCAAAGAAAAATCCAAAATTAGATATGACAGAAATTCGCACGACTATAATTTCAAGAAAGATGATTTGGTACTTATCCAAGATAGAGCAAATCAGCCAGGATATAGTAAAAAACTATCACCGACTTATAAAGGTCCCTATAAAATAGAAAAAATTAATCCAAATCAAACAGTCGTCGTAATTATTAAGAAACAACGGAAAACATATCACAAAAATCTATTGAAGCCATATGTTTCAAATTAAGAAAACCAAAACCCTTAGTCTTATGTTCAAATTTCTCATCTTTATAACAGCTCTGTTCAGTCTCTTAAATTAAATGAAAATAAGCTCAATGATAACATTAATAAATTCAACTCGTTTAGTAAATCAGTATCGGAAAATATTAACAATATCGTATCAGCTCAAGCTGTTCTTAATCATCTAACTTTATTGGAAAAACTAATTGTCGAACTAAATGAAGAATGCGACACAATAATATCTTCAATATTATTTGCAAAACAAAATATTCTACATCCATTCATTGTCACTCCGACCGATTTTAAGAATGAACTAAGTAACATCAAACTTAAATCGAATACTCAACTTCCAATTCCTCTAGATCAAGAATTTAAAATTCACAATTATTTTGCATTAAGTAAAATTTCAGTAATTTATGATAATGATGTTCTAATTTATGTTATCAGAATTCCTTTAGTAGATAACATTAGATACTTTTTATATAAATTAATTCCTCTCCCTTCACCATCAAATCATTCGACTGTCTATTCCTATATCAATCCTAGTTTTTCCTTTCTAATGATGAGCATTACAAGGACGCACTACGGACAATTGGAAGATCTCTCTGTTTGCTTGGAACTGCCGAATTCCGAATATCTTTGTCCAAGACCTGTCATACGTCTAACGTCACAACAACCAATCTGCGAAGTGAAACTTAGAGTTGAAGATGTCCAGTCCATACCTGAAGATTGTATGACAAGAACCATCAAGGCAAACATCGAAGTTTGGCATCAATTATCCAGTAATCAATGGTTATATGCTATGAGCCATGCAACACCAGCCACGATCTCATGCGACTCTGATTTCGAAAACGCCATCGAAATTACGTTCAAAGATGTTGGAATTTTGGAATTGGCACGTCACTGTCACTGCTACACGATGACTACAAACTTGGTCGCTTCATCCAATATTTCCCACAACTTCACGAACTACATTCCACATGTCGACATCAATTCCGACGATTGCTGTGTAGAAAATCAGAAGATTTTGGTAGCTTCGCAAATGGATCCTATTCACATCGACAGCAATAATTTGGAGGAACTTCGGCATGCGAACCTCAAACTTCAAAAGTTCGATGACGCCCTGGAAACCGAGATGAACAACTCCTTTGGCAGTCATCATTATTTCAACTTTTTCGGATTCTCGATCGCAGTGCTTTTCGTTCTCGTTGTCATATTCTTTATCTGCTGCTGCATATCGAGATACTGCTGCGATTGCACCTGGATTCCTTGTGTCGGACGGTTTCTCCCAAAGAAATGTTCTGGAAAACTTCTGTCCAACTTTTGGGTACCTCGAAATAGACGTGACTCCATTGCACTGTCTGTCCACACTGGAGAACGTTTCGAAACAACTACAAGTCCAGCAGTTCCAATGGAAGAAAACAATGAACAAACTCCTGTTATTAGTAATCCTTATAATTTGCGATCAAGAAATAGTAGTTTATCTAAATTGTAAATTTTGTAGGTATATCAAAACTCTTAGGGAGGAAGAGTGTTATAATCACTAATAATATTTCATGTATTTGTAATTAATTTTTATTCATATTACTTAAAGTATAGTGGGTGGTAGGTTTATCTCTGATAACTAAGCTTAACCTTTGCTCCTGATACTACCCTAATATAGACGTCTGCCCTTTGATCCGGGTAGATATTCTTAATTTGTATTTCTAATAGAAATTATGTATTTGATCTTTGATCCGGATGCGACCCCCATTAGACATTTGGTCTTTAACCCATTTTTATCTGTTAGAACTCATATAAAACCACCACCACCCTGTTATAATTCAATTCCGTTTTTACCATCGTACGTTGCGGTTACCCTGTAAACGTATTTTTGTCGAATATACATTTTAATTAAGTACATTGAGTGTCTCTGTGAGTGCCCATCACTGATTTCCCTTTTTGACGACGACAAGTCCCAAGAAGGTAACAATAACAATATTTTTAAAGCAGATGAAAGTGTAATAAGAGAGTTTTGCATTTTTGGGTTTCATATATCGTAGTAACGTGTAAACCCGGCTTAAGATACTAGCCATTTGACAAACGTAGTCTCATTTTCTTGGAATTAAACTTCGCCGTGTAATTAATTATAATCAGGACTGCTTTCTTCTTTGAATTAGTCAGTTTTGAATAAACAATCATTATAAAAAGTAACACTTTCCGTTTTTCGATTTATAACATCGTCTCCCAGAGCATTTAAGTTTTATTTACCGGCTGTTATATTACCTAACCTAAAAACATTCCAGCGGCCTCAGATTTCAGATATTAAAAATTGATCTAAAGGCCGGAATCTGCGGGATTTAACTAAAAACACAAACTCCTTTTATTTCATTTGCACCTGACACCGCCAAATTAATGAGTATGAATGAAAACTTCTTACCTTGACCTGCAATGTTCTCAACACGTGGTTTTCCAACACTAAACACACCCGAACGGCCACGTTTTATTGTTTATTATGTTGTACACAATAAGTTATTAATAAAAGGAGATTTAAATCAACATTTCAAGTTTTAAAATCACTAGAAACACCACTAAAGCCTTCTTGATCACAAACAAGCGGGATTACAATGAGAGACGCCATGCTGTCGCGGCCAAACATGCAGATGTTATGCTAGACGGTTTTTGGCGAGAACAATGGAGTGCGGGCACTACCGCCTGTAAAGCATGCAACCTCCCACTCTGGAGGATCAACAAACTCTGCCGGTCCATTTAAATACGATTGAAATAGTGGTCTAGACGCAGTATTTAATAATTTTTTGTATTGTAGTTGGGTTGCAACTTCTTAAATGATAATTTTGATCAGTGAATGGTAAATGTTTAATTTCAGCCAGAATACAAACTGCTATCTCTATTAATTTTTAGCATATTTTGTTAAATTTTTATAAAATCGTAAATTTCTTTTTTAGGGATACTTATATGCAACTTGCAACTTTGCAAAATCCATGACGATACTAAAAACAGCAGATATGGCAAATTCAATCTAGTAGAATTTTTTTAATAAAGTTATTTTCTTGTAATTTAATCCGCGTTAGGAATATCTCTAAAAGTTAGGTATTATTTTAAGAAAAGTTGCTTACAATCGAATTTTAATTAATTTATACCAAATGAGGAGTTTTTAAACAAAAAAAATCCAATTTTAATTTTATGAAATACAGTTCTTTTAAGCAGTAATAAATAATAAGAATTGGCGAACCAAAATGAGCCATGAATTCTTTAGTACATACAATGTCGTCTATGCTCTCTTACACAATTTTGAACCACTTTCAACTTTAAATTTTGAGTTCCCATTAAGTATAATTTTATGCGAACTAAAAAATAAACAAAATCATTCATTAAGCAGAAATGAACAAAATAATATTTCATGATCTATAATAATTAACGATCGAATTTAAAAATTTTAATATTTAAAAAAAAATCGAAATAAGAATTTTAAGTTTTTAAGAAATTTTGTAAGGAATGTATTCTGAGCAACTTTTTTTAAAAATCGAAAATGTTCAACACCAAGGAAAAGTTCACTTTATTCAAAAACTCGTGGACAATCATTTCCAAATTCTTTCTTCTAAAATTAAGGAAGATAAAAACTTATTCATTTAAAGTACAAAGCATTGTGTTATTTTTTCATATAATATGTACATATTTCAATTTTATTTTAATTTTCATCGTCAAGCGACAAACGCTTGTAACTTTTTTTGCGATTTTTAAAATAGCAAATTTGGAAAGTCGTCATTCGTTGGCGTTTTTTGACCACTGATTCCACCAAAAGTGTCTTAAAATAAACAATTACTACTCAATGGCAGAATAGATAATACATATTAAAAAATTTAAACCCAACTATAGTAAAAACACAGTCAAAAATAATTAAATACTGCATCTAAACAAGGCTTTCAATGGTATTTAAATAGACCGGCACGGTCTGTTGATCCTCCAGAGTGGGAGGTTAAATACTTTACAGGCGGTAGTGCCCGCACTCCATAGAAACATAGACAATTTTTCGTGAATAACCAGTTATTACCGGGCCGGCATCAACCGATCCTGATTATATGATGGGATCGCAAAAATGAGAATATCTCTTGTTGTACTGACATGTGCCATCTTAATTTTGAAGGTTAGATCACAAAATGCACAGTGTTTATTACATATTATTATCTAGAAATGAACAAAAATTTGATATTACTTATTCTTCTTGAAATATTTTATATCCGACGTCAGTGACACGACTATTAGCATTTTATTGAAAAATTCTCAGATCCTCAGATTAACATAAGGTTTCATTTAATTCTAGCGAGGCGGAATCTTACGAAAGAATTTGGACTGACGAATAATGTATGGATATACAGTTACCATGAAACACAATTTTGCGGATTGTTCCGAATGAAAATCACTTCTTTTGAGACATTTGTTGAACTTATATTAAACAATGACGAACATGTGTTAATTAAGAAAAAATATCGTGAAGAAAATTTACCTGTTAATTCTGAGAAATCTATTCTGTTTTTTGTATGGTATAGTATATCCGGTGAGAAATTGGGAGATTTCGACAGTTGACATATAGGTTGGCAGCAAATTATGCTACAAAATACACTAAAAACACTAAATTCCTACGCGAATTGAGTTGACAGGGTCGACAGTAAGTGGGCTCATTTTGTTATTTTAAGTTTCGCGCGAAAATTTAGTGACTTTTCGGTCATTCAATGTCTCACTGTACAAACTATACATTCGATTTTCCCCTAATTTTCTCCCTAAGCAATTGAAAGCCTGCTTTACACCCAAAAATTTTCGAAAATTTACACAGGAGAGTCGACTGAGCAGAATGAGTTGCACTTTATATCCGGTGAGAGATTGGGAGATTTTGACAGTTGACATATAGGTTGGCAGCAAATTATGCTACAAAATACACTTAAAAACACTAAATTTCTACGCGAATTGAGTTGACAGGGCTGACATTAAGTGGACTCATTTTGTTATTTTAAATTTCGCGCGTAAATTTAGTGACTTTTCGGTCATTCAATGTCTCACTGTACAAACTATACATTCGATTTTCCCCTAATTTTCTCCCTAAGCAATTGAAAGCCTGCTTTACACCCAAAAATTTTCGAAAATTTACACGGGAGAGTCGACTGAGCAGAATGAGTTGCACTTTATATCCGGTGAGAGATTGGGAGATTTTGACAGTTGACATATAGGTTGGCAGCAAATTATGCTACAAAATACACTAAAAACACTAAATTTCTATGCGAATTGAGTTGACAGGGTCGACATTAAGTGGGCTCATTTTGTTATTTTAAATTTCGCGCGTAAATTTAGTGACTTTTCGGTCATTCAATGTCTCACTGTACAAACTATACATTCGATTTTCCCCTAATTTTCTCCCTAAGCAATTGAAAGCCTGCTTTACACCCAAAAATTTTCGAAAATTTACACGGGAGAGTCGACTGAGCAGAATGAGTTGCACTTTATATCCGGTGAGAGATTGGGAGATTTTGACAGTTGACATATAGGTTGGCAGCAAATTATGCTACAAAATACACTAAAAACACTAAATTTCTATGCGAATTGAGTTGACAGGGTCGACATTAAGTGGGCTCATTTTGTTATTTTAAATTTCGCGCGTAAATTTAGTGACTTTTCGGTCATTCAATGTCTCACTGTACAAACTATACATTCGATTTTCCCCTAATTTTCTCCCTAAGCAATTGAAAGCCTGCTTTACACCCAAAAATTTTCGAAAATTTACACAGGAGAGTCGACTGAGCAGAATGAGTTGCACTTTATATCCGATGAGAGATTGGGAGATTTTGACAGTTGACATATAGGTTGGCAGCAAATTATGCTACAAAATACACTTAAAAACACTAAATTTCTACGCGAATTGAGTTGACAGGGCTGACATTAAGTGGACTCATTTTGTTATTTTAAATTTCGCGCGTAAATTTAGTGACTTTTCGGTCATTCAATGTCTCACTGTACAAACTATACATTCGATTTTCCCCTAATTTTCTCCCTAAGCAATTGAAAGCCTGCTTTACACCCAAAAATTTTCGAAAATTTACACGGGAGAGTCGACTGAGCAGAATGAGTTGCACTTTATATCCGGTGAGAGATTGGGAGATTTTGACAGTTGACATATAGGTTGGCAGCAAATTATGCTACAAAATACACTAAAAACACTAAATTTCTATGCGAATTGAGTTGACAGGGTCGACATTAAGTGGGCTCATTTTGTTATTTTAAATTTCGCGCGTAAATTTAGTGACTTTTCGGTCATTCAATGTCTCACTGTACAAACTATACATTCGATTTTCCCCTAATTTTCTCCCTAAGCAATTGAAAGCCTGCTTTACACCCAAAAATTTTCGAAAATTTACACGGGAGAGTCGACTGAGCAGAATGAGTTGCACTTTATATCCGGTGAGAGATTGGGAGATTTTGACAGTTGACATATAGGTTGGCAGCAAATTATGCTACAAAATACACTAAAAACACTAAATTTCTATGCGAATTGAGTTGACAGGGTCGACATTAAGTGGGCTCATTTTGTTATTTTAAATTTCGCGCGTAAATTTAGTGACTTTTCGGTCATTCAATGTCTCACTGTACAAACTATACATTCGATTTTCCCCTAATTTTCTCCCTAAGCAATTGAAAGCCTGCTTTACACCCAAAAATTTTCGAAAATTTACACAGGAGAGTCGACTGAGCAGAATGAGTTGCACTTTATATCCGGTGAGAGATTGGGAGATTTTGACAGTTGACATATAGGTTGGCAGCAAATTATGCTACAAAATACACTTAAAAACACTAAATTTCTACGCGAATTGAGTTGACAGGGCTGACATTAAGTGGACTCATTTTGTTATTTTAAATTTCGCGCGTAAATTTAGTGACTTTTCGGTCATTCAATATCTCACTGTACAAACTATACATTCGATTTTCCCCTAATTTTCTCCCTAAGGAATTGAAAGCCTGCTTTACACTCAAAAATTTTCGAAAATTTACACAGGAGAGTCGACTGAGCAGAATGAGTTGCACTTTATATCCGGTGAGAGATTGGGAGATTTTGACAGTTGACATATAGGTTGGCAGCAAATTATGCTACAAAATACACTAAAAACACTAAATTCCTACGCGAATTGAGTTGACAGGGCTAACATTAAGTGGACTCATTTTGTTATTTTAAATTTCGCGCGTAAATTTAGTGACTTTTCGGTCATTCAATGTCTCACTGTACAAACTATACATTCGATTTTCCCCTAATTTTCTCCCTAAGGAATTGAAAGCCTGCCGGCAGTCTCTAATCAACAAAGCAAGATTTAAGCCGCAATTGCTTCAATGTGAATTGAGAAAAATTTGGCCGTCTTATCAATAATGTCACTTTGATAAATTTGCCAAAAATTAAAAGTTATGAGTGAGTAAAGACTGTTTTAGAGTGTGCGAAAATTGAATGAGTCGTTTAAAATTCCGTGTCGCAAACTGTATCTTCCAAAAGCGAGAAAACCAAAAATAAATTATTTTTCAGGAAATAAGAAATCTAAACTTAATAAATTACATATTATATAAGTAAGCAAAATAACAAAAACACAAAAACACAGAAAAACTCTACAAGAACAAAATTTATTGGAATATTGCGTGGATTTTTGCTAGAGCATTAAAACCAAATAAAATTTATCGTTATAAGTAGGGCGCTTTTGTGGTGCAGTCCTAAGCCACGAAACAATTTTTTGAAGTCCAAAAATCCAGTTCTGCTCTTTTCACCGCTACTAATTCCGAACAAAACATAGGACGAACTAAATAACTTTTTTAAATATTTTTCTTAAAACTACGATTTGGTTTTCCCTTACCACCTCTCTGTAAAAATTGTCAATTAACAATTTATTTTCGTACGTTAAATTCCCTAAACGAATTTTGTCAACCAAAAATTAACATTATCAGACACGTGGATGTTGAAGTCTCTGGTGTTGATAAGCCCTGCACTGCAGGTTGACGTTTATTAATAATAATTAAGCGAACTAAAAACCAAAAATTAGCGAAAACAATATCCAAATTTGAAAAGAAGAAACAATGTAAATGCGCGAACTTCACTGCTTAATCACTCCTTTACTAGACTAAATACCGAGAAGAACCGAAATAATACGAAAAGATTCAACGTTTTATCCTTCTCTTGAACGTATAGAAGCATGCCTCAATGCATTCATGCATCGTTTTAAATAGAAAAAACACACTGCTTGTTAAAACAGTTTAGAAAAAACATATTACATAATTTTATATTGCATAAATATAAAACAAATAAAAATTTTATCAAAATACAAATTAGTTTGTATGAAAAATTTGTATTTTGTATATGAAGCACTGCCTCAGTTGCCTCATCTGAGGAGCCGCCACTGCAAGCTTTGAATACAACCAGTAAACAATAATGTAATTTTTGTATTCGCTATCAATAATTCTGTGGATTAGTGCAAGAAAGGCTAAAATTTTGAGATTTTTGTTTTATAGCAAAAATAAACTGCTATTATTACAATGCTGTTTTATTACTTTAAAGTCAAAACTAAAAAATTCCATATTTTGAAAGTTCCAGATTTTTTGAGAAGCCAATCTCATAATATAAAATGATTTCTTTTATGCAAGAAGGGCTAATCTCATGCACATTGCCGTGTTAATATTCTATAGATAATGCCATTGAGCATCGAATTGGAGAAAGCATTCCTTAGCTTCCAAAGAAGAGCTTCTTAGGAAAATCGGCTTCATTTTTTAGATAAAAATTCTTAGATAAATCCGCTTATATCGATGCAAAACGACGATTTCTCGCTAATTTTCGCCGTTTTCTGGCTCGAATTCGCAAAAAAAACGGTCGAAATCTACAAAATCATCATTTTTTATAAGATTCAACGGCTGAATTGCAAGAAAACCGCAGGAATCGGCACGAAATCAACAAATTTTTTAGAGAAATCCGCATATTTCCATGCAAAACGACGATTTCTCGCTGATTTTTGCCGTTTTCTGGCTTGAATTCGCAAAGAAGAACTCAAAATCTACAAAACCACAAATTTGTATTAAGATTCAACGGCTAAATTGTTTACTTTTTTTTAAATATGATTTAAATTAAATTCTACAGATGAGTGTTGCTCCGGCCCATCCTATAATTCATTTAGTAAAAAAATGACCAAATCTTAGTATTGGCAACCTGACAGCCGTCAGCGATATACAATGATTCGGCTTCCGAGAGAAATTATTTAAAAAAAAATTTCAATACATATTACCAAAATAACGAGTATTTACTATGGAGGATCTGTTCTATTTTTCGAAGGATGAGTTAAATTATAAATATTCATCAGTGGTTGAATGTGTGATGAAATTTACTTTTTCTGAAGCTGTTGACCCAAAAAAAGAGGCAACAATTCAGAACTAAAATTTCAAAACAAACTATTTTTAAAAATTTAATTTTCTAATTTCAGTTACAAAATGACACCATTTTATAGACCATTTTAGTTGCAAAATGACGTTTGACGAGATAAAATGGCAGAATCTCCTAATATAAGCGTATTTAGTGTTTTTAGATTTATATTTAGCCCAATGTTTATGTAATGTGTGCCTCGTCAAATGTCAAATTTAGTTACGTTTTTTTACGATTTCTACTGCTTTTGAATTTTGATTATTTTGTTGGTTCTAGTTTAATTCATTGTAATATTGAGAAAAAACTGTCTTTTTCAAGACACCTTTGCGTTGGAAGTGTTTCTAAACGGTAAATATATTCATATGTAGTTTGTGTAACCTAAAATAATGTTAAGAAAATTTTAGTCTGACAAAAGTGAAAAAAATGGAGAGAAATTCAGCGCGTCTAACTGCAAGAGAACGTGGAGCAATTTGTCCTTGTTATGATGAATTTTTCAAAGATTCGAGCATTGCTTCTGCCAGCATTGAACGTGTCAGTTTAGTCTTTCAAGTAAGAAGTTATATAAGCATTATTATTATATTCACATAATATTCCTGAAAAAAATAGGTGTCGCCGTCAACTGTAAAGCGAATGAAGTAACTTGTGAAATTTTGGTGTAAACGTAGTTTGTCACAGCACCGTCAAAATGTTGAAAACTAACTTGATAAAACAGCTTTTTTTTCGCAAATTTTAAACATCATTTGAAGTAGATTTAAAATAAAAACTTAAATATTTGTATTACAGTTATGTTGAAAAAAAATTGAATTCGCTAATATTACCTCAAAAAACCCAAAAATCGCTAAAAATTAAACTTTTTAGGCGTCGCGACGCCAAAGAAACCGTGATATCAAAACAAATTTTGGTGTCAGCTTCTAGAGCCTTGTCAACTATAAGCGTATGCAAATTTTCAAAATTTTATCTTTAAAATTAAAGACGATTTTAGGGGTGGACACAAGTGTTGCCGGACCCTGTATAGTGAATGGAATTTGGTTCCGAAACGCTGGAACAACTTGGGAAGTTCATATGCTGAGGTGTAAGCATTTCCGCAACTTCAATTTTCTTTGTTAAGGTGTCCTCAACATATCCTTCTCCCACGGCAGAAGACTTCCAACCCCCATGACGTTTTAAGGTCAACAAGTCTCCACCACGGTTGGCTAATTGGGTGGCACTTGACCTTTGAAAACAGTGGCCGGTGAAAAGTTCAGGCTCTGGTAGCCGAAGAAAAGTGGCAATTTTTCTGGACACTTTGCCCATGGTATTGATGCCAATAGGATTGTTTACACATCGGCCATTCCTGTATGTCAAAAAGAATCGTTTGTGGGTTGTATTTGTAGGCCGAAGACCAGCATAGTTTTTAATCAAAGTGATCCATTTTTCTTCCGTTATTGCAAATTCTCTTGTACATTATTTTTAGTTTTGGGAATGGACACAAAAATAGAATCGGCATTATATTTAATATCATCTATAGACATGTTTGTGAGTTCTTCTCGTCGACAAGCCCCACTGTAACCCATGATCAGAATTACCTAAAATACATAAAAACTACATGTTTGACTCATAATTATGTAATTACTTTCATTGCCATGTATATTTTATCGTCTGCTTCCGAAATAAACTTATTAATTTCAAATTCCTCCAAGATCTTGGATTTCTTTGGAACATAACCGTTTGAGCACCGTTTTAGAAGAGCTTGAAGTTTATGATATTTTGCAATATCAACATTCTTATAAATGCTTATGCACGGTCTTAACTGTGAATATAGGCACCATAAAGTCGAGGATTTATATTTTTTCCTTTGCAGTTCAACATTCGCCAACAACACATTTTCTGTTATGTTAGCACACGAGTTTTCCTGGCACCATTTTTGAAATTCAGCGAATTTTTTTCATAAATCGCTCGAGATTTTTCAGGCAGTAAATTTGTTGTTGAACTTGCTGCCAAAGCCAGTACTTCGGGAAGCGTGCACTGACACTCTTCAGAATCCGAATTCATTTTGTTTACAACAAACTGTTCTCGAAAAGTCGAAACTTATGAGAATGACAGTTCAAATTCGAATTTATTGCATAGCCGCCTTTCTTGTTTTTTTCAATGGCCAACGCCATTGCCGATGCCGCAAATTCCCTAGATTTCGTTGTTTCTTTTAAAAATAGGGCAAAGTAGAAAAACTAGCGTATGATACCTCGTTTATAATGGATTTTGTCGCACTTACTCCTTTATGATGAAAATCGTGCGTGCAACAAAATCTTTATTATAAAACTCGTATCATAATATACTATTCTATTTTCTACTTTGCGTTAACAATACTTTCATTTCGCAAACGCGTTTCACAATAAAGACAATTGTTTTTATTATAGCACGCAAAACAGTAACTTTTTTTTGGTTATGTTGGCTATGTTATTATGCCGACACTTGAACGTTGAATCAAAATCTCAATGATGATCATCATCATGATCATGAAAATGTGGATTTGGAAATAATGAACCAGAAGAAAGGCAAACGTTGTAATATTAAATTTCGCAAAATTAAGCGGAAAACGTCAATCATTATTTGAATTGAAATTTTGTTCGACAAATGTCATTACATTTTTTGTCACCACCCGAACTTGTCAAAAATCCCTAATCGAAAATAATTTCTTTCAAAGGCATTTTTTAATTTTATTTACAATGGAAAGTAGAAAAAATAAACTGGGCATATCGGGAAAAGCTGTGAATGTGTAAATTGCTGAAAAAAAAGTTCCAATTCCAACACAAACTGAGAAAAGACATGATAAATTTTGTATAAATAATCTGGTCCACTGTAAACTTAATTGACGTTAGAATGACAGACTTCAATAAATCAGTTAACTCTTTGAATTTAGTGTGCAGAAACGGCTCAGCGTACTTTAGGGATTGACTAGAGGGTTGAAGACCACTGATGGTTGACGAGCGATGAATGACAAGTGACACGGCGGCAGGAGACTTGACACAGTGGAAAGCCAAGTGGAGTGTGTCAACGGCGTTTCTTTCGGTTTCCCTCACTTGCTGGTTTCCTAGTTGGTGTTTGGTATTAACAAATATCTTAACAAGGCTCAAGATGTACTCGGCGACAGAATGCCTTGAAATGTGGCTTATTTTTGGAGAGTGCGACAGAAATTCGGCTTTAGTAGCAAGAACGCATCGAAAACGTTTTTCAGGTCCGGACAACAAAACGATTCTTTGTGTTATTTTTTGGGCTAGACAGACTGGTCAGATATTACCAAATTGGCCCGCCGTTAGTGAAACACCAAGTCAAGCCAGAACTGCTGAAAATGAAGAAGCCGCTTTGGAAGTAGTTGATGAAGACCCCACGCAAAGACTCCTAACTGTGGAACGCTAGTTAGACATCGGAAGATCTTCTGTACAAAGAATCCTCGCGACTGATCACAGGCACCCGTACTAGAGTTCAACATTTATTCCCTTAGGATTATCGGTCAGAAGAGATTTTTGCGAATGGCTTATCGACGAAAGCCGCTGATTTCTTCCTCTGGGGTCATTTCAAATATGTTATTTATGTAGTGCCGCTAAATACTGAAGCGGAGCTCAGACAACGCATTCAGGGAGCTGTGGATGGCATCACGCATGAAATGATTGAAAATTCATGTTAAAGTTTGGTTAGAAGAGGTCATCTGCGTGTCCAAAATAATGGTGGTTTGTTCGAGTATTTGATGTAACTGTTACACCATGTGCCTTGTTCTGTTTCTTGTTGTAATAAAAGGTTTCTTTTTTAGAACTGCCATTGTGTGGTTTTCATTTGTCAAATCGTCGGATAGTGATAGTGGTCCAACGATATCAATGTGTATAATGCATTCACGATCTTTTTAGACCAGAGTAGGCCATGTTTTTTTTCTTTTTGTTGGCTACGATGACTGACAGAGGTAGTTTTTTTACTGTCACATCTGACATGTGTCTTTCATGCATGCTAGTTTGCCACTTTTCTGATACCGGAAAAATCGTGTGTTTCCTTTTAATCGTGAAAGTAACAGTTTAAAGGCATTATCTTCAAAATATTGCAATAAAATGCCTAAAGTGATTTCGTTTTCGAACCAAATTTGCCTTTAAAAAGTGTTACTTGCAGTTTCGAAAAGATTGGCCTGATTTAAGACTGGAACAAATGATCTGAGGTGTTACAAATATCTTCTTTGTAAGGTACAAAGTCCCGTAGACGTTTGTTTTCAAAATATTTTTAGGTGCGGTGTGCAACCGTTTCCAAAGTTCTGGACACCAAAGATGAAAACTTTTGGCTGATAAGCGGCAACAATTAGAATTTTATGCCGAAAGAACAACACTTATCAAAATTATTAAGTCTATGAGTTACAAACATAAGGAAGTGAACGATCACAAGACATTATGTAAACAAAAACAATTTAAATTCTAAATTGCGGCACTTTTTAGTTAACGAAATTCGCCAAAGTTTGGTTTTAGTGTGAGATTCCATAACATAAAACCCTGGGTCAAATGCTAATTCGATCAAATAAACTTTTTTAAGGTTTTATGACTAGAATCAAGACTTGGCAGAAGTGCTTCTTGAGAATGGTAAATTTTTTGCCAATGGAATGTACCAGCAGTAATGTCTTCCATTCTGATTAATATTGCATTTGTTGAAAAATAATTTCAAAGTTTTAGATAAAAATTCAATAAAATTCTCAAGTTCTGAATGTTCGGTTCAAACTGGCAACAGAGGAAAGGTTTCAGACACAATTCATAACCAAAAAAAGGTGACAACTCCAATCGACAGAACGAATGTCAATCATTTTCAGGAAACTTTAGCTCGCAAAGGTTGACTACCAACCAAGTTACTAGATTTCCATGACTTGCCGCGGTCTAAAAAGATCGTGAATGCATTATATGTGCGTGAATCGTGCATCAGGAGTATTAAATGTTCCGATTGGTGTTCTTGTGTGTTTGTTGATTTTCGCTTTTTGACATTGAAGGCAAGTTTTTGTCCAATTTGCAGCGTCTTACTTCATATTTGGCCAGAAAAACTTCTTCTTAACCAAGTTGACTGTGTTTTTAACACCTGGATGCGCGTTGTTGTGAGTGAGATTGAACACATTTCTTCTGCAACTCTTTGGTATATAGTCTTCTGCCGTTAGTTATCTCATATGTTAAAATATCTTTCTGATCTGTGGTAGTTTCTTTGAAGTTGAATTTGCTATTTAGTTTGAGTTCCTCGAGTTCTGTGTCGTTCTGTTGTGCTGTAGCTAAATGTTTCGTGTCGAAGTCAGTGGTGTTGATGCACTCAATTCGGGATAAGTAATCAGCGGGACAGTTTTCTTCACCTTTAATGTGTTGTATGTCTGTTGAGAATTGTGAGATGTAATCGAGTTGTCTGCTTTGTCTTGGTGTGCATTTATCTGGATTTTTTTTAAACGCGAAAATTAAAGGCTTATGATCTGAAAAAATTGTGAATGTTCTGCCTTCGAGGAAATGACGGAAATGAACTATCGTTTGGTGAATTGCTAGTAGTTCTCTATCATATGTACTGTATTTTCTCTCTGATGCTGACAATTTTCTCGAGTAAAAAGCAATTGGTTTGTATGCATTTTCTTCTGTTTGTTGAAGAACTCCTCCAATGCTGTTATCAGAGGCGTCGGTTGCGATGCTTAGTTTGCAGTGTGGTTTTGGGTACGAAAGGATTGCTGCGTTGGCAAGATCTTCTTTACATTTCTGAAATGCTGTTATGGCATCTTCACGCGGTGTGATTTTCACGTTTTTTCTGGTGCATCCATTTAACAGACTGTTCAAGGGCTTCTGTGTCTCTGCAGCTTTCGGTAACCACCTTCTATAATAATTTACCATACCTAAAAAACGTTGTAACTGCTTGGAGGTTTGAGGAAAAGGTGTTTCTCTGATGATCTTCACTTTTTCTGGTAATGGTTCAATACCCGTTGCGGAAAACTTTACTCCAAGAAATTGAATCTCTGGCATGCCGAAAATACACTTATTCGGATTTAGTATTATGCCGTGTTCATTGAAACGTTGCAAAACCGTTCTGATGTGCTGGACATGTTCCTCTGTTGATTTGGAGGCAATTAGTACGTCGTCGATGTAAGTATAGACAAAATCTAGCCCTTGTAAAACTTGGTCCATAAATCTTTGGAAAGATTGCGCTGCGTTGCGAAGACCAAATGGAGTTCTCAGGAATTCGAATGAACCAAATGGGGTGATGATTGCAGTTTTGGGTATATCGTCTTGATAAACTGGAATTTGATGATATGCTTTAACAAGGGTCCAAAGATGAAAATATTGTTGTTCCTCTGAGCGTATGGCTGAAGTCTTGAATATGTGGGATCGGATATCTATCTGGAATTGTCTGTGCGTTCAGAGCGCGGAAATCACCGCAGGGTCGCCACGAGCCGCTTTTCTTCGGCACTAAGTGAAGTGGACTTGCCCAAGGTGATGACGATGGTCGAATTATACCATTTTTTAACATTTCTTGGAACTCTTGTTTAGCGATTTTTAGTTTGTCTGGTGGCAAACGTCTTGGTTTGAAATGAACCGGTGGGCCTTTCGTTTCAATATGATGCAAAATGTTATGCTTGGGCTCTTGTACGACACTGGAGAATTTTATAACATTTGGGAATTCCTTCAATAAATCTTGGAATTGTGGATTGTTGCTGAAAACGGCGCGGATGCCCGTATGCGGAGCGTTCCTTACTGGGCACTGAACTTGTAAAGATGTCTTTGTGTCGATCAACTTCTTGTTGTAGATGTCGACTAAGATCTGAAAGTGTTGGAGAAAATCTGCACCATTTATAGGATCTGTTACGTCGGCAATGATAAACGTCCATTGAAATTTTCTTCTTAAACCGATATCTAGCGTAATTGTCTTTTCACCATAAACCGTAATGTTAGAACCACTGGCTGATTGTAATTTGAATCGTTGCCCTATGATTGTTGTATTGTCTTTGAATTTAGCAGGAAGCACACTCATGTCCGACCCAGCGTCAACTAAGAATTTGATTTTTGAAACACGGTCACACACGTACAACCTAAAGTTCTTTGGGTATGTTGCAGAAGTAGCGTTTACTCCTGCGTTCTGTGGTCGTTTTTTTGATATGAACACGGGTGTTGGCATTTCCTAGCGTTGTCGCCGAATTTAGTATGGAAGAAACAGATGTTAGTATTCTTTCGTCCTCTGCTAGAGCTTCTTGGTCTATTGTGATAGTTGTTTCGAAAATGGGTACGTCTGTCTTCTTGTAGTGACTGCACTCGGGTCTCTAAGGTATCAATTTTTTTTAGTAAGGTGAGCAATAGTTCGTTAGTTACGTTTCCCGAAACATGTGGTGGTGCTGCCCAGTTGGTTGCATGAGAGGTAGATAGCGCCATGGCTGGGTGTCGGGGTGGAACGTCATAGTGGGTTGTCGAGTTTTGTATTGGTGTATGTTGTGTTGTATATCCCTCATCTGCCATTGTCGTTGGCTTCTGCCAGTTAAATGGCGCTGCTGTTGCTGCCGTTGTTACGATGGTCGGCGTTGTTTCCAAAACCTTGTCGGCGATGTCTGCCACTTGTTCGAGGGCATATTGGGTTAAAGATACCAGAGTTGGTTGTAACTGCAACGGCATCTGCTGCAGAAATAGTTCGCGCAGTACACCATCGTTGACGAACTGTCTATCACCCACCAAATTCCTCATATGCCTGAGTAATTGAGATGGCTTTCTGCTGCCCAGTTCCAGTCCGGACAAAAGTTGTTTCAGTTTTTGAGTTTCCGACAATGAGGTCCTGTTTATTATTGTTTCTTTTAAATTTGTGTATGGTCGTGTCGGGTCAGGGGTTTTAATGACATCAAACACTTCTTGCGCGATCTCCTGCGGGAGGACTTTTAACAGGTGTTGGAATTTCGAGTCTTCTCTCGTAATTTTAGGGTTGGCTAAGTCGAAATTTGCCTCGGCCAAGTGGAACCAAATCTCGGTTGTATTTCCCCAAAATGGAGGTAGTGCGATAGCTGCAACTGTCGTCGTTTGTTGATTTGGTCCTGTTGGTGGTGGTGTATCAGGCATGATGTGATTCGATGGTTACTAGATCAGACAAGCACTATTATATCGGCACTCTCACAATGGCGGAACTCTTTACTCGCGTCACTTTCGTGTACCGATGCGGATATGATTTTATCCTTTCCACCAAACAATTAATCACGTCGGAGTCACCAGTTTTGGTGGTTAGGATTAAATTAAACTGCGACACTGATAACAAACTATATTATGAAAGAAAACGTTATAATTGGTAATCATGTACAATCGGAATCTGAGAAAGGACAGCTGACATTTTTGACAGCCTTCGGGTCAAGACCACCTACCCTAAAGGTCGCCACAGACATTACACGTCAGTTAAAAAAATTTAGTGGACCAAACCAATTTATCCTGTTTAGGATTAAATTATGAAACGTAGCAACATTAATATTATGCGTGCTTTCGCTTCTGGGATTGGTCATTTTCGTTAAGCAATTTCCCAATTTTGATGCACATCAGGACAAAACAAATTGCATTTTTGGCATCCTGATTGCTGTCGGCATGCGCCCTTTTTCGGCTAGGCGTGAGTTCTGGGACATTACACTCATTCATAAGACGCTGCGCTCGTCGTGGTCAAAACTCATTCGTGCTACAAAACTCGCCTTATGAAATACGTCTAATAATGTACTTATTTTTCAAAAGTCGTAAATGGAATGACGAAAAATCTTTACCTTATTTTGATCAAGGCGTCAATTCTTATCACAGGAAAAAGTTCCCATTGGAAAAATGTCCCCACCCCAAATTCCCATGGGATTTGTATTGTGCATTTTTTGATGGAGTGAAAATCAATTTTCCATTGAAAATACAAAATTTTTTCATTACCATAGCAACTCTCGCCTTTTTTAAACTTTATAAAGTGCGCAACGGCCACAATTCAGCCAAACGAAAACAATTTTTAATATAGCTTGTTGAATAAGCCAGAGCTGAGGAAATATGAATAATAAATGTGCATTTAATGGCTAAAAATGCTCCACTGAAATGGGCCGAAATCGAAAAAAAGTTAAATAAAATTCCAGGAGCTCAAAAAGATTGGGAACATTGGAGACGTGTAATTATGTACAATGTTAGATTTTAACCACATACAAGATTTATAATTTTTTTAGTCCTTACGCGACATTAAATAGTATATTATAATACAAGTTTATAAGCAAGCCTATAAAACACGCACGACGAGTTTAAGAGCACGACGCGTAAGTGTTTTAAAGGCGCTTATAAATGAGTGTTATACGCTATTTTTTATTATACCTATCCATTTACGATCCTTTAGGAGCATCGAAAAAATGTGAATTTACACAATAAAATTATCAAAGGTTGTTAGTGAATCGTTTTCGTAGAGGCGGTTAGCAATTGTTTGTTTACGTTGTTAAGCACATTTTTTCACGTTTGTAAAAATCCGTTCAAAGAATTAGTGAAGATATTAAAAGGCTAGCAGAACATGCAGAACCGCGATTAATTCTGAATCTACCCGACGCTGAGAAATATACTGGTCATGCTTTCCGACGAACTTCATACGATTATGGCAAACAGTGGTATGAGCATCGATGAGTTGAAACGTCAGGTGGGATGGAAATCTTCGAGTGATTGAAGAATCCACTTTAAACAAAATAGTTGTTTCCAAACGCATTGCTGGTGTTCTGAACATATCGGTTGCTAAATCAACTTCATCAAGAGCTATGGACGTCCAACAGAAGAATGAAAATGAGAAAGCTTCTACTAGTAATGAATTAGAAGCAACAAACAACAGCAACCAGCTTAAAGCGGCGAGCTTTGAAATTTCAAACAATAGTAATTGTAATTTTCATGTTTATTTATATTATAAATAAAAATTGGTCCTGACATTTGCACTATTTCTTGTTACCTAGACAACTTTAAAGCTTTGGTGTTTTAGACCCCTTTTTGCACGCTTTTGCGTGTTTTAATTTAGGATTATGATGCAGGTATAATAAAAAATCTCTTCCATAGAAAATGTAGCAATTTTTTTGATTAGATGTTCAGGGGTCTAGTGAAAACATTCTCTTTTTAGCTTTTTCTGTGAAAGGTTTTAAAATACATTTTTAGAAGACGCTATAAGTATCAAAGTAGCAAAGTAGTGGGTAAATTTTTTTGAAGACAACTCAACATTTTTCTGTATCGTTTTCCTTAGAAAAACATAACTTTGTTGTGAAAATAATTGAAGACTTGACATAAAAACCGGGCTAAGCTCCAAATCTTGTATTTTGAGATAATTAAATATTTTTTTACCTTAACCCTTAAAAGCGGCCTAAAAGTAAGTTTTTCTGGACGCAAACATTTTTAGCCGGTCCATGGTGGCGCCATCTATTCATAGTTTTGCATATTACATCAAGATACCGATATTACCCCCAATTTTATAATTATTTGGGTAAAATCCAATCGACAATCTGCTGTAAAGTGCAACAAAGACGTGTTGAATTATTAAAAATGAACAAGGATAGCAGTGCTGCTGCAACATCAAAAAGCACATCAAACCTAATTTATACAAATTGTGAAGCTACACATGCCGAAACTGCAAATGTAAATGAAGAAAATATGAACTTATCAAAAGGATTCATAAATAACTTACAAATATTTACAATTATTCAGTTGTTATAAATGATTAAATTAATAAATCATAAATAAAAATTAATTAACTTGTAAATTTAATGATTGCCATTTAATGAGTGTCATTTTGCCCACGCCTTCTTTCTGGCCTCGGCCATTAAAAAAAGGCTCGGTGAAAAAAGAAACACTTTTTGGCCTTGGTACACAAATAACTATTGTTTATACCCATCATTGTCATCTAAACTAGTCTGCAAGAATTATGTAATTAGACTTTGCTAATGACCTTGTAATTTGATATCGAGATCTCTTAATTTCATTTTGCACAAATGAGAAAAAAAAATATGTAAGCTGTGAGTTCAAAAATGTAAATTATAAAGTCGGAAATATGAACATTCACATTAACATTCAAAAAAAATTGTTCTAAGCAGATGTTAATCATAAATATGGGACAATCAAAGGTATTCAATAAAATAGAAACGCAAAACATATAAGTAGTTGAGTAATTTATTGAAACATCAAAAAACAATAGGTGATAACAAAATGTTTTAATTAAATTTTCATAAAATTGTCTATTTTTTGGTTTCAAAAACTTCATACGATTATGGCAAACAGTGGTGTGAGCATCGATGAGTTGAAACGTCAAGTGAAATAAAAATCTTCGAGTGTGGCTATTGGCTATATTGAAGAATCCACTTCAAACAAAATAGTTTTAGTTTCCAAACGCATTGCTGGTGTTCTGAACACATCGGTTGCTAAATCAACTTCATCACTAGCTATGGACGTCCAACAGAAGAATGAAAATGAAAAAGCGTCTACTAGTAATGAATTAGAAGCAACAAACAACAGTAACCAGCTTAAATCGGCGGGCTTTGAAATTTCAAACAATAGTAATTGTAATTTTCATGTTTATTTATATTATAAATAAAAATTGGTCCTGACATTTTACTATTTCTTGTTACCTAGACAACTTTAAAGCTTTAGTGTTTTAAAGACCCCTTTTTGCACGATTTTACGTGTTTTAATTTAAGATTATGATGTAGGTATAACAAAAAATTTTTTTTGCAAAAATGTTTTCTGGTTGTCACTAGAATATTTGTTTGAAAATAAGTATATATAAAATAAAGTAAGTAATAAAAAAATGCGATCATGTCAAACCGCCGTAAGATAGAATCAAACCAGCTTATAATACATAGATATTGTATAGGACAACCAACTCACAACGCACAATGAAAGTAAACAAATGCACCTTCTGTCACTTCTCAAATATTGGCAATCTTTTGCTAATATTGTTGTTTATATAAAACGATTTATGTAGATCACTTTAAATTGAATAAAAAGAGGTTTTTGTATCTGAAATACATGTTCATCTTTGAGCAACCGCAGATTTGATTGCAATTATCAGCAGCTTTTGTTAATAGCCAAACCTTAATTAAGACAGAAGAAAAAATTTGACTAGGCCAAAATTATTGACTATCTGTTAATTAATCCAAAAGAATCGGCAAGAATTAAACATAAATACGAAAAACCAGAAATATACATCAAAAAAAAAAAGACTACCTTCTGGAAATCGGAATACCATATTTTAAGAGAGACATTCAATGCAAGGACGATTAAGTTGTTATACCTCTATCAAGTAAAAAAGACAAAATTACAACGTTATCTCGAAAAAGAAAGCATCAGCATTTCAGAAATGGAAGTTAATATCCAACCTCAAGATCTTTTAGAAAATTGCAAAGAAGCAAGCTAAGACTAAAAATGTTATTTGTAAAAATTTAAAATGTTCATCCACGCACCGAGTTTTGCCATCCTGGGAGATTTAGTTTTGTAAGGAAACCAGAGATGTAGCAGATCTCGAATGGAAGCCGAAATTTCATCGTTAATTTCCACCAAAAAACATTTCAAATAAATTTATCAACAACAAATTTGTAACGCAATCACAGGAAGAACATCTGCGATTAAAAATTTGCAGAGTTTCTCCAAAGGAAATTGACAATTTGGAACTTATAGCCACTAAAGTTTCCAAGGAAGACTGTTATAAATCGATACGCATCTTTCATACATACATATAAGTTGGACTTAAAAAAACGGTCAGCCACTCCATTCCTGAATTGAAGTGCAAAAAAGTTAACAATGAGTTGGAACGTCTAACGATGCAAATTCTGCAAGAATTTTTCTAAACATCCAAAGCTGACAAGCGAAATTACAGGAAGATACCTTTCATCAATATAAGAAGTTGTTAAACTCTTGGAAAAAAGATAAGATGATTGAAAAAGTCGCAAAAGAAGATGGAAGAAATTATGGCACTACATTCCTTATCGAGCAGTGAGACTATAGTTCAACAAGTTGTGCTCTGAGCTCTCTTCTTCTTTGCTCAGAAAGTGGAAGATGGGACCATTAGGAGAAATAAGACATCCAATTTGTCCAAGCGATGATCATGAAGCGCCAGTTAGTTTTAAGTTCGCTTTGTCAAAATTATTAGGTTATGCAGGAAAGACGAATAAATAAGAAAACAATTTCGGAGTGCATTCGTTGTAATTTTTTTATGCCAAACCTAAGAAGTGTGATAAAGGACCTACTAAGAGAAAGACTTCAGGCAAAGTTGTCCATTCCACACTACAGGAATTGATTTCAATGGATCAATTTTCATTAATGGGAACATTAATGGAGACAGTCCATTTAGAATTAGTGTTCATTCGTTCATAGTTCAATAGTTCATTCGTCCGCAAAACAACAAGAAATTCAGAAAAGATACGAACTCAAATAATCTGGTAGATTACATAGCGATACCACTTCAGTCCAAATACTACAATAGTACTTCTAGATAAAACAAACAAGATTATTTACTTCTATAAATACCTCCGACCAAAATTCGCCAGTCATCCATCAAACTCCGTTCAAAGATGAAGCCGATCATCTTTCTAACTCTAACTCTCATTTTAACCATCGAGAGTAAAACCTACGACGTTACTTCCGCCAACGAGTTGAATAACGCCTTAACTTCCGTAAATCCCGGTGACACCATAGTCCTGGAAACCGGCGAATATCATGGTACTTTCATCGCAGAAAGAAGCGGATCGAAAGATGCGCCCATTACCATGAAAGGAGCCAGTGGATCTGAAAAAGTTGTCCTTTCTGGATCAAATTATGGGTTCTGGCTAAAAGCTAGTTATTGGAATCTTCAAGGCTTTGCAGTTGCTGATTCCAAAAAAGGAATTGTCGTTGAAGGTGCTTCTCACTGCGTTTTGGATGGACTCGAAGTGTATAACATTCAAGAAGAAGGTATTCACTTTAGATATAACAGCGCTGATAACATTTTGAAAAACTCGGAAGTTCACGATACGGGTGTTGGCACTCCTGGGTTCGGTGAAGGAGTTTACATCGGTCAAGCGGTAAGAAGTTGATAGAAATTTCATCTTCACTCGTACAATTTTCCAAAGGTTTCCAACTGGGCAGATGGCAAGCAAGATAAAAGTGATAGAAATCAAGTCATAAACAACAAATTAGGTCCTAATGTAGCTGCTGAGTGTATAGACATTAAAGAAGGGTCATGTTGTGGAGTGATACAAGGCAATTCTTTTGATGGTACTGGAATGAGTGGCGAACATTTTGCAGACAGTTGGGTTGATGTCAAAGGTGATAGTTACTTAATCACAGAAAACACAGGGAAACACTCCATCAACGACGGATTTCAAGTAAAAATGACTTGAATTTTATCCTCATTAAAATTATTTTTTGATAGATTCATCACGTCGCTGCTGCAGGAATGGGTGGTTGTGATAACGTTATCACGTCAAATCACTGCAGTGACATAGCGGGGAAATGTGCCACCAGTGCTTCAAACGACTGTTCTAACCAAATCGAAAACAACAATTAAAACTAATACAAATCGAAAGTCTGTTGAGAAAATAAGCAATAAAATAAGACAAAACGAACAATTATTTTTTGTCTAACTTTCTCAATCATCTCAATGACAATTCAACTGTCGGATGTCAGTTATTTCATATTCATACATCAAATCAAGTAGTTTTGTTGTTATTCGTTCGTTTCTTAATTTTGTATTTTGTAATTTCGTTTTTTCGTTGGTTTGTTATTTGTTATTTCGTTGGATTCTTAACTTGTCCAACCGTCCAAGTGTTGTGTTCCTGGATGTAAGTTTACACGCCACTAAAATGCGACAAAAATGGTTTACAATAATTTTTTATTAATAATGATAATTAGCGATTCTTTAAGAGATATTTGCTGATTAGTCAATTTGATTTGTTTGTAACTTAAAACTATAAATGCTTGAACATTGTGCAATAAAAAATAATCTCAGATTTTGATACACAATTTCCTATTAAACGAAATGCGCAAATTTGTATAAAAGTTCTTTTTCGCAGGTATTTCAAAGTATAATAATTTTTTAGCCTTTTTCTATATTAGAACTATGTTCACTTTTCATAACAAATGCTAATAGCTACTAGTAATAGTTGTTAAATTTTCTCAATCATTGTTAAGGATGCAATTGCATTTTTTTTTTAATTTTTTAATACTTACACATTATTGGGTAAATTTTCCTTTAATCTTTAATGCACTATTTGATATTGTAAATCCACAGCCTGCTATTATTTAAATGCGATTACAAAATTTAATAAATAAAAATAATGAAAAAATTAATTTTAAGAGTACAAACTAATAATTTTGAAATTTTAATGGCAGATTTATCTGTTTAACAAAAGAATGTTTGTCATTTTTTTGTAAAATGAAAAATAAACTTTTTTTTCCTCTTGTGAACTCAATCCGGGGACATACTGTAGATGACGTTGTGCACCACTGCGAAATAGCTATTTGTGTACCAAGGCCAAAAAGTGGTTCTTTTTTGGCCGAGCCTTTTCTTAATGGCCGAGGCGCTAGCCGAGGCCAGAAAGAAGGCGAGGGCAAAATGGCACTTTTTGGCCGTGTTACACACAAGATTTTTTAGGCGACATCAATAAATTTACAAGTTAATTAATTTTTATTTATGATTTATTGATTCAGTCAATTATAACAACTGAATAATTGTAAATATTTATGAATTCTTCAGAAAAGTTCAAATTTTCTTTATTTACATTTGCAGTTTCAGCACGTGTAGCTTCACAATTTGTATGAATTAGGTTTAATGTGTTTTTTAATGTTGTTGCAAGAGCACTGCTAGACATGTTCATTTTCAATAATTCAACACGTCTTTGTTGCACTTTACAGCAGTTTGTCGATTTGATTTTACCCAAATAATTATAAAATTGAGGGTAATATCGGTATCTTGACGTAATATGCAAAACTATGGATAGATGGCGCCACCATAGATCGGCCGAAAATGTTTGCGGCCAGAAAAGACTCACTTTTAGGCCGCTTTTAAGGCCTAAAAATTTGATTTTCAGTTTAAGTCGCCTAAAAAACATTTTACTCAATATTTGACTCTAAAGATGATTTGAATACCTGCTAACTACAGAGTTAACAGTCCAGTAACTCCAGTAACAAGTTTGTATCCACGTGGACATTTTTGAGACTTTAAAAAAAATTAAATTTGTTTTTAAAAATTAGCTTAAGCTTCTTTTACGTGTTTAAATAAATTGTTTTAGGATGGCTGTAGCAGTTTGTTCATATAATATTTATTTAAATAAGAGTCACGAAAATGTATTGTTACTGTCATGGACTTTAAAGTCTTAATATTGACACTTTAATTTCTTTAATTAAAGACATTCATTTTCAATTTGATAGAAATTATTATTACTACCCCTATAAGTAAATTTGTAAGAATCTGGTAGGTGCGTTTCCAAAATGACAAGCAAAAATTATTGACAGTTAGCGTCATTTTTGCAGATTCGTAGTTTCGTGTTTTGAATCTACAATGTTAAGTGTTAAGAAAAACGTATTGTTAGATGAAAGTTTAGCATTCAGACCTTTAGTACTCTACTCAGACTCAGATTCCAATGATATCGACGATTGTGTTCCTCAGAGAAGCCAGAAGCATAAGAAGCGTTTCCAGGTAAAGGAAACTGAATAGACCAGTGTCGAAGCCTTCAAAAAAGGTAAAAAGTGCAAAAAAAACGTAGTAGAATGAAACCTATTGGAAAATGTTGAGAATATTACAAAAATGAAAGGAAAAATAAATTACGGTCGATTCGAGATCGGGAAGTGGGAGAGGGTTGGTTTTTAAGGGTTAAAATCGGTTTATCTCGATTTCCGACAAAACTACAAGTCTTATGGAAAAAAGTTAAATAGCAAAGTTGTAGGTAATAAAAAGATCTACAACTTTTGTATTTACACTTTTTTCTCATAACCTCAAAATTCACATGAAAAACTCAAAAAAACACGATTTTGGTTTTTTATTTTTATCTTTTACAAAAAATGTTTTTTTTTATGAAATTTGGTGAGAACTTACCTTTGTATATACCAAATACACAAGAATTTTTTAGATTTGAAAAATTCATTTTTTCTCCTTATTTTTATTTAATACCGAAAAAGCACCCCAATTATCAATCGAAAGTTCACGCGCCAAAATATCAGCTATTTTAAAAAAGTTGGTGGGCTTTTTATTCGTTGAAATCTCTACTTTCTGATAGTGTAATAAAAAATATACGTCACTATAGAAAATATTTTCAAAAAATTTAAAAAACGAAAAAACTCGAATCGAAAAATTATTTTTCTATCATTATGTACAATTTTGAGCTATTTATTAATATTAACACTGTAATTACTCATTTAGCGTATGATTCTAAGTTACATTGATTAACAAAAAAATTTTCAATCAAAAGATACTACTATAATTAACAAACAACTAAGTTAATAATGTGTATATTTGATAAAACATCTACAATTTGATTGCTCTGGCATTTAAATTAACAGAGTTACAGTTTTAACATTTTTTCCAAAAGTTTATAGTTTATTCCCAAAATAAAAAAATCAAAATTTGACATTTTTGATCTGCAATAGCATTTTTTTTTCACAGTTAATTGTATATTAATTACTGTACGTCTAAATTAGTAATCTCCTCAATTTTCATGTTTGTTAAAAATACAGCCCTTAATACATATATAATTTCAACAGTTAACGGTTTAATAAAAAAAAAAATTAAATTTGCCAAAATTAGTACGTTTTGCTGTAGAATTTTGAAATTTAGCAGATTTAGTAATTAAGTTCAAAGTAGTAATTTTGCCAAATTTGATTGCTTTGGCATTAAAATTGTTAGAGATGCAGCCCTTATTAGACAATTCTTTCAGATTTCGGTTCAATCAAAAAATTAAATTTTCCAAAATTAGTACCTTTTGCTGTATAATTTTGAAATTTGGCATATTTAGTAATTAAATCTGAAATAATAGCCTTGCTAAATTTCATTGTTTTGTCATTAAAATAGACCCATATATTTTTTTCAAAAGTTTTTGGTTATTTTTCAAAATAAAAAATTCCAAATTCCAAAATTTGACTTTCTTGGTTTATATTTTTGCAATTTAGCACAGTTAATAAATAAGTCTAAATTAGTAACTTCCTCAAATTTTATTGTTTGGCGTTAAAACTGACCGAGATAAAACCCCTAATAAATAATTTTTACAGTTTTTGGTCCATTCAAAAAAATTATAAACAAATTTCAAATTCAGTATCTTTTGCTGCATAACTTTAAAGTTTCGTATGGTTAGTAACTAAGTCCAAATTAGTAACTTTGCCAAATTTGATTGCTTTGGCATTAAAATTGTTAGAGTTACAAGCATTAACATATTTTTTCAAAAATTTCTAGTTCCATCATCAATTTAAAAAATTTCGAATTGTGTTTGTTTTCATCGATTATTTTGTAATTTGGCACAATAAAAAGTCTAGATTAAAAACCTCCCGAAATTTCATTGCTAGAATCGGAAAACGACGAAGGAATACCATCAAATAGACAGAAATTATTGAACTAAAAAATATTTCGAAGAACATTTATACAGGGTCCGGCAACACTTGTGTCCACCCCCAAAATCGTCTTTAATTTTAAAGTTACAATTATGAAAATTTTTGTACGCTCATAGTTGACAAAGCTCTAGAAGGTGACGCAAAAATTTATTTTTTATCACGGTTTGGTTGGCGTCGCGACGCCTAAGAAGTATAATTTTTAGCAATTTTTGAGTTTTTGCGGAAATATTCGCGAATTCAATTTTTTTTCAACATAACTGTGATACAAACATCTGAGTTTTTATTTTAAATCTAATGCAAATTGTGTTTAAAATTTGCGAAAAAAACGCTGTTTTATCAAGTTAGTTTTCAAAATTATGACAGCGCAGTGGCAAACTACGTTTACACCAAAATTTCACAAGTCACTTCATTCACTCTTATAAAAGTTAATTTTGATTAACACGGGCATGTTGCACTTTATGGACACCAGAAATCATTAATTAACATTGATAAAGCAACAATTTCATCAAGTAAGACTTTTGTTACAATCTAAAGCGAGCCAAAGGATAGATGTCATTTGTGACACAAGATGTTGACAGATGGGTGTAAACGTAGTTCCCAATTTTGACGTAATGAAATTGGAAACTAACTTGATAAAACAGCATTTTTTTCTCAAATTTTAAAGACAATTTGCATACAATTTAAAATAACAACTGAGATATTTTTAACACATTTATATTGAAAAACAATTAAATTAGGGGTTGATATCACAAATCCTCACAATTACCTAAAAATTAGATTTTTAAGGCGTCGCGACGCCAAAACTATGAGTGATAAAAAACAAATTTTTGCGTTAGCTTCTAGAGCTTTGTCAACTGTGAGCGTATGCAAATTTTCAAAATTTTCTCGTTAAAATTAAAGACGATTTTGGGGGTGGACACAAGTGTTGCCGGACCCTGTATAGTATGAGATTTTTTTTATGAGAAGAATATAATAAAACTGTAATAAACCAGCATTTTTACTGAAAAAAAAAATAATATCCTCATTTTTTAAACAAAATTCCCTTTAAATCCTATCTTGAATATTTTTAACAACCATTTTCCCATGTTTTATTTTGCAATCTTTTAATGTTTGATGGATTGAAAAATTTTTTGTTTATCAATGTAACATAGAATCATACGTTAAATAAGTAATTACAGGGTTAATATTAATAAATAGCTCAAAATTGTACATAATGGTAGAAAAATGATTTTTCGATTCGAGTTTTTTTCGTTTTTAAATTTTTTGAAAATATTTTCCATAGTGACGTATATTTTTTATTACACTATCCAAAAGTAGAGATTTCAACGAATAAAAAGCCCACCAACTTTTTAAAAAAAGCTGATATTTTGACGCGTGAATTTTCGATTGAAAATTAGGGTGCTTTTTCGGTATTAAATAAAAATAAGGAGAAAAAATTAATTTTTCAAATCCAAAAAATTCTTGTGTATTTGGTATATACAAGGGTAAGTTCTCACCAAATTTCATAAAATAAAAATTTTTTTGTAAAAGATAAAAATAAAAAACCAAAAATGTGGTTTTTTGAGTTTTTCATGTGAATTTTGAGGTTATGAGAAAAAAGTGTAAATACAAAAGTTGTAGATCTTTTTATTACCTACAACTTTGCCATTTACCGATTTTAACCCTTAAAAACCAACCCTCTCCCACTTCCCGATCTCGAATCGACCGTAATTTATTTTTCCTTTCATTTTTGTAATATTCTCAACATTTTCCAATAGGTTTCATTCTACTACGATTTTTTTGCACTTTTTACCTTTTTTGAAGGTTTCGACACTGGTCTGTAACGAGTGAGTATTTCTATAAGGTAAAAACATATTTTAAAATTTCAATTTTAGTCACATAAATGAAAATCAAAAATCAAAAATATTTTAGTACTCTAATGCAACGAAAATTAACAAACTAACAAACAATTTTCAGCCGGCCTTCTGATGATGCCATAAATAAATCGGCCAAGTGAGAATTTGTATAAGGTAAAAACAAATTTCAAAATTTCAATTTTAGTGTCATAGACAAAAATAAAAAAAAATTGTTTTAGTTGTATTTTATTAATAGATACAGGGTTTTATGGAAATGAGTACACAAAATTAAACTGGTAAGAGAACTCACCATTTGCAACAACTTTTCTTAATCATTTTTTTTTAAATCGCTTGTTTTTAAACTCATTTTTCCCCCCTATATACGAGTCGCCCACCTACCACCATTGAATTGCTACAATATTAAAGAACAAAAAAGCATAAAAACTCTGCTTTATCAGTCCGCTTGTAAAACACTTTATTAATGACCATTCTTAACTAATTTGCGGTGGTGTTTAGACCTATTAAGTCTAACACAAAGTAAAACATTTTGGGAATTTACAACAATTTTATTCAAAAAAATCATTAACAGGTTAGAAATAAAATACACAAAATTTAACCGGTTAGAACGCATCAAGATCTACAACTTTTCTAGATAATTTTTTCCGTAAACGCATTTTGATTTTCACCTTTTTCACTCGTTTTTATGAAGCAATGGTTTTCAATTCGAAAACGAAAGCTTTATAGAATTTTTTTATTTAGAAAAGTTGTGGCTTATGGTGAGTTCTCTTACCAGTTTAATTTTGTGCACTCATTTCCACGACACCCTGTATAATAAAATTATAAAACTACTGCTGATTTGATGCATTTTTGGCATGTACCTTTTATTGTAGTTTGATAAACTCGAAGCAGTTTGCCTCATCACCAGCAGTAAAAAATTTAGTAAAAGTTCCATATAAGGTCACTAGATGAAAATTTGTTCCATAAGAAATGTAGCACTTCTTATATGATTCTTACGGGATTTTGGGTTGCATCAAATTTATTTAGTGATTCAAAAAAATATAGGAACATGACAATAGAGGAGCGACTTTTTTGTTAGTTTTTTGTTTAATCATCTCTGATGATGGTAGCTATTGAAAATTTGGGGTTAGGGAATAAATTGAATTTTTGATAATTTTTGTCAAGACCAAGAATTGATCCAATAAATTTCTTTAAGAATTAACTTTGGAAATTTTAGGATGATAACATTTCTCGAGAATTTGACATTTGTCAATTTGGACATGAGAAGATTACGTACGTAATTAATTAGTGCGAGCCCTTAAAGACATTTCAAGTGAAGTGAGATTTCCCTCAGATACGACTGCTGTTTAAAAACGGTAAAAAACAACTTACATTGACAGAACTTACACGATGTTTTTTGTACCCAAAACCAAATTCACATAACGTCGCCATTGCAACGTTTGAAACAGGAACGAATTACAGATGAAAATTTGAAAATTTGAAACCTTGGTTGGATATTTGAAAATTCGATTTCACTCTCGTTTGCTTAAGCAATTCTGCAAAACTTGTGTGAAATCTTCCATTTTCAACATTTGTTATACAATATACTATTACATAACAAGTGCGGAAAGTGACTAATTTCGCACGAGTGTGAAAGTAGATGCACGAGGCGCCAGCCGAGTCCAGATATTACACGAGTACAAGAAAGATACTTTCCGACGAGTTCTGTACACTATTTTTCATAGTTAGATGGTTGATGTTTTCGTACTTCCATTTACGAAAGTAAAAGTCACTAGTGTGATATAAATATATCCGCACAGACCTGTCAAAATTGTCTTTCAGGCAAAAATTCAAGAGTTACATTTGTATTTCAAAATAACTGTCAATTTTGACAGGTCTGTGTGGGTATATTCATATCACACTAGTGACTTTTACTATCGGAAATGGATGAAAACATCAACTTTCGGAGTCATTTAACCGTGTGGAAAATGCCACTTTCATATGGGGTGGTAGGAAAAGGATTTTTCCTAATTTGTATTTTAAAGATTCCCAAGTTGCTATGGAAACAAAGCTATTATAGCATCACGTATCGAAATGAGATATTATAGCACTGAAAACGAATGAGGAAATAGCGAAAATAGCTCTGTTACAAGAACAAATTAGAAAAAATAGTATAAAAACCTCGTTCATAAGACCATTAAAGCACTCATCCATTATAAAACTCGCGGCTTGGATTCGTGCCTTAAAATTTGCCTTATCAAACTCGGTGTTTAATATACTATTTTCGAATTTGCCGCTTTAGAGTACTCAATTTGGAGTCGTTTATAGGTATAAGTAGGAAATTTTGTTTTTTAAGAATTGACAGAACTAATTAGTTCGGCTGTCACCCGTTTCCTGTCAAGTTCTTGGTCAACTTCATCATTACGGATTTTACGATTCGTGTTTAATAAATTGCTGCGTAAATAAAAAATGTATCAATATAATTGAATTGTACTTTGCGGCCAACAATATATGTACCTAAGTATAATAGATGTGAATGCAGGTTGTGAGGTTAGGTTACGTTAGGTGAAACTCTATAAATGTCAAATTTTAAATTCAGTTTGAAAATCAAGTGGCAAGTCGTGGTTACAAAACCGTTACCAATCGTGTAACACGAAAACTCTTAGATTTGGAAGATTTAATTTTTTAATTAAAAAAAGGGTGCAAATTCGAAAAAATAGTATCAAGGACTTGTTTTATAATGGCATTGGTGCACTCGTCCCATACAAAACGAGCCGTAGGCGTGCACGAAATTCGCCATTATAAAACACGTTCTTTAATATACTATTATCAAATCAGAGAAGGTGGAAGACAAAATAGAAAAAAACAGCGACCCTTTTGAAATAAATGTTTAACGGTAACCAAATCTTTTTACCGAATTTCAAATTCTTGATTTTTTTTAAGTAGAGATTCAAGTTTTTTTGTTATGTTATTTATTTATTATTTATTTCCATATAAACAAATAAATGTTATTTTAATTAATAGTTGTTAGTACTGTAATAGATTTAGTTAACTTTGAAATATTACCATAGTTATTTCACTTTTGTCAATAGATTTTGCCCTTTAAAATCATTGATTAATAACAATTCGTCAATTATCAAATGTCCGACGTAGACAACATCACTCAACACAGAAAAGTGAAATCTGTGATTTAAGCATTCGTTGATGATGGTGAAAATCTTCCAGAAATTGGCACCATAGCAAAAATTCTTCAAAGTTTACCGCTAGAATTTGAACTATTTGTCCCAACTTGGAATTCATGTGATAAAGATAAACTTTTCAAGAAAGGCAGAAAAACGAAAACAAAATGTGCAAGTTTGCTTTTATTGTCAGAAGAAGGATCACTTTAAATCGGAGGGTTGGAAGAAACTGAATAGATTGAAATCACAAAGACATGAAAGTTCTAAGAATATCAACAGACTATTGGTGGTAAATGGGAACACAGAGCTAAATATAAGAGAAAAAACAAAACAAATAAAAATTATGGCAACATCAAAGAAGAAGGAGAAAGATAAGACAATTCTGCAAGAACAGATTAGCAAAATAGTGAAAAGTAAAGTCCAAATGAAATGTGACTTTCAACATGATGCTGCGCTGGCTCATTTCACCAGAGAGAATATGCACAATCGGATAACCTAAGTTTTTCGATCTATTATCAATTGAAAGACTAAACAATTCATTTATAAAAAAGATTGAGACTTGTGTTCATAAAGCTATATTGAATATTTAGTTTATTTTTTTAAATTAAATTTAGTTTGATTAATTTTTTTCATTATTGTTATCTGAAACAGGTTTTCATTTAAATTATACCATTCTGTGTCGAGTTTAAACAATAAATACATGAATTTCTCAAATACCATAATATACTTCAAAAATCGTTTATTTTAAACACGTAGAAGTTAAGAGAAAAAATATAATGAATAAAAAAATAAATCCATTACACTAAAAATATACAGAGTGCGAAAAAAAAAGTTCTGACCATTTGAAAATGTTAAAAATTAAAACATCAGGGCAGCTGCTTGTGACGCAGGACCAAAATTCACTACTAAAATTGACAGAAAAAAAGTTGAATGCGTCCTTGCAAAAATATTGCATTTCCGATAATTGAAATTAATTTTAAAATATCAATTTTACTCAAACATTTGCAAAATATGAAAGAGTTATATATTAAGGCTTGACAGAAGGTCTACGCAAGCTCGACTCACCCTGTATAAACAAAATGAGTGACAATACACCGTGTTTCAACAAGATTTTCGTCTAGGCACCTCTGATTTCCCGTAAAAACCAAAAAATGCCGCTTTGCAAAGATATTGATTGGAATCTTAGTTACATAACCTTAAAATACTTTTAAAAAATGATAAGTTAGACAGTGATTTAGGACAGCTGGATTGTTGAGGGGATAAAACTGACTCAACATTCGCATAATTTTGCTATTTGTTGTTTACATTCTTTCTCTATCGGCAATTTTGACGTTCGACAAGTGACACCATTGAAAAAAGTCCAATGTGACAAGACTAGTACAATGCGAGCGGCACAAAAAGATTTCATCCAAAGGCAACTAGATGAAAATCATTTTGAAAGACCGTATAGAACAGATGACGTTAATTTTCATAAGTAACTATAGTTCGTACAGTGAGAGTTTGTATGACAGAAAAGTCACTAAATCTACGCAATAAAAAGTGTTCCATACGCGCGAAATTTAAAATAACAAAGTAACCCATTTCGCGTAGGAATTTAGTGTTTTCAGTGCATTTTGTAGCATAATTTGCTGCCAACCTATATGTCAACTGTCGAAATATCCCAATCTCTCACAGGATATGCTATATTAGACTTTTAGTTATCCAATTTAAAAAAAGTCGTTAAAGAAAACAAATGATCTTAATTCATTCGTTTCCATTTTAATTAAACGCCTTCCATTGATTTAATAATTAATTTGAATGTATATAAGTACTATAGTTACGAAATACTCAATTTTCACCAAAATGAAGTTGTTAACTGCATTAGCCGTCACATTTCTTGCAGCTTTTCTGTGTGATAGTGCTGAGTGTCCTATTAAATATTCGCAGTACTCTAAACTTACATTTCAGACTGTGATCACAAAGTGAATGCACACAGACCCAAAGCAAAGCCGAGGTTTTTTAACGTTCTACCAGCAGTAATTAAAGATGGCGGCGGTGCGGCGTTAACACTAATGGAAGAACTTGTCGCAGGAGTTGTTGCTGCTACAGCAGGTGGAGCAAAAGCAGGCTCAAAGCTTGTAAAAAGTGCAGCAAAGAATCAAATAAAAACTCAAGAGGAAAAGGAAAGTAGTTGTTTGCTCAACAATCTGTATTTAAGTTTTTAATTACAACTAATTGTGGTCAGTTGGTTTGCCTTATTTTTGTATCATATGAGCCACAAAATTTTTGTTTAGGGTAGGCCATGAAAAAGAGAGACAAACATAGAAGTCATGTCGGAGTGAAATTTTGTTTTTGATATAACCTCAATTTTTTGATGAAAATATGTAACATTGCGAGGTGCAAATAAGAGAAAATCTATCATGTGCCTTTCCAGAATCAATAATGTATTGAAAACTAATTGAAATTAAATCAAATGACAAATGTCAAACTACTGTCAATTTTTTTCTCGACTTACGTAAATTTTGTCAAAGCCTACCCTAAATAAAAATTTTGTGGATCAAACGTTATTTTGAACCCAGTCGAAATGTTTAAAAAAATGTTTTATAAGGAATAAAATTTGCGCACTAGGAAGGTTTTCGCATAGACTTAAACTAACACCACATTTTATGTAATCTAAATAAGACGGAAACGGGGTGAGTACTTAATACACATCATAATCAGAAAAGTTGAGTGATCCTCGTGTCTACAATTTCACAGCCTCAAATCCAGCTAAATTCGGGCGGGTGATAATAATTTAGTACTTTTTTTCAGAAGTAATGGAAAGGAACTTCATGACTGCGCTTAAAACTACGCAGCTTAAGGTCACTTGATGAAAATTTCTCTTTTATAAGGTTCAGCCAATGTTAATCGCTCTGGAACTGAAGAGAGACAGACACTAAAAACAATGATTAGAACGAGACACAAGATTGTAGGGATTTGTCATAAAATTGTTGACGTCAAATAATAATAAATTAAAAATACACTTAAATAAACTGGGGGTACAAAAAATTGGTTCTAACAATATAATAGGCTATGTGAATACGTACAATAGGTGAGCTAACCGACATTAGGGCCGATTCCATTTTGCCACATTAAGAGGAGGCTTCACCTAAACCGAGTTTCGAAAGCAATAAAAATTCGGACAGCTGTCAAATCTGTAAAATCTCTAAAAACTGTTTTGGTTCAAACACAAGCAACAATTCTTCTAGTCCGAGAGCTTGAATCATAAGCTAAATAAACCAAACAATTTTTTTTAATGTTTTATGAGGAGTTGATTAAAATCTACTGGAGTGGCTAATCGCAACTTAATCGAGGTGCCTCAATTATCTTAATGCTAATTAGTAATTAGTCTTATTTTTATACGAACACAAGTAACAATTCTTCTGCTTTGACCACAACTATCGCCTAAATTTACTCAACCTTATGAACTTTTGGTAACTAAGCATTCGAAGTAAAATTAATGAGAAAATACGATTTCGTCTATGAATTATAAAAAAATTCTGTACTTTCTTACTTATTTTATTATTGAAAAGATAAAGATAGTAGGTGACAATTTAAAAGCACATACATAGAAAATACAAACGTAAAAATGCCATATAATTTAAGTAAATAACAAAAAAATAATTTTACTATTCCTTTCTCAGGGGAAAGATTTAAATTGTAAGCCGCAAATGGACATTTTAATTCAACAATCGTGTTTTTATCTACGAGCCCGTCTGTTGAAGCACCCAAAAACACATAGTTTGCCTATGAATAGACCACATGGTTGTATAGAAATTAAGTTTTCTTTTTTTGTAAATCTGCCTTCGCAATTTTTTCAAATATTTTGTCATGGTTTATCGATTTGGCATTTAAATTTAGAGACTTGTATAGAATAGAGTCAACAAGTTCTGATGTGTTTCCAGTTCTACGTTTACAATTTTTTGCAAAATTTGATGTTGTTCATCATCAAATTAGGGCTCGATTTCATGTTGACTTGCGGCATTCCAAATCAGAGTTGCGCCTTAGCAACCCCAATCAAAGTGATGCTACCTTAGCAACTGCGTCAACGCAATTTTGCGTCACTGACTTGAAATCGAGCTCTTAGTTCACTTCGGGCAAACTGCGATTAGACACGCCAATAGATCTTGAATCTGCTCAAAACCGAATTCTGTTAAAAAGTTAAGTTTTTTAAAAAAGATAACACATTTTGTGGTCTAAATTGTCACTAACAGTTATTTTTATATGATTGTAATATGGCGCAAATTGTGTCAAGACTATAAAAATGATGACATATCAACGACCAAAATTACTTGTATAAAAATGTATGTTGTGCTAGTTGGAAACTAAATGATTTTACACATATAAATTCAAAAGTTCCGCAATTAAAATTAAAAGTTGACTTGTTTTGCATTTTTTACATTAGGATTGGTTTTTGTGAAATTACTGATTTAATACACGAAGTAATTTTCCCGGTGAGTAAAATTTTGACTGTTACTTGTGACTTCATCACCAATCAAGCTTTTATCAAAATCAAACTGTAGCTAAAAAGGTCTAAATATTCAGACAAGGGAATGGAGGGTTGGTAACAAACGCAGGTACCTACAAAATGACCCATGGAACTTATCTTTGCTCACAGAATAAGACCGAAGTTTTAATAATGAAATTGAACGGAATCATATCTCCTTTATTTATAAAGCAAAATGAACCAATTTTGTAAGATGTTGTTTTGATACATAGTTCTAACGTAATGTTTTTTTCAAAATAATAAAATAACGTCAAATATAGTGTGAAATGGAAAACTGTTAAATTGTGCATCAAATAACTTCAAATTCAAGAAAATTCCGAAGTTTTTTTAAAAAATTAAAAAAACAGTCTCTTAATAATGGAAGTAACAAACCTGAAGTCGATATCTTTTTTAATAAAGAAGTTATTTACCCGTCAATTTACATGGGATCTCCCATAAGAAAAATGGGTGAAGACTCCTCTTAAGGAAAAGCAACGCACTTCTCGGACTCCAAGCATTCGACGTGTATTTATGCAGTAACGCCTTAATAAGAATATTCTATCAGCACTTTTTATATTGTTGCTTTTGCCGACGATGTAGAAATAATGATGAGATGTAAAAAGAACTGAAAGAAAGCATTGCATACATGGAAGAAGCAAATGTACATGAGCAGAAAATGAAGTACATGAGATATTCTTCAGGCGCTATTAAGGCGAGTGCCAAGACTCGTCGCTGGTCAGAATTCGAGCTGAGCTGTCACATCGGGAAGGTTGTCAAGCGGTACCTCTGTTTACAACACCCCTTACTGTGCTATCGTAAAGTGATTGTAAAATAATAAATGCTTATTTTGTCTCTGTCTGGTAGAAATACTTTTTCATGGGTAAAATAATATGAATAAAAAACTTTTATTTTAAAATTGTAAGTACATCAGTACGTTGTTCAAAAAATAATTAGTCAAATAATAAATAGATCAAAGTATTATTTAATATTAGAATGCCAAACAGAAATTTTCTAAAAAAAACTAAACTTATCTGTTTTATGTTTAATTTTATTTGTTTCCAAATTGATACGTATTTGGTATGAAGGTATACTCAAAAGATACAAAATACATAGTATAATAATGTGTATAATATGTACATGTTAGTAAGTATTTATAAGAAAAGTGGTATTTACATAATAGGTACTTATTTACAATATTGACAATTAACTAATACATAGGTAATACAAACTCAATGACGGCGGATCGGAATAGACAATCTTTGTTTCCTAGAGTCAATTAATTCCAGCAACATGTGATCAAAATAAAACTTAATCAATTTTGGTTCCATTTTTTTTTCCAAAAAGTTGTGTCTTCATAAATATATTCATATTTCATATCACTTTCTTGTCCAAACCAAACACCCAGAATACACATTTTTTTTTCGTGTTATTCTTAACTGCCCTTGGATTTGGTAATACCAATTATGATTTGAATTTACAATGTATGTTCCATTTTTTTCTAGTTACCAGAAGTCAACCTTTTTATTCTCCCAAAAAAAATTTATATTGTTCTCAAAGGAACAAGATTTAGTGGGTTTTTCAGTAAAAGTTGAACCGGCCGGCGGCAAAATGAAAGAAATTGTCATCACCTAGTAAAACTCCGGTCAGTTTCTTAGATAAACTCTAATCCAATATTGCAAACAACAGGTAAATTGCATCCGGTCAGGTCGCTCCATAGAGTCATACCATTCAAAACAATTTTGTTTCATTCAACATTTTTTATTCATTGATGAACTTTTAAATTCTAGTGAAATAAGAAAAAAATAAACATAAATAATAAAATATGTAATAAGAAAAATAATAATAAATTACTATTTTATTAAATTTCATTTTCTAAATTTTACGTCCAACACCGTGAAGTAGTCGAGAAATTAATTCGTGTGTCATTGAAAGACTTTAGTTGAAAACATGACTATAAATTAAATGAATTTTCATACTACATAGTTGTTTCTATAATTTCATACATCAAGCATGATGAAACTTCGATGTGCTTGTACTTATTAGCACTTTTAATAACGCTCTTCTAATTGTAACCATTTTATTATCCTCTGTGCGAAACAAGCAGGTAAAAATTTTAGAAGAAATCCCTTGATTTACAACTTCCAAAGCTGGTCAAGAAACCGCAAATGAGGGTACGCTTATAAATCAACCTAGTCGTAAATTATCTGCAAAGCTCAGAGCTTCGATTGAAAAATTTTTAGTTTATCTCACTCATAACTAGACCAATTTTAATGATATCGATTTAAATTTAGCGGGAAAGTGATTTTGAAAGTATTCTTTACTAATTCTAAGTTTAAAAATTCACAAAAATCGGACATAAACTTCTATTCGTAAAACTACCCCTAAATTATCGAATTTTCAAGTCCTTTAACTTTTAAATTAAATGTTTTTTCCAATGTTTGATTCTTAGTTTTAGAAGAAAATATGAATACAAGCAGTTGAGAATAAGAACGAAACTGATACATGAAAAAATAAGCGAAATATTTAGACGATACTTTACATGGGATTCTCCATAAGAAAAATGTCTTGGCACTCGCCTTAAGAAGAGAGAGAATTTACAAATTTGAAGAGTCAGATATGTGTAAGATTTTGATTGAGTTTATACAAAACAACTGCAATCATCGACACCAACAAAACGAATATCAGGAGCAAATATAAGGTTATGGCAAAATTATATTTGAGTACTTCGCTCAAGTTCTCCAGCCTCCGGCGTTTCTTTAGCAGTTTCAACAATTCGACGTGTATACAGCAAGGGTATAAGTATAATTTGTTATAAATACTTTATACAGCGTGTCCGGAATGTGGCGCACCACCTTGAAAGGGTGTCAACCATGGTTACACAAGCAAAATAATTTTTTGACGTTTCAAAATTAGTCGTTTTGCTAACAATTCCGTCCCCAAATGGAGAGTATTATGCAAACTTACTCCAAAAGTTAAACGAAGAGATTAAAAGAAAACGACCACATTTAGCGAAAAAAAAAATACTGTTCCATCAAGACAATGCATCAGTTCACACGTCCCTTATTGCCATGGCTAAAATCCATGAATTAAAATTGAAATTGCTACGTCACCCTCCATATTCTCCACATTTAGCCCCATGTGACTTCCATCTATTTCCAAATCTTAAAAAATGGCTTGGTGGAAAGCAAATATTTTGAGGAACTCGACAAATCCACTTAGTAATCTGGAATAAAAGCATTGGAACATCGTTGGAGTAAATGCATCGATCTCAATGGAGATGATGTTGAAAAATAAATACGAATTGTTACAAAAATTGATTATTTTCCGGAATATTTCACCCCGCCCTCGTAGTTCTGAATAATTCTGAAACACCAACCACAAATGCAACCAAGAAGAAGCAAAGAATGTGGAAATACATTCCAGAACTTAAGAATGAACAACACTGAAATGCAGATTGTTGCAATGAAACCTTGCGATTTTTATATAAAATAACAAGAAACCAAGTGCAAGTTTATAAATGAATAATGAGACTGATATTAGTCATATTTGTGAGTAAAACAATAAGATGGTGTAGTGTAACTGCTAAGTACATGTTGACTTCCGGCATTGCAAATCAGAGTTGCGCCTCAGCAACCTCAATCAAACTGATGCTGATGCAATTTTGCGCCACTGACTTGAAATCGGGCCCTGAGACAGCAGTAGTTAAGAGATTCATGCTGAATTGCTTAATTTTGGATGTTTATTTATACCAACACTGATTGTATCGATATAAAGTGGGGTCCTAATTCCACGTTTACCAAAGATTTAAGTAGTTTTCTTCAAGTTGTTGATTAAATGAATAGAACATATTAATAAATCTAGATAGAAAATTGATTGAAGTGGTACTAAGAGTTGATATTTTTACCGCGGATGGAATGGTACTTATGTTAAGCAGGTTGTAATGGCAAAAAAATGAAACTGAATAGTTTCAGGTTCTTTTTTCTTTAACCTTTCAAACATGATCCCAATCAGCTAGTCCATTCTACTAAAAGAAAAGCAATTTTTTGTAAATTTCTTTATGTAGTTTTCCATGTGTTTAACATTACTTTTGTAGAGCTGCGGTAGGTGTTTTATAGCCTTTTAGTTTGATATTCATTTTATTCATTTTGATTCGATTTATGCACACATTTTTCCATTCTCAACTTCATATTTCAGAGAACAGAAAATACATTTTTGTCTGAAAGAAACGAAATAAAAATTATTGTTAAATAAATAGTTGGTAGTGTTAAAAAATGAACAAATTAAAATTATTATTGACAAAATGTCACAACAGACAGAATTTTAAATTTGGCTTGGTTCCAAGAGGTTTAACAGTTTTTTTACCTTTTTACTCTTTACGTGGATGAGTAACGATGACCCTTTGAGAACAAAGTTATAAAATATATTTGTAATTAATTTGTTATAGGAAGATATGGCCAAAGGTCAAGAACAGAACGTAGGAAAAACAAAAACAAAGAGCCGCAATTCTAAAAAGTTTGTTTCATTAATTTTTATTTACAAATTGATTAAAGTATACTTAAATTTTAGACAAAAAAGATGAAGGCGAGGAAAAAAATAATAAATAGCCCCACCCTATTGTAATTGTAAAGGGCGGGGTTGTTAATATTTATGTTTATAATAAAAATTAAAATTAAATAATTATGATAAATAGTAAATATCTAGATGTACCTAAACTTGCAGAGTTGCTTAAATTGAACTTGTGTTTAAAATTTGCGAAAAAAACGCTGTTTTATCAAGTTAGTTTTCAAAATTATGACAGCGCAGTGACAAACTACGTTTACACCAAAATTTCACAAGTCACTTCATTCACTCCTATAATGGTTAATTTTGATTAACACGGGCATCTTGCACTTTATGGACACTAGAAATGGTTAATTAACATCGACAAAGCGACAATTTTACCAAGTAAGACTTTTGTTACGATCTAAAGCGGACCAAAGGATAGATGTCATTTGTGACACAAGATTTTGACAGATGGGTGTAAACGTAGTTTCCAATTTTGACGTAATGAAGTTGGAAACTAACTAGATAAAACAGCATTTTTTTCTCAAAATTTAAAGACAATTTGCATTGAATCTAAAATGACAACTGAGATATTTTTAACACCTTTATATTGAAAAAAATTAAATTAGGGATTGATATCACAAACCCTCATAATTAACTAAAAATTACATTTTTAAGGCGTCGCGACGCCAAAACTATGAGTGATAAAAAACAAATTTTTGCGTCAGCTTCTAGAGCTTTGGCAACTGTGAACGTATGCAAAATTTCAAAATTTTATCTTTAAAATTAAAAACGATTTTGGGGGTGGACACAAGTGATGCCGGACCCTGTATAATACAAAATGAAAAGTAAAACTGTACTTTAAGAGACGACGAGCAGGACAAATAAGTAGTTATATAAAAAGGTAAATAGTAAAAAGAAGAGCTCGATTTGACTATCGCATCAAAGTGCTCTAGAATAAAAGATCTAAAAAATTAAGGACTGATACAAGTTTGAGTTTTTAATTTTCATAATTTTATAAGACAATATAAGCAATAGTAGATTACATACCAAAGTGGAAAGTGTTTCATTCCTGTCGACGATAAGTTTGATGCCCGAGAGTGCAGCTCCAGTTCCCAGGAGTTCCATTTCTCAAAAGAAAACTTGCAACAAGGTATTTCACTAAATATTGAAAGTTTGACAATTCCACCTTTAACTTTTACTTTAATAACACGCCATAAACTTTGTTATAACTGTGTACTTCTGGTTGGGTCTGTTAATAAATGTTATAAACAGTAATTCACTTTTTAAAACAAAAATGTGTCTTTGAGGATAATAACCTGTCAAAAAAATTCCATTGCGATCAAAGTTGATTGCATAACCCAGCTATTTTAGTTTAAAAATATAATATCTACAACTTGCGATAATGTGGACAATTCATCTAACTATAAATACAATCGACTGAAAACTGTTGAGTCCATCGATTTCGAAGAAAAATAGATGAAAAAATATAAGGAAAATAGTGCGCCTCGGATTTTAGTTAGCATGCCACCATAATAACCATCAGTTGTTTAAAATAAACACAAACAATTTGTCGGTTTTTTGCATCAAATGCAAAATCCTCAAAGAATTGCCGAAAACTCAAAGAAAATTGTACAGGGTGATTCTTATTAATGTTAATCAAAAGGAGCGACGAGCATCACCAAGAGAGATTTTCCGGTAGTTGCTAGCGACGAACCTGTCAATTTTATGAACCTCCTAAATCCGAACCCCCTAGTATCCGAATGACTCTATAACCCGAACGGGTTCCTGCTTACCGCCCACGTGATCGATCATAGGTCAGTTGTTTTGTTTTAGTGTGTCTGTATTTTATTCACGTAATTTTGACCCCGCGAAAACAAAACTTTGATTTAGGCGAGAAAGCAAAAATTTTGGACTTGAATGGTCGAAAACAAACAGCTTCTGAGGCAGTCAAGAATTTGAATATTACAATCCAGTGGGCTGAAGAAGAAAACAGCAAAGACAGTACGAAGATAACGTTGCTTCGCGCATAAATATCCTGAAACATAATAAACTAAAAGCAATAAAAACTGTTCATATGAATACTAAAACTAGTTTTTATCTATACACGAAAAACTTCTATAATCCGAACGATCTCGTAATCCGAACGACCCCTTTCACCAATCTGATTTGGATTATCATATCAGCTCTAGTTTTTTTTTGATTTTCAATTGTTTTTCTAAATTTTAAAAAACGAAACAAGAAAAGAAAAATCAAAAGTCAGACGGTCCAATTTAATCAATTTAAGTTTAAATTGACGATTTTCGTCAATCTCGCTCCAGTGTTTAGTCTTAAATCATAAAATTTTACATGTTTCTTTAGACCAATTCGTGCGTTTTAGACGATTATCACTGCAGCGTTCTAAGCGCTGTTGCTCTAAAATTTAATAGCATTGTTTGTATACCAGAGCTCATTACTATCGGTCCACTCATTAAAAAGTTAAGTTGGCAGCAGTACTTAGCGATTTTCATCTGTAACAGTTGGCAACAAAAGCGTTTGACCTTGACGCAACTGTGGCATGCGTAGAAGCTAATCGCTAAACGCAAAGTTGCCAAAACTTATTAAATCTCTATTAAAACATTTCTTTTGCAGAAAATTTTCAATTAATTATTGATTAATACACTCAACTTTGACAACATGTTAACCTCAAAAACCGTCACCTTCAATTTTCCCCTGATTTTCACCCTAAAGAATTGAAAGCCAGATTTACACCCAAGAATTTTCGAAAAGTTACACATCGATTTTGAATGAATTTGAGGACTTTTTCAAAAATAATACAGTATTTTTACAGCAGGTTTAGCCTGAAATTTGACATAAAAGAAGCTATTTTTTCGAAAACTAGAGATGATCTTGAAAAACCTACTACCGTTGGTGTTTCGTAACCAGAACGCCCTGTATATCCAGAAACCCCTTTTACATCTTCGAAAAAAAGTATACTTTCTCACAGACCACAAGAAAACTTCAAAATCAACCTCAATCAACCTTCACTTAATACTCTGTGCTTATCGGCTCTCTGTTATCGACTAGACGAGAACATTTTGAAGCGCTTGGTCATGCAGACGCTTCGGAAATTTTCTAGTTAAAAAATATACTCACCCCAAGACAGCTAGAAAAATATCAACTTCAGTTCACAACACGACACAATTCTAAACCACTCTAAACTTTCACTTCATTTTTTACAACACTAAAATCTTTCAACGGCTTCCAAACAAAAACAAAACTATCGTTGCCATAATAACTGTGGGTAAGGTAGATCGCTGCCAAATCAAAGTAAATTTTATTATTTCATTGGTAGATGGCGCGGCGAGAATTTTACTTTTTGGTCAAAAATCGTTTAATTTAATTAATTGGATTTTTCAAAATTGATGAAAACTGTCACATCTGACATTTATAAATTTCATCATCTGTCAATTCTGTCAATTCTATGGTTAGTGCACAAAAAATACACAAGGTGGCGCTGCATAAAAATGTTTTAATATGATTTTAAAAATAGAAATATTGCCTTAATTGAGATAATAATTGAGGTAAGTACCACTTTAGTAATCAATCTTCATTATGGTAAAGTGATTTTAATTTATAAACGCATCTGAAAAGCAGACGATTTGGGCAATTTTTACCGCACGGTGTGTAAATATAATGTTTCTGAAGTTGTTATTTGAATGTTAATTTGACGTTTTAATTCATGAGACCAAAAATGACTATTACTCACTCGTTTGATCACTTTTCCGCACTTGGGTTCAAAAAATGTCAAAAAGTGTCAACTTTATATAACGAAGTAACACTTATTATAACTCACCACTGTCCTATTTGACTAGCAACTACGCCAATTACGTTACAATAACTCCTATCGGATTTGTTATCATTGTTTTAGATGAAAATTGAAAAACATTGGAAAAAACCTTGTATAGAACTGTTGGATTATTAAATATTGCCTACTTGTGAAATTTAACCTACTTGACAAGCCTCGTAGGTTAACTTTTCTCGGCATACAAACTACAAGGTGTTTATAAATGTTTCTAGCATCAAGGGTGGCTATGAGATATCAAAGAAATTTGACACTTATTTCAAATGTGGGTTAGATTTTCCAACTGACATTAGTAGATAACCTCAATCATAGAGCAAAGTAAGTTTTGATAAAAAAAAAGTTCTAGTCATGGTTTGAAACCTGAAAATCATAAACTTAGACACAAAAACGTAACTGAAAAGTGACATAAATAATTTTCAAAATAATTATATTCATTATGAAAACAAAGCGGCAAAATAATGCATGACCGAAATTCCAAAGCGACCCTTGATGATAGAAACATTTATAAACACCTTGTATTTAAAATAATCCAATTGTAGTGGAAAACGAAAGTTAAAATTAAGTGATTTCTTGCAATTTTTTGACAAATTGAATGAATTTTGTAGCATAAACAGTGCAAAAATCACAGGTCTTAATATAAAATTTTGGAGAACTTTAGTAGACATCAAAATAAACATTTGGAAAATTTATCAATTTTCTACTATAAAGTTTTTAGTTTGACACGGTTGTCGCTTCGGCAATTAAAATAAGGCTCGGCTAAAAAAGAAACACTTTTTGGCCTTGGTGCACAAATAACTATTATTTAATTTTCTTTTTTTAAGCATAACATAAAATATAATACGGGTCCAACAAATGCATTTTCTCTACAATAATACACAAAATTGTCTAATTTGTTTACTGTATATTTTTATTCTGAGTAAATTACTTTACAATAACAATTCTTATAAATAATTCTATTATTTTAAGGTTCAAGCCTACATAAATTTATTTAACTATGTAATCAAATATACTTCATAACAAGATGGTTGTTTAACTAGTAACAATTACGTACATTTTCCACCAAATTTGGAATAAATCTAATAAAACCGAAAAATAGGTAATAACAAATTAATTAATTAAATTAATTAAAAAGTTATTTATTTCATTAAATAATAATAAAAATGATAAAATCTTGCAGGCAACAATTTCATTTACCAGAAAACAGCAATATTGCAACGCTTACCACCAGACACTATAGTAATTTGTACACCTAGAAGCAAAAATAAAACTTTTCAGGAGTCAAAGAAGATGAGTCGACCGAGCGACAGCAAAACCTGCCACGTCCTTGAAAATTGTATTTTATTATTAATACAGAATAAAAAATATTATTAAATCTAATAAAACCGAAAAATAGGTAATTACAAATTAATTAATTAAATTAATTAAAAAGTTATTTATTTCATTAAATAATAATAAAAATGATAAAATCTTGCAGGCAACAATTTCATTTACCAGAAAACAATAATATTGCGAGCGCTTACCACCAGACAGTATAGTAATTTGTACACCTAGAAGCAAAAATAAAACTTTTCAGGAGTCAAAGAAGATGAGTCGACCGAGCGACAGCAAAACCTGCCACGTCCTTAAAAATTGTATTTTATTATTAATACAGAATAAAAAATATTATTAAAGAAATAACCATTGATAAACGATCCATCTCCCTACCTTCTATGCAAGTGACTCCACATCCGTTGCGCAACATCACTACTAGCCCCCGCATCCAACAACAGTTTCTTTATTTCATCAATCTCCTTTTTGTACGCCCAAATCATCGGTGTTTCATCCTTTTTATTAGCAGCACTGACATCGGCGTCGTTTTCGATCAACATTTTGACAATTTTTGCATTTCCCATTTTACACGCGATAATTAAAGGTGTATCGCCATTCGAATCGGCATCATTAACATCGGCCTCTGCTTTAACTAGTAAGTGTGCAATTTTTTCGTGTTCTCTTTCACAAGCGAAGATTAATGCGGTTTTATTAGTACCAAACGCACAAGTATGAACATTGGCACCGTTGTTAATTAACAATTCTGCTAGTTTTTCGTCACCAAGTAAACAGGCGATCATCAAAGATGTGTGCCCGACTGAAGTGATGAAATTGGTGTTGGCTCCATGGGTGAGCAACAGTTTCAAAATTTTTTCGTCCCTTTTCGCGCAAGCAATGGTTAAAGCAGTTTGTCCCTTGCGGACAGCGTTGATGTTAGCTCCCGCGTCAACCAACAGCTCTGCTACTTTTTTGCTCCCAAGTGAACACGCATCAATTAAAGGTTTATAACTATTATTAACATCGGCCCCTCCTTTGATTAGCAGTTGAATGAATTTTTCGTTTTCGTATAAACAAGCATAGAAAAAAGCCGAATTGATATGAGTATAAGTTTTGGCGCTAACTAACAGTTCCATTATTTTCCCGTTGTTTTTTAGGCAAGCAATGACTAGAGGCGAATCCGTGCTAGACGTGGGGATATTAACATCAATCCCGGCGCGAATCAACAACTCAACTAACTCTTCTTCTTCGTTTTCACAAGCAATAGTCAAAGAAGTTTTACCATTTCTTTTGCGAGCGTTGATATCAGCCTTCGCGTCTATCAACAGTTGTATTATCTTCCTATTCCCCTTCTCGCAAGCAATGATAAAAGCTGTATCGCCAAAAATATTATCAACGTTGGTTTTAATCCCCGCGCTAACCAACAACTCTACTAGTCGTTCGTTTCCGTCCTTACAGGCAATGATTAAAGGCGTATCACCGTTTTTGTCGCAAACATCGACTTTGATCCCTGCACTGATCAATAATTCCGCCATCTCTTCGTTTCCGTTCTTGCAAGCAACCAGCAAAGACGTCTCGAAGTCTTCACGCGACGCATCGATGGCGTTTATTAAACATTTCACAATTCTTTTGTTACCTTGATCCGACGCAAACAGAAGAGATGATTTGAAGTTTTGCTCATCGGGACCTCCGATAACTAACACGACTACTTCTTCGTGTCCGCCAGCACAAGCGACACTTAGAGGAGTTTGCCCAAAAACATTACGAGCATTGATGTTGGCTCCGTTGTTGACCAACAACGCCACCATTTCATCGTTTCCGTTGGCACAAGCGCGGATTAACGGCGTATCGCCAAATTTGTTGGCCGCGTTAGGATTAGCCTCGCCGTTGATCAACAGTTTGACTGTTTTTGTATTGCCTTTTTTGCACGCAAGAATTAAGGGAGTGTCACCCTCGCCATTGGGAAGTTCAATGTTGGCCCCTGAAGAAATTAACATCTCCACCACCTTGTCATCACCAATTTCACATGCGAAATGAAGCAAACTGTTGAGTGAAGAGCCTAGAGTTACAAGATTTAGATCTGATTTGAACTGATTGATAAATCTAGACAGACCAAACAGAACGGAATAGAATAAAATGTTACAGCGGGTGCTATGACTGTTGACTTGGTCCATAGCTGCAAGAGCGAAAATGTTTCCGGTAGCTTCACCATACCCGATGGCGTTCATCCCAAACACCTCATCAACCTCAAAAATGTCACACTTGGAAACCAACAGATCGATCGTTTTCAAATATTCAATGGGAGTGTCCGCGGGTTTAACCCAATCAATTGATTGAGCCTCTTCAAAAGTGAAAGTTTGGTACTTCGGACCCCAAGAGCACGCCAGTTGCAAAGGGTTTCGACCGGCGGCGTCCTTGATATCAACCCCTATTACCTCCGGTTCTGTTAGGGAAAACCCGCACAAAACCTCAGTGTGGACAGGACAATTCCTGGCCAAAATAAGATCAAAGAAGTACCGGATGTTAGAAAACTGTTCATCAAAGATAAAATTTTTAGTTTCATGGTCGGATCGTCGGACGAGGCAACGAGCTGCCAAGTACTCCAGGTAAGAGACGTGGTCAAATTTTATACCAAATTCCTCCACCTCCTCTTTTAGTACCACCTTCAACGCGACCTCTTCTAATTCTTTAATCAGCGCGATCTTCTCACTCACCTTGGAGTAGTCGCTACCGCTAAATTTGCAGTGAGAGTTGATTTTCGCTTCGACGAAGTGCTCGTAAAGGTCGCGTAACGAAAAGCGCCCGTTTGCAAAATTTTTGATTTCAGTACCATTTCGTCCAAACATCTTAAAAATCATGTCGATTTGTAAAGGAAAACTTAAAATGTCCCTGTGGGTGTACAGCGACAGACGGTTTACTATTTTCGTGCTTAGAACGTCCACATCGTCTAAAGCAAGAGATCGAATTCGTTCTTTGACATATTTGGTTTTATCGAGCTTGGAAACAGACCGCGCAAACACGGCGAATTCTGCTTCGAAGCTCTTTTTTGACTCTTCTTTGCATGTTATCCATTGGACTATCTTGAGGTTTGATAGCTTCCGGATGATTTCCATCACCATCGCGCGGTCATCAAGTTCGTCCAAAGCGTCCCAAAGATAAACAGCTTTGATAGTTTGAGTTTTGATCAATGAATTGACCACGCGGTGCTCAAAATCACTCCAATTTGAGTTCGTCAGTTTTAGAATGAACTTATTGAGGTCGTCGATGTCGTCATTGTCTCTGAAGAAGAGACAAATGGTACGAATGTCCACAGGGGTGATCAGAGCGGTGATAGCAGTTGGAAGAAACCGGTTTTTTAGGCTTTTTAGGAGTAGAGACTCCTCCAAACCCGAATCATCGGCAACTAAATGGATGGTACTTTCGGAATTTAATGAATTTAAACTGTCCTCTTTGACGGTCCCGTGTTCTAAGCGAAAACGTCCAAGACTAGAGATCGAACCGACGGTTTTTACCCACTCCAACTTGTTGTGGAATAATTTGAAATGATGCAACGTTTTCTTGTTGGTTTTGGCACGAATTTCCTCAAGTTTTTCCGGCGGACAACACTTTTTACTCACGAGTATGGAGGCTTTTTTCTCATCATTCATTTTTAAGTAATCATCGACATCTAAAGGTTCGAAATTTTCCAAAAAATCCGTGCGAACGTGACTAATCAAAACCAAAGTATCACTCTTAATCAGTTTCAAAAATCCCAAATCAATAAAATTTCGCGAAAGTAAGCTAGAAACGTACAACACCGAAATTTCCTCAGGTTTCTGCTCAATTTTGTGATCATTCATCAGTAACAATTCGTCGGTGGTAATTTCGTCAAAACCGCCACTTTTTACCAACTCTTTCAATTGAATTTGTTTTCCTGAAACCGAAATTTTCACGTTTTCAAGCAAATCGGTGTAAATTTCCTTGTTTTTCAAATCAGACAGATTTTGAAAAACTTCGATATTTTCGAAACCGGTCAAGCTACTCGTCACTAAAATAAAGTTTTTGTTCGGACACAACTTAATCGCTGCGCGAACTTCTGGGTTTTCGTCTAAGATTAGAGGAAATCCGTCCATAATCCACAGTAATTTTGTATAATCCTCGTTGTTTTCCGTTAACTGGTAATTTTTCTTAATTGCGTTTGCGTGCTCAGTGTTCAAATGACTTTTTCTTTGGTCCGGTAAGTTTAGTAAGCGTTCGATGGATTTTTCATGAAAAACCGAAACGACAAACTTTGACATTGCTGCTTGCAAAATTTCATTATTTGTTTCATTGCCTTCAAATAAGAGAGGATGAAGAAACGGTGACACTAAATACAAGGCCAGTAGTTGTTTTACTATTGATTTTTCCACGAAACTCGAATTTGAAAAAAAAATCAAAAATTGTTCAGCCACTTCGTTTCTGGGCGAAAATTTCTTCATTCGTTCACAAAAATTCTCTTGCAATGTCGCCTCACCCTCCCCGTTCGTACAAACGAAGAAATTTTCAAAAAAAGTCTCAGAATCTTTGGAAAAATTCGAATTGGTTTTAAACTGAAAGCAACTTGAGGTGTGAAGAAACGGAATGGCATTGAAACATTTGGAAATTGTTAGCTCAATTTCATTGTTACAGATTTTTATAGTTTTTCCAATTTCGGAGTCAAATGTACGATTTGTAAATAAAACTAACTTATAATCGGAAAAAATTCTTTTCTTATCTTGAAATGATTGCAAATTGTTGTTAATACTGGTATCACCGTTATCAGCAAACTGATCTAATTGCATTTCAGTTTGTATGGAACGTTTGAACTGAACCGCACACTTTAGTTTATTTGTTTCTATAATTAGATGGTGGAAAATGCCAAAATTATGGTCATTTGATCGTATTTTGAAGTCAGTAGAGTCATCTTCCAGTAAATTTAGAACAGTGTTAGCAGTGACGACATTTTTGTAATTTATAATGTCATTGAGAGTCTGTAAAGTGGTGTTTTTTAAATGCATCTTTAAATTTTTATTACAAAAAAATACTAAAATTTTGACTTACAGTTTCTCTACAAGGAACGTCGTTTGCTTCTTCTTCCATTGTTCCTTCTGTTTATTTACTTAATCTATATTAATAAAAACCAAAAAATAGAAAAAAGCTCTATGTGACTATACCTAAATCTAATTAAATTACCTCTTTAGATGGTTTCAGAACAATTTTGAATTTCCATTCGTACATTTCCGACGAAAAATATGGAATTTGAAGATGTCCTACCAAAAATACGTGTCAAAATTGTCTTACAAATTATCTTAATTCGTTAAACTTACTAAGTTTAATTAACACCGAATTCACTTCAGTGTCACACTAATTATTTTTAAGATCAATTCTTTTAAACAATCTAACTTTGATAAAACACAATACTGTTTTAAATTCCATAATTTATAGAACTGTTATCATTGTATGATATATGGCAATTTAGAACGGCAAACATTGGGAAAACCCAAACCCTAGAAAGTTGAGAAAAGTTCATAATAATCTACGCAATTTACTCTAGATAAAAAGGCAGGAAACGTGAAAACTGGTGTGCCAAGCCACTATCGTTTTGTTCTTCCAAAATATTAGTCAAATTAAAAATTAACGATAGATTTGAGAGCGTATAAATTTTCATTTTGAATACAGACCAAAAATTTCCACCGGTTTCTATTAAATTTCGTAACGTTGGCAATTTCAATCTTTAAACATAAATATAAAGTAATACTTCTTTCGACTTGCGCAAAATTCCAAAATTTTTAGAAATTTTTATTTTGAAAACGGACGAAAATTTTCCACCGCTTTCTACTAAATTCCGTAACTTTGGCAGTTTTAATTCTAAAACAGAAATATTTGTAGTTTCGACCTGATTATCAACTGCGCTAAATTCCAAAACTTGAGAACGAAATATAAACAAAAATTGCCCCTTTATTTCACAACAAGAGCAAAGTAAAAAGGTTCCAGAATCTAATATAGGTATTTTCACCCCTTAAATATTTAAATATGAGAAAGAGTGGCGCTTGAAAATTAGTCCTTCTAATTCTAACCCTTAAGATCAGGCCAGGTCAGGTCAGGTCAGGTCAGGTCAGGTCAGGTCAGGTCAGGTCAGGTCAGGTCAGGTCAGGTCAGGTCAGGTCAGGTCAGGTCAGTCATTTTCACGGAACTTTGCATTAGAAGAGTGGTAAGCTAATCGTCTTGCACATTACTAAAACTTGTTAAATCTCATTTGCACAAAAATTTTAATTAGTCATTGAATTAATACACTCAAGTTTAACAAAGTGTTAACCTCAAAAAACGCTACATTCAATTTTCCCCCAGTTTTCTCCCTAAAGAATTGAAAGCCTCATTAACACCCAAAAATTTTCGAAAATTTACCCAGTGGACTGATAGCAATGAGCTGCACTTTACTTGATCATTATCAACTGTGCTAAATTCCAAAAAAGCAACTATGATGAGTGAGTCAAGATGCTCACAATTTACGAAGTTAATTAATTAATTAATTAATTAATTACGAAAGAAACATTTCTCTGACTGCGTTATTGTCCAGTTTTTCTGGTTTTCATTCCAAACGAAACTTTTCATTATTAAATAAAGCAGATTTTCACATTTCCCGCTTGAGTAAGGGAATCAAAAACTAGCAAAATTCAGACAAAATTTTCAAACCCAACCAATTTGCTTGATAAATTTTTTATTCTTGATTTTTTATATTTTGGTAATCACTTTAGTTTGTAATTAAAAGGCAATACAGTAAACATTCGATATAGTCACCCTGCCTGGAAACAATTTTTTTTAAAAATTGCTTTTATCAAAAATGTTGACTATAACGAAATAGGTAGGTATAAATTATATAGTTGCTTTACAACGTTCAAATTTGGGGGAGTTAAAACTATTAACCTCCCTAAATTTCATTTCAGTGGCATAAAAACGTCCACAGTTACAAATTTTTATTTTCAAAAATTGGAAAATTTTAGTTCATTTAAATTAAAAATTCCAAAAGCTGTGTCTTTTGCTGTACAACGTTCAAATTTGGGGGAGTTGATAAGTAGATCCAAGCTAGTAACCTCCCTAAATTTCATTGCCGTGGCATAAAAATGTCTAGAGTTACAAATTTGTATTTTCAAAAATTAATAAACTTTTTAGTTCATTTAAATAAAAAATTCTAAAAACTGTGTCTTTTGCTCAACAACGTTCAAATTTGAGGGAGTTGATAAGTAGATACAAGCTAGTAACCTCCCAAAACTACATTCCCGTGTCGTAAAAACTTCCAGAGTTACAAATTTTTCATTTCAAAAATTGGAAATTTTATGTTCATCTGCAAAATAAAAAATTTTAAAAACTGCGTCTTTTGCTCTACAACGCTCAATTTTGGGAGATTCAACAAATACAATCAAACTACTAACCTTCTTAAATTTCATTTCCGTGGCATAAAAACGTCAAGAGTTACAAATTTTTATTTTCAAGAATTTTAGTTCATTTAAATAAAAAATTCTAAAAACTGCGTCTTTTGCTCTACACCGTTCAATTTTTTAATATTTAACAAATACAATCAAACTACTAATCTTCCTAAAATTCATTTGCGTGGCATAAAAACGTCAAGAGTTACAAATTTTTCTTTTCAAAAATTTTAGTTCATTTAAGAAAAAAATTATAAAAACTGCGTCTTTTGCTCGACAACGTTCAATTTTGGGAGATTTAACAAGTACAATCAAACTACTAACCTTCCTAAATTTCATTTCAGTGGCATAAAAACGTCAAGAGTTACAAATTTTTATTTTCAAAAATTTTAGTTCATTTAAATAAAAAATTCTAAAAACTGCGTCTTTTGCTCGACAACGTTCAAATTTGGAAGATTTAACAAGTACAATCGAACTACTAACCTTCCTAAATTTCATTTGCGTGGCATAAAAACGTCAAGAGTTACAAATTTGTATTTTCAAAAATTTTAGTTCATTTAAATAAAAAATTCTAAAAACTGCCTCTTTTGCTCTACAACATTCAAATTTGGGGGAGTTGATAAGTAGATCCAAATTAGTAACCTTCCTAAATTTCATTGGCGTGGCGTAAAAACTTCCAGAGTTACAAATTTTTATTTTCAAAAATTGAAAAACTTTAGTTCATTTAAATAAAAAATTCTAAAAACTGTGACTTTTGCTGTACAACGTTCAATTTTGGGGAATTTGACAAGTAAATCCAAATTAGTAACGTCTCTAAATTTTATTTCAGTGGCATAAAAACGTCCAGAGTTACAAATTCTTATTTTCAAAAATTTTAGTTCATTTAAATAAAAAATTCTAAAAACTGCGTCTTTTGCTCTACAACGTTCAATTTTGAGAGATTTAACAAGTAGATTCAAACTACTAACCTCCGTAAATTTCATTTTCGTGGCATAAGAACGTCCAGAGTTACAAATTTTTATTTTCAAAAATTGAAAAATTTTAGTTCATTTAAATAAAAAATTCTAAAAACTGCGTCTTTTGCTCTACCACGTTCAATTTTAGGAGATTTAACAAGTACAATCGAACTACTAACCTTCCTAAATTTCATTTGCGTGGCATAAAAACGTCAAGAGTTACAAATTTGTATTTTCAAAAATTTTAGTTCATTTAGATAAAAAATTCTAAAAACTGCGTCTTTTGCTCTACCACGTTCAATTTTAGGAGATTTAACAAGTACAATCGAACTACTAACCTTCCTAAATTTCATTTGCGTGGCATAAAAACGTTAAAAGTTACAAATTTGTATTTTCAAAAATTTTAGTTCATTTAAATAAAAAATTCTAAAAACTGCGTCTTTTGCTCTACCACGTTCAATTTTAGGAGATTTAACAAGTACAATCGAACTACTAACCTTCCTAAATTTCATTTGCGTGGCATAAAAACGTCAAGAGTTACAAATTTGTATATTCAAAAATTTTAGTTCATTTAAATAAAAAATTCTAAAAACTGCGTCTTTTGCTCTACAACGTTCAAATTTAGGGGAGTTGATAAGTAGATCCAAGTTAGTAACCTTTCTAAATTTCATTGCCGTGGCGTAAAAACTTCCATAGTTACAAATTTTTATTTTCAAAAATTGAAAAACTTTAGTTCATTTAAATAAAAAATTCTAAAAACTGTCTTTTGCTTTACAACGTTCAATTTTGGGGAATTTGACAAGTAAATCCAAATTAGTAACGTCTCTAAATTTTATTTCAGTGGCATAAAAACGTCCAGAGTTACAAATTCTTATTTTCAAAAATTGGAAAATTTTAGTTCATTTAAATTAAAAATTCTAAAAGCTGTGTCATTTGCTGTACAACGTTCAAATTTGGAGGAATTGATAAGTAGATCCAAACTAGTAATCTTCCTAAATTTCATTGCCGTAGAGTAAAAACTTCCAAAGTTACAAATTTTTCATTTCAAAAATTGGAAATTTCAAGTTCATCTGCGAAATAAAAAATTCTAAAAACTGTGCCTTTTGCTCTACAACGTTCAAATTTGGAGAAGTTGATAAGTAGATCGAAACTATTAACTTCCCTAAATTTCATTGCCGTGGCGTAAAAACTTCCAGAATTACAAATTTTTCATTTCAAAAATTGGAAATTTTAAGTTCATCTGCGAAATAAAAAATTCTAAAAACTGTGCCTTTTGCTCTACAACGTTCAAATTTGGATAAGTTGATAAGTAGATCGAAATTATTAACTTCCCTAAATTTCATTGCCGTGGCGTAAAAACTTCCAGAATTACAAATTTTTACTTTCAAAAATTGGAAATTTTAAGTTCATCTGTAAAATAAAAAATTCTAAAAACTGCGTCTTTTACTCTACCACGTTCAATTTTGAGAGATTTAACAAGTAGATCTAACTAACTACTAACCTCCGTAAATTTCATTTCCGTGGCACAAAAACGTCTAGAGTTACAAAATTTTATTTTCAAAAATTGAAAAATTTTAGTTCATTTAAATAAAAAATTCTAAAAACTGTGTCTTTTGTTCTACAAAGTTCAAATTTAGAAGAGTTGACAAGTAGATCCAAACTAGCAACCTCCCTAAATTTCATTGCCGTGGCGTAAAAATTTAGAGAGTTACAAATTTTTATTTTCGAAAAATTGAAAGTTTTTAGTTCATTTGCAAAACAAAAAATTCTTAAAACAGTATCTTTTGCTCTACAACGTTCTAATTTGAGGGAGTTGATAAGAAGGTCCAGACTAGTAATATCCGTAAATTTCATTGTCACAGCTTAAAAACTTCTAGAGTTACAAATTTTTATTTTCACGAATTGGAAATTTTTGTTTCATCCGCAAAACAAATTTTTTTTTTTTAAACTAAAAATCAATAATAAACAATTAAGAAAGGTGGGACAAGGTAAATAGCATAAACAATAACGAAAAAGGTACAAAATGTTTATAAATGTTTCTAGCATCAAGGGTGGCTATGAAATGTCAAAGAAATTTGCTGTTCATTACAAATGTGGGTTTCCACTTTTTAACTGACATTTGCAGTTAACCTCAAACATGAAGCAAAGTAAGTTTTCAGAAATAAACTTCTAGCTGTGGTTTAAAACCTGAAAATAAAAAAATTGAACACAAAACTGTAACTGAAACGTCATTGACATAAATAACATTATAAATAATTTTCAAGATAGTCATATTCACTATGAAAACAAAGCGGCAAAATGGTGTACGACAGGAATTCCAGAGCCTCCCTTGATGCTAGAAACATTTATAAACACCTTGTATAAACCGAAAGCATCACAAATTAAAGAGAATTTCTGACACTCAATCAGAATATATATAAACAAAGCGAGGAAGAATAGTAAAAAAAATATATTAGTGTTAGTAGACAAACAACGAAAAATTAACAATTAAAGACAATAAACAAAAATTAAAGAAATACCTTGCAAATACAAATATAGAAAACTACGAAAAATATCAATTGTCAAGAGCAAGAAGAAACAGTAAGATAAAACAAGAAAAGGAAAAAACATGGAAAAAAATTAAAAAGAAATTAGCAAAAACATCCTTCAGAACGATAAACACTGTCTCTTCTGTTTTTGCATCTTTAACATGGTTGGTTTAGCGACTGACAGTTGATGTGATTATGTCGAATGACAGAAACTAAATTAGTTGACAATATCAAAGGTTGCTTATAACAAATGTTTCTTATACCAAAGGTAACTATATCGAATGTTCACTGTAATACTTTTTTTTAGAATTCTTATCTCTGTCGTATTTCTCCAGCTATCTTAGATATCACTTAAAATCGACATTTTCGATTGGCTGAAACCAAAAATTGCAGTTTTTATTAAGTTGTTATATTTGATACTAAAATGTCAGGTTGGCCGAGCGGTCTAAGGCGCCAGATTCAAGTTCTGGTTCTCGAAAGAGAGCGTAGGTTCGAACCCTACACCTGACAGTTTTTTGCAATATTGTTGTTATCTGATAAGATAAACAACAAAGCAAGAAAATATGTCAATCTCCAAATCGATTCAATCAATTTTTACGCTCTGGTGAACTTATACTCATTCACGCAGAACTTCTTGATTAATTCAGATTTGTGTCGCCCCGTGTTGGCAACTAGAAGTTCTTCTAAAAGATTGCTTTTCACCAAATAATAAATTTTATTATTATATACTTCTAGTGACACTTAAGAAAGCCCAGTATTTCTATAAAATCTACAAAATCAAAAAAACGCCTCACACCATCTCCCGCAACTTTCTTTTCAAAATTTTCCCACTTAAAGTCTTAGGAATCTCGTCCAAGAACCTAACACCACCATGCAGATGTCCGAAACTTATAGCCCACTGCAAATTACCACAAACGTATTTAATCAATTCCTCTTCTGTGACATCCTTGCCGGGCTGAAGCAATAAAAGCCATAGACGATTCTCCGGCGAATTTATCGGGTTTCCCGACAACCCCCACCTCTTTCACTGCTTCGTGTTGAATTAAAAGAGCCTCCAACTCGCTCGGAGACACCTAGAAAAAAGACTCATTGTCAGTCGCCTTTAGAATGCGATGAAGATTCTCAAGCACCTGGAAGCCCTTGTACTGATGATTTCCTTCAAGCGATCAATGATGTAGAAGTACCCTTCGTTGTCATAGTACCCCAAATCCCCAGTCTCACAAAACGCGCCTCATCGAACACACTGGTTGTCACAACTTGGTTCCCCAAATAACCTTTCATCACTCCACCACCTTTAATACACAACTCCCCAACTTCTCCCGATGGTAAGAATTTACCACTGTCATCACACACTTTGATAAAATGATTCGTGCTGACTTTCCCCGTGCATCCGGGTCTTCTTATGTTTTTTATAGTGATGGTACCGCCCCCAGTGAGCTCAGTCAATCCGTAAATCTGACGGACACTCTTAACTTTCAACTTCTTTTCAATCATCTCCTCCAGTTCCTTGGTGAAGGGTGCAGCACCAACTACGACATCGTTGATTGAAGAAAGATCGTATTTTTGCACCACTGGATGCTTGATCAAAAACGGAAGAACAACTTCGTGACTTTTTGATCTTGAAGAGTCTGTAGGAAAATCTCGGGGGCGAACTGCTCCAAGATGGAGAGTCTTCCTCCATAGAGAAGAGTTGCTAAAGCAACACCGTTGCCAAAAATGTGTAAAAATGGCAAGAATCCGATTATAGATTCAGTTTTGTTAATATCTAGACAGGTCTCATCATGCGCGTAAAGCATGGTGATGCGAAAGTTGGCATGAGTGAGTTTGAGTTGGACGCATTTTGGTAGACTTGTTGTTCCTGAAGAAGTTAAAATAAAAGCGACGCTTTCATCGGGGTTTAACTCAACAGGGGTGAAATGGACATCGTCACAGATGTTGGCAACGAAATCATCAATATTGTCGTAGTTTATAATGTGAGGAGGAAAAAACAATTCGTCTTTGAGAGGAAGAAGATTTTTTAGCGTTTTTGACGAGCTGAAGATCACCACTGGCCGACAGATCGATAAAAAGTGTTTTAGTTCACCTGTAAAAGCAAAAATTCGACATTTTTTTCGCATTCTCATGAGTTGTTTATTGTAGATATTATCAAGGCCTATTTAATTATCTAATCATATTTGTTCGAAAATGGTGTTATTTTAAACACCAAGCACTAATTACCAATCAAAACAAATCAACATAGTTTTTGCTTGTTATGAACACACCGATGATTTACTTTTTATTTAATGTAAATGTTGCAACCATAAATAAACTCCATTAATAACTAGTATAATGACTGGATTGATTAAAGTTCCTCGAATGTAAATTAGCTATTACTGTGACAGACAAAAAAGATTTTTTTAATAATTTTTTTGAAAATCCTTAGGCGTTTATACACAACGTATTGAAGAATTCTTCCGTCATTTTTTGAACATTCTGTTTATAAAACAAGTACTAATTTTTATTGAATCAAATTTCCATCATTTTTGTAATTTTGTTCTTGTAGTTTAACAAAAAATTGTGATTTTTTTGAGATCCATCGTTTAATCAAAAAGAGCTCTGCACATAACGATCAAACACATTGACGATTTTTGTCCAAATTTTGAAAAAAATCAAATAATTTCTCCAAATTGCGTTTGTTTGTCATTTCGGTTAACTGTAAACAAACAAGACAATCCATGCGACTTAACAAACCAAAAAATTTCACTAGGAGGTTCAACCCAATACTCAATTTTTCCTACAGTCCCAAAACTTGGACACATGCTGGACATTAAACCTCACATTCAAAATAAACACATTCTTAGAGAAATCCGCTTATTTCGATGCAACACGACGATTTCTCGCTGATTTTCGATGTTTTCTGGCTTAAATTCGCAAAAAGAACTCAAAATCTACAAAACCACAAATTTTTATTAAGATTCAATGGCTGAATTGTAAGAAAACAGCAAAAATCTGACGAAATCGTCAAAATTCTTAGAGAAATCCGCATATTTCCATGCAAAACGACGATTTCTCGCTGATTTTCGCCATTTTCTGACTTGAATTTGCAAAGAAGAACTCAAAATCTACAAAACCACAAATTTTTATCAAGATTCAACGGTTGAATTACAAGAAAACAGCAGAAATCTGACAAAATCGTCAAAATTCTTAGCGAAATCCGCATATTTCCATGCAAAACGACGATTTCTCGCTGATTTTTGCCGTTTTCTGGCTTAAATTTGCAAAGAAGAACTCAAAATCTACAAAACCGCAAATTTTTATCAAGATTCAACGGTTGAATTACAAGAAAATAGCAGAAATCTGACGAAATCGTCAAAATTCTTAGAGAAATCCGCTTATTTCGATGCAAAACGACAATTTCTTGCTGATTTTCGCTGTTTTCTGGCTTGAATTCGCAAAGAAGAGCTCGAAATCTACAAAATCACCAATTTTTATTAGGATTCTACAGTTGAATTACAAGAAAATAGCAGAAATCTGCACGAAATCAACAAAATTCTTAGAGAAATCCGCTTATTTCGATGTAAAACAACGATTTCTCTCTAATATTTGCAGTTTTCGTGCTTAAATTCGCAGAAAAGAACTCAAAATCTACAAAACCACAAATTATTATCAAGATTCAATGGCTGAATTGCAAGAAAACAGCAAAAATCTGACGAAATCGTCAAAATTCTTAGAGAAATCCGCTTATTTCGATGGAAAACGACGATTTCTCGCTGATTTTCGCCGTTTTCTAGCTTGAATTCGCAAAGAAGAGCTCGAAATGTACAAAATCACCAATTTTTATTAAGATTCAACGGTTGAATTACAAGAAAACAGCAGAAATCTGCACGAAATCATCAAATTTTTTAGAGAAATCGGCTTATTTCGATGCAAAACGACGATTTATCGCTGATTCTCGCCGTTTACTGGCTTGAATTCGCAAAGAAGAGCTCGAAATCTACAAAACCACCAATTTTTATTAAGATTCAACGGCTGAATTGCAAGAAAACAGCAGAAGTCTGACGAAATCATCAAAATTCTTAGAGAAATCCGCTTATTTCCATGCAAAACGACAATTTCTCGCTGATTTCCGCTGTTTTCTGGCTTGAACTCGCAAAGAAGAGCTCAAAATGTACAAAATCACCAATTTTTATTAAGATTCAACGGTTGAATTACAAGAAAACAGCAGAAATCTGCACGAAATCATCAAATTTTTTAGAGAAATCGGCTTATTTCGATGCAAAACGACGATTTTTCGCTGATTCTCGCCGTTTACTGGCTTGAATTCGCAAAGAAGAGCTCGAAATGTACAAAATCACCAATTTTTATTAAGATTCAACGGCTGAATTGCAAAAAAACAGCAGAAGTCTGACGAAATCATCAAAATTCTTAGAGAAATCCGCATATTTCCATGCAAAACGACGATTTCTCGCTGATTTTTGCCATTTTCTGACTTGAATTTGCAAAGAAGAACTCAAAATCTACAAAACCACAAATTTTTATCAAGATTCAACGGTTGAATCACAAGAAAACAACAGAAATCTGACAAAATCCTCAAAATTCTTAGCGAAATCCGCATATTTCCATGCAAAACGACGATTTCTCGCTGATTTTTGCCGTTTTCTGGCTTAAATTCGCAAAGAAGAACTCAAAATCTACAAAACCACAAATTTTTATCAAGATTCAACGGTTGAATTACAAGAAAATAGCAGAAATCTGACGAAATCGTCAAAATTCTTAGAGAAATCCGCTTATTTCGATGCAAAACGATAATTTCTTGCTGATTTTCGCTGTTTTCTGGCTTGAATTCGCAAAGAAGAGCTTGAAATCTACAAAATCACCAATTTTTATTAGGATTCTACGGTTGAATTACAAGAAAATAGTAGAAATCTGCACGAAATCAACAAAATTCTTAGAGAAATCCGCTTATTTCGATGCAAAACGACGATTTCTCTCTAATTTTTGCAGTTTTCGTGCCTAAATTCGTAGAAAAGAACTCAAAATCTACAAAACCACAAATTATTATCACGATTCAATGGCTGAATTGCAAGAAAACAGCAAAAATCTGACGAAATCGTCAAAATTCTTAGAGAAATCCGCTTATTTCGATGGAAAACGACGATTTCTCGCTGATTTTCGGCGTTTTCTGGCTTGAATTCGCAAAGAAGAGCTCGAAATGTACAAAGTCACCAATTTTTATTAAGATTCAACGGTTGAATTACAAGAAAACAGCAGAAATCTGCACAAAATCATCAATTTTTTTAGAGAAATCTGCTTATTTCGATGCAAAACGACGATTTTTCGCTGATTCTCGCCGTTTACTGGCTTGAATTCGCAAAGAAGAGCTCGAAATCTACAAAACCACCAATTTTTATTAAAATTCAACGGCTGAATTGCAAGAAAACAGCAAAAGTCTGACGAAATCATCAAAATTCTTAGAGAAATCCGCTTATTTCCATGCAAAACGACAATTTCTCGCTGATTTTCGCTGTTTTCTGGCTTGAATTCGCAAAGAAGAGCTCGAAATCTACAAAATCACAAATTTTTATTAAAATTCAACGGTTGAATTACAAGAAAATAGCAGAAATCTGACGAAATCGTCAAAATTCTTAGAGAAATCCGCATATTTAGATCTTAAAAATCTAATCTAATTTCTCAAATTACTGTAAAATAATAAAATGTTATCATTTCCAATTAAAACTGGTGTTTACTTTGATTCGTTTCTTAAAACTTCATTGATTTATTTAATTCATAGAAAACAGGTGTACGAAAAGTCGCCTTGATGAAAAGTAACTGATAACTTTTCTAGAATCCAAAAAAAACATTTAAAAAAATCCGCTCTTTTCCCAGTAGAACCAAAACAAAATGAAGAGAATAGGCAACATTGCTGAACTGTACACCAAAAAATTAAATTTATAGCAATCATTATTTTTGACTTAAGTTTTGAACGCGATGAAAGAGCGAGGAAAGCATTTTCCTAAACATTTTATGTTACAATTAATAAATAAATAGAAATCTTCAGATTTTGGTCTTTGGAGTTGCTTTCATTTCCAAAGATACATTAATTAATATGGATTAAAAGCAACTATGCTATTATGAATTATTTGTAATCACTATTATGAAGTACTTTACATATAAGCATTAGATACATCTTAATGTTCATGTTTTCATAAAAAACTTAAATGAGTCCGTAAAATAGCTATTTTGAATGCATGAAATAATTTACTATAATTAATTAATGAAGCTGCATCAAACATACCCGCAGTAAAAAAATGATTCAGTTGATTCACCACAGCACCGATATAAAAGCCAGCAACAACAATCGCCAAACATTTCCAACGATTTTGACAAACTATGGTAATAACGTCACCTTTTTTAACACCCAGAAACTGAAGTTTCTTCGCCAGTTTCACTGACAATCGCAGGAAATCTCCATAAGTTATCTCTTCGTTTGTGTCAACCTACAATCCATTTTGTTAATGCTGAAAGCAGAAGATGCAAGATAGCCACTAACAATGGCAATCCTATCAGAAGCCCATTTTTTTAATTTGGTGTAAAATATTACACCAAGCGACGTTCTAGGGTGGCGTTCAGAGTCATTAGGACCTACTAAAATCGTTGCAGCCATGTTGGGATGGTAACAGTTGTTGTTCAACTAAGTGTTTTCTTCTTATAATGAAAACAAGAAAATAAAAATGTTTAACTTGCTCTGAAAGGTTTTTAAGAAAAAAATTGTATTAAAAGCATTAAAAACTTGTGTAATAACAATAATTATTTCTGGTATAAGTGGGTTATTTTAGATATTACAGATAAGTACAGATATTACAGTAGAACCTCGAGTATACGTGCCTCAAATCCAAAACCTACTACTTATTTAAAAAATTTAAAAATATTTTTTTCAAGATTCGATCACCGGAAAAGTTTTGTTACTAACTCTAATTTTGCTAAAATCGCTCAATTATTAACCGCTCTTATTAACCAACTTGTTTGTTAAATAACTATAGTTCTTTCCATTTTATAAATTTGTCTTTAGTATTTTCTTGTACGAAAAAAGGCGTTTTTTTGGTAAATTGTTTTTGTTTATTTATTGTAGAGTCCATATTAGATTGAATCATTAATTACACTGACCGACAAAATAAAAGTTAAAACATATCGTAATTCTACAAAAAAGTTTTTTGTGTTAGTTAAAATCATTCCAAATTTCTATTTAATTGAGACTGAGAATTTAAAACTAGTCTAAATTACATTCGATGATCCTAACTGATTCCAGATTACAGTTGTCAGAGATCATAGTAACAATGAAAAGATACAAAAAAACACGTAAGTCAAAAATAAAACACTTTTAATTCACTTTTTTTTACTTTTCTTTTGTACTTGTTTTCGGAAAATAAAAATTTTGTTGCATTTTTAGCATACCAAATTAAAAAAAATAGAATTTTTCTATTCTATAATTTTTTCTTTCGATATAAGGTAAGTTGGGGCATTTTTTTTAACAAAAATTTAATAAAAATTGACCCAAAGTCATATCGTTGTAATAAATTGTTAACAATTTTCACATAAATATGGGTAGCAGGGTAACAAAACAATCTTCAGTTAACCGTTTTTGAGACAAATAAACAAGAAAAAAACTGTTTCTTTTCTTTTTTCATATTTTCCTTCATCTAAAAGATCATTTAATTAGAAATAAGTGATTATATTGACTTTTCATATATCTCAAAAACTGAGGTCCTAGAAAATGTTTGCTATTTTCTTGCAATTCAGCTGTTAAATCTTGAAAAAAATTGGTGATTTTGTAGATTTCGAGCTCTTCTATGCAAATTCAAGCCAGAAAACAACAAAAATCAGCGAGAAATTGTCGTTTTGCATCGAAATATGCGGATTTCTCTAAGAATTTTGATAATTTCGTGCAGATTTCTGCAGATTTCTTGCAATTCAGCCGTTGAATCTTGATAAAAATTGGTGATTTTGTAGATTTAGAGTTCTTCTCTGCGAATTCAAGCCAGAAAACGGCGAAAATTAGCGAGAAATCGTCGTTTTCTATCGAAATAAACGGAATTCTCTAACAATTTTGATAATTTCGTGCAGATTTCTGCTGTTTTCTTGCAATTTAGCCGTTGAATCTTGATTAAAATTGATGGTTTTTTAGATTTCGAGTTCTTCTTTGCGAATTCAAGCCAGAAAACGGCGAAAATCAGCGAGAAATCGTCGTTTTGCATCGAAATAAGCATATTTCTCTAAGAATTTTGATGATTTCGTGCAGATTTCTGCAGATTTCTTGCAATTCAGCCGTTGAATCTTGATAAAAATTGGTGATTTTGTAGATTTAGAGTTCTTCTCTGCGAATTCAAGCCAGAAAACGGCGAAAATTAGCGAGAAATCGTCGTTTTCTATCGAAATAAACGGATTTCTCTAAGAATTTTGATAATTTCGTGCAGATTTCTGCTGTTTTCTTGCAATTTAGCCGTTGAATGTTGATTAAAATTGATGGTTTTGTAGATTTCGAGCTCTTCTTTGCGAATTCAAGCCAGAAAACGGCGAAAATCAGCGAGAAATCGTCGTTTTGCATCGAAATAAGCGGATTTCTCTAAGAATGTTGATGATTTCGTGCAGATTTCTGCAGATTTCTTGCAATTCAGCCGTTAAATCTTGATAAAAATTGGTGATTTTGTAGATTTAGAGTTGTTCTTTGCGAATTCAAGCCAGAAAACGGCGAAAATCAGCGAGAAATCGTCGTTTTCTGTCGAAATAAACGGATTTCTCTAAGAATTTTGAAGATTTCGTGCAGATTTCTGCTGTTTTCTTGCAATTTAGCCGTTGAATCTTGATTAAAATTGATGGTTTTTTAGATTTCGAGCTCTTCTTTGCGAATTCAAGCCAGAAAACGGCGAAAATCAGCGAGAAATCGTCATTTTGCATCACAACAAGCGGATTTCTCTAAGAATTTTGATGATTTTGTGCAGATTTCTGCAGATTTCTTGCAATTCAGCCGTTGAATCTTGATAAAAATTGGTGATTTTGTAGATTTCGAGCTCTTCTATGCGAATTCAAGCCAGAAAACGGCGAAAATCAGCGAGAAATCGTCGTTTTGCATCACAACAAGCGGATTTCTCTAAGAATTTTGATGATTTCGTGCAGATTTCTGCAGATTTCTTGCAATTTAGCCGTTGAATCTTGATTAAAATTGATGGTTTTGTAGATTTCGAGCTCTTCTTTGCGAATTCAAGCCAGAAAACGGCGAAAATCAGCGAGAAATCGTCGTTTTGCATTGAAAGAAGCGGATTTCTCTAAGAATTTTGATGATTTCGTGCAGATTTCTGCTATTTTCTTGCAATTCAGCAGTTGAATCTTGATAAAAACTTGTGATTTTGTAGATTTTACGTCTTTTACTTTTACGTCTACAACAAAAATCGTGTTAGCAGTATTTTATTCAAAATTTTCTTGAAGAAATCTTTCGATTAGAGAAGTTTGAGGTTTACTTGCTTGTGTCCTTCCTCATTTTAACACATCACATAACTAATAATAGGCAGTGCCGATTATTGAATAGCCATAGTGCCTACTAATGAAACAATTTCAAAGAGAAATTAACATTTAACACTTTTGTATCTAATTTGAAATGGTCAAATGTACTTTCCAAAAAAAGAATCAATCAAGATAAGTAACATCCTGCCAAGATCCATTTCTCCTCAATTAATGTCTTCATATTTCATACCAAAATAAGATTACTATTACATTTGAAAAAAAATCGAAAAAGAAAATTGTCGAAGAGTCAAAAAAGACAAAGAAAACTGAGAGAAATGATGCAGAAAGTAAATGTGCGATCCTGAACCAAAAAGAAAAAACTAGGAAAAAAGACATTCAAAATAAATAATTTTTGTTAGAATAATGAATATTCTTTATACCAATGTGCAATTTTGCAATTTGCAATAGTGCAGTGGCACAAAGTGCCCATTGTTAGCAGAATGCTGTGCCTTGTGAATTTTAAGGATTTATTTAAGGAAAATCCGTGAAATTGACCAAGAACTTGACAGGAAACAGGTGACAGCCAGACAAATTAGTTCTGCCAACTCTTTAAAAACAAAATTTCCTACTTTGAGTTCTCTTATATACCAGAGCTTATTACTATCAGTCCACTCATTAAAAAGTTAAGTTGGCAGCAGCCCCTAGCGATTTTTATCAATAATAGTTGGTAGCAATAGCGTTTGACCTTGATCCAACTGTGGCATGCGTAGAAGCTAATCGTCTTGCGCAAGATTGCCAGAACTTGTTAAATCTCTATTGAAATCTTTCTTTTGCAGCAAATTGATAATTAAATATTTTTCCTAGATGCGTGTTTAGTGTACTAACTTACAAAATTTTAGCACAATTTTGGAATTTGTATTTGCCAAGATGAGCGAAAAAGTCAAAATTTTCGATTATTTGCCGTAAATCGGGAAATTTTGACCCTAAAACAGTGAAATTTGGTGGAAATGTTCCTTTCTAGATACGCATTTAGTGTACCAAATTATAAAATTTTAACACAAAAAAATAAAAATTTTGGAATTTTTTATTTCTAGAATAAGCAAAAAATTCAAAATTTTCGATTGTTTGTGGTTAAGTCGGACAATTATGACGCTAAAACAGAAATTTCGTGCACTTGTTCATAGCTAGATGTGTGTCGAATTACAAAATTTTAGCATTAAAAGTGAAAATTTTGGAATTTTTATTTTCTAGGATGAGCGAAAAATTCAAAAAAATTTATTATCCGTAGTAAGTCTGACAATTTTGACGCTAAAGCAGTTCAATTTACTGAACTTGGTCCCTTCTAGATGTGTTTTTAGTGTACCGAATTACAAAATTTTGGCACTAAAAATAAATATTTTGAAAACATTAATTTCTAAGAAGTGCGAAAAATTCAAATTATTCGATTATTCACCGTAAATCGGTCAATTTTGACGCTAAAACTGTGACATTTATTAAATTTGTTCCTTTCTAGATGCACATTCAGTGTGTCAAACAAAAAAATGTTGGCACAAAGAAATAAACATTTTTTTATTTGTAAACATAAACAAAAAATTCAAAAAATTTCAATTTTTAAAATTTTCAATTATCCGCCGTAAATCGGGCAATTTTCATCCTAAAACAGTGAAATTTGACAGAATTATTCCTTCCTAGATGCATACTTTGTGTACCAAATTACAAAATATTAGAAGAAGCAGTAAAAATTTTGGAATCTTTATTTTCCAGGATGAGCAGAAAATTAAAAATTTTCTATTATCCGCCTTAAATGGGGCAATTTTGACGGCAAAACAGTGAAATTTCGTGGACATGTTTCGTCATAGATGAGTTTTTAATGTGCCAAATTACGAAATTTTAACACAAAAAGCAAAAAATTTCGGACTTTTATCCTCAAGGATGAGCAAAAAATTCGAAATTTTCTAATATCGGCCGTATATCGTGGTATTGTAACGCAAAAACAGTGAAATTTGGTGGACTTAACCCTTCATAGATGCGTATTGAGTGTACAAAATTACAAAATTTTAGCACAAAAAATCAAAATTTTAAAATTTTTACTTTCCCATATGAGCGAAAAAGTCAAAATTTTCGATTATCCGCCGTAAATTGGGCAATTTTGACCCTAAAACAGTGAAATTTCGAGGAGCTGTTCCTTCCTAGATACGTATTTAGTGTGTTCAATTACGAAATTTTCGCACAATAAATAAAAATTTTGAAATTTTTAATTTCTAGGCTAAGCGAAAAAGTCAAAATTTTCGATTATTCGCCGTAAGTCGGGCAATTTTGACGCTAAAACAGTGAAATTTCGTAGACATGGTCCTTCCTAGATGGGTATTTAGTGTACTAAAAAACAAACTCTTAGCTCGAAAAGTAAAAACTTCGGAATTTAAATTTTTTACGCTGAGCAAAAAAGTCAAAATTCTCGATTATCCACTGTACATCGGTCAGTGTTGATGCTAAAACAGTGATATTTGGTGAACATATTCCTTTCTAGATGCGTATTTAGTTGGCCAAGTTCCAAAATTATTGGAACAAAATATTAGAAGAAGCAGTAAAAATTTTGGAATCTTTATTTTCCAGGATGAGCGGAAAATTCAAAATTTTCTATTATCCGCCTTAAATGGGGCAATTTTGACGGCAAAACAGTGAAATTTCGTGGACATGTTTCGTCCTAGATGCGTTTTTAATGTGCCAAATTACGAAATTTTAACACAAAAAGCAAAAATTTTCGGACTTTTATCCTCAAGGATGAGCAAAAAATTCGAAATTTTCTAATATCGGCCGTATATCGTGGTATTGTAACGCAAAAACGGTGAAATTTGGTGGACTTAACCCTTTATAGATGCGTATTGAGTGTACAAAATTACAACATTTTAGCACATAAAATCAAAATTTTTAAAATTTTTACTTTCCCATATGAGCGAAAAAGTCAAAATTTTCGATTATCCGCCGTAAATTGGGCAATTTTGACCCTAAAACAGTAAAATTTCGAGGAGCTGTTCCTTCCTAGATACGTATTTAGTGTGTTCAATTACGAAATTTTCGCACAATAAATAAAAATTTTAAAATTTTTAATTTCTAGGCTAAGCTAAAAAGTCAAAATTTTCGATTATTCGCCGTAAGTCGGGCAATTTTGACGCTAAAACAGTGAAATTTCGTAGACATGGTCCTTCCTAGATGCGTTAGACATGGTCCTTCCTAGATGCGTATTTAGTGTACTAAAAAACAAACCCTTAGCCCGAAAAGTAAAAAATTTGGAATTTAAATTTTTTACGCTGAGCAAAAAAGTCAAAATTCTCGATTATCCACTGTACATCGGCCAGTGTTGATGCTAAAACAGTGATATTTGGTGAACATATTCCTTTCTAGACGTATTTACTTGGCCAAGTTCCAAAATTATAACACAAAAACTAAAAAAAATCAACTCAACTTTGTCAATTTCCCCCTAATTTCCTCCCTAAAGAATTGAAAGCCTGATTTACACCCAAGAATTTTCGAAAATTTACACAGGAGAGTGGACTGATAGCAATGAGCCGCTCTTTAGATGCCTATAATCGACCCATTAAGGCGGCAAATTCGAAAATAGCACTGAATACGAATGCGAAAAAAGCCCTAAAATGAACAAAATTTTTCAAAATTCAAAACCGCTTTAATTAAACTGTAGAACAATCACCAAATAGGCAGCGATTGACCCAAAAATCATATACAACATTGTATGATCAACCACAAATAATCCAGCCGCCGAAACTTTCACCTTCCTCTGGCTCAAATGCTCGGCCAACAACATCAACTCATTCTTCGTAATTTCTTCATAGGTCGACTTTGGACTTGAAGGAAAATCCAAAAGAAGCTTGTAACAAATAATCGAGGTGCTGTTTGCCTCGTTTGCAGCTTGTTCGCAACAAATCGCCAATATAAACCCAAAAACCTGCAATTAGGTGTTAACAGCAAAGAAGCAACAAGTTGATAACGTACAATGTAAATGATAGAATTCCAGGTGTCTGTGACCAGAAGAGCGATGCTCCACCCTTCGCCAGTATTCGCCATCCGCAGAGTAAATTTCAGTATCAAATTCATGCTTTCTATCAAACACACAATTGTAATCAAACTAATTGCAGCGATTTGTATTCCATGCGATGCGCTCAATAAATCGATGAGATCGCAAAGTTTGTCGTACATTTTGAGAAAGACCTTCATTTTGATCGATCCGAATTTCAAGTTGGAAGTTGTTTCATTTTTGAAATTTATAGGATATTGCATATACTCGGACAGTCGTCGATTTACAAATACAAAAAACTGTTTAATAGTCGTGGAAATAACTTGCACTTGCACCACAATCAAAGAAATTAGAAAAATATTGATATGCAAGATGACAGACCAAGAGTAAGCCAACACTCCATTCACTAGAATTTCGGAAATCGCGTCAAAAACCACGTAGGACACAATCAAAATTTCCAAGGCGACAAACTGCAACAGCAAGCCGCGTTCTTGCAAGTGAAAGGGCGCGTCGAATTGTTGGTTTAATGAATGCTCGATTTCTTGGAGATTTCTTGCGATTTGCACCATTTTTCTTCGGCGAAAAATCACGGCGAAGAGTACTGAAAGGATTGTGGTTACAGTAGCGCCAACAACAGCAGTGGTGTCTAAAACAGCGGCTGAGACTATGGAAATTCGGTTGTAGAGACATAAACTCCTGAAATAAATAGTGTAGATGCATAAAGCTGCCACTGACATGATAATTAGCACAGAGTAAAAAATGTAAAATACTGCTAAACCGGAGTAGTTGTACAAATTCGGTACTGATAAACCCACAATTTGAGATGTTTGTTGCAATAGTTTAACGATTCGTTTGGTGGATAACTGTTGGTTTTGGGCAGAGTTGACTTTCATTGTTGGATAAATTTTCGCCATTACAACAGTCCGACAGTTTCCACAGAAATACTTAGTTCATTAAATTATTTTTTTATAAAATTGATTTCTTGTTTGAATAATAGACTTGATAATGAATTGGTTTTTATCGATCGCTAGAATATAAATGATTATAAAAATTATACTCTATCTAGATAATTGTGTCTATACTCGGATTCACTATTTAACTAGCCATTTTGAGAACATTGACACGAATAACAAAATTTTAGAGCAAAAATTTAAACATCTGGATTTTTTATTTGAGAAACAAAGTTAAAATTTTTGAAAAAATTGTATTGGAGAAATCTAAATAATTCCTGATTCAAGTGAAGATACAAAAAAATAATTTAAAATTAAAATTAATGCCACCATTTTTTTTTAAGATACTATAATTTCGACATTTGTAGAGATTATCACTTTCGACTGCCTTATTAAGAGTGTCAATTTAGAAAAACTTAGACCGTAAAAGAGAATTTTTAGAAATTTTGATTTCTAGGAGCAAAGAAAAATTTTTGTTTTTTGGCCAAAAAAAATATGACCAAAAATTTTTAACGACCTGTAAGTTCTTCATTTTTATTGTCACTGTAACCAAATTGGTGGAATTTATAAGTCTTGACTGTCTCATTAAGATTACCGATTTAGAAAAATTTAAACCAAAAAGAAGAATATTTAGAAATTTTTATTTGAACAACGGTGAAAATGGCACTTTTTTCAACACTGTAATTTCGTTAATTGTAGTGCGACAAGTACGAAATTTATGCATGTTGTTTCTTTCGTTTGTTTTAGTAATATCACTAATTTGCAAACATTTAGATCAAAAAGTCGAATTTTTCGAAATTTTCGTGTTAAGACCAAAAATATGCCACCAATTTTTTTTAAGATCCTGTAATTCCTTTATTTTTTTATGCGACTTTAACGACATTTGTGGAGATTATCACTCTAGACTGCCTTATTAAGAGTGTCGATTTAGAAAAATTTAGACCAAAAAACAAAATTTTAAGAAATTTCTAGGAGCAAAGAAAATAAAAATTTTTGTTTTTTGATCAAAAATTTTTAACGTCCTGTAAGTTCTTCATGTTTAATGCCACTATAACCAAATTTGTGGAGTTTATAAGTCTTGACTGTCTTATTAAGTGTACCGATTTAGAAAAATTTAGACCCAAAAAGAGAATAGTTAGAAATTTTTATTTGGACAACATTAGAATGTAAATTTTTTTCAACACTGTAATTTCGTAATTTTTAGAGCGACAGGAACGAAATTTATGCGTGTTGCTTCTTTTGTTTGTTTTAGTAATATTACTAATTTGCAAAAATTTAGATCAAAAAGTCGAATTTTTAGAAATTTTCGTGTTAAGACCAAAAAAATGCCACCAATTTTTTTTAAGATACTTTAATCCCTTTATTTTTTATGCGATTTTAACGACATTTGTGGAGATTGTCACTCTAGACTGCCTTAATAAGAGTGTCGATTTAGAAAAATTTAGACCGAAAAAGAGAATTTTTAGAAATTTCTAGGAGCAAAGAAAATAAAAATTTTTGTTGTTTGACCAAAAATTTTTAACGTCCTGTAAATTCTTCATTTTTAATGCCACTATAACCAAATTTGTGGAGTTTATAAGCCTTGACTGTCTTATTAAGTGTACCGATTTAGCAAAATTTTGACCCAAAAGGAGAATATTTAGAAATTTTTATTTGGACAACATTGAAAATGTAAATTTTTTTCAACACTGTAATTTCGTAATTTTTAAAGCGACAGGAACGAAATTTATGCATGTTGTTTCTTTTGTTTGTTTTAGTAATATTACTAATTTGCAAAAATTTAGATCAAAAGGTCGAAATTTTAGAAATTTTCGTGTTAAGACCAAAAAATGGCACCAATTTTTTTTAAGATACTTTAATTTCTTTATTTCTTTATGCGATTTTAACGACATTTGTGGAGATTATCGATTTCGACTGCCCTATTAAGAGTGTCGATTTAGAAAAACTTAGACCGTAAAAAAGAATTTTTAGAAATTTTGATTTCTAGGAGCAAAGAAAAATTTTTGTTTTTTGGCCAAAAAAAAATGTGACCAAAAATTTTTAACGACCTGTAAGTTCTTCATTTTTATTGTCACTATAACCAAATTGGTGGAATTTATACAGGGTGATTTTTTTAAAACGGCAGGCGTTGTAGAATTTTTATTTATGAACCGATTTCAAAAATTTAAAAAACAAATTAAATGGTTTTTAATTTACTATAAACTGGTGATTTAAAAATTTTTCTAAATGTCTTAGTATCTTTTGGGCGATATTCAACTTTCTTATTTTAAATTGACACCCATATGTTTTTTTATAATTTAGAAGATATTAATTTTCTTGATTCAGAAATGTGTAATATTTTCTACTTTTACAAAAAATATTAAAAAAAAAAATCAAAAATGAAAAAATTTGTGTCAATTGTGCAATGAAAAAAACGGGATGGCATTTCAACAGTATTTTAATTAAATTCGGTAGTTGTTTTTTCTGATTTGTAATTATTATTGTCTTTTGTTATTAATAATTTCAAAAAAAAATGCCGATCCTTTCTGTTATTTGCTGCTTTTTGACATTACAATAACGGCATTCTTTTATTTGACATTTGACAATTTTGATAATTTTTTTAAAAATATTTTTGGTAGAAGTAGAACATATTGCACATTTCTGAATCAAGAAAATTAATATCTTCCAAATTATGAAAAAAAAAATATGGGTTCCATTTTAAAATAAGAAAGTTGAGTATCGCCCAAAAGATACTAAGACATTTAGAAAATTTTTAAAATCATCAGTTTATAGTAAATTAAAAACTATTTAATTTGCTTTTTAAATTTTTGAAATCGGTTCATAAATAAAAATTCTACAACGCCTGCCGTTTTAAAAAAATCACCCTGTAAGTCTTGACTGTCTTATTAAGAGTACCGAGTTAGAAAAATTTAGATCAAATAGTCGAAATTTTAGAAATTTTCGTGTTAAGACCAAAAAAATGCCACTATTTTTTTTTAAGATACTGAAATTTCTTTATTGTTTATGCGATTCTAACGACATTTGTGGAGATTATCACTCTCGACTGCCTTATTAAGAGTCCCGATTTAAAAAAATTTAGACCAAAAAAAAGAATTTTTAGAAATTTTTAGGTGCAAAGAAAAGAAAAAAAATTGTTTTTTGACCAAAAATTTTTAACGTCCTGTAAGTTCTTCATTTTTAATGCCACTATAATCAAGTTGGTGGAATTTATAAGTCTTGACTATCTTATTAATAAGAGTACCAATTTAGAAAAATTTAGACCGAAAAAAAGAATTTTTAGAAATTTTTAGGTGCAAAGAAAAGAAAAAAAATTTGTTTTTTGACCAAAAATTTTTAACGTCCTGTAAGTTCTTCATTTTTAATGCCACTATAATCAAGTTGGGGGAATTTATAAGTCTTGACTGTCTTATTAATAAGAGTACCAATTTAAAAAAATTTAGACCGAAAAAAAAAATTTTTAGAAATTTTTGGGTTAAGACCAAAAAAATGCCACCCACTTTTTTTAAGATACTTTAATTTCTTTATTTTTTTATGCGATTTTAACGACATTTGTGGAGATTATCGATCTCGACTGCCTTATTAAGGGTGTCGATTTAGAAAAATTTAGACCGAAAAAAAGAATTTTTAGAAATTTTTAGGTGCAAAGAAAAGAAAAAAAATTGTTTTTTGACCAAAAATTTTTAACGTCCTGTAAGTGTAAGAATTTTTAGAAATTTTTAGGTGCAAAGAAAAGAAAAAAAATTTGTTTTTTGACCAAAAATTTTTAACGTCCTGTAAGTTCTTCATTTTTAATGCCACTATAATCAAGTTGGGGGAATTTATAAGTCTTGACTGTCTTATTAATAAGAGTACCAATTTAAAAAAATTTAGACCGAAAAAAAAAATTTTTAGAAATTTTTGGGTTAAGACCAAAAAAATGCCACCCACTTTTTTTAAGATACTTTAATTTCTTTATTTTTTTATGCGATTTTAACGACATTTGTGGAGATTATCGATCTCGACTGCCTTATTAAGGGTGTCGATTTAGAAAAATTTAGACCGAAAAAAAGAATTTTTAGAAATTTTTGAGTTAAGACAAAAAAAATGCCACCATTTTTTTTTAAGATACTTTAATTTCTTTATTTTTTTATGCGATTTTAACGACATTTGTGGAGATTATCACTCTCGACTGCCTTATTAAGAGTCCCGATTTAGAAAAAATTGGACCGAAAAATAGAATTTTTAAAAATTTTGATTTCGAGCAGCTAGAAAAAATTACAAAAAAAAACTTGAACGCGCTTTAATTTCGACATTTTTGGTGTCACCAGAACAAAATTTGTGGGAGTTTTTTTTAAGTTAAAATAGTCTATAAAAGTTGCTGAATTTGGGTTAATTTTAATACATAAATTTGTTAGCCATTATTAATAACAATAACGATTTACCTTTTTTTTTGTAAAAACAGTTATTTTTTTTTTGAAACTTTCTATTACTAAGTGGGACTTAAGTGCAGATAATCTAATTTTTCTTAGAAGCATAAGGAACCAAGTGTTAAAATATGCTCAAAAAAATATTTTATGCAAAATTGCATATGAGAATTACTCAAAGCTGTGTTTTTTTTGGCAAATGACATCAGTTTTTTAAAAATATCATAAAAAGTACTTAGCCTAGATGTTTACATCATGGATACTACTTAGTTATGGCCAACTAGCATTTATCATATTTAAAGCCTCAATTTACACATTTTTTCGAGTTTTAGTTTTTCAAACATAGTTTTGCAGATGCAAAACCCCAATAACCATTATTTGGTTTCGTAAAAATCTTTGATCCAAATTAAGGATTTAATTTTGCTTCTGTAAACCGGGTGAATAATTTTTTTTAATTATTTTTTCTCTGGCTATAAAATATTGTTTCTTCAATTTTGACATAAAAATACATATTTCTGTTATTGTTTGAGACCTAAGAAACCCAAATTTTCTTCATTTTTTTCACTAGTAATTAACTTATGTTTCTACCACTAACTGGTAAGTGAAAAAGCTACAAAACAATGAGAGCAAGTGAATTGACATGTCAAAGTTGACAATTACATTTTTATTTCATTTAAACGAAATTTGAAAAATTTCATACTGCACTTTTAAGATAATCTAAATTTTAATCATTCGTCAACTCTATTATCACAAGTCCACATTAGATTAAAACAAAACTCAACTTCACACGTTGAGTAATCTACTATATTTGTCTGTTTGTCCTGAAACTTTATTTCCAAATATACATCATAAGTTCTACAAGACTTTATTAATAAAATTAATCAACGCTTTCCTTCAGTTTTTTTAATTGAATCTTTTTAATTTGCATATCGATTTTGTATTGGTTTTTCGCCGCAATCAGTTGAAACCTGGCAAACTTCAGTTTTGTCTTATAGTACAAAAATTTGGCCTGTTCGACATTTTTTAAGAAACAATTTTGTTTTCTTATTACAGTTCGAGCAGTTTTCTTTTTTGGTAACTTCGAATTACAGCAGCCAGGACTGGGACTAGGACTAGAAACAAACACCTCTTCTGGTACAATAATCTCTTCTTTTATGGTAACCTCTTCTTTTATTAAAGAGGGAATTTCAAATATTCGATTATCTGTAGAATATAAAATGATAAAAAAAAGTTAATTTAGAAAATTCGAGTTCTCTTACCACAACTATTTTGATTATGGTTTTCCGATGGTTGTGACATGGTAACCAGATTTTTAGGATCATGGGGTTGAGTTTGTTGAATAAACGCCTAGAAATAGATTTGCTAATTCACAAGAAAATAATAAGTTAGAAGCATTACTTCATCTCCTGTCAATGATATTCGTCTCTAAAAAATACTATTAATGTATAATAATATTTATAGTTTTTTGACGAAACTTGCCTTTCCTTCTATACCATTGGATCTTGAAGTTTTCAAATTCTTATATAAAATCCTTAATTGTGCAACGGATCGTTGGCCAGATTCCGCAATGGCATTATATTCCGAGCATATTTTGCTCCAAACTTTACTTTTAACTTGAAGAGAGGCTCCATCTATTTTTTTATTGTCAACTATCTCTTTGTAACTACAAATAACAAAAGCATGAAGCTTATTTCGATGCAAAACAATGATTTCTCGCCGATTTTCGCTGTTTTCTGGCTTGAACTTGCAAAGAAGAGCTCGAAATCTACAAAACCACCAATTTTTATCAAGATTCAACGGCTGAATTGCAAGAAAACAGCAGAAATCTGCACGAAATCATCAAAATTCTTAGAGAAATCCGCATATTTCGATGCAAAACGACGATTTCTCGCTGATTTTCGCCGTTTTCTAGCTTGACTTCGCAACGAAGAGCTCGAAATCTACAAAACCACCAATTTTTATCAACACTCAACGGTTAAATTGCAAGAAAACAGCAGAAATCTGACGAAATCGTCAAAATTCTTGGAGAAATCCGCTTATTTCGATGCAAAACGACGATTTCTTGCTGATTTTCGCCGTTTTCTAGCTTGAATTCGCAAAGAAGACCTCGAAATCTACAAAACCACCAATTTTTATCAAGTTTCAACGGGTGAATTGCAAGAAAACAGCAGAAATCTGCACGAAATCATCAAAATTCTTTGAGAAATCCGCTTATTTCTATGCAAAACGACGATTTGTCGCTGATTTTCGCCCTTTTCTAGCTTGAATTCGCAAAGAAGAGCTCGAAATCTACAAAACCACCAATTTTTATCAAGTTTCAACGGCTGAATTGCAAGAAAACAGCAGAAATCTGCACGAAATCATCAAAATTCTTTGAGAAATCCGCTTATTTCTATGCAAAACGACGATTTGTCGCTGATTTTCGCCCTTTTCTAGCTTGAACTCGCAAAGAAGAGCTCGAAATCTACAAAACCACCAATTTTTATCAAGTTTCAACGGCTAAATTGCAAAAAAACAGCAGAAATCTGCACGAAATCATCAAAATTCTTAAAGAAGTCCGCTAATTTCTATGCAAAACAAAGATTTTTTCTGATTTTCGCTGCTTTCCCGCTTGAATTCGCAAATAAGAGCTCGAAATCTACAAAACCAGCAATTTTTATCAAGATTCAACGGCTGAATTGCAAAAAAACAGCAGAAATCTGCACGAAATCATCAAAATTCTTAAAGAAATCCGCTTATTTCGATACAAAACGACGAATTCTCGCTGATTTTCGCCGCTTTCTAGCTTGAATTCGCAAATAAGAGCTCGAAATCTACAAAACCACCAATTTTTATCAAGTTTCAACGGCTAAATTGCAAAAAAACAGCAGAAATCTGCACGAAATCATCAAAATTCTTAAAGAAGTCCGCTAATTTCTATGCAAAACAAAGATTTTTTCTGATTTTCGCTGCTTTCCCGCTTGAATTCGCAAAAAAGAGCTCGAAATCTACAAAATGACCAATTTTAATCAAAATTCAACGGCTGAATTGCAAGAAAACAGCAGAAATCTGCACGAAATCATCAAAATTCTTTGAGAAATCCGCTTATTTCTAGGCAAAACGACGATTTGTCGCTGACTTTCGCCGTTTTCTAGCTTGAATTCGCAAAGAAGAGCTCGAAATTTACAAAACCACCAATTTTTATCAAGATTCAACAGCTGAATTGCAAAAAAAACCAGCAGAAATCTGCACGAAATCATCAAAATTCTTAAAGAAATCCGCTTATTTCTATGCAAAACGACGATTTGTCGCTGACTTTCGCCGTTTTCTAGCTTGAATTCGCAAAGAAGAGCTCGAAATTTACAAAACCACCAATTTTTATCAAGATTCAACAGCTGAATTGCAAAAAAAACCAGCAGAAATCTGCACGAAATCATCAAAATTCTTAAAGAAATCCGCTTATTTCTATGCAAAACGACGATTTCTCGCTGATTTTCGCCGTTTTCTAGCTTGAATTCGCAAAGAAGAGCTCGAAATCTACAAAACCACAAATTTTTATTAAGAGTGAACGGCTGAATTGCAAGAAATAGCAGAAAACTGCAAGAAATCATCAAAATTCTAAAAAAAATGCGCTTATTTCGACGCAAAACGAAGATTGATTGCTGATTTTCGCTGTTTTTTGGCTTGAATTCGCAAAGAAGAGCTCGAAATCTACAAAACCACCAATTTTCACCAGGTGCTAAACGTAAAGAAATAACATAGGAATTTAAATTTTATTTTTTTCCTGCTCTTCCGAACCTTCGAATTAAATCTGGTGAATGGTTTAATATGCTCTAGAGAATTCTTAAAATAAGAGCTATTTTTAGAATTCTATGTAATAACGAAATTAGCAAAAAATCAAATTAAAAAATGCCACATTGGCATCTAGAAATTATTTTGTTTTTACGCCAATATAAGACGTCTTAACTAGAAGAAACTCAATTAGAATCATAAAAACTCAATTTATGCAATTTATGAAACTCATTTTATCTAATCTCTCGTACGATCCAAAAGGTTGATTAAGTTGGCTGCGTAAATAAGACTGCGTAAATGGACGAACTTCTCACATTTTGTTTTCCCAAGCAACTCGATCAAACGGTAAATTAAAACCACTTACTTTTTAATGATCTCCAAGAGGCTAACTTTTTCATCTTTCGTGAAGTTTCTACCTTTGCTTCGTTTCAAAGACATCATAGGAAATTTACTGTCAAAGGAGTGGTAACGTTTAATTCGGAATTACGTCGTCTGATCGCCACTTGACATTTCTGCGATAGACAGTAATCTAAGATTACTTAATCCGCGATATGTAAAATGTTCTGTTTACATAATCTAAAATTGTCACTATGCAAGAATAAATTACCAGAGGAAGTTTATAGGTCATTAACTCTAGGGTTTTTGAGAACTGAGAGCGCGCTTGCGTGCTGATATTGATTAGTTTAGTTTGTCTATGGACTACATAATCCCGGATTAAATTTAAACTTGAACTATAATTAGTTATTACTTGATCATTTTTTCTGTGGATTTGATACGCATATAAGTGATTCTAATTATTATTAATGGATTGTTTACATACACTTGATTATTTAGACAGTAATTGTCAGATTGGAGAGATTATTTATTAGGAAGTTAGGCAACACAAAAGACTAGTAAGAGTGACAGTAGTTGCATACAAAAGCACGAATAATAGAAAAAAAGTTAGAATGCCAGAAAAAAGGAACTTTAAATGCAACCAGTAATGTTATTCACCAATACTTGCATAAAGAAATGTAGATTTGTATTGTGTAAATTTTACACTCATCAAACCTAAATTACTTTAATGAAAAACTAAAAAATGGAGACAGATAAACCATAACACTAGTCAACAATTTGTAAACAAAATTTCCACTGGAGCAGCAAAAACTCATTTCTAAAGTAGAATTTCTGATTCAAAATCCGAAGCCTGTGTTTCTCCATTTGAAAAATCAGTTTTTTCAGTACCCTGCGTTCACTATTTTTTGTTTTGAGATTTTTTAAGGTTACTTGAACCGTTAAAAAGTTGCAATAAGACTTTATTTGTAACCAATCAGCGATTAATTTGCAAAGAATCACCAATTTTTGAATCAAATTCAATGAAAATCAGAACACTATTTGAAAATCGGTAACTACTGAAATAATGGTTATTTTGAATATATACGTTTTAAAATTTAAGATGCATTTTTTGAGTTGCTTTGAATCGAAAAATAAAAAAGCTGTCAAAATCTTACCAAATCTTTATTTTAGTGCATTTTTTTACATTTAGGAACAATCTAGTACAAAACACTGGGTAAAAATTGCCTCATTATCATCTGCAACTTGATGGTCAATAACCATTGGACTTTTGAAATGACTTTCTACTTTTTCAGTACATTTTTTTTTCAAAATTTCTTGACTAGTACTGCTTGTGTTTTTACGTATTTTAGTCATTTGTAGTTTTAATTCATTTTAACATAACTGCACTTCTCCGCAAAACTGATTTGCCCATTTTTAAAGCTATTTAACAAACAAATTATCAAAAATAAAATTTATTCCCAAACACCAAATTTCGTCAAAAAATAGCAATTTTTGATAATTTTTGTCAACCCCAAGATTTGATCCAATGAATTTCTTTAAATCTTAAAAAAATTACCAAAAAAAATTGGTACGAAGGTGCTTAAGCAAACAAATATACAAAGACTAAAGTAAGGTTATGTGTATGATGAATGCATAGGTATCGTAACCTTACTAGAAAGAATAAGATATCTATAGATCAATGTGTTTGATGTGTTCGCATGTGTAATTGGTTGACTGTAATAAACACATTAAATCATTCATTAATAGCCCACTTTAATAGATGATTTCACCAAAAAATCAAATCATGCATTAATAGTACCTAAAAACAAACAATCGCCGGATTTTTTTTCTCAACAAATTATCGACAATTCACATTTTCGAGAACAGAAATGTCACTTTCAGACTAAGAAAATTAAAAAGGATTAATTAATTAATTAAAAATAACGATATTACAAAACGATTACGAATAAACTTTTTTTTGGTAATTTAAAGGAACTTTACACCCTCTTTAAGTAGTTTTCCAAAAATTGGCTAATAAAGATTTGTATCTATTTAAGGAACGAGAGTTAATTTCCTGTTGATTTCTAAAGTGATACTTGAATGATTTATCATTTATCTGTGGTTTTTAGGTCCAAAATTCTCCAATCCCCGCCTATGCAAAAATAGGCATTCAACATGATATTCAATAAACAACTGTAATATACAAAATACACATTTCATAAACATCGTTTTGTAAATTTTGGTTACCTATTTATTATATGCCAAAACTTCTTATTTGGTGGCCGCAAAAGCTAACGTCAAACTGTCAAAATCTCTTCTCGAAAAAAAAGGTTTTGGTTTTGAACTGATTTTCACTATTATCAGTATAGTTTAATAACACGACATGCCGAGCAAAATCCATAGCCATCATGATGTCAATTTTTCTTAAAATAACTATATCTTAAAATAATATTATTTTGTGATTTTTCGAGTGTTTCCTGTTATTATTCTCGTGAAAATACAATATAAAGTGTTATCTGCCGAAATCTATTGTGAATACAAGTAATTCTAATCTACTAAAGTGGTGCACGTCTTTTGAGAAGTTCAACAATGTAATAGTAGTTTTTATCCTTATCAGTTGAGTACCTCAAAGAAAACGTAGATTTTGCATATAATAGAGTTTAGAGTAAAAATTTTAGACATCGTACTTAAAACTGTTTACTATCATTTTGATGGATCTGTGAAATATAAAAAACTTAAACAAGATGATATTTTCGTTCATTTTAAAAAACAGATGAATTTAAATGTTGTTACAGTCGTTAAACTATACTAAATTCTGATAGCCCTCGCTCTTTCTATGAAGCGAGAAATTGAACTTTATAAAACTCATCGCTTCAATCTACCAACCTCATTCTTGCAAATTTGCATTAAACAAATTATTATCGCTTGCCATTTAGAAGTTACATGACAAAGAATATAAGACGATTTTTCGAAAAAAAAAATTTGGTTCATTTTCAAATAAAATAAAAAATAAAATAAAATATTATATTAGCGATTCACGTTCGGTAGAAGTAACTAATAGATGTCTATCAAATAAATTTGTCATTTAAATTTGACAATACAACGAGATGGAATCAACTATTACAAGAGAAGCAGTTTCAAAAGGATTAAAACAGGATTGGAGGGAACAAAGTCAGGGAAATTTATGGTTAAAATCAATTTTGCAAAGCACACCAAACAACTGAAAAAACTTTGTTTCACACTGCGAAAAATTAATTAGGCAAGACTGGACAGCACTCATAGGAGACGCAGCTGTAGACAATATTCCACCAGTCATTGTAACACTAACAAAGTCAGATTCACAAGATGAAATCGATGAACTAGTTGAATCTGATTCGGAGCACTTCTTTTTCGTTTGGAAATTAATATTTACCTTTCATGACAAACCAAAAACTGTCATGATGATATCTGTTTTACAAGACATTACCTGAACTAGAAAAATTATAACCTTAGTTATACAGCTCGAAAATAAAAGTTACTAAATTTAGTTGCTTCTACCGTACGTGAATCTTTAATAATAATTTAATAATAAATTTTAATTTGAATACCTACAAAATTTGACAATCCTAAATGATTTCACTAGTCAGAATGAAAGATCATAGATAAAAATTATGCACCACTGTAAAAAATTATTAGTCGAGTTTTTGACAATTAAATTTGAAGACGTTTTTGTATCAATCTAGATAATTTTTTCGCCCCAGACAAAATATTTGTAATATTGATAATATGATAATATGTATTTTCATCCATGTATTGGATGTATTCTCCAGAAGAATAATTCAAGTGAAAATAGAAAAAATACACTGACAGTAAAATTCACCTACCCTTTTTGTGCTAATTTTCCAACAAATTGGCGGGTATTCGTGTTTAATAGTTACTTATTGTGTTTCCTTGAAGGCTTACTTTCAAAGATTTTCATCCTCTACCATAAGCAAACTCTACATCATAAAGAAAATTTCGAATATGTATTATTTTGCGTTGCGTTAGCACTAAAGTCATATTAAAGCTTAATATGTCTAGAAATTAGATATTTTTTGACAGGGCACTGATTTTTTATATGAAATCGACAAAAAAAGTTTTGCCTTTTTGAAAAAATAATTCCTAATAGTTCCTAATCTTTTCAAATACACTATGTAACAATTAAAATTATTATGTTATTTTTTTATATTTATTTAAGTAGTACTATTTGACATGAAATGCGTTAAAAATGTTTCAGTTGTCATATTAGACATAATGCTAATTGTATTCAAAATTTGAGGAAAAAATGCTGTTTTATCAAGTTAGTTGCCAATTTCATTACGTCAAAATTGGGAACAACGTTTACACCCATCTGTCATAAATGACATCTCTGCTATGGTTCGCTTTAGATTGTAACAAAAGTCTTACTTGGTGAAATTGTCGCTTTGTCGATGTAAATTATGATTTCTGGTGTCCATAAAGTGCAACATGCTCGAGTTAATCAAAATTGACCTTCATAAGAGTGAATGAAGTGACTTGTGAAATTTTGGTGTAAACGTAGTTTGCCACTGCGTCGTCATAACTTTGAAAACTAACTCAGCATTTTATTCGCAAATTTTAAACACAATTTGCATTAGATTTAAGTTAAAAACCTAGATATTTGTATCACAGTTATGTTGAAAACAATTTGAATTTGCAAGTATTTTCGCTAAAACTCAAAAATCGTTAAAAATTATAGTTCTTCGGCGCCGCGACGCCAAAACTAGCGGGAAAAAAAAACAAATTTTTTGTCAGCTTCTAGAGCTTTGTCAAACGAAACAAATTAATACAACTACAAAATCGTGTCAGAAATTGTTTTTATAAATAAAACCACTGCCTTCTTGAGTAATTTCTGATCGAGTCATTTCTTTACACTCGTGATCCCACACACTTAAACGCGTCAAACACAAAATAGTTAAAGCGACCGAATTCTGTGAAGCATATGATCACATTCATATTCTTTAACAGAAAGCCAAATTGCAACTGCAATTACAAAAAAACATTAACATAAACATGACTTTTGTCAACTTTTGTTCAATAACAACAAAAAATCGATGTAGTAATTCTTGAGTTACGTAGGACACTTATACTATACATGCTGGTGAAAAAAGTGCTCTGGGATGCAAAATTGGCAAAAACAGAATTACGTTTATGCCTTGTAGCAATGCAAGTAGCAACCATAAGAGGAGACAGTTTTTTATCAGAAAGCCACACAAGTCTACCTGTCTGCTGGCTATCTAAGCCATGGGCGAACCGTGCCTGGATGATTAAATTAGTATATTATGAAACGCGTTTCATAATGAACACTTTGCCGCACGCACGTTTTACATAAAGTAGTAAGTGCGGCAAAATGCATTATGAACAAGTTTCATACGCTATTTTTTCTATTTCGCCTTATTTTAAACGAAAAAACTTGATTTCGAAATCTAGGGAATTTAAGGGTAGTTGGCATTTGCAAAATGTTCGTGAAAAAATTCGAAGTAGCCAAATCCAATTTCAGTCAGTTTGACAGGTGTGACGTTTTGAGGTTACCGGAGCGCAAGGGAGCCAAGAGAGCAAAGGTGTTGATCATGATCATGATGGTTCTCTTGCATCCAAAGAGTTTTTCTCCGATGAATTATTAAGCCAAGTACAACAAGAAATAATAGTGTATTGATCGATTTATCATGGTTTATCAAAACCAAAATCTAAATTGTCAACGTTGACGGCAGGTTGACGGTTTGTCAGCTGCAAACCTAAGAAAAATATATGTTCCTGGGAATATTGACACGGGATTGGTTCATTACGATACCGAAATACGCTCAAACGCGAATCGAAATATCTTCATTATGAACGCGAAATAGAAAAAATATTTTTCGACTTTGCCGCTTTAATAGGTCCATTAGAGAACTCAATTTGGAGTCGTTTATCGGTATCTATACTTCATACCAATTGATAGTGAGGTCCAAATGTCAAACTTGGCCCGAAATTTCGGACTATCCCAAAAAATTGTGAGGAGGAATGTACTTCATAGGGACATTTTTATACACCAAAAGTTGACGACCTTGGCTGACAGCACTTTGACAGAAACGTCATCATTTGTAAACATTGACAATTGGCTCCCGTATTTACGGAAATTTGAAGTTATTTCAAAATTGGAATGGCTTTTGAATGGTTTTCAAAGAAGTGGATTCTTTTTCTAGTTGTTGACAATGAAATTATGAAGTTTGCGTGGCCCGCAGTCGTATGACTGAAATATTTAAGTTGTTAACTTATTAGAAGAACTGGTTAGAAGTGAAACACACGGAGAATTTAGCAAAGCTTTTAATGTTTACATAGTCAACTATAAAGTGTTCAATTCGTATTTAGGTAAATTCTAACTACCTCAACCATCGAGGATTTTGAATTGCTGAATTTGAATACGTCTATACCTCACATATCAAAGATTTCATGTAGTTTTAGTGTAGGAAATAAAATGTCGACTTTTTCCAAATTATGACCAATTGTCATGGGATTCACTCTGAGGTGAGGTTGTCAGCACAAAACTTCCCATTGCAAAGAAGTTTAACAAAGTTGTGTACCTATAATTGTGCATTTTTAAGATTTGTAGCAATTAGACGGTTCCAAAAGGGTTTTCCTTTACAAAAGTGATCACTTTTTTTAACGATATCGTATGAGTACACCAAACAAATTTTGCAATAACCAAACTATCAAATAGAAAGAAATTGAATGTGGCCTGAAATACACCAAACATTAGGTCTACCTTTCTTGAATGGTGAAACTTACAGAACAGTGAAGTTCATGGTGGCCAGACAATATTCCTTTGTAACCATTGAACTCTCGTCTATAGTTTATGCTCTAAAATTTTAAACAAAATAATGACCCTCATGTGAAACCTTAAATGTAAACTTACACATTGGTACAGAGCAAATGAAGATCGAAATTGCTTCTTTGAACGTTGGCGCAAGCATTTTCATCCGCTTACAATCCACTTTTTGAAAACCAGAAAATGTCAACAATTAAAACTTTGGTTATCAATTTCAATTACGGTTCATATTTTCCTTGTTTTCTGGCAACTCAATTCAGTTAAATAAACACCCCGTGACACAATGGAGAATTCACTTTGCAAAATTATAGCCGACATAAAAATTAGGCCATAAAAACCCGGAGAATAAAGTCATCATAAAGCACTATAAAAGAGAAAGTTTGAATAGCCCGAGAAGTTATAAACTTTAACAATCGTTTTTCTGCTAAATAAAGTACAAAATCTAAAGTCACTAGATAAAAATTTGTTGCAGCCTAAGATGGCAACGAAACCATAATAACTTTGACTTTATAAAAAAGCCTTTTTGAACAATTTTTCATTGAATTAACAACTCTTGCTTTCATTCAAAAAACTAATTTAACCGTTTACTTTTCTAATCAAATTTTGACTCATAAGATTTAGCAGCGAAATCCAATTACACCCTCATATTACATTCAAAAATTAATAAATTATTAACTCTATTTGTTCCTGCAAGTGTTTTCTAGTAACCTATAAGATCATTTTTCAAAATAATGACTCATACAATCAAGTTAATAAGTTATATTGAAACCTCACCTTAGCACTATGAATTAAGGTAAAAAACTTACAGAGAACTATTGTTTCTAACCTTGTAACTATGTAACTCCTGGTTCAAAATATGTTTTTATGTCAATTTTCCTATTCTAATAAAAATAAAATTACCTCCCGATTCTGAATCTTCGTTTTGCCTCTGTAAATTTTACTGACAAAGCTATAGAATTTTGAAGGTTAACCACTTCTGGCAAGTCTACCAACTATTTAACTTAAATTTACAAAATGGTGGGCCTATATGAAAAATATTTAGAAATTTGTAATGTTGAGACACTTTTTAAAATTCTATAACTGTTTTCAGTTTTAATGGTAAGGCCAAACAAATTTCCACTTCAGGCACTCCGACTGTTGTAATTTGTTGTTCCAGAAGAGTACAGAAACATACTTTTTTTAAAATTCGATTCTATTTTTACAATAACTTTACAACTCAATAACTCATGCCGCCTATTACATTAGAATTTCTATCTCTGTGTTTGAGGAAGTATAAGGGTAGAGGGTAGATGAATGAGACAATCTCGATGAATGTTATTTTAACACTATTCTACAATGAAATTAACCTATTTACAATTATTACTACATCATTAAACTAATTATTGCTGATTAGACAATTAGTCAATTAAAATTATTGTTAATATGGCAAAATGATCAATTTCTTCTGGAATAATTGTATGGGGTAAAAGTAGCTCTCTTCCTGATCTGACCTGACTACAGAATGTGGCGAGCTCTTCGTAGGTTAGAGTAGGGTCGCCTATTACTCTCTTTAGATGAAATTTTGTTGATTTCACCCCTGCTTCCCACATGCCGCCAAAGTGGGGTGAGGATGGAGGAATGAAATGCCAATGTATGACCATTGTCGTTGATTCATCCTGAATTCCTGTAGCTTCTTTGATGAGTGAATTCGTTCCAACCAATGTATAGGTGCAGACATGGGCCGAAGAGCTGCTAAAAATGCTTCTGATGTCATGTCACTGACCATCTCAATATGTATTGCCTTGGTAGAGAAGCAGATAAATATCGCAATGACCCGACCTTTGCTTGCGCGTAATTTAATTGGCCCGTCCGATGCCAAAAGTCTTCTTTATGCCGTCTTGGCTGATTTCCATTAAACTGCTGTCTTGAAGTTTGTCTGGAAGCGATTCAATGAGCTTAACGCTAGTGAAATACACCAAACATTAGGTCTACCTTTCTTGAATGGTGAAACTTACAGAACAGTGAAGTTCATGGTGGCCAGACAATATTCCTTTGTAACCATTGAACTCTCGTCTATAGTTTATGCTCTAAAATTTTAAACAAAATAATGACCCTCATGTGAAACCTTAAATGTAAACTTACACATTGGTACAGAGCAAATGAAGATCGAAATTGCTTCTTTGAACGTTGGCGCAAGCATTTTCATCCGCTTACAATCCACTTTTTGAAAACCAGAAAATGTCAACAATTAAAACTTTGACTGCGTCATGTCATCCCCCTCTACTTCATTACTTTGCAAGTAAGTAATACCAACTTTTCCAAAATTTCCTAGCATAGTACAATACACTGCTCAATGTGTATATACTCTTTAACACTAAAATGGGGGCCACACTATCAATTGGTATTTTAAAATATATAAAACTTTTCAAAGACAAGCCTTTTTTGTTGTTCACCGTTTCGGCGTTTCAGACGAACGACGATAGATGTCGCACCCTTCGCCAATTTTTCCAATATAAAGTCCGCTTTTTTATTAAAAAACCACCAACACCGCACTCTCCCACTACTTTACAACCGGCAACATCGTCGATGGTGACTTTTTGGTGATAAAATCAAATAGGTTATAGTTCGTACAGTGAGAATTTGAATGACACAAAAGTCACTATATCTACGCAATAAAAAGTGTAGCATACGCGCGAAATTTAAAATGACAAAATAACCTTAGGGCTGCGTTCATAAAAATCACTCTGTGTAAAATGTGACACAAAAGCGTTCATAAAGATACGCAATGCTTTCTGTCACTCGACTTTGAGCGTTCATAAATACCACGCTAAGAACGCACAGAGTGCTCGAAAATCGCCGGACTCAGAAACCCGATAAAAAACGCTCCGCATGCACAATGACTTGGATTTCAAATGCACGTCAAATGTTTGTTGCCATAAATAATTGTTTCTTAACCTTTAAAGTAAGCCGCACCTCTTAGAACCTGAAAACAGGTCACCGCACCCCGTTGAAAATTGTGCTTCAATTTTTTGTTTAAGAAAAATACATTTTTTAAAAATTAGAAAAAATGAGGATAAATGAAAATCAACTTTCCGAAACTTTGATCGGCCATACCTCAGTTATTTGTTGTCGGATCTGAATTTAAATCCCAGATTTGAAATCTGCGGAAAATTCTGCGTACACTGATTTATAACTTAACTTAACTCTAAAAAATTAGGGAGGAATCTATGTATATCAGAAATTTCGTATAGTTTTATATGTCGTGAATTTTTGCGGAAATTTGCAAACTTCGACTGTAGAAAAATCAAAAAACTTTTTCTTATGTAAAAAATCGCGAGAAAAATGATGGCGCAAACCGCATCTCAATATCTGAAATAATTTCCGTGAAATCGAACACGAATTGTTTTGGACCTTCAAATGTTTTTGAATTCAGCGTGATATTCTGCGTAAAATGAGCTCAGATTTGTTGAGATTGCTTAATAAATAAACGAGGCATTGGCCAAAAACTGTATTGAAGACGTCATTTTCGGGTGATTTTGAATCAAAGTTTTTAAAGTGAAAACGACGTTTAATAGCTTTGAATTATACATCAGTCGAAAGAGAAGCTTAAAATCTATCCACTGGCCCAATTTGAAATCCATCGGACAAATAGTTTACGAATTATGGCCAAAAATAAAAAAAATTAAAAATTTTCATCGTTTGAGTCGGATTTTTTTTCGCGAAAAATCGACTATTGAAGTTTGGGCTTTTGAGAACATTTTCTAACATTTTCTAAAATGAGCCGGGAAAAAGAATGGCACAAACCACATCTCAATATCTCAAATAGTTTCCGAGATATTTAACTATTAGATATTTAAAAAATTACGAAAAATTTGGAAAAATGAAAACCAACTTTCCGAAATTTGATCGGCCATAACTCAGTTATCTGTTGTCGGATCTAAATTTAAATCCCAGATTTGGAATCTGCGTAAAATTCTACGTACAATGATGTAAATACTCCTCATTTACTTTGAATACCGCATTTCAAGATCATAATTTGTGAAAATTGTGGAGCTCTACGGCAAATTTGAGAAGATTTATCCATTGAATTGAACATAAACGAGTACTGCAACACCCAAAGACCTGTTCGTGATTGTTTTCAATACATAAATCCTCTTAAATTTGTCGTAAAGCTCCACAACTGTCACAAATTATGACCTTGAAATGCGGTATTCAAAATAAATGAGGAGTAACTTAAGTTTACTCTAAAAAATAAGCGAGATATCGATATTGGAAATTTGGCATAGTTTTAGTCATAAATTTTCGCAAAAATTGCGTTTTGTATGTAGGTGATGTACCAGTTTGTCGAACATTTAAATAATCAAAGAAACCGTTCATAAACGTAACAACATTCTGGCGAATCTGTGTTAATCCCATCACTCTGACGTCACGCGCTCCAACAGACGTCTCACTTTATGAACACACCCCAGTTACTGACAACCCTGTCAACCCATTTCGCGTAGGAATTTAGTGTATTTTGCATCATAATTTGCTACCAAACTATATGTCAACTGTCGAAATCTCCCAATCTCTCACTTTAGCTGCCTAATTGACAATTTACACAAAACGGCCTTTCAGGCTGTGCCGAGTTTTCACTATTAAATCCTTTGATTTGCAATCCAACAGGCTGTAAAAGAAACGTTTTTAACGAAAACACTGCCTAATTTTCAGAAATGTCAAAAATTTGACAACTATTTTCTCACCAAAAATCTCCCTAGGCAACGTTGCCGGTTATAATGCAGGGGAAAACTGCGGTGTTGGTGGTTTTTAAAAAAAACAGACGTTAAGAGAACTTAAAGTGGGAAATTTTATTTTTAAAGAGTTGGCAGAACTAATTAGTCTGGCTGTCACCTGTTTCCTGTCAAGTTCTTGGTCAATTTCACATTACGGATTTGATGATTCGTGTTTAATAAATTGTATCAATATAATTGAATTGTCCTTTGCGGCCAACAATGTATGTACCTAAAAATAATAGATGTGAGGTTAGGTTGTGATAGTGAAACTCAACAAACTGGTGCGGCTAAGCTCAGGGAGACGGCACAGCATAGAGAGAAAATTGTATTCCTATGCTGTGGAGACGGGCTGGGTTCAGTAGACGCAACTACAATGGGCGCCACCAGTTTCTACAACAGCAGTAAAGAGAGAAACTGGAAGCTCTTTACTTTAAGCGTTTAATAACAAAATGAAAAAGTTACAAAAGTGAAATTATACTAAGTTAAGACTAAAATGAAATGATACTGAGTTAAAATTAAATTGAAGTGATACTAAATTAAGACGAAAGTGAGATGATACTAAGATGAAACCGTAAAATTAACCGTAAATTGCTAGATTAAAATGTTAGTTAAATTACAAAAAGGGACTAAGCCTTGCTGGTTTAGTTCTTGGCGACGATGTTCGATTTGCAGGCTGGTGGAACTCTGCTGTGGGTTTTTGCGGTACCCTTTACACGGTATTTCAACTGAAACTGTGGCCCCAATTTTTGTGGCGACAGGTGTATATAAGTGCAGAGTGTATTATAGAGTTTAGGGTAATTAGCTGATGTTGGCAATTCGTTTAGAGTGGTGGGGGAGTCATATTTGTTTTGTGTGATCTTAACCTAACAAGTCATGAACTGACAACTTGTGTTCTGCTATGCATTTTTCTTGGACATTTAAAGAAAAACACAATCATGGTAGGTACAAGTTTGCATTAGGACATTTCCCTTGAAATGATTGGTAACATAGTTCATTTTATTTAGTTTTCTACTTAAACAAGGTGGGGAAACTGCACGACAAGTGATTTCAATTGGCTAGATGGAAACCAAAATGAGACAGTGGACACTATAGCTGCGAGGAACGACTTTCTAAGTACACAAAACCATCCTGGTTACGATGATCGAACCTGCTAGAACTGTGTGGACCATGATTGATTCAAAACAAAAGATGGGGGGAACTCCTTACTTGGATACAACCTTACTTGTTTGTACTAAACTGCATCTTTTTATTTGTGAGTGTTAATGATTCTAAAAAGCAGCACAATTATACCCACATTATTAAAATTAATAAAAGCCTCCACTTTGTTAATGATTTTATTCTGGAATAAGGATCAAATCCTTAAATTTTAAGCACAATGAAACGAAAAACAATACCACTTTACTAACTGACTGGTTAAGTTCATAGAAAGTTGCAAACACTCATTGTTTTGACCACTAGCTTTGAGAGCTTTGACAGCTGTCAGCTGTAGATTTGCTGTCAGTGTCAACAATATCCATACCAACATGCAATCGTAAAAATACCCTTGCACTGTACAATCGAATACATAAATTTGACGTACAGTCCCAAAAATTGATCGTGTGTTAGACTTTGGACCACAGATTCAATTGAAATATGGTGTAGAACTGGACCTGGAGCCTGGAGTCGATGGTTAAAACGTCGCGAAGATGTCGGCGAAGGCAAAAGACTGGGTTGATAACCGGGAAGAAAAACCCTACGTGGGGCAGATAAATTAGAGGATGGCCCACGTGGAACGAAAATACGAAAAGGGTAGCTAATTACCTTTGTAAAGGGTTTTTCCGGCTTAAGCTGACGAGGGTGTCGCAGGCAACGTGGTGCACAAAAAGATTTCTATCCCCAACCTTTGAAAACGACTAACGATGGGGCAGAACGACGAACACCACGCTGGATGGTGAACGATTTCGATTTTATGTGTTCAACACCACACTCGTCATGGGCACAACTGCTAGACGACTAACATGGCTCCCGGAAGACGACGAAAAGACGAAAAACTAAGAGAGCCAATAGAAATAGTGCGCGAAGAAAATCTATGAAGAAAAACCTAACCGTTCGAATCTCGCGCGCATAGTACCAACTGCAGTACCTCCGATCTGTCAAAAGAAAGCTGTTATTCGAATGAGGTTAAGTCGATGTAAACAATGGAAGGTACTAACTATTTCCACGAAACTGTTACTAGCGAGTTGATCAGCACAATGGTATGAGAAACTAATAAAAAAAGACTAAGTTCGAATTACAGGTTAGAAGCGAAACGAAGACGAGCACAAGAAAGAAAGAAAGAACGATGACGATGACTAACGAAACGAAGGAATTAACGAAAAGACGAAGGAACGTGAGCTTAACGCTACGATGCCTAGCGCTCACCTAGACATCGGTAAGGGCGTTGAAACGAAGTATCAGCCCGTCCTTCTAAGCTGATAGGAAAACGACAAATGACAGAAATTAACGTAACAATTTTAAATTGAGTTTGAAAATCAAGTGGCAAGTCGTGGTTACAAAACCATTACCAATCGTGTAACACGAAAACTCTTTGAATTGGAAAATTTAAATTTTTTATTAAAAAAGGGTGAAAAAATAATATAAAGGACTTGTTTTATAATGGCATTGGTGCACTCGTCCCATACAATACACCGGGAACTCGTGCACCAAATTGGCCATTATAAAACACGTTCTTTAATCTACTATTTTTATTATACCTGCATCATAATACTATTAAAACACCCAAAAGCGTGTTCCTAAAGGATTGTAAATGGATAGGTATAATAAAAAATAGTGTATAACACTCTTTAATAAGCGCCTTTAAAACACTGATGCGTCGTGCTCTTAAACTCGTCGTGCGTGTTTTAAAGGCTTGCTTATAAACTTGTATTATAATATACTATTCAAGAATATTTCTGAATCGAAACCTGACGGAGCAAATCGTACTTAAGATTAGCAATCAGAAGGCCATTCCACTTTAGCAATGACTTGCCACTTCTCCAGTACATTTTTTTTTTTCAAAATTTGTCATCTTTTCTTCAAGAGTTACAAATTGCAGACGATACTGCATACAAAAACGATGAGCTAAATATAGTACACTCGGTAGATCAGTAGCCACATTTAATTTTGTTGGCAATAATGAGAAGATGACTAGAACAATCACAAGAATATTTATTTATTTACTGCGTAAAGTTGGCACGTTTTGGCTTTGCGGCTACTTTTCTCCAGGGCTGTATTTAGAAAACTAGCCATATTCACTGTTGATTTTAGTGGTGTAAAAGTAACGAAAACAAGCGTACCCGTATGTATTCGTTACTATAACAGTTAGTACTCGTTACTATCGTATCGTTCCGTTACTCGTTACTTTTGATACCTTATAACAAGCCATGTTATGTTAGAGCAACGAATCGAGTCATATTGCGTACGCGTACTGTATGACTTCGCACGTTTAACTAACTCTATTATTTTCAAATTATACTTTACTTAATTATCAAACATCATTCTTTGTAACGTACATTTTTCAATTCACCGAATATGCGCGCACATGCGTAAAACATACAGTAACGAAAAATGCGAGTAACGAAATGCATTTGTGAGTAACATTTCGTTACTCGGTACTAGATGACGCACCCGTTACTCAGTACCGAATACATACGGTTTGCTACAGCTTTAGTTGATTTACAAGAAGCAATAAACTGAATCCTACCCTGAACATGCTTCTTTCATTTTATGCTTTCAAGTTGAAGATTGCAGATAATAATGAGACAGAAAGTATTTATAGAAATATAATAAGGACGTGTTTATTATGTGTAAATTTTGAGCCAAATTTGAAAAAATTGTGCCACACGTGCGAAAATTGTGTCACCTTTGATTCTTATCTTCCATTATAATGAGTCTAGACCACTTGTTATTGTCAAATTTTGCTCAACTCGTGCTTCCTTGCTCACTTCTTATCTCAAGTGCCCAAAACGGTATATAAACCCCAAACCGTCGAGTCCAACTTCAATCAAAATGAGAACTGCACTGATCATCATCGCTTTCATCGCCTTGGCGTCCGCCGCACCAAAGGTAAAACAAAATCCCAATCATAATTCACTTTTCTAAATTGTTTTTTTGCACAGGTGACCAAGTTGGGCTACCGCAACCTGTACAAAACACCCATCGCACCCCCACCCCATGGTTTGAACCCTAGAATTATCAATGGTCATGAAGCTAAGCCTCACTCAATTCCATTCCAAGCTTTCCTTGAAGTCTATGCCTTGACTGAAGGTTGGTACTGCGGTGGTTCTCTAATCTCTGAAAACTACGTTGTTACTGCTGGGCATTGTGGTGATGGGTAAGTTTTTTTCACCGTTGGAATACAAGTGATTATTGGTAAACTTCTAGTGGCGTTCAAGCCTTGGTAACTCTAGGAGCTCACAAACCACAATCTGCTGAAGACACTCAAGTTCAAATTACCAGCACTGACATTACCGTCAACAAGGATTACGACGCTGACCTGATCATCAACGACATTGCCGTCATTGGTCTTCCCAGTGGAGTGTCTCTTACTGATGCCATCCAGCCTGTCAAACTCGCCGCTGCTGGAAATGACTTCACCGGTTCCACCGCTAGGGCTAGTGGCTGGGGATTGACTGACGGCAACGGAAATCAGATTTCTGATGTCCTCAACTATGTTGATCTACCAGTCATCAGCAACAAGGACTGTTCAGCCATCTATGGCGATCTTCCAGACTCCATCGTATGTACTAGCGGTAACAACGCTGGAACCTGCAGTGGCGATTCTGGTGGTCCATTGGTGGTCGATAATGCTCTTATTGGTATCACCTCTTTTGGTGTTATAGGCTGTGATACGGAGTATCCTTCAGCGTTCACCAGAGTAACCAGCTTCCTGTCTTGGTTGCAGAGCAATACCGACGTCAAAGTAGCTTAAGTAAAAGATGTATGAAATTTAAATATAAATAAACAAATTTAAAAAAATGTTTGTTATCATCAAAAGTCGATTGTCATTTTTACAATGCGATAGTGTTAATAACATTATAAGCAAATCTTTAATCCTTGACGTCATTAATATTAACATTTTGCTTAAATCCTCTATGAGTTCATAAGTTTTTCTAGTAAATGCTACTTATTTCTGTTTCAACTTTTATTATTCTCTTAGAAAAATATTTAAATCATTTTAGTAAGTAGGAAAAGAGTATTGAATTCTGGATATTTTTAAAAACAAATATATTAAAAATTCTTGCTTTTAAATTGAATCAATTAAATTATTATTTATATCGAGATTGAAATGTTTACTTTACGATTTATATGTTTAAATTACAAAAAAATACCCGATTTTTATTTTATTCGGAAATATGTATTTTGTCATAAATCTGAAGTTCTAAAAAAAGGATTCCTAATATTGGACATCAGTTTCAGATACGTTTTTGTGTTCAAATTTTTGATTTTCAGGTTTCAAACTACAACTAGAACAGTTTTCTTCTGAAATTGATTGAGGTTAACTACAAATGTCAGTTGAAAAATCTATACCCACCTTTATAATGAGCGGCAAATTTCTTTGACAATGCATAATCACCCTCTATGCTAGAAACATTTATGAACAGCTTGTATAACATTCAAATACATTGGTACTTAATTTTGGATATCGAATATTGAGGCACCAAAGTATCCAATATTAGGGATTTAGCATACCTTGTTTCGGACAGAAAAATTGGTGTTCATTAGCCAGATTATTATTTCTTATTGATTTTTACTATAAAACAAACATTAAATATGATTTACTTACTAATAATTCAAATTTTATAGTAAATAAACGTATTTAACCCGCGCAAACAAAATATTCAAATTATTATTATCGTCATATTGAAAAATTGACAAGTGCGAGGAGTCTAGGACCTCTTGTCAAATAGTGCTCTTCCCCTACTTCATTTTCATTTGAACAAAGTCCAAATTTAACAATTAAACTTTGGTTATCAATTTCAATTACGGTTCATATTTTCCTTGTTTTCTGGCAACTCAATTCAGTTAAATAAACACCCCGTGACACAATGGAGAATTCACTTTGCAAAATTATAGCCGACATAAAAATTAGGCCATAAAAACCCGGAGAATAAAGTCATCATAAAGCACTATAAAAGAGAAAGTTTGAATAGCCCGAGAAGTTATAAACTTTAACAATCGTTTTCCTGCTAAATAAAGTACAAAATCTAAAGTCACTAGATAAAAATTTGTTGCAGCCTAAGATGGCAACGAAACCATAATAACTTTGACTTTATAAAAAAGCCTTTTTGAACAATTTTTCATTGAATTAACAACTCTTTCTTTCATTCAAAAAACTAATTTAACCGTTTACTTTTCTAATCAAATTTTGACTCATAAGATTTAGCAGCGAAATCCAATTACACCCTCATATTACATTCAAAAATTAATAAATTATTAACTCTATTTGTTCCTGCAAGTGTTTTCTAGTAACCTATAAGATCATTTTTCAAAATAATGACTCATACAATCAAGTTAATAAGTTATATTGAAACCTCACCTTAGCACTATGAATTAAGGTAAAAAACTTACAGAGAACTATTGTTTCTAACCTTGTAACTATGTAACTCCTGGTTCAAAATATGTTTTTATGTCAATTTTCCTATTCTAATAAAAATAAAATTACCTCCCGATTCTGAATCTTCGTTTTGCCTCTGTAAATTTTACTGACAAAGCTATAGAATTTTGAAGGTTAACCACTTCTGGCAAGTCTACCAACTATTTAACTTAAATTTACAAAATGGTGGGCCTATATGAAAAATATTTAGAAATTTGTAATGTTGAGACACTTTTTAAAATTCTATAACTGTTTTCAGTTTTAATGGTAAGGCCAAACAAATTTCCACTTCAGGCACTCCGACTGTTGTAATTTGTTGTTCCAGAAGAGTACAGAAACATACTTTTTTTAAAATTCGATTCTATTTTTACAATAACTTTACAACTCAATAACTCATGCCGCCTATTACATTAGAATTTCTATCTCTGTGTTTGAGGAAGTATAAGGGTAGACGGTAGATGAATGAGACAATCTCGATGAATGTTATTTTAACACTATTCTACAATGAAATTAACCTATTTACAATTATTACTACATCATTGAGCTAATTATTGCTGATTAGACAATTAGTCAATTAAAATTATTGTTAATATGGCAAAATGATCAATTTCTTCTGGAATAATTGTATGGGGTAAAAGTAGCTCTCTTCCTGATCTGACCTGACTACAGAATGTGGCGAGCTCTTCGTAGGTTAGAGTAGGGTCGCCTATTACTCTCTTTAGATGAAATTTTGTTGATTTCACCCCTGCTTCCCACAAGCCGCCAAAGTGGGGTGAGGATGGAGGAATGAAATGCCAATGTATGACCATTGTCGTTGATTCATCCTGAATTCCTGTAGCTTCTTTGATGAGTGAATTCGTTCCAACCAATGTAGAGGTGCAGACATGGGCCGAAGAGCTGCTAAAAATGCTTCTGATGTCATGTCATTGACCATCTCAATATGTATTGCCTTGGTAGAGAAGCAGATAAATATCGCAATGACCCGACCTTTGCTTGCGCGTAATTTAATTGGCCCGTCCGATGCCAAAAGTCTTCTTTATGCCGTCTTGGCTGATTTCCATTAAACTGCTGTCTTGAAGTTTGTCTGGAAGCGATTCAATGAGCTTAACGCTATTGCTGGACGATTTTCTTAAATTAAAATGCGCAGATGCAAATTAATTAATTCTTGTTGAAGTTGAATTGTTTCATCTTCGTTATTTGCACCACTTAACAAGTCGTCAACATAAAAGTCTCGCAAAGTGACTTCAGAAGCATTTAAGAAATTGTCTTTTTCATGATTTTTCACGCTGATTGTTGCCGTTTACTGGCTTGGATTTGCAAAGAGCTCAAAATCCACAAAGTCGCCAATTTTTATCAAGATTCAACGGCTGAATAACCAGAAAACAGCAGAAATCTGCACAAAATCATCAAAATTTTTAGAATAATCCGTTTATTTCGATGCTAAACGACGATTTCTCGCTGATTTTCGCTGTTTTCTGGCTTGAATTCGCAAAGAAGAGCTCGAAATCTACAAAACCATCACTTTTTATCACGATTTAACGGCTGAATTGCAAGAAAACACCAGAAATCTGCACGAATTCATCAAATTTCTTAGTGAAATCCGCTTAATTTGATGCAAAACGACGATTTGTTGCTGATTTTCGCTGTTTTCTGGCTAGGATTTGCCAATAAGAACTCGAAATCTACAAAATCAACAATTTTCATCAAGATCCAACGGCTGAATCGCGAGAAAACAGATGAAATCTGCACGAAATCATCAAAATTATTAGAAAAATCCCCTTATTTCGATGCTAAACGACGATTTTTCGCTGATTCTCGCCGATTTCTGGCTTGGATTTGCAAATAAGAGCTCGAAATCTACAAAATCACCAATTTTTATCAAGATTCAACGGCTGAATTGCAAGAAAACGCAGAAATCTGCACGAATTCATCAGATTTCTTAGTGAAATCCGCTTATTTTGATGCAAAACGACGATTTCTCGCTGATTTTTGCGGTTTTCTGGCTTGAAGGCATCATAAAATCATGCGCAGTATGTGCAATGCTTTGATTGCCAAATAGGGCGCAGACTTGTAGTCAGTTTGTACTCCCTGACTGCATCTTTTGACAAAAATCTCCAAAGAATTCTATGAAAATCTTGGTCATCTTCAGATATCTTTATCTGTCTATATATTTTTTCTATATATTCTATATATCTATTTCTATTTTCTGCAGTGAATGCTAATTTGTGGAATCGCCATCTCACAATGATATTACTGAGTTGTCGTTTAAACTTCTGGAATTTGTGGTTTTGCTCGATGCGTCAAGAACTACAGGGAGTTTTGTTGTCAATGATGAATCTCAGATTACGACTTGATGAGAAATGTAATTTTTCCCCTGACTTTCCTCATTTTTTTCCAAGCGTTTCATATGACCCAACTCTAGGTATTCACGCATAAATTCTTTGTGGTGAAACGCGAGCTCATCACTTTAGGCAAATCGTTTTTCCAATTGTTGAAATCTAGGCATTGCTCGTGGTTTAGATTTGCCTAAACTTATGTCTTTGTCATCTTCAAAGTCGAAGGGAATTTTGACTGTGTACTTTCCGTCTCGACCACGAATGATAGTTTTCACAAAATTTGTTGTAACTCGTCTGAATGCGCAACTATTGGAACGATGTTAAATTTCTGCTGACATTAGTAGTGTTGCCAAAAAAATCCAACCAAATTCGGTATTTTGTCCTAACAATTTGCCGGTTATCTTGATACCTTCAAAGATCATTTCTTTGGAGTCTTTTGCGCCTAACATGATGCCTGTTGGACCAAGTCTGCGAAAATGCAGTTTTTTCCGTTTTATCAGGCAAACTTCTAGTCAATTTTGGAAGAACAAGTAGGTCGGTTGTTAATACAAACTCACTCAAAACTCTTGGCTTGCAAGTGAGGGCAAGTTTGAATCTGCAATTCATTGTTTTTTCTCCTCCAATTCCGCTAATTTCTGCTGAGGCTTTTTGTTTAGGTAAATTGAGCAAATTGGCCGCTTCTTCCGTAATGAATGACGCTTGTAATCCAAGTTCAATTAATTAGAACAATTTTGGACCTTGATAAGTGCAGTTGCTAGAAGAACTGTGCCCTCGATTTCAACCAAGTGATTGGAAACATTGAAAGAAGACGGTTTTCGCGAATCTTGCGACTTTTGCCATGCATTGGGCTTGGTCAGGTTATGACTTTGACACGTGGTTGTTTTTTGAAAAAGAATTTTGCGCAAAATCTCGATGCAGCAACGTATGATGACTTTTGTGGCAAAGATGGCATGTATAATTTGAAGGACATTTGGAAGAAGAATCATGTCCAAGACAATTTAGACATAATTTTAACTCCTTTGCATAGTTAAATCTTTGAAAAACAATGACAATGATTTGAACTTTGGACACTGATAAATCTGATGCGATAAATTACATTAATTACAGTGAAATGTTGGAAGAGGTGTTCTATCCAAGGGATTCCAGAGCTTGAAACCTCTTCATGATGAACGACATCAGGTTATCTAGTGGCTGAATTTCTAGCGGATTTTCAATAGATGAGTCACATTAACTTTCAAGGCTTTTAAAGCACCCAGGCATTCAGATGTGGTGTTGTAGACAATTTTCAAATCTTCAATTGAATTTGGACGAACCGAATGCACAACTAAGATGTTTGAGATAAGTTTTGATGCAATGATCCTCTTGTTGTCAAATCGACCAGTCAGTGATTTCCACGCTTCATCATAATTACTCTCACTGATCTGGAAATACTGAATCATTTTATCTGCTTGATCTTCCACCTGAGTCTTGAGATACTGCATTTTTCAACTATTCAACAATAAAATTAACCTATTTACAATTATCACTGCATCATTGAACTACTTATTGCTGATTAGACAATTAAAATTATTGTTAATATGGCAAAATGATGCCTTTTCCGTCAGTTGACCGATATTATGAATTCATTGTTGTTGTTGCTGTGTAAACAGTGGCGTTGTCTTGTTGAAAATTCCCATATATTAGTTCGCCGTCGTGAAGACTCTCAAAGAATGAACGTAGCAAATTTATTTTGATACCTTTTAGCATTTACTGTTCGGTCAAAAACTTCGTCTTCAGGAAACGGAAAACCAAGCAGCAAGTTTTTAAGGATGAAGTGAATTTTCCACATATTTATATTTTTCCGAAGACCAAATTCTCATATTTTGCTATTAACATATCGGGACAGATTAAACCATCCATCATCTGTGAAAAATGTCAATTCCAATGTTTCATGTTTCAGTATTCCAATCTGGAAAGAAAATCTGTGTAACTGACAAGAAAACGAGAAAAATTCTTTTTGAAATTGTCACCCAGCCAGTGAATTTTCTCCATTTTCCTACTTTATGGCGTTCTTAAAGAAATTCTCTATAAGAAATATTTTATGTCCTAAATCAAACATGTTGAAATTAAATTAGTTCAAACTGATATAGGATTGACAGTCAGGAATACCAGCTGAATATTTCAAATCACAAATCAAAATCTCTAATAATAAATTTAAATCCACTTATGGTGATAAATCCGGTTTTCATATAAAAATTTGAACATAATTATGTATGTTACACAAAACATGAACAACATTTTTATTTTCGTCTCTACCTATTGCATTGATTCCTATCGGTGATACGTTTATACTACACTGTCTCTCTCGTCAAGATAGAACTAATCAGAGATTATGACGTATATCGACTCAAATCTCAATTGGCAAATCCAAATTGTCAATAAAGTACTTTCAATAGTGCTTCCCCTTACTCACTTCTAATCTCAAGTACCCCGTCATGTCTTTTTGAACATCACCATAAGTGCCCAAAACGGTATATAAACACCAAATCGTCGAGTCCAACTTCAATCAAAATGAGAACTGCACTGATCATCATCGCTTTCATCGCCTTGGCGTCCGCCGCACCAAAGGTAAAACAAAATCCCAATCATAATTCACTTTTATAAATTGTTTTTTGCACAGGTGACCAAGTTGGGCTACCGCAACTTGTACAAAACACCCATCGCACCCCCACCCCATGGTTTGAACCCCAGAATTATCAATGGTCATGAAGCTAAGCCTCACTCAATTCCATTCCAAGCTTTCCTTGAAGTCTATACCTTGACTGAAGGTTGGTACTGCGGTGGTTCTCTAATCTCTGAAAACTACGTTGTTACTGCTGGGCATTGTGGTGATGGGTAAGTTTTTTTCACCGTTGGAATACAAGTGATTATTGGTAAACTTCTAGTGGCGTTCAAGCCTTGGTAACTCTAGGAGCTCACAAACCACAATCTTCTGAAGACACTCAAGTTCAAATTACCAGCACTGACATAACCGTCAACAAGGATTACGACGCTGACCTGATCATCAACGACATTGCCGTCATTGGTCTTCCCAGTGGAGTGTCTCTTACTGATGCCATCCAGCCTGTCAAACTCGCCGCTGCTGGAAATGACTTCACCGGTTCCACCGCTAGGGCTAGTGGCTGGGGATTGACCGACGGCAATGGAAATCAGATTTCTGATGTCCTCAACTATGTTGATCTACCAGTCATCAGCAACGAGGACTGTTCAGCCATCTATGGCGATCTTCCAGACTCCATTGTATGTACTAGCGGTAACAACGCTGGAACCTGCAGTGGCGATTCTGGTGGTCCATTGGTGGTCGATAATGCTCTTATTGGTATCACCTCTTTTGGTGTTATAGGCTGTGATACGGAGTATCCTTCAGCGTTCACCAGAGTAACCAGCTTCCTGTCTTGGTTGCAGACCAATACCGACGTCAAAGTAGCTTAAGTAAAAGATGTATGAAATTTAAACATAAATAAACAAATTTAAAAAACATGTTTGTTATCATCAAAGGACATCCGCCATTTATACAATGTGATAGTGTGGGTAAAAAACAATCGAACGATTTCTTGTATCAAAACGCCAACGGCAGCATAATTGTTTTTAATGAAGTGTGGCGGTCTATTAACTGTCAATAACATTATAAGCAAATTTTTAATCCTTGATTTTGCTTAAATCCTCTATGGGTGATTTTTCCAACTTACAAACAGTTAAAAATTGTTGTTTTCTTGCAATTCAGCCGTTAAATCTTGATCAAAAGTGATATTTTTGTAGATTTCGAGCCTTTCTCTGCGAATTCAAGCCAGAAAACATCAAAAATCAGCGAGAAATCGTAGTTTTTCATCGAAATAAGCGGATTTCTCTAAGAATTTTGATGATTTCGTGCAGATATCTGCTGTTTTCTTGCAATTCAGCCGTTAAATCTTGATAAAAAGTGAATTTTTTTTTAGATTTCGAGCCCTTTTCTGCGAATTCAAGCCAAAAAACATCGAAAATCAGCGAGAAAACGTAGTTTTTCATCAAAAAAAGCGGATTTCTCTAAGAATTTTGAGGATTTCGTGCAGATATCTGCTGTTTTCTTGCAATTCAGCCATTAAATATTGATAAAAAGTGATGGTTTTGTAGATTTCGAGCTCTTCTTTGCGAATTCAAGCCAGAAAACATCAAAAATCAGCGAGAAATCGTAGTTTTTCATCGAAATAAGCGGATTTCTCTAAGAATTTTGATGATTTCGCGAAGATATCTGCTGTTTTCTTGCAATTCAGCCGTTAAATCTTGATAAAACGTGATGTTTTTTTAGATTTTGAGCTAGAAGTTAACTTCTAAGTAAAAATTTAAATGTTTTTTCACAATATTTCAGCTTAGGGTTAGTAAATTGATAGTTAACCAAAAAATTGTTATGTTGTCAAAATTTAAATGACGGTTTCTAGTTATTCTTGGCTAATTTTTGACTTTTTTCCAAACTCCATAAGATCTCTTTACAACATTTTTTGTTTTGATCTGTGATTCGTTGTATAAATTTACTGCCATATTTCAACAAAGAAAATTTATTGTTGAATTTATTTATTGTTGAAAGCAGACTCAGAAGCATTCCCCATAGCAGCTGAAAATAAAACATCCTTCTACACCATATTTCAACTGAAACTGTGGCCCCAATTTTGGCGGCGACAGGTGTATGTAAGTGCAGAGTGTATCTGCACAGCTAGTGATTTTATTTAAAATTGGTAATCATTTAAAGAGAGCTGTCAAAATTAGTTTGTTGACAATTATTGAAATAATTTATCAAATCAGGAATTTGTTGGAAATGCAAAAGATTGACGTCCCCTTCGAAGCAAAGTGAATAATAAAGAAGTTCTACTATGTGCTATGCGTGATCTTTGACTTAAAAAACAAAAATTGTAAATACAACACTTTTCCGAATTTTACTGAGAGTTGACGGTTTTGGATTCGTATAATTGCTCGTAAGTTTAGAAACAAAGCAAGTGGAACTAATGAATGAGTTTGAAAAAAAGAAAAGACGACGTTATCAACATCTCAAATCTCGAAGATTCTTTTTGTTTTACGGTCGGCAATTATTGACATCCCAACGTAAGGGTTTTAATTAGAAAATCTAAATGAGCCAAGTCATAATATAAATATTACTTGCAGCCAGTGCATCTTCTTATCAAAAAGCTGAAATAGACTTGCGAGAAATCTCGCCTGAGTTTCTGTCAGACTGTGCTGTTCCTAATGTAACCACCGTTGCAAGTTGACTCTCTGGAACTCGCGGAAGTTCTCGCGCGAGCAATTTTCTCTCCAGTGTATACAAGGATTTTTGATCTTGCTCAAGTTCTTTCAAATTATGGGTCTGTGGGAAATTGCAAAAGCGAGAACTCACCAGATTCTCGCGAGAGAAACTTACAGTATTTATTGCAAACAGGGTAAACACATAAGCAAGAACTCGCGTTAGAAGTGTCGCAAGATTCTCTCCAACCTATTCCAGGCTTTAAAGTGTTAAAAACTGACACGATTAGATTAGGTTCAACTACAACCCGTTTGCTGTTACATTGGGGGTTTCATTACACTTAACCTAAAGTCACACAATATTAAGACAAGAAGAACTCTTCATGTAACGAACAACATTGACGATTAGTCTTTGAATTTGTGGAAAATCATAAATAATTTCTGGTTTCTGTCAGGTTGACGTGTTTGTCAATATTTCAGATATTAACAGCAAACCCAACAAAAGTAAAAATGTAACTAGGTGATACAGTCCTATACACAATTTCGTGTACAGTCCCAAAATTTGGGCATGTGTTGAAGTTTGGACCACAGAGTCAGTTGAAATATGGTGTATTATATTGAAATACAGCTGGAAACTATTTAAATGAATTTTATGCGGATGGTCCAAGTCACGGAAATTGATATGGAACTAAAGACTTAAAAATCAAGAGAAGATAAATCATTTAATTTGGGTATGTTAGATTTGTGGAATGTAAAATCAATAGACATGTGAAAAAGTTGTAGCTTTAGCAGCAGGCAAAGATCCTAAAGAAGAAGACTGCCAAGATGGAAAGAAATGCTAGTTGGAGATGGAAAAAATGACAAAAGCTGAAATTCGTTTTTACTCTACATGTGTATTGGAAAGTGATGAATCTACTTAGAGTTAGGTAACATAGCTATGACTTCTGTAGTATGAAGTTATAGCTCTCAAGATTGTAAATTTGTTGATGTTGGTAGATGTATACTAGATTTCAGTTCTTAGCGAGGTCCAAAGGTCGAACCTGGCCCGAAATTTGGGACTGTACCCAAAAACTGTGTCGAGGAATGTACTTTTTGGGGACATTTTTAAACACCAAAAGTTGCCGACATGTATGACAGCATTTTGACAGGAACGACATAATTGTAAACACTGATGAGACATTTACATTTCGCGTTGGAATAATATCAAAAACTGTTGAATTCTGCCGAAAATATGAAGTTATTGTCTTACAAATTGAGATGGTTTTTAAATAAGTGGTTTCTTTGTTGGTTATTAACAGTGAAGTAATAAAATCTCGCTGAGTTTTTTGAAACAGGAATGCTTACTCAATTAAAGGATTGAAGAATTTTGATATATTTTGATATAATCTTGCCCCAAATTGCCTTTGTAAAAGTTTGGGGTACCTTTTTGTACTGGACGTAACCTATCATTGCGAAGTCTTCAATGGCAGCTTACGCATCGGTCCAGTTAAAGAAATGGCCGGTATCTTACTTTTTAGTGTTTTAATACTTTAATACGGACTTTCAACTTACAGTGCACTTTTTAAGAGCCAGAAAAGTTTAAAAATTTAAGCTTGTAGGTTAGAGTAAACAAATCTATTTTGACAAATTGACGTATGACATGATATCCCCCTCTTCTTCAAAACATCCCAATTAGTACCAACTTTCATGCATTTTACTAACATAATAATATACTGGTCACTCATGTATACTAGTTGACATTAAAATGGGGGCCTCGCTACGAATTGAAAAGAAGTATATTAAAAGTTCTTATTTGGCAAAATCACTTACTTTTACAAAGTCAGTGCCACACAAACTAACAGTATAAACTATAAGATAAGTGATTTAAATAACTTATTAAAATTCCTTTATACATATGACCATAAAAAGAATTTTAGTACTTGATGTTAATATGAAGAAAAATTGCAGACGTAAAAATCATGGGATCCCATTTGGTTCTAGAAATACTTTATTTTTATGTTCGTATGACTTAATTTTTAAATTTATTTAATGTAAAATATCCTCCACTATTTTCTTTCGAATCGTTCAATCAAGGTAAAGGTGCATTATTTTTATAACTCTTAATTTTTTTAGTTGATTAACTTCTCTAAAATGGAGTAGAAGCTCATATGTATGTAGATCGCAGGGCCAAATTTACACATTATTCCATTAATTTAATTTCAGGCCACATTCTGTTTTTTTGTTCGTCTATTTGGTGCACACGTTGAAAAGGTGGCAACTTTAGTAAAGAAAAGCAGTTTTTGAACTATACAACAATCTAAGATAATTCCACGGAAACTAACCATAAGAAAACGACGCAATTTTCATTTCACACTCTTGAACTACTTGAAATCTTCAGTGTGAAGTCTGGAAATTGGTTGATAAGCATAAAGAAAAAAGAAATACAAGAGAAATAGGGCTATAAAAAGCTTAACAGGAGATGGGCTACGGCAAGGAGGAGTTTTAAGTCCTACGCTTTCTACCCTGGTAATGGACAACGTACGTATAGAAAGAAAAGGAAGAATAAAGACGCTAGATGTGGGATACAAAAATATGCAAAAATTTAAGATTTAAGAAGAGAAGCTTAGGGAGTAACACACAAAGTGATGACAATTGGAAAAGACCCAAAAACCATATGTATCAAAATAATGGTATGAGGATAGAACAAACAGAGTCTATAAAAAACTTGGGAGTGAATATACAAGAAAAAAGAACAAATTATAAAGGAATAAACGACAGAATCGGGAGTGCCCTAAAGGTGTACATACATTCGCAAGAAAACAAAAACGACGGTCTTTAACTTATGGCTGGGTCTTAAATTTGCATTGAAGTAGCAAGTTGCAAGCAGTTAAAATGAAATATCTATGGGCTGTAAAAAGTATAACAAGGAAGAGACAAAATCTGAAATGAGACAGTCTAAGAAGAACTCTAGGTGGAACAATTGAAGAAAAGTATCGAAAGAAAAGAGCTAAATTCCACGAAAACTAACCGTTTTAAAATAACTCAATTTTAATTTAACACACTTGTATAGTTGAGGTTAGAGTTTACCTAAATACAAACTGGACACTTTACACTGAATTCACATAAAAAAATTTGATCAATTCTTCATGTGTTTCACTTCTAATTACTGCTTCTAAGCAATATGTCTCAATTTTAAAAGTGCTTGTCACAGACTTCATCATTTCAGTGTCAACAAACAGGAAAGGAATCCAATTCTTTGCACAACACTTCAAAATAATTTCAATTTTGAAAGTAATTCCAAATTTCCATAAATATGAAAGCCAATTGTCAATATTTACAAATTATGACGTTGCTGACAAAATGTTCGCAGTCAAAGTCGCCAACTTTTGGTGTATAAAAATGACCGTATAATAGTATATTATTCAATGAGCGTGTAATGATGGCTATTACCCATGAAGATGAAGATCATCTGAGTGGGTACTAGCCATTACACGCGAGTCGAATACTATACTTTATCTACAACTTTTAAGACAAGAACAATATGAATTTATTACTGCTTTATTAATTTTTATGACCATGGTAATTATAAATAATAGTTATATTAGTGCAGGTATTAAAAGTAATAGGCGGATTTTGTTTATCCGTCCAATTATAGATAGCACTTTCTGTGGCAGTTGTAGTAGTAATGTTATCAACACTTTGTATGGTGCAATTATTCTTGTTAATTACTTCCACAATTTTTCTTCCTTGTTCCAACTTGTTATTTATGTTGTCGTCAATGTAACCTTCGGCAACTGCGGTTAATTTCCATCCCCCTAGATTTTTCGCGGCTATGATGTCACCACCTCCGCTCACACAAATTGTTGCCGAAGATCGACGAAATGAATAAAGTTCAGGATTTTCAAGTTTCAAGATATTTTCTACAAATTTCGTAAAATTTACCAGAAACTGTAAACGATCTAGACGTCTTTGTTTCAGTGATAGGTGTAGTGACGATAAGAGCTCCATTGTAATCTTTTATATCTTCAATTTTCATAGAATGCAATTCATTAGTGCGGCAGGCTCCCATTAAACCCATGATTAATGCTACCTGTAATAGTTATTTAATAAACTAGTTTGTTAATGAAGGCGATTAATGATCGACACTGTTTAAAGCACGAACGAGCGAAGCGAGTGAGTGTCTTTAATAGTGGAGATCATTAATCGCCCATTAACAAACGAGTTTATTACAACGTTTTATCGTTGACCACACAATACCTTTATTTGGGTGACAAAATGGGCAAGAGTTTCACTATGATAAAAAAACATAGTTACCATTGAAAAAAATGACATGCAAATTTTATCAACAAGTGTCACCATTTTGAAAAAGTTGTTGCTGAAGTCGTAATTATGGACCTGGAAAATTGTGATAATACCCTACCGGCTGCAGTGGTCCAAAGCGCAAACGATGCATGTTCAAGTTTATTACCGAGTAAAAGTCGGGATGTTTACGAAAAGACTGTACAATGAATTTTGTGACTGGTGTACCAAGCAAAATATAACCAACTACATAGAGCCCGTTTTCCTGGCATATTTTTCGGAAATTGCAAAAAAAGTCTGATAGCGAGCCTTTGGCCAAAATTTTCGATGTTAAAATCGACTCTTCGGATAAAAAACAATATTGAGATTGGAAACTTTAACAAATTGATAATGTATATAAAAAGGCAGACTGAAGGATATGTACCAAAAAAATCTAAAATTTTAGAAAAAGAACAGATATTACAATTCATTGTAGAAGCTCCTAACAATCTGTTCTTAATGATAAAGGTAAACAAAGGGTTTAAATTTAAATTTGTAATAACAAACCACTTTATAGGTCGCACTAATTTTTGGAATAGCAGGGGCGCTAAGAAAGCATGAACTTCTGGAGTTACAAACCAGTAATGTTGAAGACCTAGAATCAAAATTTTTAATTACCATCCCAGGATTAAGAACAAAAACAAAAGAGAAAAGAATTTTTACAATGGGGAGAATGCACATTTTTGAATTTTGATGAAAATCGATAGTTTTCATGTCGTATAATATGATGTTGCTAATAGAAAAATTGCAAAAAAATTGTTTATAATTTTTTAAGCGTTTTTAAAAGTCCGATTCGAGCGAGATTGGAAAACATACCTATCAGCGAGGCTAGCTTCGTGACGTCACATCTCAGCTTCGCTCTTAGCAGAGCCGTGCGTTTGTATTACTCTAATTCGATTGCCATCTTTATAATTGAAAATGGGGTCAAAACAGAGGTGTTTTGTGCCAGAATGTAAAAGGGCTAGTATTAATGCACCCGAAAAAATATTTATAACAGTTCCTTAAGACAATAAGAAGAAAAAAAATGCTTGTCGGCCGCGAGATGTTCGATGTCTGATGTTTCTATAAAGTGTAATCTTTTAAATTTATTGAAATTAATTATGTTATTACCCATGATACATGCAGGTATTACATTTTTTGATTGACTTTATCTCTAGTCCACATGCTACATACACTGACTTTATTTATTAAAGTGCTTTATACAAACTTAAAAACAATGAATTTTTTGCTTAAACTGAAGACTTTTGTTATATCCGAAACAACTGCCAATTGTACCTTTTCTCAAAGACTTGAAGTGTTGGGGGTTTTAATAAAAAAATCCTTTGGTCTAACGAAAAAACTATTCGAAGAAATTTACCAATTTAGTTGCGACTTTTATTCTATAGAGTAGTCTATCTAGTATGTCCCCGGATTGAATTTGCAAAAGGAAAAAAAACTTTATTTTTAATTTTACGCATAAATCACGGAATAAATAGTTTTTGCTTAAATTAAAACTTGTCAGAATGTGTTTCTAAAATCGTAAAAACCAAAAACTAACAAAGAACTTTTTTATTTTTAATTATGCAACAAATGCCAAAAGAATAAAATTTATTCCTTAATTTAAACCAATATTTGATTAACCCACACCTCTTTCAGCACATAGTTCAATAATTCTAACTCGTAATTCGACTGTTTCGAATTTTATCGGATGCAACTGCATTTATTATCCGAGTTTTAAATACTTACCCATTATTGAGTAAATTTTCGTTTAATCTTTAATGCACTATTTGATATTTTGAATTCACAGCCTACTATTAAGTACTTACGATTAGAAAATTCAATAAATAAAAATATGAAAAAATTGATTTTAAGAGTACAAACTAATAATTTTGAAATTTTAATTGCAGATTTATCTGTTTTGAATTAAGCAAAAATGTTATTCCATTGTCATTTTTTTGTAAAATGTAAAATAACTTTTTTTTTCTCTCTTGTGAACTCAATCCGGGCACATACTGTATAGTGGATTGTATAGAAATTAAAAATTAAAAAAACAACAAAAGCTTTGGATCAGTTATTGTTATTAATTTGGTCTGATTATAAAAAATCCAATACAGTAAACCACCTATTTAATTTCTACCAAATTATTGAATTATAAATTTTCTTGCGAATACGGAGAGAATATAGAAAATAATAGATGGTTATTATATTGTAGGTACATAAATAAAATTCAATCAAATCAGAATAGATCAAAATGTAAAAATATTTTTTCTACAAAGATGTTAAGAGAGAGAAAGAAATAATAAATCTGATTGTGTATTCGTAGAAATTATCGTTAAATGCGGTAAATGCGATAAATGCGCCCGCCGACCGAGAATGATGCAAAGCAAAAAGGTGAATAAACGTTTGAAAGTATACCGGTTGAATAAGAAACATCAACATAATAATTATAATTGTATTTCTCTTGGATAATAAAAACCCAACCATTCATTGTAAAATGACATATCAAGTTAAAGAAAGATGTAGTTACCGCGACACTTTCACCGCAAAGTTAGGATTTCTTGATAAAAAATCCCATATCATTTGCACATCTACGTGTCTCAAATTTTGTGTGTCGGCTTTTTGAAATCCCGTTTCCATTGTGTATAAATTCTTTTGCAAAAACAACCAAAAATTGCAACGCTGGTGTTAAACAAATATTCTGCATACGGAATTCCATCAGTAGGCGGAGCGCGTAGCTGAGATGTGACGTCAAACCAATGAAAAAGTGTTTCAGCTCCCGCCTGAATATTTAAATTTCTTTAGCCAATTTTGCCAAAACCGTCATGTATTTTTCAAAAATTTTTGCACCACTGCGTTATTTGAACAATATTCTACAAAATTTGGTACAAAAACATATAGGTTACATTTTTTGCATTCTCCCTATTGTGGATAGCGATCAAAGTTCATTCTTAAAATTAATCAGAAAATATGTAACACTGAGACCAAAGCATACAAAACACACACGATTCTTTGTACACTACAGAAACAATAAATGCAGCACTAACCCTGTGGGCATTAACACATTTTCCAAACTACCATGTACAGTTGCACAATTTCTAAAACTTGATCAACCACAACTCTATACCGGACATTGCTTGCGCAGATCGTCTGCCTCAATATTGTCAGATTCAGGGGCTGATTTTGCGGCCATAAAAAGACATGGGGGGTGGAAATCAACTAAAGTTGCGGAGGGCTACATCGAGGATTCGATCCAAAATAAAATAAACATTTCAAAACAGTTATTTTCTACACACACAGCCACTTCCTCCACCTCAACTTCCACTTCTTTCAGGGACCAGACTCCTGTAACTGAAATGACCACTCCTTTAACTGAAAACACCACTTCTTCAGTGGAACTGAACATAACCTCAAACCAATTCGATGAAGTGCAAGTGAATGATGTTCACAGCGCAATAACTCTTCCAATTTTAACCTTAAATAATTGTAGTATTAATAATTTCGTTGTAAATATTCAGAAATAGAAACATAGTTGAAAATAATGCCGTAGTTTTTGTTTTATTTCTGTGTGTATTTCTGGTTGCATATGTCAAAATGTCAAAATTACAAAAAGAGCTGCATAATGAAAAAGAGAGCGTTGATGACACCCATTAACGCATCCTTTTTCAGACAAACTGATTCATTAATATCGACATTAATAAGAGGTCAACGATAAAAAACATTACGGCTTGAGAAATTTTACAATTTCAATTTCGATCACTTACTTTGTCAGAAGAAATGGATGATCTGGTGCCTCTTTGAGAAATGTATTCAGTTCCTCCGGTGTAAAAGTCTTGGCTTTTTTTGGTCGATGGCGTTTTAGAAACGTCTTCAACTTCATGTAATGTTCGAGGTGGTTGTTATGATGAATATTCAGGGTACTTTTAAGCATTGAGTAGAAAGACCATAGTGAGGAAGACTTGTACTTCTTAGCTAATTCAGCAAAATACACAACTAACACATTTTCCGAGAAAAAAGTCGTTTTTTGTCTTGACTGCCAATCCATAAAATTCTTATATGCGGCATCATACTTCTTTTTTGATTTCGTAGGCAACAGATTCTCTGTTGTGCTTGCGGCTAATTGTAATATTCCGGTAGGTGTACAGCTACGCATTTCGTCTTCATCAGAAGTATTCGTATCACTCATCTTGTACGCGAAACAAACGAAAATAGAAGCTGACTTCACAAAATTCACCAAATTAGTAATGTTTGTAAAAACTAATGTCATCGTTATAACAACATCGTGCCAAAACAATGCATATCATTACATTTTGACGTAAGGATTGAGTAATATTACTCCACCGAATTGTCAATATTATTCAATTGACAATAGTAATAACTGTCATTACGTGCCAAAATCGGTTTCGTAATTCATAGATTATGCGATAGTTGTAGATAAAGTACATTCCTCCGCACAATGTTTTGGTACAGTCCCAAATTTCGGGCCAGGTTTGACATTTGGACCTCGCTAAGGTCTGAAATAAAGTATATTGCGTTGATTCCTATCGGTGATACACTTATGCTACACTGTCTCTCGCGTCAAGATGGAACTAATCAAGGACTATGACGTAGATCGATCAAATCTCAATTGACAAATCCAAATTGTTAATAGAGTAACTACTTACTCACTTCTAATCTCAAGTACAGTGCCCAAAACGGCATATAAACACCAAATCGTCGAGTCCAACTTCAATCAAAATGAGAACTGCACTGATCATCATCGCTTTCATCGCCTTGGCGTCCGCCGCACCAAAGGTAAAACAAAATCCCAATCATAATTCACTTTTCTAAATTGTTTTTTTGCACAGGTGACCAAGTTGGGCTACCGCAACTTGTACAAAACACCCATTGCACCCCCACCCCTTGGTTTGAACCCCAGAATTATCAATGGTCATGAAGCTGAGCCTCACTCAATTCCATTCCAAGCATTCCTTGAAGTGTACACCCTCACTCAAGGTTGGTACTGCGGTGGTTCTCTAATCTCTGAAAACTACGTTGTTACTGCTGGACATTGTGGTCATGGGTAAGTTTTTTTTGCCGTTGGAATAAAAGTGATTATTGGTAAACTTCTAGGGCCGTTCAAGTCTTGGTAACTCTAGGAGCTCACAAACCACAATCTTCTGAAGACACTCAAGTTCAAATTACCAGCACTGACATTACCGTCAACAAGGATTACGACGCTGACCTGATCATCAACGACATTGCCGTCATTGGTCTTCCCAATGGAGTGTCTCTTACTGATGCCATCCAGCCTGTCAAACTCGCCGCTGCTGGAAATGACTTCACCGGTTCCACCGCTAGGGCTAGTGGCTGGGGATTGACCGACGGCAATGGAAATCAGATTTCTGATGTCCTCAACTATGTTGATCTACCAGTCATCAGCAACGAGGACTGTTCAGCCATCTATGGCGATCTTCCAGACTCCATTGTATGTACTAGTGGCAACAATGCTGCAACCTGCAGTGGCGATTCTGGTGGTCCATTGGTGGTCGATAATGCTCTTATTGGTATCACCTCTTTTGGTGTCATAGGCTGTGTTCCGCAGTATCCTTCAGCGTTCACCAGAGTAACCAGCTTCCTGTCTTGGTTGCAGAGCAATACCGACGTCAAAGTAGCTTAAGTAAAAGATGTATGAAATTTAAATATAAATAAACAAATTTAAAAAAAATGTTTGTTATCATCAAAGGTCACCTGCCATTTATACAATGTGATAGTGTTAATAACATTATAAGCAAATCTTTAATCCTTGACGTCATTAATATTAACATTTTGCTTAAATCCTCTGTGAGTTCCAAGTTTCTCTAGTAAATGCTACTTATTTCTGTTTCAACTTTTATTATTCTCTTAGAAAAATATTTAAATCATTTTAGTAAGTAGGGGAAGACCACCGAATCTTTGTGAATTTTGTGAAAACTATCATTCGTGGTCGACAGGGAAAGTACACAGTCAAAATTCCCTTCGACTTTGAAGATGACAAAGACATAAGTTTAGGCAAATCTAAACCACGTGCAATGCCAAGATTTCAACAATTGGAAAAACGATTTGCCTAAAGTGATGAACTCGCGTTTAACCACAAAAAATTCCTGCGTGAATACCTAGAGTTGGGTCATATGAAACGCTTAGCAAAAAATGAGGAAAGTCAGGGGAAAAATTACATACCTCATCAAGCCGTAATCTGATATTCAGCATTGACAACAAAACTCCATGTAGTTTTTGACGCATCGAGCAAAACCACAATTTCCAGAAGTTTAAACGACAACTCAGTAATATCATTGTGAGATGGCGATTCCACAAATTAGCATTCACTGCAGATATAGAAAAAATATATAGACAGATAAAGATATCTGAAGATGACCAAGGTTTTCATAGAATTCTTTAGAGATTTTTGTCAAAAGATCCAATCAGGGAGTACAAACTGACTACAAGTCTGCGCCTTATTTGGCAATCAAAACATTGCACATACTGCGCATGATTTAATGATGTCTGCACATGATTTCGTGCAGATTTCTGCTGTTTTCTTGCAATTCAGCCGTTAAATCTTGATAAAAATTGGTGGTTTTGTAGATTTCGAGCTCTTCTTTGCAAATCCAAGTCTGAAAACGGCGAGAATCAGCGAGAAATCGTCGTTTGGCATCGAAATAGGCGGATTTTTTTTTAAGAATTTTGATGATTTCGTGCAGATTTCTGCTGTTTTCTTGCAATTCAGCCGTTGAATCTTGATTACAATTGGTGGTATTATAGATTTCGAGCTCTTCTTAGCAAATTTAAGCCAGAAAACCGCGAAAATCAGCGAGAAATCGTCGTTTTGCATCAAAATGAGCGGATTTCACTAAGAAATCTGATGAATTCTGCTGTTTTCTTGCAATTCAGCCGTTAAATCGTGATAAAAAGTGATGGTTTTGTAGATTTCGAGCTCAACAATTTTTAACTGTTTGTAAGTTGGAAAAACCCACCCATAGAGGATTTAAGCAAAATCAAGGATTAAAAATTTGCTTATAATGTTATTAACAGTTAATAGACCGCTACACTTCATTAAAAACAATCATGCTGACGTTGGCATTTTGATACAAGAAAACGTCCGATTGTTTTTTACCCACACTATCACATTGTATAAATGACAGTTGATCTTTGATGATAACAAACATTTTTTTTAATTTGTTTATTTATATTTAAATTCCATACATCTTTTATTTAAGGTATTTGGACGTCGGTATTGTTTTGCAACCAAGAGAGGAAGCTGGTTACTCTGGTGAACGCTGAAGGATACTGCGTATCACAGCCCACAACACCAAAAGAGGTGATACCAATAAGAGCATTATCGACCACCAATGGACCACCAGAATCGCCATTGCAGGTTCCAGCGTTGTTACCGCTAGTACATACAATGGAGTCTGGAAGATCGCCATAGATGGCTGAACAGTCCTCGTTGCTGATGACTGGTAGATCAACATAGTTGAGGACATCAGAAATCTGATTTCCATTGCCGTCGGTCAATCCCCAGCCACTAGCCCTAGCGGTGGAACCGGTGAAGTCATTTCCAGCAGCGGCGAGTTTAACAGGCTGGATGGCATCAGTAAGAGCCACTTTATAGGGAAGACCAATGACAGCAATGTCGTTGATGATGAGGTCAGCGTCGTAATCCTTGTTGACAGTTATGTCAGTGCTGGTAATTTGAACTTGAGTGCCTTCAAAAGATAGTGGCTTGTGAGCTCCTAGAGTTATCAAGGCTTGAACGGCACTAGAAGTTTACCAATAATCACTTTTATTCCAGCGGCAAAAAAAACTTACCCATCACCACAATGTCCAGCAGTAACAACGTAGTTTTCAGAAATTAGAGAACCACCGCAGTACCAACCTTCAGTGAAGGCGTACACTTCAAGGAAAGCTTGGAATGGAATTGAGTGAGGCTCAGCTTCATGACCATTGATAATTCTAGGGTTCAAACCCTGGGGTGGGGGTGCGATGGGTGTTTTGTACAAGTTGCGGTAGCCCAACTTGGTCACCTGTGCAAAAAAAAACAATTTAGAAAAGTGAATTATGATTGGGATTTTGTTTTACCTTTGGTGCGGCGGACGCCAAGGCGATGAAAGCGATGATGATCAGTGCGGTTCTCATTTTGATTGTAGTTGAGGTCGACAGTTTGGTGTTTATATACTGTTTTGGGCACAATAAGACAGGACGGGGTATTTGAGATAAGAAGTGAGCAAGGAAGCACGAGTTGAGCAAAATTTGACAATAACAAGTGGTCTAGACTCATTATAAGATAAGAATCAAAGGTGACGCAATTTTCGAACGTGTGGCACAATTTTTTCAAATTTGGCTCAAAATTTACACATAATAAACACGTCCTTGTCATATTTCTATAAATACTTTCTGTCTCATTATTATTATTATCTGCAATCTTCAACTTGAAAGCATAAAATTGAAAGAGCATGTTCAGGGTAGGATTCAGTTGATTGCTTCTTGTAAATCAACAGTAACTATGGCAAGTTTTCTAAATACAGCCCTGGAGAAAAGTAGCCGCAAAGCCAAAACGTGCCAACTTTACGCAGTAAATAAATAAATATTCTTGTAATTGTTCTGCTCATCTTCTCATTATTGCCAACAAAATTAAATGTGGCTACTGATCTACCGAGGGTACTATATTTAGCTCATCGTTTTTGTATGCAGTATCGTCTGCAATTTGGAACTCTTGAAGAAAAGATAACAAATTTTGAAAAAAAAAAAAATGTACTGGAGAAGTGGCAAGTCATTGCTAAAGTGGAATGGCCTTCTGATTGCTAATCTTAAGTACGATTTGCTCCGTCAGGTCTCGATTCAGAAATATTCTTGAATAGTATATTATAATACAAGTTTATAAGCAAGCCTTTAAAACACGCACGACGAGTTTAAGAGCACGACGCGTCAGTGTTTTAAAGGCGCTTATTAACGAGTGTTGTACGCTATTTTTTATTATACCTATCCATTTACAATCCTTTAGGAACATTGAAAAAATGTGAATTTCATACGATTATGGCCAACAGTGGCATCAATGAGTTGAAACGTCAGGCGGGATGGAAATCTTCGAGTGATTCAAACAAAATAGTTGTTTCCAAACGCATTGCTGGTGTTCTGAACACATCGGTTGCTAAATCAACTTCATCAAGAGCTATGGACTAGTGATGTGCCGAGACGGTTTGACTCGAGTCAGACTCGATTCCTGCTTTAGAACTCGCCTACTCGAATACCAATTTATTTTGATTCGGGTACGCCGGACTCGATTCCGGTACTCGAGTCAGGAAGAATCGATTCGTACTCGCTAACTCGATTCTATTTATGCGAGTCCAACTGACTCGAGTCTCGTATTCGAGTTTGGTTAACTCGCTCGAACTCGCAAACTGTTTACTTAAGCAATGAAGTGGCGCGGCCGCGCAGGTCTAATAATGCAAACAAGTTTGTACGTGCATCTTTTTGTTTTGATTTCTTTGTTTTGTGTCAGTTAGCTAGCAGTTCTTGTGAGTACTGAGTTCTACTGAGTGAATTTATTTCATTGTTTATTAATACCGGAAGTGAAGTGATTAGATTAGATTGTAATTAACTTTATTATAGAATGGCGCCGAAAAAAACCTCAGGTGAATGGAAGTGTTTTGAGAAAATGGCCGGCGATAAAATAAAGTGCAAAACTGTGACTCCGTATTTAAAGATTTCAAAAACACAACTAATTTGTTAAAGCACTTAAAAAAATCTCATCCTATTATTTACTCGACTCATATTGACAATTCTTTAACTACCTCCCCCGCTCAAAGTGATCCCGATTTATTAAGTGTAGCTTCTGGTTCTGGAGATGGAACGCCAGTCAACGAGGACAAGAACTCCAATCTATCCCAGTCAATAACAGACGGCGATACACCACCAGTACCACCACCACGTAAACGGCAACTTCAGATGACCTTTCCGTCTAAGCAAGCTCTGAAGGTGAATTCTAAAAAGGTGGATAAAGCGTTACTGAGAATGGTGTGTGTTGATTTTCAACCGCTTCAAGTCGTTGAAAATACAGGTTTTCAAGAGTATACTCGTGCGCTTAACCCTAATTATGAGCTACCTTCGCGAAAGATTCTTTCGGAAAAATTAATTCCGGAGCAATATTCTTTGGCAAGAAAGGCTACGCAAGAGATGCTTAAAGTAACAGATTACATTGCTTTGACAACAGACTTGTGGACCTCCGATAGCAGCAAAAGTTACATGACCCTGACGATTCATTTCATTTATGATGCCAAATTTAAAACTTTAACGTTATCGACCAGGGAAGTTAAGGATGCCCATACGTCAGAAAATTTAGCTCGAGAAATGAAAGATATATTGGAAACCGAATGGAATATTTTGGACAAAATCATTTGTGTTACAACTGACAATGCGGCTAATATAAAAAAAGCTGTTGTTGATATTCTGCAAAAACCTCATCACAGTTGTGCAGCTCATACTTTGAACTTGGTGGTTCAAGATACCATCAAAAACAATGAACTATTAATTAGATTGATTGAAAAGTGCCGAGCAATAGTAGCCTATTTCAAAAGAAGCAATAATGCTGCATATACAGGGTGTCCCAAAAGGTGCGCACTAACTTCTCATAAAATGTTTCCTTGAATTCTTTACACAAAAATTTTGCTTTAAAAATTGTGTTCATTAATGTAGTTTTCGAACTACACATCAATAAGTCTGACCAATGAGAGATCTTCTTAAATTAGTGTGGCAAGGTATTTTTGCGTTGCTATGTAATGTTTAAAAATAATTTTACCTAAACATTTGAGTGGACCGCTTTTATCGTAAAATTTTTTGACATTTGATGTGTTATTTAAATTGTCAAAATGTTGTATTCTGTGGGTGAATATTGTGACATGTACGCAGTGTTGGGCGGTTGTAATGGAAATTTTACCGCTGCAAGTAGAGAATATGCAGAACTTTACCCTCTTCGTCGATTACCAGACAAAAATGTCTTTCAAAGACTAGATCGTTGTATAAGGGAAACAGGACAAATACGTCCACGATATGAAATTAGTCGTCCTAGAAGTACAAGAACGCCCGAACTAGAAGAAGCTATTTTGGAACATGTTGAGAATTTTCCTGGCCAAAGTATTCGTGGTATATCAAGAGTATTTGAAGTGAACAGTAGTTTGGTTGGGAGAATACTGCAAACTGAACGGTACCATCCTTATCACTACACAAGGGTCCATGCGTTAGAAGAAGGGAATTATGAACCTCGTGTACAATATTGTCAGTGGCTTCTGCAGCACAATGATAACTTTATTAATCAAATTCTTTGGTCTGATGAAGCAACATTTACACGGGAAGGAATTTTTAATATGCATAACAATCATTATTGGGCAATCGAAAATCCGCACGTTTTTAGAAGTAGCAGGCATCAGCGTAAATTTGGAATATATTTGTGGGCAGGCATAATTGGCAATAGACTAATTGAACCTTTTGTTATACCAAATCGTATGAACCATCAACATTTATTACATTTTTTTAATAATGAACTAGAAGATCACTTGGATGAATTGCCACTAGCTTTACGAATAAACATGTGGTTTCAACTGGATGGCGCTCCTATTCATTTTGCTGTTCTAGTTCGAAGGTGGTTGGATGAAAATTTTGGCAATCGTTGGATTGGTCGAGGTGGACATGTTCATTGGCCGGCTCGATCGCCTGATTTAACTCCGTTGGATTTTTTTCTTTGTTCAAGAACAAATGCAGCTGGAACCCTTAAAACTAAAACAAGATGTCCAGACAAGATGGAATTCAGTGTATTATATGCTCGAACGTCTCGATAAGGTCAAGATACCTCTTTCTGCAGCAATCTCTTCATTACCTGGCTGTCCAGATAATATTAACGCTGACGAATAGATCGAGGTGCACGAGTGCCTTTGCGTTTTAAAACCTGTGGAACAAATGACGGGTATTATATCTGGCGAGCAATATCCAACGTTATCCTGCATCGTACCTCTTATTCGAGGCGTACAAACGGCATTAAGAAGTTGCAGTTCTAATTCCGAAGTCGCTAGTTAAAAATAAAATTACTGGACGTTTTCGATAAAAGATTTGGTGGTCATGAGATTAACAAAACTGTTGCTAAAGCAACATTCATGGATCCAAGATTTACGAAAGCTGGTTTTGGCATTGAGACAAATGCAGATAATGACCTGACCTGACCTGACCTGACCCGAGTCTACTCGATCCATCAAAACAGCGACTCGGCACATCACTACTATGGACGTCCAACAGAAGAATGAAAATGAAAAAGCTTCTACTAGTGATGAATTAGAAGCAACAAACAGCAGTAACCAGCTTAAAGCGGCGGGCTTTGAAATTTCAAACAATAGTAATTGTAATTTTCAAGTTTATTTATATCATAAATAAAAATTGGTCACTATTGCTTGTTACCTAGCCAACTTTAAAGCTTTAGTGGTTTAAAAACGCCATTTTGCACGCTTTTGCGTGTTTTACTCCCTTGCGTTATGACAACAAGCAGTTCACACTGAATTGTCATCTCAAGTCGTTATTTAATTTGACTCCTTTCAGCAGTAATGTAAAAAATTGAGAAAGTTATTGAGTAAGTGCAAGCAGCATTTAATGGCATTAGAAGCGCTAAACTAGCCAGTGAAGCATTGAGATACATTGATCATCTTCATCGTGAAACAAAAACTGGACATGGCGTCAATTAAAGATTGGGAAAGTCAAAATCAGAACCAAAATCAAAACATCTTTAACAGGTTTCTTTTGGAGCGAAGATGTTTTGCATTGGATTATTGAACAATTCATTACCATTATCAAAATTACAATTTATTCCCAAACACCAAATTTTGTCAAAAAATGCTGACGCGCGTTTCGATAGCAATGCTATCATCATCAGAGCGATGATTAAACTAAAAACTAACAAATAATTCGTCCTTATAATACTAAAAGCGTGTCGGACTCGTCCTCTTTGGCGCAGGTAGAAGGGAGTAGAGGGGGAAGGAGGGGATGGGGCCGTTGCTGGGTTCATTATCGCATTTTTGTTCCTAAATATTTCTAGACTTTCATAAATGTCTAGAAATTTACAATTACTTACAAAACCACAGTTTTGTTAGCAACAGCGTTGGTTGAAGTATCAACACACGACAACAACTGGATTAAAGCAAGAGTACTCGTCGATAGTGGATGAATTTCATCACTCAAGCCACAAGTGTAACAGTAAAAGGCATTGATCACATGAGCAACACCATCAAGAAAAGAACAAAAATTCAAATTAAATCAAAATTAAACAATTTCAACTCGAAAATAATTAATAATAATTAATTTTGCCATTAATTTTTGCAATAAATTTTTAATTAGTTAATACACTCCACTTTGACAACGTGTTAACCTCAAAAATCGCTACATTCAATTTTCCCCTGATTTTCTCCCTAAGGAATTGAAATCCTGATTTACACCCAAAAATTTTCGAACATTTACACAGGAGAGTGGACTGATAGCAATGAGCTGCACTTTACAAAGTATTTTTCTAGAAAATAAACACAAAACAAATCCCGAAAATCTCCAAGACATCCTAGACAGCGCGGAAGACACTATTGTATGCAATTTAATAAATTTTTTCAGCGATTCTTCTCACGTCGAATATTTTTTCCCCCAATAGGTAAAAAACGTGAGTTTTTCAATGAATAATAATAATTATAATTCGTTGAAATTAATTTAATTATTTCAGTCACAGTCCTGTGCAGTTTAGTGAAGACGGGCCATCAGGAGCTGGTCCAAGCCAGAGAAACAAAAATACCTCAAAGTATTTTTTTTTATTTTTCTTCCTTGTTTGATTATTAAATGTTCTATATTTAAATATTTATTTTCAAATCTGCTATCTTCAATTTCAATTTAAAAGTAAAAATTTTTATTTTTAGAAAAAAACAAATAACAATAAGCTGTCATCATCAGGAAAGCGTGTTTATGTTATGAAACATTGTTCTAACATTACTTTTAACTAATGTTAGAACAACGTTTTATAAACATTTGTTTTTAGTTTAGGTTTGAATAGGTTTAATTTAGGTTTATTTATGTCAATATTTTTTTATATTTTAAATTTTTGACATATATTTTTTATTCTTTTTTTGTTATAATTTTTAGGTTTGAATAGATTTATTTTTTGTAAAGTATTTTTTTTTATATTTTATATACAGTATGTCCCCGGATTGAGTTCACAAGAGGGAAAAAAAGTTTGTTTTCCATTTTAGAAAAAATGACAAAGAAATAACATATTTTGCTTATTTCAAAACAGATAAATCTAATTTCAAAATTATTAGTTTGTACTCTTAAAATTTATTTTTTTACTATTTTTATTTATTAAATTTTGTAATCGTATTTAAATAATAGCAGGCTGTGGATTCACAATATCAAATAGTGCGTTAATGATTAAAGGAAAATTTACCCAATAATGTGTAAGTATGAAACAATTGGATAAGAAATGCAGTTGCAACCTTAAGGGGATATCGAACAAATTTCAGTATAGGGCAAATTCAATGTATTTTTCTAAACACGATTACTCGAAAACTATTTGAGTAAATTGCTTTCTGTTTTTTGCATATGAATCTGTTCAACGTGCACTATGTTGAATGCTATACAGGGTGTCCCAAAAGTGACGCACCACCTTAAAAGGGGGTAATTGGGTGGTCCTCCAGAGTACCAAAAAAATGTTAAAAAAAATTCCAGACTCTCTGTTTGAAAAATCGTGTTTGGAAAATTTCATATTCGAAGCATGTTATCCTTGTCTAGCAGTGACATCTCTTTTCTCTGTACCAGAGAGGTCGGTCTGGTAGGTAGAAATGCGGGTACCATAAATCAATTTTGTAGCCGAAGGGATAGTTTACAACTGAAGCTTTTCCATAAACACACAAAATCTTAAATTTGCCTGAAACAAGATTTTTCTCTTTCATTCAAACTGAACGTAGCTTTGAGGACAATCATTTCAAAATTTTGAACTTTATATCTGATGAATTAGGATTTTAAATTGTTTTAGAATAGTTTAGGTGATAAATATTTGCCTTTATCTTTATTTTTTAAGATCTCGAACAAATTTCAATATAAGGCAAATTCAATGTATTTTTCCAAACACGATTACTCGAAAACTACTTGAGTAAATTGGTTACTGTTTTTTGCATATGAATCTGTTTAACGTGCACTATGTTAAATGCTGTATACAATTTTCATAAAATGAATATTTAATGACTTTTTGATTAATTAAATACGAAAACTTGGCAGAAAGCGAAATAATTTTTAGCATTTCACATGCGTAGACTTTTCAAAATTAACACATACGTATTTTGAGAACAACCAGACAGTAGTATAACGTCTTGTTGTCAAAATTATGACTTTGACTGCACTGATGGCCAAATTATTATTGCCCATGGCCAGTAAATCTTAAATACTTTGATAGTAGAGTCCGATACTTTACAAATTACACCCATGAAACTTAATAATTACAATATCTCATTATTATTATTTAATGTTTATCTTCATAAATAAATTAAATTTTTCCCGAAAAGGTGGGATTTGTGTAATTGCAAAAATTGAAGAATTAATAGATGAACTGAGATCTTCGAATTTTGTCCAAGATTTTTGTAAATGTAACAAAAAAATAGTGAACATAATTAGAAATAATTAAATTATAAATAATATGTAATTATATTCTGTTGTTTTAGTGATTGATCTATCCAATCACTAAAACAACAGAATATAATTACATATTATTTATAATTTAATTATTTCTAATTTGAGTGAGTCACATGGCGCAAACTCTCAAAATTTCATGTCGATGTGACTGAAACTACAAAAATTACAGATGGCAACAGAAATTTTAAAAATTTTTGGTTTTTCATCAAAATGAAAATTTTTAAAATTTGTTTCTTTTGTTCCATTTTTTTGACATTTTGCACAATTTATAAATACAGTACATACAGCAAGTTTTTAAAATTGGATATGATTACAACTGAAATTGTCAAAATTACGAAATTCTCTAAAAGTGTTGACAATTTTTGGTTTCTCATCAAAATATTTTTTTTTAAATTAGTCTCTTTGAAGATTTTTGATTTTTCATCAAAATAAACATTTCTAAAATTTGCTCCTTTGGTTCCATTTTTTTGACATTTTGTACAATTCATAAGTGAGTCACATGGCGCAAACTCTCAAAATTTCATGTCGATGTGACCGAAACTGCAAAAATTACAGATGGCAACAGAAATTTTAAAAATTTTTGGTTTTTCATCAAAATGAAAAATTTTAAAATTTGTTTCTTTTGTTCCATTTTTTTGACATTTTGCACAATTTATAAATACAGTACATACAGCAAGTTTTTAAAATTGGATATAATTACAACTGAAATTGTCAAAATTACAAGATTCTCTAAGTGTTGACTATTTTTGATTTCTCATCAAAATAAACATTTCTAAAATTTGCTCCTTTAGTTCCATTTTTTTGATATTTTGTACAATTCATAAGTGAATCACATGGCGCAAACTCTCAAAATTTCATGTCGATGTGACCAAATTTACCAAAATTACAGATGTCAACAATCAGCATCTTGGAGCTTGGCAATAGACAAGAAAGACTAAAAAATTGAAGAAGTTTCGTTCCAAACAAAGAAACAATAAGGGTGACTGCAATTACGGCGCAGAAGCAGCGCAACCTGACATGGACAATGGTCAAGGAGCACTGTAATTTATTTTTGCAAAATTTGCAAAACATAAGTCCTTCAAATATGAAAGAAATCGAGGAAAAAACAAGAAATCAACAGGAGAAAATGGGCTTCTTGAAATCAAATGTTTCCCTTCAGTAGGTAAAAAGACATTCAAGAATGTCAAATTATATATAAAGTTATAAAGTTGAAAGAGAAACCATTGTGTATCATTTATTTAGCCTAAAAAAAATCACCCATATGTTTACCAATTTCAGGGCCAGCAAGAGAGAATGACTTTCAAGTGATTAAAATAAAAAAAAACCCAAGAATTTCTGGCAAATAAAAATACTGCCGAAATTAAAAGCCTTCTTTAAAGATTGTTTACTTCCGGAAATTATTGACAGCCGGGTAAATAGCGGTTGTTTTCTGCAAAAAAATGTAGAAATAAAAAATGTTTTGTTTGTAATTGGAATATAGATTGATTTATTTCGTTTTGGTTTGTTTTGTTTTATTTATTTTAATGATTAAGTGTTTACTATAGCTCATTTGTATTAAAGTATGTGGCTTAAGCCAAAATTTAACAAAAAGCGTTTTCAATTTTTTAAAAAAAATAACAAAATGATAGAGCCTTTTATTTGTTATTATTTCAGAAACATTCTATTATTATTCCCCAAATTTTCAAATCCCTTTATTTGACGACAAATACAGTAAAAAATTAAGATTATTAGACGACTTAAACTGAAAATAGAATTTTTACGCCTCAAAAGCAGCCTAAAAGTCAGTCTTTTCTGGCCGCAAACATTTTTGGCCGATCTATGGTGGCGCCATCTATCCATAATTTTGCATATTACATCAAGATACCGACATTACCGCCAATTTTAAAATTATTTGGTTAAAATCAAATCGTCGAACTGCTGCCATTCTAACCTCAATTAAGTTTACAGTGGACCAAAAGGTTTATACAAAATTCAAAGGAGAAAATTTAAACTCCAAACCATTTCTACGCGGCCTTATGATTGGTCAATTTTGTCGTCTTTTCTCAGATTTTGTTGGAGCTGGAACTTTTTTTACAGCTTTTCCCGATATGCCCGGTTTTCGACTAGGCATGAGTTCTGGGACGCCTGTATATTTAATAGGGAGAATGCAAAAAATGTAATCTATATAAATGTTTACCTCATTGTGTAGAATATTGTTTAAGTAATGCAGTGGTGCAAAAAATTTTCAAAAATACATGACGAATTGGTCAAAATTTTCTAAAGACGTTTAAATATTTGAGCGCGAGCTTAAACGCTTTTTCATTGGTTTGACGTCACATCTCAGCTTCGCGCTCCGCCCACAGATTGAATCTCATTTATGGTAGTTCATAAAATCAACCCACAGATGTAGCAAAACTTTCTATTCATCATTTGATGATGATTTTTGCGAGAGTGGATTGCAACAAACCTCTGATAATTATATTTCATTTTGCTACGGAAAAATTCAAGACGAAAATATTGCGAATTTAAGTACTACCCAAAGTTATCAGTTTTTATTGAAATTTCAAAAAAATTAAATATTTCGATTCGTTCATGTGTTTTTGATTTTAAAAAAATTCCAGTTTTGGGAGCCTCGCCTGACAGTGTCACAGAAGATTCTGTGATAGAAATTTAAATGTCCAATTTTAGAAAACACAGTTTCTAGATACATAAATTTACCTCCGACTCTGCGTAAATGTCTCAACAATAACATATTGAGACTAAAAACTGCTGTGAAGAAGGCAATTTCGTATAGAAAAACAGAAAAAATTTCTTTGGAAGACCAAGTGGCTCTTCTGACCAAAGAAGTGTGAATAGTCCAAAACATGTTTTTTGAATTACACGATTGTTGTGATAGTTACTTTTGTCAAGGAAAGAAAGACTCACGGCGGATCGGAATAGACAATCTTTGCTTCCTAGAGTCAATTAATTCCAGCAACATGTGATCAAAATAAAACTTAATCAATTTTGGTTCCATTTTTTTCCAAAAAGTTGTGTCTTCATAAATATATTCATATTTCATATCACTTTCTTGTCCAAACTAAACACCCAGAATACACTTTTTTTTTCGTGTTATTCCTTAACTGCCCTTGGATTTGGTAATACCAATTATGATTTGAATTTACAATGTATGTTCCATTTTTTTCTAGTTACCAGAAGTCAACCTTTTTATTCTCCCAAAAAAATTTATATTGTTCTCAAAGGAACAAGATTTAGTGGGTTTTTCAGTAAAAGTTGAACCGGCCGGCGGCAAAATGAAAGAAATTGTCATCACCTAGTAAAACTCCGGTCAGTTTCTTAGATAAACTCTAATCCAATATTGCAAACATCAGGTAAATTGCATCCGGTCAGGTTGCTCCATAGAGTCATACCATTCAAAACAATTTTGTTTCGTTCAACATTTTTTATTCATTGATGAACTTTTAAATTCTAGTGAAATAAGAAAAAAATAAACATATATAATAAAATATGTAATAAGAAAAATAATAATAAATTACTATTTTATTAAATTTCATTTTCTAAATTTTACGTCCAACACCGTGAAGTAGTCGAGAAATTAATTCGTGTGTCATTGAAAGACTTTAGTTGAAAACATGACTATAAATTAAATGAATTTTCATACTACATAGTTGTTTCTATAATTTCATACATCAAGCATGATGAAACTTCGATGTGCTTGTACTTATTAGCACTTTTAATAACGCTCTTCTAATTGTAACCATTTTATTATCCTCTGTGCGAAACAAGCAGGTAAAAATTTTAGAATAAATCCCTTGATTTACAACTTCCCAAGCTGGTCAAGAAACCGCAAATGAGGGTACGCTTATAAATCAGCCTAGTCGTAAATTATCTGCAAAGTTCAGAGCTTCGATTGAAAAATGTTTAGTTTATCTCACTCATAACTAGACCAATTTTAATGATATCGATTTAAATTTAGCGGGAAAGTGATTTTGAAAGTATTCTTTACTAATTCTAAGTTTAAAAATTCACAAAAATCGGACATAAACTTCTATTCGTAAAACTATCCCTAAATTATCAAATTTTCAAGTCCTTTAACTTTTAAACTAAATGTTTTTTCCAATGTTTGATACTTAGTTTTAGAAGAAAATGTGAATACAAGCAGTTGAGAATAAGAACGAAACTTATACATTAAAAAATAAGCGAAATATTTAGACGATACTTTACATGGGATTCTCCATAACCAAAAATGTCTTGGCACTCGCCTTAAAAGAAAATTGAATTGAATATAATAAACAAACATATACAGGATGTTTCTGAAATACTTGGCCAAACTTTAACAGCATCTTTTACAAGTCACACAGGCTAAATTAAACCTATAATGTCAAGTTCAAAAATGTCTCTTTCCTGAGTTATTAACATTTAAAAGTAGTAGCAGTTTATACGCGGAGTGTACTTTTTAACAATGACTTCAATAGTAGATTCAGTTTGTTACCCAGGAGCGTTTTTAGTTATAAAAATTATCAACATCTCTGGTAAAAACAACATATATTTACATACACACACTTGGCCATTTTTAAATTTAAATCAAACTGTCATCTGATTCGGATCAGTCGTTATTTAAACTTTGACTATTTAGTCATGCTAATTATATCTGTCATATTTGACAAATACAAATAAATCATAAAAGCAGTTTTTCTTGCGTTTTATGGCCCCCACAACTACGTTATGGTGCCGACATTAGACTGGCCCAGAATATGGTTGGTAGTGCTGAAATCACAACGGCATCAATAAATCGTAAAAAATGACTTTAAATCGGGTTCAAGAGGCCTCAATTGGCCCCCAGAAAGTTAAAAGATACTTCGGGAATGCTTTTTCAACAAAAACCTTCGCAAAATCACAATGCCAGTTGGCTGTAACAGATAACAGATTAATTACAATGTAATTTAGAATTTGTCTAAGAAACAACAAAAAAAGGACCAGAGGGTTAAAAGAGCTCTATGACTTGAATTCCAAGGTACCGATGTGGCATTTAGTAGTTGAAGTAATTTAAATATTATTTTTAAAGTGCAATCAACCATGTTAGTGACTTTCGAAACGTTATGTTTGGGCCACAATGTCGGTACCATAACGTAGTTGTAGAGGCCATACTTGCGTTTGTGGATAAAAGTTTGTATTGCATTCGTGTCTTATTGGCCAAGCTAACGTTCTATTGTCTCCGACTTTTCAAATAATACTAATACGACACTTATACAACAAATTAACTATTATTTCTACTATTTCCGTAATCTGGAATTATAACAATTGTAAAGATGTATCTTTGTGCAATTTAAGCAAAATTTTTTACAGGTGCCGTAGCAACAGAATGCTATCTAGCGAATTATGGGCTGCGATTAGTTGATTTAAAGTGCTTCTAATTCAAAAACTGTAAATGTAAAAATGTAAAACTAAGTAAATTTAGTTCCACAGATGATAGAGTCTGGAATCTTCGAAGACATAGAAGCCTGCGGGAAAATGCCCACAGCTTAATTTTGAATATGAAAAATAATGCCGCTGAATGTTACAATGCAATAATATGTAAATTCACAGGAGGGAAAAGGATAAATTTTTCTATAAAAAATAGTTACGCAATAAGATGGAATGCAGCGGCTATTCCTTATAATAAAAAAAGTAACTATTTTTCGACGATTTCAAAAAAAATGAAAGTACGCAAAAATGTACATTGCGAGCGTGAAAAGAAAATCTGCTTACAATGAAGCTAGGCGGCAGTTGTTTCTCCGATATAAAAAGAAAAAAACTGTTGCACCACCTGACGAAGATTACGGGATTCAAATGGACAAAAAAGAATTTTTAAAAAAACGGCAGGATTTATTGACAAGTTTGAAAAAGGACGCTGAACAAATAAAGTTTATTGAAAAAGAGACACGAGGACAAACCGCTAATACTAGGTGGAAGGAAGAAAGAAGATACCGATTGACTGCCTCTAATTTTGGGCCTGTGTGCAAATTACGAAATTCCACAGACCCAAAACAATTTTGCCAAAACATTTTGTCGAGTGAATTTAGAAAGAGAGCCACCATCAAATGGGGATCCGAAAACGAGAGTACTGAGAAATTATTATTCCAAAGACAGTTTGGGGTTACCGTTTCAGATTGCGGACTTATTGGAATTATTGACAAAGACAACATTTTAGAAATCAAGTGCCCTTGGTCAATAAAGAACACAACCCCTCAAGCAGCAAGCGAGGAAAAAAAATTAAATTACTTGGTACGAAATGATGGAAATCTCCAGCTGAAACGAAACCATCAATATTTTTACCAAGTACAAGGGCAGCTGGCCATCACAGAAGCGAAATATTGCCACTTGATGGTTTGGACTCCCTGTGGATTTTTTGTTGAAAAGGTAAAATGTAAACAATTAATTAACGATTTTATGTATTCATTTATTGTTCCAGATCGAATATGACCAATCATTTTGGGATACAATGCTGCCTAAACTAAAAACAATTTACCTAGAATTTTAAAATAAACAATTGAAAAATACCATGTGACAATTTTGTTCGATATATGTATTTTTTATGCTTATTATTCTATTTACCATAGACTTTCACACCAGCATCGTAAACTCCCATTCATCCCTCAATGCTCATCTGGTTAATTTGTTATGGTCAGGTCAGAACCATTTTTCGACCAATAACAGGGAACTTGAAAGTGTCGAATTTCAGTTCTCTAAAGGTACATTAGACTCCATTCGCGATGCAAATGTTCCGATACGACCTCTGGTGGCGCATTTTAACACTGTTGAGAAGTATAATTGTTGTGAAAGTGCATAAGAAATAATGCATTTGTCGCCCAAAAAATCATCTCTCTCAGGTGTATTAACATTTTCAAAGCAGTTGTTTAATTCCTCCTAATGTATTTTAATAGATTCATGTGTTGGTAACGCATGATTTACCGTTATTACGTGAAATGGCTCGCATTACAAACCAAACCAGCAAATCAACTAAACAATAATAACAGTGCTTGCAGAAGGTTTTTATTGATAAATCTACTTTTAGACAAGTGAACCAAGGAATAGCGAACGGATACATGGTGGGTAATTCGTTCTTTGAGGTATAGTAAGTGATTGACAAAGTGCAAACGTAACCTCAAAGGAATGTTACAAGAAAACCAGTTAAAACCTATTAAATACCTCAAGAATGATTAACAAACTCTTTAAGACAACTATTTGGGCGTCGGGGAACCAATGCATCCTAAATTAACAAGAGGAGTTAACAAAGTTTTATAATACAATGATTGTAGTTTGCAATTTTGTCTCAAAACGGCTTCAAATCTGGTACACATCGGTTTGTAGGTTCAGATATAACAACAATTACACCCAACAATGTAAATTAACACTGAATATTGTAGATAAATTCATGTTTTTTCTAATAAACGACCACAAAAATACACTTTTCAATAACAAATTATGCTTCTCACCCACCATCTTTGCAACGATCGCAGCGCCACCATCGGTCATTTGTTTCGCGAATTTAGAATACGCCGCGCCAATATAGAGACCTCATTTTGCTAAAGACCAACATTTATTAGAACGTGTTCAGCACGCCTTCACCAGATGGCCGCTAGGTTTCTCCGCTTTGCCTTATGACCTTCGTCTTGACAAGCAACAAATAGACATCTTTTTTTCAACTTGTAGTTATCTATTTACTTTCTTTTTAATTTATACAGTTTATACTATATTAACTTTGTCTTTTGTGTGCATTCGTTATTATTAACGTCTGCTTTTATTCATTTTTATTCATTATAATGTTCTAATGGGATTTTCTTTTCAGGGACTCGTGTGGGAGAAGAGGAACGTTTTTTGAGAAAACAGTTGTCAGGACTTTGCCGACAACTTAAATTATGTAAAAGCAGCCAGCATTCGCAGAGATTAAAGATGCGATTAATCAACAAAAATCCCGAATTGCTTGGCTGCTCAAATTAGAAATCAGCCACTTCAGGCCAGGCGAATTTTTTAGAAGATACGGTTTTTGCCCTATCTGTAATGAAACAAAGCGGCAAAGGTTACAAATACCTTCAACGAATGATTAGTTTGCCCTCTGCAAGAACTGAAGTCTTTTACAGAGGATGCCGCTAACTTGAGAAATCAATTCGCGGATTTTTGATCATTTGAAGGTAACTGTAGCTCAGCTGGATGCCTTAGATAAATTTTGTCTTTGACGAGGAATTGTGAACACTTTTCAAGGGTACATCATTGACAATGAAGAAGTTGTGCATTTGCACCTTAAGAAAGATCCTTGTTGAATAAAAACCTTAATTTCACACAAGACAGCCAGGCGAAAGTGGAATTCTGGTTGCATATTTTAAATGACCATCTTGTAGACAGTAAGTTAGGTCCTTTTAGTTCTTTTTTAAAATTGACCGATGAACACGTCGTTCCTATTAACCGAGTAGAAACAACGAGTGTTAGACACTGCACACAGATTTTTAGCCCAAGAGTAGCAAGCGCAATAAAGGTAAGAACTTCTATTCTTTGACCAGCTTTTTGATAGTGTCAATGGTAGCCAATTCAGGCTTCAAAAAGGTAAAATTTTGAGGTGCGTTGTTCTTCGCATATTTCTTTCTAGCGTTCTGCTATGTCTATGTGCTTTACTTCACCTTCTTCTACACAGAAAACTAAAATTCCTTCTTTATCTATCTTGATTTCCGTTACATGATGCCAAGAGCTTTCAACCAAGATCCATTGGAAAACTTCTTTTCATGCGTAAGAGACTACAAAGGGCCAAATTCCAAACCAACTTGTTCTTCTTTCATTTCTACTGACAAATCTCTTCATTAATAATCTTGTTTCTTCTCGTTTTGTTCTTCTTTTCTTCTCGAAACAGTTGACTTTTCAAAAAGCTTTGTCGAAGTAGAAGAAGATTTGCTTCTATAGCAGATGAGGCAAGGGACAACTGATGTCGCAGGTGCAATAGGTAAAAAAATTCGCAAATAGTTGCCAAAATGTCACGAATGCCTTAAAATTCATGAAACAAAAACTCAAATGCCACAGAATACTTTAATTGCATTGCCAAATTATGGGTTAAAAGCACTTGTGCAACCTAGCACTCAATTTACTCAATTTCTTAGAAATACGGCGAGGATTCTTTTGAATCGCTTAATTATTAGAAGTATTTCTTTATTGCTAATAAATAGGATCTTAAAAAGGCAAGACTTGAGACAAGTATGAGAAATCAAAAAAACGCAAATAATTATTTATTATGAAATATTTATATTGTACACATAGAGCCGATTTACACAATAATTTGATTGAAATTAAGTTAATCTCGCAACTAATTTGATGATTGCTGAAATTTGATTGACGGAAAAACGATCACATGCCAGTTTAACATGATGTTAAGTATTTAATCGAAATTAAAGATTTAACTTTGCTTATGTAAACCGACCCTGCGTGCAGTAAGTTTATTAGTATTGAAAAAAGGATAAAAATAGCGATAACAAATAATATTTAAATTTATATAATTTTGTTTGTACATAGTATTTATTATTTATTTGTTATTACATAGTATTATATTTGTTTAGTTTGTACAGATTACCTGTGTAGTGTCATTTACATATATACTTCATTTTATTTCGACAGTTTCGATTTGTTGTTGAAAAAAATATATATATTCAGTTTAGTATTTGAGATGTGTCACATTTTGCTGAGTAAATGTTATATTTATATTTAAGACAAATTACATATTTTACAAATTTGTCATATTTTGTTACTTAACACTGCATTACTTATTGTTTCGTAATACAGTTTTATTTTATATTTTTGTGTTCTTTTAATTTCCAGCTAATATAAAAATAAAGTTAAAATAACAAAGACAAACACCAGTGATTTAATTATTATAAAAGACACCAACCAATGCAAAAGTTAGTAAAGAGAAGAACCGCTATCTGGTGTGGTTCATGCCTTAGCTATCGTGTTAGTACAGACGGGTATTGATAGATAGAGCTGAATTTCACGTCAGGTTGAGACTAGGAGAGTTGCCTATCTATTGTATCTCATCTAAGAAGTTGGACTTGAACACTCTGGTGCAGAGGGCCTGTGCTAATTCATTTCAACCAAAACTGGTTATAATGGAAGTTAAAAAAGAAGAACTAAAATTGTAGAAGATTTGACAAAAATGGGACTGGATGTTTCTCCATCACATTGTGAAAATAGATGGCGAGTCATGGAAATAAATTATAAAAAAATTATAGATAATAATAAAAAACCGGCAGAGGAAGAAAGAATTTTGAATATGCGGCGGAAATGGAAAAAAAAAACACAAAATCAGCTCAAAATAAGACCAAAAAAAATATTGCGTCGAGACGTTTTGGAGGAAATGAATGGAACGTTCCAACTATTATAAGGAAAAATTAAGAACTGACAAGGAAAAAATGGAAATTGATAGGAAAAATTGAAAGAAAAGAAAAGAAGAAATGATCTGATAAAAAGATGACAACAGAAACGAGATTTGCGTTACTACTCAAACGCATGCGTTGGAAATAGATATTTACATAACAAGTGCGGAAAGTGACCAATTTCGCACGAGTGTAAATGTAGATGCACGAGGCGCCAGCCGAGTGCAGATGTTACACGAGTGTAAGAAAGACACTTTCCGACGATTTGTATACACTATTTTTCCTACGACCTTCCATCATCAGGAAGAAACCATAAGCCTTGACAACAGTTCATTTCTTATCTATTCTAAATATCATTTTTTACGACCATGAAGGTTTTATATGAATAAAAGTGACGTAGAGTCACGTGGGGTAAGTGTGCGCAGCGAGTAAGTGTGCGCATGCCAAATAAAAATTTAGTCTATTTGTTTCGACTTAGGTTTTATTAAATAGTTTCAATTTATGCAATGATCAGACCATGCTGAAACATAAAAACCCAAGATCCAATTGATAACCATCAAATGGTGATCTTAAAAATTAAAATTCGGGTCAATCATGAATTGAAATTACATGAAAATGTACCGTCCATTCGCCAAAAGTTAACAAAATTATTTTGTTTAAAAATCTTTAGGTTACATGTATAAATGTATATAAATTAGGCATTATTAATATGACCAATAAGATTATGTTCATAATTAATAGTACTAAGTGTAAATATGAAAGTTTCAGAATAAATGTCTTAATCGATAATAAATTTAATTTCAAATATAAATTTCAAATTTGGGGTGCCAATTTTTGAAATTTGACGCAAGCGCAGATGTGCCAATGCAATTCTAAAAATCTTTTTTTAACTTTAATTGAAATTGAAAAGGCGCGAATTGATATATAAATTGTAAAATATTTGGCCAGTCGTACAAGAGTAAAGACGTTACGACTAGTAGATTTTTATTTAGGATGACTAGAAGTTTTATATCAAATAAAGAGATTGCGCATATTAAAATGACATTTTTGACATATTTGACATATTTGTTGTCCATTATTTAGAAGTGTTTCGGTTTTAACGAAATGACATTATTTTCCTATTTGCGCGCAACCTTTAGATTCCTTACTGATAAAACCACTTGCTCCGATTTTAGTCAAATAAACTGCATTAGAAATTGTTGCTCTCATTACATAAAAATGATTTCGCGCCAACTTTCAAAAACGAAGATACGTTAAAATGAACGAAAGATTATTTTGGACATTATTTTAGAATCGCCTGTGTAATTTTGTTATCACGAGTTAGAGACGAACATTTTGAAGCGGCCAATAAAAAACTCATTTTGCAGAATCACCTTTCTTTCGCTTGTTTTTTGCGTGTTTTCAGAGGAACAGGAACGAAAACGTTCAGAAAAATAGTCGGGAATTTCCTATTAACGTATTTCATTCCTTACCGTTTATTAACTCTTTATTACGTAGAGGCATGCCGTTCGCACCGGTGTGGACGGCCATCTTAACGCCTTTAATTGAAATTCGATATACAGGGTCTATCAGAACTAGCGGACCAAAATGAAACGATGTATTCACAATCTTCTGGGAATAATTGGAAAAATGTTTAAAAAAATCCATCTTTAATAGTGATCAGAAAATGAACAATTTAAACTAACCAATCGTGTTGCTGATGTTAAGTTACCTGAAAATTAGCTTTTCCTGCTTTATTTGTAACTATGGATGCATCTTAAATATTTTTGCATTGTTGTTACACTGACGTAATTTTTTAGGTGACGTCTTCTCATAAAAATTGACAAGTTTATTTTAAGACCAACAAAATGAAATAATAAACTCAAACTTTAAAATTAACAGAATCCGAAAAACAGATTAGTAAATGAATACAGAAATAACAAAAATGAATGAATTAGCGGTATAAATTTGAAAAAATAGGTAAATAGTTTTTAAAGTAAATGTTCAAAATTTCTTCCTTCCACTTGAATGCACAGAGCAGCTCTTCTCAGTAGACTTGCCCTAGCATTACTGACCATTTCAGCTGTTATTGAAGCAAATGCTTCTTGAATGCGGTTTCTTAACACGTTAATATTTTCAGGCATATTTCGGTACACCAAATTCTTGACGTGTCCCCAAAGGAAAAAATCTAAGGGCGTAAGGTCTGGCGACCTGGGGGGCCAACGTCTTGGGCCTCCGCGGCCTATCCATGCATTAGGAAATCTAACATCTAAATGGTTCCTAGTTACATTTGCAAAATGTGCTGGGCATCCATCATGTTGGAACCAAATATTGTTAATGTCAACATTTCTTAATCTTTGTAGAGGAATATTGTCTAGCAGCATGTCCAAATCACCAACTAAAAAATTTGTATAAATTTGGCCGTTGAGTCTGGCGGGAAATTCGTACGGGCCAACCTGAAAGAATGTGATGTTTTATAATTGCGTATAACTTGTTCTCAAAACAATTTACTATGGCGTTCCCAAAAATTCCAGCCCAAAGATTGACAGAAAATCTTTGCTGGGGATTACTTTGCCTGAAGACGTGCGGATTATCTCGCCCCCAAACATGAAAATTTCTTTGATTGAAAAATCCATCTTTTTGAAAGCAAGATTCGTCTGTAAACAATATGCTTTTGACGAAGTTCTCATTTGCTTCATGTTCCCGCAGAAGCCAAGTACAAAACTCCACTCTTAGAGGATAATCTTCCGGCGTAAGACATTGCACTTTAGTATAATGAAATGGGTGCATTCGTTCGTCTTTAAGAATACGTTGAACAGAAGAGGTGGACATTTCAAGATTTCTGGCCACAATACTAATGCTCGTTTCAGGTTCCTCTTCAAAAATCTCAATAACCGCTTCCTCGTTGTCCACGGTTCTCGCAGTTCTTGGGGCACCCCCAACCTCCCTTCTGCATACTTTTAAATTACCAGATTCTCTTCCTCTCTGTACTAATCTTAAAATAACATTTCGGCTAGGCTGTTCCCTATTTGGAAAACGAAGTGCGTATTGCTGGATAGTAGCTGTTGCACTGCGATTACACTCTCCATACAACAAGACCATATCAAAATATTCTTCCGGGGTAAACATAATTAATTATTAAATACAATGAAACCACAAATCAACGTTTGGAATGACTGTCTAATTGTCAGAAATACTTTGTTATGACATAACAGTCAATTATTTTTTGCAACAATTAAATAGGTTTCTATGGTAAAAAATATATGTTTTAAGGTAATTTTACATCTACAACACGATTGGTCAATTAAAACCGTTCTTATTTTAAAAGCCAACAAGAATGGATTTTTTTAAACAATTTTCTCTTTATCTGCAGAAGATCATTTATCCATGGGATGATTTTGGTCCGCCAGTTCTGATAGACCCTGTATAACAGCGCCATTAAAATTTCATTCTGAGTCCAGCATCGGAACGAGCAGGGTCACGCCTCCTTGTTTCCTTCAGCGATTAAGAACTTCTCATTCGAGGCATTCGCAGCGAAACAAAACGTGCTTTTCAGCACCACAAAGACGTGCTTTTCAGCGCATCGCAGAACTTTAATGAGATCAACGCTCAATTAATAGTAAAGATTCCTGACTTCCCAAAGTCCTGACACATGAAAATAAAAATTCATGTTGGGTGACTCCGCCCACCCGTCACAAATTAATTTTCGCCCACATTGAGACACGAATTAAAATTCGCATCGCACCAGGACCGAAGAAAATTCCAAGAAGTCCGCCCAATCCCGAAGATGTCTGGGACGCTGTCCCTCGAAGAAACGGTGGCGAAAGCCGTCGCGGACTTGGGGGAAAAATTGCGAGCCGAACTGCTGGAGACGCTAGTGGACGGAGTCTTTTTAGATATCCGTCGCGAACTCATTGAAGCGGTTCACCAGGCGCAACCGCAATCCCCCGCTGTCCTTCCTCCAGCAATGGATGAAGAAAAAGCGGAGAAGAAGAAGAAATCCAAGAAACCGAGGAAACCCAAGAAGAAGGCACCCGATCCGATGGAAACGGCTGACCAATCAGCAATGGCAGAGACAGCTGTTCCATCGACGTCCGCTGACGTCTCGGCGCCGCCATTCCCCGAAAAGACCTCTGAGGAGGTGTTAGTAGGCGGCAGCGTCCCAGAGGCTGATGCGTCAATGGAACTGGTTTTCTCCTTTTCGGAGGCATCGGAACCTGAGGAGGAGCAATTCACCACCGTTTTAAGCCGAAAGGCCAAAAAACGAAGAGTGGTTGTTTCCGAGAGCGACGACGAACGCGAGGCGAAATTGTCGACGAAGGCCCTTTCGAGGAACTTCATGTCGGCTAAAAAGCCCCAAAAGGTGGTCCCCGAATCTCGCGACCAAAACACGACTTCGGATCGTCTGGAGATAATCCCACCGGTAATTCTCCACAGGGACGAAACAACGAAGTCGTGGAATGAGGTTTCCACACTTCTTCGGAGCCACACCATCGAATACACCAAGCAAAAGCGGTCGTGGGTGGAATAAGAATCCAGCCAAGTACTGTCAACGATTTTCGTCGCGTGACAAAATTGTTTGACGTGAAAAAGCTGCCGTTCCACTCCTTTTCGCTGAAAAGCGAAAAACCGTTGAAAGTCGTCCTACGAGGAGTCTCCTCAATGGCTGACATAAAGTCGGTCGAGGATGAACTTCTGGGGCGCGGATTCGCCGTGGGCAAATGCTCACGCATGATGGCGAACAAAAAACCACTGGACATGGTCGTAGTCGAAGTTCCACGTGAACATCGGGACATCTACGATCTAACCACGGTTCAAGGCCTCCAGGTGACGACAGAGCCGCTGAAGAAGCGCCGGTCTAACGGCCAGTGCTTCCGTTGCCAGCAGTGGGGTCACTCACAGCGCGGCTGTCACGCTACCACCAGGTGCGTGAAATGCGCTGGACCCCACGTCTCTCAAGAATGCGATGGTAAAAATCCCAAGAAATGTGCGAATTGCGGAGGTTCGCACCCAGCTAATTTTAGGGGCTGTCCCAAGCATCCCAATGCGGGATCGGACAAACCCCAAGTCGCCACTTCCACCGTGGCGGCGCCAAAGAAGCCGGGCATCCCCGAAGCGTCGAAACCAAAAGTGGAGACCGGGAAACCCGCTAAATCTGCTGCGAAGCAGGTTAAAAGCGGAACTCCAGGTCCACTCAAGGTGACGCTGCCCCCGAAAGCTCACAAGGGACAGTCTACTGCCACAGACTCCAACTCCATGGAGATAGTGGCGCGGACAATTGGCGAGATGTGGAGCGATTTCGCAGCCACTAAACCAAGTCCCGACAGGTTAAAGCGCTTTAAAAAGCAGACAGACCAGCTGATGGAAATTTTAAACCAGGCATTGCATGGTTAGAAAAATTAAGCCGGTGTCACTGCAGGTGGTCGTTTGGAATGCCAACGGCCTCCGACACAAGCGCAACGACCTAGAGCGTTTCGCAACGGATGTCCAGGCGGATATTCTTTTAATTTCGGAGACACATCTGCGACCACCAGATAATCCAAAATTGAGAAATTTCGTCCTGTACAGAAATGACAGACAAAACGGTGGAGGTGGAGGAACCGCTGTTTATGTCAAAAAATCGATCGATCACAATGAGATTGCGACTCCGCAACTGGAACGATTGGAGGTGACTGGCATCGCCTATGCCTATGCCTATGCCTATGCACCACCCTCTCGACTCCTGGAGTCTGATCTGGAGGAGATCTTCCACAATGACGGCGGCGCTACCGTATTGGCTGGGGACCTGAATGCCAAGCATCCCACTTGGAACAGTCGGGTCACAAATGTCAAAGGACGGTTGCTGCACAGATTTGTCGATCAGCGGGACATGGTAGTTCTTGGACCAGAGGAGCCGACCCGGTGATTCTTCACCTGGGGCGTGAAGACGAGATAGACCCGCCGGCAGAATACGACAAAGTTAACTGGCAACTTTTCAAGGAGTCATTAGCTACCAGAGTCGGTCCAGTGCCGCGGATTTGGGTGAAAGAGGATATCGATCTAGCTATCGAAAACCTCGAGAGCCGCGTCCGAGAGGCGAAAACTGACGCTACGACCACGGTGTCTCTAAGAACACGTCGTGACGGCTTGCCGCCAGACAGTCGAGACCTAGTGCGAGATCGAAACCGAGCTAGAAGGCGGTACCGCCACACCCTAGCTCCAGTAGATCGAGCCGATGTGAATCGTTTGTGTGCACAAGTCAGACGGAGACTTCAGGAGTACCGTAACAGTAAATGGTGCCAAAACCTCGAAGAATTGACCACGGAGGACTGTTCATTGTGGAGAATGACCAAAGTCCTTCGAAATCAGCGCAAGCCACTTCCTCCAATTCACGGTGAAGACGGAGTCGTCTACACAGATGAGGAGAAAGCTGATGCTTTTGCGCTAAATCTTGAACGACAATGCAGCCCCAATTGGGAGCATGCAGACCCTGACTTTGTCGATCTGATCGAAAGATGCGTCGAAAGACGCCTCAACCAAGTGCGCGCTCCCGAGATTCGACCAGTTTCTCCAGCAGAAGTACGGTCGATGATCAAAAAACTGAAGGTCAGAAAGGCCCCAGGTCCTGATGGCATCAGCAACAAGATGGTACGACAATTTCCTGATCTCGCGGTCATGCATCTTGTCGCCATCTACAACGGAATGCTGCGATTAGTACATTTCCCCGAGAAATGGAAAATCGCCGACGTGATCTTTCTCCCGAAGGGGGGCGGAGCTCAACAGTTTCCACAAAATTATCGCCCAAACAGTCTACTTCCCTGCATGGGGAAAATGGCGGAGAAGGTGATATTGTGGAGACTAAAGGACTTCGAACGAGAACACGACATCATCCCACCGGAGCAATTCGGATTCAGGGATGGATATTCTACCACCGACCAAGTGCTGCGAGTAGTGGAACAGGTCACAGACAGTTTCAATCGAAAACGGCACACTGGCGCGGTGTTCTTGGATGTGGCAATAGCATTCGATAAAGTGTGGCACAAGGGGCTTCTCCACAAGCTACTCGACGCCGGTTTTCCGATCGGAACCAGTGACAACAAAGTAATAGACCCAGATGGTGAAGTCTTCATGTTCGATACCCCAATCCCATGGAGATCTGAAGCCAAATATCTGGGTGTTACTCTGGACCGAGGCTTATGGCATCATCTCGCAGATTTATTCCATGATTGGGCGACGCAGTCGTCTCTCGATTGGCAATAAACTCTTGATGTATAAGACCATCGTCCGACCGGTAATGATATACGCGTCCCCAGCTTGGGGTCACGCTGCAGCGACGCACATCAGACGCCTCCAGAGGGTTCAGAACAAGTTCCTTCGCATTGCACTCAACGCACCGTGGTTCGTTCGCAACATCCAACTTCATGAAGAAGCAAAAATGCCGTCTCTTAAAGACTTTATGCTGGCAACAGCAGAAAAGTACTTCCGAAGAGCGGCCCAACATCGAAACCCACTCGTTCGCGTAGCCGTGGACTACGACGAACAAATTCAACACAAGCACAAGCGCCCGAAAATGGCGCTTGTGAGGTAAGGTACTCTGTATCTCAGGCCGAACAAGTTCGGCACGAATCAGTTTTGGTTCAATATTAATTCATTTGTATGTTTTTCAGACAATCAAGCAGACGGAAGAGTTCATGGCACGTCCCAACACTCTGCAAGCAACAAGTGGCTCCAAGCCATTAAAATTTAGCAACACGAATGTAGAATGCTGGTTTAAAATAGTAAAACATCAACTGCTTTACGGTAATAAGAATTTGAAAATAAGTAGATTTGTTTCCATTTTGAAAGAAAAAAAATTCTCCGATTTAAAAGCCGTAGAATTAAATATTTCGAAAGTACCGCGAAAAAAATGGAAATTTGTTGAAATTGCTAAAATACGGGAAAAAATCGATAATCCTTTGGATGAAGAAAAATGGGCAAAAAAAAACCGTGAAAAACCAAAACGCATTTTGAAAGTCCTCATTTAAGGCGGCTATATAATATTATATATACAGTTTGGGGAATTGACACCCGATGCATGGAATTAAATTTAATAGAAAGTGGGGGACACCGAGCGAGAAAGAGATTCTTGCATTCTTTCATTCTCACACACATCAAGAAACATGAATTTTCGGTGAGTCCAAGACCGATTAATGGACAAATAGATGAGCGCAACAAAGAAAACCATAATTGCCATTGGAGCGAGGAAGATAAAAATAATTTACCCCCATCAGCGCGAATGCATGCGTCGTGGCATTGTTTTATCATTTTTGGCAAGACGAGGTGTTAACATGATTGCTCCTTTAGTAATTCTTCGCTATTAGAGGGATTTGGTCCTTCGAATGCAAAATGCAACAATTTTATTTTTTTATGAGTAATGATAGGCATTGTATTTCTCAATGAATTTGAGTTACAATTTTCGAGAACTTTGTCGCTAGGATGCATTGAGGGGAGTAATGCCACCCACTGACACTACTCCTCTCCCACTTCTTATTAAAATTGTTCCCATTCATCGGGTATCAATTCCCCAAACTGTATAATATTCGGATTTCACAAAATATCCGGTTAACGGACACTGAATTTGAACAAATTATTATTTAAGATAGGAAAGACTTAGACGCCATGTGTGTAAATAAGCACTTTAATCGATTTTGCGAAAGATATTGGGAGTTTTCAGAGAACCTTAGACAAGATCATTTAAAATGGGCCATGTTTACGTATTTCGTTCCTCTTAGAGAGGCTATCACAGTTTTCAACTATTTAAAAAATAAATATTCTCATCAGTCCGCCGAGTTTATTGCTTTAGTTCTGTTGCCGCATATAGGATTTTAAGTAGTTCAATATTTTTTCGGGTATCATTCATGGGAAATTGGAAAAATTTCAAATGACATAAACAGGAATGAGCAAGCATCGGAATCTGATAATTATACATTAATTGATGTAATGACCGCCGCAACGGAAATTTTAATTTTCTTATATTGAAAATGATATTTTTTAGAGTGCATTTAGCCAGATATGTAAGAGTAATATAAGCCTGCTAAATTTGTACAAGAAATATAACATAGAATATTATTTTTTAGAAAAAACTGTTCTAAAAAGGTGGAACAATATGCGCGACGCCTTTCGCAAGTGGACGAGACAAGAAAAAATAAAACATTCTGGCGGTGGTGCCCATAGCGGCAGAAAATACATTTATGCAGACCAATTAAGGTTGAAAGAGCAACGTAGGACACGTTACCTATTGCTTCGCAAAGAGACGAAGAATTTGACGATAGGGAAGCAGTCTAGAGGTAACTTCAGAAAAAACAAAAAAAAAAGAAATTTTGATAAAGACGAAGAAAAGTTGTTGGAAGTTCTCCATCAAAGGAACACCCCCTTCTGTCGTTTTTTAAGGGAATTGTACCAGCAATATCTGACTTTGATGGCGATGATTTGATGGAATTGCAGATGAGGGTGTTAAACTTAGTAAAAAATATTAAAAGAAAAAAAATCCAACTCTTCCTTATAACTGTCCTCCACTTCATCCTTTATATCACCCCACATTATACCAACACCCCAATTCACAACCCTTTCCTTATCAATCACCTGTTATACCTCCAAATAATAATCCTCAATATTCATCCAGTCCTTCCACGTCAACTTCTTCTAGTAATAATTTTAATGATCTAAATTCTTCATAAATATATTATTTTTTTAGTTATTATGTAGTAATAAAAATGTTTCACTTTATAAATAATAAAGTTTAAAATCGATAGAAGAATACAAAGACAAAACAAAAGCAAATGGGGATTGGAAGAAAGTCTGCGGTGATTTGAAAGGGTTGGATTAAAAAAGAAAAGCCGAATTTTAATAAAAACAGTAAATATATGTAAGAGTATCGGGTCGATTTCAAGTCAATGCATTAACGCAAATTTGCAACCGTTGCCAAGGTATGAGCAATGTAATTGGCGTTGCTATGTTGCAAATGGGATTTGCAGTAACGCAAGTCACACTTGAAATCGAGCCCTATATATGTATAATTTATAATTACATTCTCATAATATGCAGTGTCTTAAAATTTGCGAATTCCAAATTCAGAGCGCAGTAGGGACAATCCACTGGTGTCCATAAATACTAATTAAAAAAAAAAACGAAAAAATTTTGTTATATAAATAGCAATTACCCAAGCTATTTAAATCGCGCTCTTTTCCATAAGCACCTTTTTTCTGTAGATAGTTTTTTTAAATAGTTCTGAGCAAAGCTTCATATGACTTTTTTGGCAACAACCCTCATCCCATTTTTATTCACCACGGGAAGCCTTTAAAAAGCTCAAGCGTCGATTCAAAACCAAAAGTCTCAACATAAATTTGATCCTTCGAGCCGGATATTCAAAACAAAAAATAGTGGTCGATAGTGCCGGTTATCTAACAAGGAAACAAGATGTTGAAAAGACAAAAAAAAACACTCAATAAACATTAACCACCTTTGTCGTTACTATCCACACTCCACCAGATAAACGGAAATTAAACGAATCGGAAACATTTCCAGCAACCAACTTCTTTAAACTGGATGAAAACCAGAAACTACAGAGTTAAGAAAACAATGTACAGAAAACAAGATGCGATAAAAAAGCAGCATTAAAAGATAATGATAACACGTTGCTAATTAAATCAGGTAGGAAAACAGGCTTTCTTGGCTTTATAATTTGCCCAACAAACATGTTTTGTCTGTATGACGATTTAAAAACACAAGGCCTTAAGTATTTGTTAACGTTTAAAGTGAGCCAAGATCACATTGAAACATTGTCTATTTGTTTCGACTAAGGTTTTATTAAATAGTTTCAATTTATACAATGCTGGAACATATAAAAACCCAAGATCCAATTGATAACCATCGAACGGTGATCTTAACACGTTGACTGCCACCGTGTTTATAAAAAATAAGGTCCATGATGCCACTTTGGTTTTATTATTTGGATTGTTTTAAGATGTTTTAAAACTTCATTTGTTTTATTAAATAACCTTCCATTTAAATAATTTTTCGCAAATAAACATTTTTTTTTGTGGTGACACATTGGTCTCACGCGGCACTCCGTAGTTACCTAAGACAAAATATGCCGTGTGAGACCAATGTGTCATCACACATTGGTCTCACGCGGCACTCCGTAGTTACCTAAGACAAAATATGCCGTGTGAGACCAATGTGTCATCACACTCCTGTTTTGACCTATATAATGAATAATCCGTATTGCACCACAAAATTTCTTGTTTGAACTTGCATTTGTAAGTTTGGGTGGTGGTAATTGGCAAAGCATTGTCTTAGTCTTTACTGTATTCTGAAACTGTGAACCCAAAATGTCTTACGAAAAAGAACAGAAGTTTCTTTCTGATGAAGATGACATTGCGTCTTTATATGGTGATACTTATTTATCCGACGAGTATTCACCCAGCGCAGACGAGTCGGATAATTCATATAAATCTTCAGATACAAGGAAAAGGTAAGTAAAATCAAACATTTTTTTATTTTATGACAAAATTCTATGACACATTCAAATATTTTATCCGCTCAGCATAAATAATTTTTTTAGTAATATTTTTGTTCTAGGGTGAAAAAAAAAACAGCTAAAAAAGAATGCTTCTAAAAAAATGTCCTTGGCCAGTACGACTAGTGTCAAATCTCAGCCTTCAACGTCAACAAATTTTCTACCCCAACAAGAAAATGAACACGATGTTCAATCAGCTTCATCGTCCATCAGTGAGACAATTGAAAGAGTGATACAACAAATGTCAGAAAATGTTGACTCTAGCGACAAAGAAGCAGAGAAATTGTAGATGAAATATTTTGGAAGCCAGTGAGTGGAAACCACCTAAGACAAATCCTTTATACAGTAGCTGATGATGGATTCCGGAATAAAGTTCATGAAGACATGTTTGACAAAGGACCGTATGAATTTTATAAGTTGTTTATAGATGACCACATAATTAATCTGATGGTGGAAGAAACAAATAGATACGCACATCAGTTGATTGAAAAAAACATTTTCCCCAAGTCTCGTCTAACAACGTGGCATGACACCAACAACATTGAAATGGAGAAGTTCTTAGGCATAATTATGTGGATGGGTTTGTGCACATTACCAACCGTTGAAAGATACTGGTCAAACAACGAAATTTACGAAAATTTCATAAAGAATGTAATGTCCAGAAACCGCTTTCAGTTGCTGTTGAGAACTCTACATTTTAGCAATAATAGGTACAGTGATTTCGGACGATAGATTGCAAAAGTTAACACCCCTTTTGGACTTACTGAAGCAATCTTTCAAGATCCCATGGTACCTAGTGAGTTTCTTTGCATAGATGAAACGTTAGTTCCATTTAGAGGAAGGCTCAAATTTAAACAATATATAGCCAACAAACGGTAAACCTAACCTTGGTACTGAAATTATAGAAAAGTGAACTGATTTGAATGTTAATAAATTTATTTTCAAATATAAATTTCAAATTTGGTGCCAATATTGGCCATATTTGGCCAGTCGTACAAGAATAAAGACGTTGCGACTAGTAGATTTTTATTTTTGATGACTATAAGTTTTATATCAAATAAAGAGATTGCGCATATTAAAATGACATTTTTGACATATTTGACATATTTGTTGTCCATAATTTAGAAGTGTTTCGGTTTTAACGAAATGACATAATTTTCCTATTTGCACGCAACCTTTAGATTCCTTATTGATAAAAGCACTCCGATTTTAGTCAAATAACCTGCATTAGAAATTGTTGCTCTCATTACATAAAAACGATTTCGCGCCAACTTTCAAAAACGAAGATACGTAAAAATGAACGAAATATCATTTTGGACATTATTTTAGAATCGCCTGTGTAATTTTGTTATCACGAGTTAGAGACGAATATTTTGAAGCGGTCAATAAAAAACTCATTTTAATTATTTCACGATTTTCTTCGGCTTCGGATTTGGAAAAAGAATGCGGTGTTAAGTACGCGGAAATTTTGCAGAATCACCTTTTTTTCAATTGTTTTTTTGCGTGTTTTCAAAGAAACGGGATCTCATTAACGAAAGCGTTCAGAAAAATAGTCGGGAATTTCCTATTAACACATTTCATTCCTTACCGTTTATTAACTATTTATTACGTAGATGCAAGCCGTTCGCACCGTTGTGGACGGCCATCTTAACGCCTTTAATTGAAATTCGAGATATAACAGCGCCATTAAAATTTAGCAACGCGAATGTAGAATGCTGGTTTAAACTCGTAAAACATCAACTGCTTTACGGTGATACGAATTTGAAAATAGGTAGACTTGTTTCCATTTGGATAGAAAAAATTTTCTCCCATTTAAAAGCCGTAGAATTAAATATTCCGAAAGTACCGCGAAAGAAACGGAAATTTGTTGAAATTGCTAAAGTACGGGAAGAAATCGATAATCCTTTGAACGAAGAAAAATGGGCAAAAAGAAAACCGCGAAAAACCAAAACGCATTTTGAAAGTCCTCATTTAAGGCGGCTATATAATATTATATATATAATATTCGGATTTCACAAAATATCCGGTTAACGGACACTGAATTTGAACAAATTATTATTTAAGATAGGAAAGACTTAGACGCCATGTGTGTAAATAAACACTTTAATAGATTTTGCGAAAGATATTGGGAGTTTTCAGAGAACCTTAGACAAGATCATTTAAAATGGGACATGTTTACGTATTTCGTTCCTCTTAGAGCCGCTATCACAGTTTTCAACTATTTAAAAAATAAATAGTCTCATCAGTCCGCCGAGTTTATTGCTTTAGTTCTGTTGCCGCATATAGGATTTTAAGTAGTTCAATATTTTTTCGGGTATAATTCATGGGAAATTGGAAAAATTTCAAATGACATAAACATGAATGAGCAAGCATCGGAATCTGATAATTATACAACAATTGACCGCCGCAACGGAAATTTTAATTTCCTTATATTAAAAATGATATTTTTTAAAATGCATTTAGCCAGATATGTATGAGTAATATAAGCCTGCTAAATTTGTACAAGAAATATAACATAAAATATTATTTTTTAGAAAAAACTGTTCTAAAAAGGTGGAACAATATGCGCGCCGCCTTTCGCAAGTGGACGAGACAAGAAAAAATAAAACACTCTGGCGATGGGGCCCATAGCGGCAGAAAATACATTTATGCAGACCAATTAAGGTTGAAAGAGCAACGTAGGACACGTTACCTATTGCTTCGCAAAGAGACGAAGAAATTGACGATGGGGAAGCAGTCTAGAGGTAACTCCACAAAAAAAAACAAAAAAAAGAAAATTTGATAAAGTCGAAGAAAAGTTGTTGGAAGTTCTCCATCAAAAGAACACCCCCTTCTGTCGTTTTTTAAGGGAATTGTACCGGCAATATCTGACTTTGATGGCGATGATTTGTTGGAATTGCAGATAAGGGTGTTAAGCTTAGTAAAAACTATTAAAAGAAAAAAAAAACGTCAACTTCTTCTAGTAATAATTTTAATTATTTTTTTAGTTATTATGTAGTAATAAAAATATTTCACTTTATAAATAACAAAGTTTATAATCTCATTTTTATTCACCACGACGAGGCTTTAAAATGCTCAAGCGTCATTCAGAATCAAAAGTCCCAACAAAATTTGGTCCTTCGAGCCGGATATTCCGAATCGGAAACATTCCCTTCTTTAATCGGATTAAAAACAGAAACTACAGAGTTGACAAAACAATGTAAAGAAAACAAGATGCGATGAAAAAACCCTGACTACTCAAAAAACTTCTTTCGACTGTTGAACCAATAATGTCACTTTTTTCTTCGTAACGTCCCGCAAGTAGTGGCAAAACATTATTAAAGATGGCAATAGAGCCATCAACACTAACTTAAATGCCCATTTTAACTGCGCTTGAACACGCAGCTAGCTTAAGCTAGGGCTAACATAAATATCTTTTGGGGGTCGATCATCTTGAAGAAGAGCTTCAATAACCATCCAGAAAGTGCTTTATGAAGAAGATGGAGGTGAACTATATGGAGCTGGAATAGCTGAATAGCAATGAAATCGATCACTTAATCTTTAAACCCGTTTTTCTCAAAACTACATTTTTTCTAATTTGCTGCAGTTGGAACTCAGACAAATCATCCGATTGCCTTGAATTAGTTTTTAAGGCGACCTTAACTAAAAACTATATTTTCAGTTCTCAAATGCAGACGAAAAATCGTACTAGAGTTACGCCATCTATCACTAGTTTTTTTAAATTATGTCAATAACCAGCGAGAATAGAGTTTTTAAAACAAAATGTCCGAATAGCGCTAAAGCATTAAATTTGAATAATTTTTTAGAAATAAAAACAATTTATATCAATCAAAATCAAGGTCTACGAAAAAAGCGAAATTCACCTAGTTTAATTGTAATAATTTGTTAATTGTTTAGAGTCAATTGGCCAAACACTTGGAAGTGTAATTATTTTTAAATCTGTGCTAATTTTTGCATTTTTTGGAACAAAGAAAATAAATTTTCGGAATTTTGGTTTTTAATAAGCACTTTTTGGTGAAATATGCAATTTTAGTAACAGCAATTAAATTTTAGGAGTTTATTATATTAAATTTTCTGATAAACTGTGATGAATTACAAATTTCCCAGTCAAAAAGTCAAATTTTTATTTTTTTTATTTTTTATAGTCAACATCTTCCTTATTTTTTATTATAAATTCCTAGTATTTCTGGCAGTTTTAACGCAAAACAACGAAATTTTGAGAAGATATAGCCAATGATTTATTTAAAACCAATGCCAAATTTCACAATTTTTGGTGGTTTCGACGCTACAGCATAAAATTTTGAACTTTTACCATGTTAAATTTGCTAATGAACTGTGTTGAATTCCCAAAAAAAATTCAAATTTTAGAAACTTTTATTCCTGATTCAAACATTTTCCAATTTGTTTATTAAAAACCTCGTATTTCTGTGAGTTTTAACTCAAAAACAACAAAATTTCAAGAAGATATAGCCGATACATTTGTTGAAAACCGCTGCCAAATTTCACATTTCTATAGTATAGAAGACAACTTTTAGAAATTTCTGGTTTAAGGACGCTTTAAATATCACAATTTTTGGTAAAATGTGCTATTTTGGTAGATTCGACGGTACAGCCATAAAATTTTGGGAGTTAATAATACTAATTTGCCCAACAAACATGTTTTGTCTGTACGACGATTTAAAAACACAAGGCCTTAAGTATTTATTAACGTTTAAAGTGAGCCAAGATCACATTGAAACATTTTTTAGTTCAGTAAGTCGTGGGGAATTCAACAACTACCCAAATTGTTTACAATTTGAATCGGCGTAACGTATTTTAGTCCACAATGAGGTAAAAGCTTCAAAAGTGGGTAATTACCCTAAACTGTTTTACAATCGAAATGTAAATAATAAGGTTACATATTTACATTTTTCAATCAACTTATCACATGTTACTGTCGACATTATAGAATATCTTTCAGAATTTATCTGCACTAAATTAATAAAAAAAAATCATTGTGTGACCTGTAAAAACGAATTGTGTAGTAATAGGGAACCTAGAAAACTAATTAGTTTAAAAAATAGAGGCCCATGGAGTTTTCCGTCGAATGACACTGTTAAATAAATTTTTAGGCAAAGCAAACATCAAAGTTCAAAAGTATAAAGAAAAATTTAGTCTATTTGTTTCAACCACGGTTTTATTAAATAGTTTAAATTTATACAATGAACAGACCATGCTGAAACATATAAAAACCCAAGATCCAATTGATAACCATCAAATGGTGATCTTAAAAATTAAAATTCGTGTCAATGATGAATTGAAATTACTTGAAAATGTACCGTCCATTCGCCAAAAGTTAACAAAATTATTTTGTTTAAAAATCTTTAGGTTACATGTATAAACGTATATAAATTAGGCATTACTAATATGACCAATAAGATTATGTTCATAACTAATAGTACTAAGTGTAAATATGAAATTTTCAGAATAAATGACTTAATCGAAAAAAGTTTAAAAATAAACGACCTAACCTTGGTACTGAGATTATAGAAAAGTGAACTGAATAGAATGTTAATAAATTTATTTTCAAATATAAATTTCAAATTTGGGGTGCCAATTTTTGAAATTTGACGCAAGGGTAGATGTGGGAATGCAATTCTAAATATCATTTTTCAACTTTGATTGAAATTGAAAAGGCGCGAATTAATATATAAATTGTAAAATAGTTGGCCAATCGTACAATAGTAAAGTCGTTGCGACTAGTAGATTTTTATTTATGATGACTATAAGTTTTATATCAAATAAAGAAATTGCGCATATTAAAATGACATTTTTGACATATTTGACATATTTGTTGTCCATTATTTAGAAGTGTTTCGGTTTTAACGAAATGACATTATTTTCCTATTTGCGCGCAACCTTTAGATTCCTTACTGATAAAACCACTTGCTCCGATTTTAGTCAAATAAACTGCATTAGAAATTGTTGCTCTCATTACATAAAAATGATTTCGCGCCAACTTTCAAAAACGAAGATACGTAAAAATGAACGAAAGATTATTTTGGACATTATTTTAGAATCGTCTGTGTAATTTTATCACGAGTTAGAGATGAATATTTTGACGCGGCCAATAAAAAACTCATTTTAATTATTTCACGATTTTCTTGGGCTTCGAATTTGGAAAAAGAATGCGGTGTTAAGTACGCGGAAATTTTGCAGAATCACCTTTCTTTCACTTGCTTTTTCGCGTGTTTTCAAAGAAACAGGATCAGAAAAATAGTCAGGAATTTCCTATTAACACATTTCATTCCTTACCGTTTATTAACTATTTATTACATAGACGCAAGCCGTTCGCACCGTTGTGGACGGCCTTCTTAACGCCTTGAGTTGAAATTCGAGATATAACAGCGCCATTAAAATTTAGCAACGCCAATGTAGAATGCTGGTTTAAACTAGTAAAACATCAACTGCTTTACGGTGATACGAATTTGAAAATAGGTAGACTTGTTTCCATTTTGAAAGAAAAAATTTTCTTCGATTTAAAAGCCGTAGAATTAAATATTTCGAAAGTACCGCGAAAGAAACGGAAATTTGTTGAAATTGCAAAAATACGGGAAGAAATGGATAATCCTTTGGACGAAGAAAAATGGGCGAAAAACCAAAACCCATTTTGAAAGGCGGCTATATAATATTATATATTATATATTATATATTATATATTATAAATAATAATATTAAATATTCGGATTTCACAAAATATCCATTTAACGGACACTGAATTTGAACAAATTATTATTAAAGGTAGGAAAGACTTGCCATGTGCCATGTGTGTAAATAAACATTTTAATCGATTTTACGAAAGATATAGAGAATTTTAACAGAACCCTTAGACAAGATCATTTAAAATGGGGCATGTTTATGTATTAATAACCGCCGCAACGTAAATTTTAATTTTCTTATATTAAAAATGGTATTTTTTTTGGCCAGATATGTAAGAACATATATGTAAGAGTAATATATATAATATATATATTTGTACAAGAAATTTAACATAGAATATTATTTTTTAGAAAAAAGCCCTTCCACGTCAACTTCTTTGAGTAATAATGATCTAAATTCTTCATAAATATGTTATTTTTTTAGTTATTATGTAGTAATAAAAATGTTTCACTTTATAAATAATAAAGTTTATAATCGCATTTTTATTCACCACGGCGAGGCTTTAAAAAGCTCAAGCGTCGATTCAGAATCAAAAGTCCCAACAAAATTTGGTCCTTCGAGCCGGATATTCCGAATCGGAAACATTCCCTTCTTTAATCGGATTAAAAACAGAAACTACAGAGTTAACAAAACAATGTAAAGAAAACAAGATGCGATGAAAAAACCCTGACTACCCAAAAACCTTATTAAAGATGGCAATCAACACTAACTTAAATGCCCATTTTAACTGCGCTTGAACACGCAGCTAGCTTAAGCTAGGGCTAACATAAATATCTTTTGGGGGTCGATCATCTTGAAGAAGAGCTTCAATAACCATCCAGAAGGTGCTTTATGAAGAAGATGGAGGTGAACTATATGGAGCTGGAATAGCTCAGTAGCTCTAGGGATGATTTTTATCTATCGTGTGATTCATTAAATTTCCATTCTAGGTAGGCTGTGTATTTTGGACGTGCGTTGACTTCTTGTTCGATAACTAGCAAATCTCGCAAATATTAAGTCGAAACTACTGTAATGGTGTTAGTTACGACATGAATTTTTTTCTCAAAGCCAACTGCGAATGGAAATTTAATGAATCACACAATATTTATAACAATGAAATCGATCACTTATGGTCGGTTTCTGAAAGATATCCCTATTAGTTCTATAACTATCAGATACATAGTTGTTGAATCCATAAATGAGGAAAACGTTTCTGAAAGCTGTGAGTACCTAACTTATCGTACTGATACTTATGGGCTTGTTAAGCAGTGGTGCTAGTATTTTCCGACTCTAAATTCTTGGCGCTAAAGTGAAATGTTGAATGTGTTCACCATCTGTTGAATGCCCATTTTGCCGAAAGAACAATAAAGTAATAAACCTTGCACTGACGGAAGGTTTCGTGAATGAAACTTCCCCGTTTTCAGTTCATTTTAAAGCTATTGTTGTCAGTTGTCAGTAATTATCAGAGTAATGAGGATGGAAAATAAAATCACCAAAAGTAAAACTTTTAAACAACGGTCAAAAAACTGTTTAGAACGGGAAAAACACTTGTTGTTTGATATTGTGGCAAAAGACTATTTGAGTGTTATCGAAAATAAAAAAACGGACGGTGTGAATGTTGCAAAAAAACAGGAAGCGTGGCAGGAAATTGCCCGAAAATAATAATAACCAAGCCGAAACGGGACCTCGGTGTTCAAAACAACTTCACGCTCTCTATGACACGTTAAAAAAATCAACAAGGAGCAATATTAACAATGATAAGGTAAGAGTTAGTGTTTTTAAATGAAGCTTCACACATTAATAAATACTTGCTTTTAGAAAAATTTTTACAAAACAGGCGGCGGTACTTTTGTTCCAAAAAGTGGAATTCTAGATGAAAAAATTGCGACCGTACTAAAGCCACAATTCACACCATTGCAGAATCCCTTCGATTCGAGTTCACACCATTGCAGAATCCCTTCGATTCGAGTTCCAGTTATGAAGGTAAAATAATAAATTTGTTGAAACGTGAAATTTTTAGGATGTGTTTCAGATGCTATACGTCGCAATCGAATTCTACCTATACAATGTGAACAGTAAGAAGCCGGTTCGGAGTTAGAAAAGGATATGATGGATTCAAGACCCAATTGTTTTCAAACAGAAACAAACAACTATGGTACTGATGAAGATAAGATTTATTTATTTTCACATTTACCAAATATTGTTTTTCAGAACAAAGCATCCAAACTCTGGAACAATTCGAGGATACACCAATGAATCTATCGCCACCAATTAATGGTAATGAAAAAGTTACGAATAAAATATGTAAAAGACTAACAATAAAACTATGTTGTATTTACAGATAATGTGGAATATCAGACGGTTGAAAACCATAGTAATTTCTTGTGTCATGATTCGCCTATTAGTACTAAGGTTGAAAACACCCCAGCTTCCCCCCCCACCGGCAACGTACTGCAAAAATGTCTGAAAAGAAGAAATGCATCAACATTCTCACAAACCGTTTAGTAAAATGAAAAAATTTCAAAGATCAGAAGGATGACGAATTAATTGCGAAAAAAAAATTTTAGACCTAGAAGAAAAAATTAAATTGAAACAACTACAAATATTAAACCAACAGTTTAATTAACAATTACTGTATTGTAATACAATTAATGTATTGTAATCAGGGTATAATCGCTAATTAGGGGTTCGCAATCAGGGTAAATTAGGAGTCGGGGAAGCCAATTAGGCGAGCCCAGAGTGAATGAGAAGTACTCCGTTCGAGGGAAATGCTTGGCCAATAGCGTGGGCGCGTCGTTTTAAAGTAGTTAGGATTGGCCAAGAAGTTAGCGTGGGGTACGATTCCCAACCAAAATTTTAAAAAGGGCCAAAGGGTCTTTTTTCGAGGAGTTCAACCCACAGATGTAGCAAAACTTTCTATTCATCATTTGATGATGATTTTTGCGAGAGTGGATTGCAACAAACCTCTGATAATTATATTTCATTTTGCTACGGAAAAATTCAAGACGAAAATATGGCGAATTTAACTACTACCCAAAGTGACAATTCGGTATGGTTCGAATTCAAAATTACATGAAGAAGCAAGTTGTAAAAAACTGGCGGTGTTCTTGTACACAAAATTATAGGCATCACAAAAAACTTTCAGACTAAGCATAAGAAAAAGAGTCTTAATTAAGAAAAATCAGTTTTTATTTGAAAGTTCAAAAAAATTAAATATTTCGATTCGTTCATGTGTATTTGATTTTAAAAAAAATTCCAGTTTTGGGAACCTCGCCTGACAGTGTCACAGAAGATTCTGTGATAGAAATTTAAATGTCCAATTTTAGAAAACACAGTTTCTAGATACATAAATTTACCTCCGGACTCTGCGTAAATGTCTCAACAATAACATATTGAGACTAAAAACTGCCGTGAAGAAGGCAATTTCGTATAGAAAAACAGAAAAAATTTCTTTGGAAGACCAAGTAGCTCTTCTGACAAAAGAAGTGTGAATAGTCCAAAACATGTTTTTGAATTACACGATTGTTGTGAGAGTTACTTTTGTCAAGGAAAGAAAGACAGCTAAGTAAATTTAGTTCCACAGATGATAGAGTCTGGAATCTTCGAAGACCTAGAAGCCTGCGGGAAAAGACTGGTTCAAAATGCCCACAGCTCAATTTTGAATATGAAAAATAATGCCGCTGAATGTTACAATGCAATAATTTGTAAATTCACAGGAGGGAAAAGGATAAATTTTTCTATAAAAAATAGTTACGCAAAAAGATGGAATGCAGCGGCTATTCCTTATAATAAAAAAAGTAACTATTTTTCGACGATTTAAAAAAAAATGAAAGTACGCAAAAATGTACATTGCGAGCGTGAAAAGAAAATCTGCTTACAATAAAGCTAGGAGGCAGTTGTTTCTCCGATATAAAAAGAAAAAAACTGTTGCACCACCTGACGAAGATTACGGGATTCAAATGGACGAAGAATTTTTAAAAAAACGGCAGGATTTATTGACAAGTTTGAAAAAGGACGCTGAACAAATAAAGTTTATTGAAAAAGAGACACGAGGACAAACCGCTAATACTAGGTGGAAGGAAGAAAGAAGATACCGATTGACTGCCTCTAATTTTGGCACTGTGTGCAAATTACGAAATTCCACAGACCCAAAACAATTTTGCCAAAACATTTTGTCAAGTGAATTTAGAAAGAGAGCCACCATCAAATGGGGATCCGAAAACAAGAGTACTGAGAAATTATTATTCCAAAGACAGTTTGGGGTTACCGTTTCAGATTGCGGACTTATTGGAATTATTGACAAAGACAACATTTTAGAAATCAAGTGCCCTTGGTCAATAAAGAACACAACCCCTCAAGCAGCAAGCGAGGAAAAAAAATTAAATTACTTGGTACGAAATGATGGAAATCTCCAGCTGAAACGAAACCATCAATATTTTTACCAAGTATAGCAGCCGTCAAGATAATGTGGCGCTGACCTGCTCAGATGACTTGACTTTTAAGGGTTTTTACGACGGTGCGGTGATCTTAAAGCAACTTTATATTAAAATTCGTGTCAATCATGAATTGAAATTACTTAAAAATGTAGCGTCCATTCGCCAAAAGTTAACAAAATGAATTTTGTTTAAAAATCTTTAGGTTACATGTATAAATGTATATAATTTAAATTAGGTATTACTAATATGATCAATAAAATTATGTACATAATTAATAATACTTAAATGTAGTAAATATGAAAGTCTCGGAATAAATGTCTTAATCGTAAAAGATTTAAAAAAAAAAAAACGGTAAATCTAAGCTTGGTACTGAAATTATAGAAAAGTGAACTGATTTGAATGTTAATAAATTTATTTTCAAATATAAATTTCAAATTTGGTGCCAATTTTTGAAATTTGACGCAAGCGTAGATATGCCAATGCAATTCTAAATATTTTTTTTCAACTTTGATTGAAATTGAAAAGGCGCGAATTGATATATAAATTGTAAAATAGTTGGCCAATCGTACAATAGTAAAGACGTTGCGACTAGTAGATTTTTATTTATGATGACTATAAGTTTTTTATCAAATAAAGAGATTGCGCATATTAAAATAACATTTTTAACATATTTGACATATTTGTTGTTCATAATTTAGAAGTGTTTTAACGAAATGACATAATTTTCCTATTTGCGCGCAACCTTTAGATTCCTTACTGATAAAACCACTTGCTCCGATTTTAGTCAAATAAACTGCATTAGAAATTGTTGCTCTCATTACATAAAAATGATTTCGCGCCAACTTTCAAAAACGAAGATACGTAAAAATGAACAAAAGATCATTTTGGACATTATTTTAGAATCGCCTGTGTAATTTTGTTATCACGAGTTAGAGATGAATATTTTGAAGCGACCAAAAAAAACTCATTTTAATTATTTCACGATTTTCTTCGGTTTCGAATTTGGAAAAAGAATGCGGTGTTAAGTACGCGGAAATTTTGCAGAATCACTTGCTTTTTCGCGTGTTTTCAAAGAAACAGGATCAGAAAAATAGTCGGGAATTTCCTATTAACACATTTCATTCCTTGCCGTTTATTAACTATTTATTACGTAAATGCAAGCCGTTCGCGCCGTTGTGGACGGCCATCTTAACGCCTTTAATTGAAATTCGAGATATAACAGCGCCATTAAAATTTAGCAACGCGAATGTAGAATGCTGGTTTAAAGTAGTAAAACATCAACTGCTTTACGGTGATACAAATTAGAAAATAGGTAGATTTGTTTCCATGTTGAAAGAAAAAATTTTCTCCGATTTAAAAGCCGTAGAATTAAATATTTCGAAAGTACCGCGAAAGAAACGGAAATTTGTTGAAATTGCTAAAATACGAGAAGAAATCGATAATCCTTTGAACGAAGAAAAATGGGCAAAAAGAAAACCGCGAAAAACCAAAACGCATTTTGAAAGTCCTCATTTAAGGCGGCTATATAATATTATATATATAACATTCGGATTTCACAAAATATCCGGTTAACGGACACTGAATTTGAACAAATTATTATTAAAGGAAAGAAAGACTTAGACGCCATGTGTGTAAATAAACATTTTAATCGATTTTACGAAAGATATAGAGAATTTTAACAGAACCCTTAGACAAGATCATTTAAAATGGGGCATGTTTATGTATTAATAACCGCCGCAACGAAAATTTTAATTTTCTTATATTAAAAATGGTATTTTTTTTGGCCAGATATGTAAGAACATATATGTAAGAGTAAATATATAATATATATATTTGTATAAGAAATTTAACATAGAATATTATTTTTTAGAAAAAAGCCCTTCCACGTCAACTTCTTTGAGTAATAATCATCTAAATTCTTCATAAATATGTTATTTTTTAGTTATTATGTAGTAATAAAAATGTTTCACTTTATAAATAATAAAGATTATAATCCTATTTTTATTCACCACGGCAAGGCTTTGAAAAGCTCAAGCGTCGATTCAGAATCAAAAGTCCCAACATAAATTTGGTCCTTCGAGCCGGATATTCCAAAAACAAAAAGTAGTGTTCGATAGTGCCGGTTATCTAACAAGGGAAAAAAAGACGTTAAAAAAGCAAAAAAAAAACACTCAATAAAAAAAGGTTGAGGCAACGTACTTCAAAAATGTCTGAAAAGAAGAAATGCATCAACATTCTCACAAACCGTTTAGTAAAAAGAAAAAATTTCAAGGATCAGAAGGATGACGAATTAATTGCGAAAAAAAAAATTAGACCTAGAAGAAAAAATTAAATTGAAACAACTACAAATATTAAACCAACAGTTTAATTAACAATTACTGTATTGTAATACAATTAATGTATTGTAATCAGGGTATAATCGCTAATTAGGGGTTCGCAATCAGGGTAAATTAGGAGTCGGGGAAGCCAATTAGGCGAGCCCAGAGTGAATGAGGAGTACTCCGTTCGAGGGAAATGCTTGGCCAATAGCGTGGGCGCGTCGTTTTAAAGTAGTTAGGATTGGCCAAGAAGTTAGCGTGGGGTACGACTCCCAACCAAAATTTTAAAAAGGGCCAAAGGGTCTTTTTTCGAGGAGTTCAGTCGAATTTTTCTTCGTGAATTTTTGACCACCGTATTCAGTGCGAATTTTGCTAAAATCTTTGTTTCATCATCGTTAATTAAATTTTAAAAATCGTGAAGTGCCATCCTTAGAGGAGATTTGTAAGTCAAGCATGTTTTTTTTTTTTGTTCTGTTGTTCTTCGTTTGCGTATAAACAGTTGCGCCAATCGTCATCGCGGTATTTCAAAATTGAAAGGACACCAAATTTCGGCATCCTAATGTTCGAGGCAACGCGATTGAAAAAGGAACAACATCAAGGCACTTGGATTCAGGGCAATGGTGTATTTTGAACATTTTTGAAAATTGCTTGTTCAATCTGTAGAACCAAATTTTACCGTCACCGGACGTTAACAACTTCAGTGTTAACGTGGTTTAATTTTATTCACCACTATGACTGCGTAGACAGTTTTTTTTCTTGTTTTGAATCAACTACAATAGAGGATCACATAATCACTTCATAATCGCTCACGTTTGGAATCGCCAAATTTTGGCCTCATCAAGGCAACACTGTTGCCTCACACTCAAGTAAGCCCATAAGTAATTAGACCCATGAAGGTGGTAATGCATTTTGTATCCTTTACCCAAAAACCATAAACCTGATCACAACAAAGGCACCTTCAGGGCCTGTTCAGGTTCATTGTGATCGAATAGGTCCGAGCCTTTGATTGCCGCCTTGCGCATCCGCTGACCGCCCGCGTTCGTCGCCGTCACCGTTCGCCGAAATCCCAACCTTAGCGCTAAGCGTCCTGGGAAACCACAAAATGCAACCCTTTCAGTTTGCTCTATTGTAGAACTTTCTAATATCTGCAAATAATTCTTGATAATATCTTTTGTTCAGTGTCTAATTTGGACGACACTACTGTACTCAGATTTGAATTATTTTATTTCGTTAACTAAATCACAGCTGAACCCTGAGGGTAATTTCCGTTTTTCCCGACAACTTGGGTCAGCTAATAAACTTTATTTTTCTTTTCTTCAATTGGGATTACATATCTTTCTGTTTGACATTCAAACCGTTAAGCCGATGGGGAGAGACCGAACATGTTCAATTACCCACTACCTGTGATAATCCAGAAAATTTAAAGTCCGACCGAAACAGAAATAGTTAGTTAGGGAGAAATCTTCGGGAAACTAAAATTAACTAAGGTGAAGCCTTCGCGAACACCGCACGAGTCAGTTAGGGTGAAGCCTGCGCGTCCAGGAAGTGACACGCTCGTAACGTAAGGAGACTCCTAGGGGAAGCACAGCCCGGTGGATGAGCGATCTGCCCGAATTTATTTAAGTTCGTGTTGTTTTTTTTTTGTTAATCCTTTGTAAATAAACTTAAGTGAAGTGTGCCCAAATCTTTAATTTCCTTCTGCGACAGCGGCCTTGCTGTAATCTGGTTACCCGGAAGACCCCGAGTTGTCTTTCGGAAAACACAACGAATTTCCATTGAATGTGAATTTTTTTTATTTAAAACACAACGAAGCAATTGGGTCCGTTCTTTTAATTTCGACCAGGATAACGAGTACAAGACGATCGTGAGAAACATAAACCAGTTATAGGACCAAAAGGGTCAATGTTAAGACGAATAAAGATTAATTTGAGAATTCTCCCGCGTGTGTCTAACAGGGTAAGGTAATTTTGGTGGAGGCGCTTGCGTAAGTATTTTGCGGACCCTCCAGAAATTACCGGCGTGACTAAATCACCCAGGCCAGACGCTCCAGCTTTTTACATTACTGATAAAACCACTTGCTCCGATTTTAGTCAAATAACCTGCATTAGAAATTGTTGCTCTCATTACATAAAAATGATTTCGCGCCAACTTTCAAAAACGAAGATACGTAAAAATGAACAAAAGATCATTTTGGACATTATTTTAGAATCGCCTGTGTAATTTTGTTATCACGAGTTAGAGATGAATATTTTGACGCGGCCAATAAAAAACTCATTTTAATTATTTCACGATTTTCTTCGGCTTCAGATTTGGAAAAAGAAATTTTGCAGAATCACCTTTCTTTCACTTGTTAGTCGGGAATTTCCTATTAACACATTTCATTCCTTACCGTTTATTAACTATTTATTACGTAGATGCAAGCCGTTCGCACCGTTGTGGACGGCCATCTTAACGCCTTTAATTGAAATGAATTGAAATTCGAGATATAACAGCGCCATTAAAATTTAGCAAACAATGTAGAATGCTGCTCTTAAATAGTCAACTGCTGGAATTAAATATTTCGAAAGTACCGCGAAAGAAACGGAAATTTGTTGAAATTGCAAAAATACGGGAAGAAATCGATAAACTTTTGGACGAAGAAAAATGGGCAAAAAGAAAACCGCGAAAAACCAAAACGCATTTTGAAAGTCCTCATTTAAGGCGGCTATATAATATTATATATATAACATTCGGATTTCACAAAATATCCGGTTAACGGACACTGAATTTGAACAAATTATTATTAAAGATAGGAAAGACTTGTGTGTAAATAAACATTTTAATCGATTTTGCGAAAGATATCGGGAATTTTCAGAGAACCTTAAAAGCTTAGTAAAAACTATTAAAAGAAAAAACAATCCAACTCTTCCTTATAACTGTCCTCCATCATCCCTTATATCACCCCACATTATTCCAACACCCCAATTCACAACCCTTTCCTTATCAATCACCTGTTATACCTCCAAATAATAATCCTCAATATTCATCCAACCCTTCCACGTCAACTTCTTCTAGTAATAATTTTAATGATCTAAATTCTTCATAAATATATTATTTTTTTAGTTATTATATAGTAATAAAAATGTTTCACTTTATAAATAATAAAGTTTATAATCTCATTTTTATTCACCACGACGAGGCTTTAAAAAGCTCAAGCGTCGATTCAGAATCAAAAGTCCCAACAAAATTTGGTCCTTCGAGCCGGATATTCCGAATCGGAAACATTCCCTTCTTTAATCGGATTAAAAACAGAAACTACAGAATTAACAAAACAATGTAAAGAAAACAAGATGCGGTGAAAAACCCTGACTACTCAAAAAACTTCTTTCGACTTTGAACCAATAATGTCACTTTTTTCTTCGTAACGTTCCCGCAATAAGTGGCAAAACCTTATTAAAGATGGCCATAGAGCCATCAACAGTAACTTAAATGCCCATTTTAACTGCGCTTGAACACGCAGATAGCTTAAGCTAGGGCTAACATAAATATCTTTTGGGAGTCGATCATCTTGAAGAAGAGCTTCAATAACCATCCAGAAGGTGCTTTATGAAGAAGATGGAGGTGAACTATATGGAGCTGGAATAGCTGATTAGCTCTAGGGATGATTTTTATCTATTTATAACAATGAAATCGATCACTTAATCTTTAAACGCGTTTTTCTCAAAACTACATTTTTACAGATAAATCGTCCAATCGCCTTGAATTATTTTTTAAGGCGACCTTAACTATAAACTGTATTTTCAGTTCTCAAATGCAGACGAAAAATCGTACTAGAGTTACGCCATCTATCGTTAGTTTTTTAAATTATGTCAACCAGCGAGAATGGAGTTTTTGAAATAAAATGTCCGAATAGCGCTAAAGCATTAAATTATAATAATTTTTTAAAAATAAAAACAATTTATATCGATTAAAATAGACAATTAAAAAAGAACAATTATTATCGAATTCAGGCCGAAATGTAACAGGGTTGTAGTGGTGCCACATTTAGATTTTTATTGCAAAGTCACAAGAAATATTTACTATTAAAGTAGAAATTGATGAAAACTTTTGTAAAGAAATGTACACCAAATTATATCAAATACAATGTATTAAAATCCACAAAAAAATACAACAAAATGTGTAGATTTTTTCTTCTTGGAAAAGATAGCATACTTTTTAAATCCTAAAATTGCTCTTTCATGCGCAATTTTTCTAATGAGCTGAACTTCATTTGGTGTAAATTGCACTCCTGTTATTCTGAAGGTGGGACTTGTAATATTAATATCCACATTTTCTAGCAAAGTGAAAGTTTTAAGCTAACATAGTATCACCTCTTCTAAGTTCCTTCATATCAAGTCTACGTTTTAAAATATTAATAAAACAGCATTTTTCAATTATTCCTTTATCTGAAATTCTGAAATTATTTCCTTTGTTAAAGCCTCAATATAATATGTAATTTTATAATCAATATTTATAATCAAAAGTCTTGAGTACAACATTGTAATAGCCTCGTCACTCTGTAATTTTTAACTAAATAAATCGTTATTATCATTAATAAAAAGTAAAAACGCAATTTGCAGTCTGAGTGAAGTGAGGTACAAATGTGAGGAATGAAGTAGCAGCTGAGAAATGCAGAGTCCTTTTACTTCTCACGACTCAAGGCGATGATAAAGAAGATCAAAAAGGGGATAAAACGTACTTGAAGAACTTTTATGAAAAGCAAGCACTCCTGCATCTGTGTTTGTGAGGACGAAAAGATTTTTTAATTCAGTAATTTGCGTTAATAAGCAAATTAGCAATAAAAGTGTTTTTCTAACCTAACATTATATTGCTGTCAACTGAATGAAATGTCATTTTCAATATCTTCCAATTTTGACACTGTAAAATATGCGTAAACAAGTGAATTTTCACCACCAACCCTAAATATAATCGTTTTTAAACACCCATTATAACAAATTAATATCCAACGCCACGGAAAAGCGAGGTCTATGAAAAAAGCGAAATTCACAGATTTCCGAAATTCACCTAGTTTAATTGTAATAATTTGTTAATTGTTTAATGAATTGACCGAACACTTGGAAGTGTTAATTATTTTTAAATCTGTGCTAATTTTTGCATTTTTAGAACAGAAAAAATTAAATTTAAAAATTTCGCATCTTTTGGTAAAATATGCAATTTTGGTAACAGCAATGAAATTTTAGGTTTTAAATGCCCAAAAAAATTCAAAGTTTAGAAATTTTTATTCCTGATTTAGACTTATCAAAATTACAATTTATTCCCAAACACCAAATTTTGTCAAAAAATGCTGGCGCGATTCGATAGCAATGCTATCATCAGAGCTATGATTAATGATTTAGACATTTTCCAATTTTTTATTAAAAACCTCGCAATTCTGTAAGTTTTAACTCGAAAACAACAAAATTTCAAGAAGATATAGCCAATAATTTGTTGAAAACCGCTGCCAAATTTCACATTTCTAAAGCACAGAAGACAAACTTTAAAAATTTTTGTTTGAAGGTCGCGTTAAAAATTTCACAATTTTTGGTAAAATGGGTAATTATGGTAATTTCGACGCTACAGTCATAAAATTTTGGGAGTTAATAATACTAAGTTTGCTGATGAACTAACTGTGAATTTACAAATTCCCAAGTCAAAAATTCAAATCATATATTTTTTTTATTTTTGGTACAATCAAAATTTTCCAAATTTTTTGTTAAAAACCTCGCCTTTCTGGAAATTTTACTTGAAAACAACGAACTTTTAAGAAAATATAGCCCTTAGTTTGTTTACAATCTGTGCTATTTTTTGCAATTTTAGAACAAAGGAAATAAATTTTCGAAATTTTGGATTTTAATACGCTTTAAAAATTTCGCACTTTTTGATAAAATATGCAATTTTAGTAACAGCTATTAAATTTTAGGAGTTTATTATATTAAATTTTCTGATGAACTGTGTTAAATTAGAAATTCCCCAGTCAAAAAGTCAAATTTTAGAAGTTTTCATTTCTGATACAGGCAATATTTTAAATTTTTTTTATTAAACCTTGTATTTCTAATAGGAGTTTTAATTCAAAAACGACAACATTTTGGGAAAATAAAGCCAATAGTTTGCTTAAACCGGTGCCAAATTTCGTATTATTAGAACAAAGAGGTAAAATTTTCAAAATTTTTGTTTTTGGGACGCTTACAAAGTTTCACAATTGTAGGTAAAATTTGTAATTTTAGCAGCTTTAACCCTACAAAATAAAATAATTTTGGAAATATATTGAAATTGCTAATAAACTGTGATGAATTACAAATTTCCCAGTCAAAAAGTTAAATTTTTGTTTTTTATTTTTTATATTCAACATTTTCCTCATTTTTTATTATAATTTACGTCCGCACAGTAGTTATAAACAATTTTCAAAATATAAATTTCCACTAAACTCTTTTTGTTTTATTTTATATACAGGGTCCGGCAACACTTGTGTCCACCCCCAAAATAGTCTTTAATTTTAAAGTTACAATTTTGAAAATTTGCACGCGCGCATAGTTGACAAAGGTCTAGAAGCTGACGCAAAAATTTGTCTTTTATCACGGTTTGGTTGGCGTCGCGACGCCTAAGAAGTATAATTTTTAGCGACTTTTGAGTTTTTGCGGAAATATTCGCGAATTCAATTTTTTTTCAACATAACACTGATATAAATATCTGAGTTTTTATTTTAAATCTAATGCAAATTGTCTTCAAAATTTGCGAAAAAAACGCTGTTTTATCAAGTTAGTTTTTAAAATTATGACAGCGCAGTGGCAAACTACGTTTACACCAAAATTTCACAAGTCACTTTATTCACTTTTATAAAGGTTAATTTTGATTAACACGGGCATGTTGCACTTTATGGACACCAGAAATCGTTAATTAACATCGACAAAGCGACAATTTCACTAATTAAGACTTTTGTTACAATCTAAAGCGGGCCAAAGGACAGATGTCATTTGTGACACAAGATGTTGACAGATGGGTGTAAACGTAGTTCCCAACTTTGACGTAATGAAATTGAAAACTAACCTGATAAAACAGCATTTTTTTCTCAAATTTTGAAGACAATTTGCATTGAATCTAAAATAACAACTGAGATATTTTTAACACATTTATATTCAAAAAAAATTAAATTAGGGGTTGATATCACAAACCCTTACAATTAAATAAAAATTGCATTTTTAAGGCGTCGCGACTAAAACTATTGGTGATAAAAAACAAATTTTTGCGTCAGAGAGAGCTAGAGCTTTGTCAACTGTGAGCGTATGCAAATTTTCAAAATTTTATCTTTAAAATTAAAAACGATTTTGGGGGTGGACACGAGTGTTGCCGGACCCTGTATACTGAAAATCACGAAAACGTTGTTTCGAATTTGACCCATCTGTGCGTTCTGCCCGAATGGGGGGCTCTTGGTGAGTTTTAACATCAAAAAATTGAGAATTAGGACGACATTTGAAAAATGCCAACTGTCACTAGATCGAAATTTTTTTCTAGGGGATGAGTTTTCGATCCAGTGATCTTGGGTGAAGAGCATTGGCTGAAGCACGACAGCAGCGCCACCAACATCATCCAGTCGAACTGACGACATGTCAAGCGACGATGAAAAAAGATGTTTTTTGTGAGTTAGGGCCTTTTAAGAGCGAAAATATCCTCAAGTAAATTAACAATAGGCTAGATAAAACGTTGTAAGTTACACGTTTAAAAAGTCTCTTCATGCAGTTTCGCGTGTAAAAAGAACAAATTTCATTGGCCACACTTTGAAGCTCGGACTGAAACCGACAAAAGTCGAGGTCCCTTCAACTCGGAGTTTCTCTTCTATCTCAGATTCTTTGTCTTTGATATGGCCATAAAATTTACTAGGTGTATGTCAACTAGGTTTACTATAGTTAGGGTGAAGCCTTCGCGTACAGAAAATACCGCTCTCGTACAATAAGGCTCTTAGGTTAATTCATGCCAATCTGCTAAATGACCTGCCCGACCTTATTTAGGCTTGAAATTGTTTTTTGTTAATAAAGTTTAAGTGAAGTGTGCACAAATGTTTTAATTTCCTTCTACAACAGCGGCCTCGCTGCAATCTGATTACCCGAAAAACAGTGAGTTGTTTTTCTGAGTCTCAGTAAATTTCATTTAAATTAAATCTTGACTTGAATCACAACGAACGTAGGTCCGTTCTTTAGACTTCGACAAGGAAAGTGAGTACAAGACGATCATAATATTATGCTCTATTGCAACGGCCTATCTCGTTACAAAATTCGGTAATCCGCTGTTTTCAGTTTTTCACATCCGAAAAATGTATGGTGTCGGATTAGCAAGAAGTAAACAATATCATGATGTTAAGTAAGCCTCTTCATCAATACATAAAGATTGGATTGTTGAAATAAAAGCGGAAAGGCGGCAAATTAGCCACTCAAACAGACCAGCTGACATTGTAAAAATTGTTCATTTTTATATATTGCAGATGGTTCGGAATTTCCTATCTTTCCCAACCGTTTACCTGATCTCATAAAACCCATCCGGTCTTCCCAAAGTTCCCAACATCTGGCAAACAAACTGTCTTTACTTGGCCATCCCTTCTAAATACGAAACACAAAGTCGGTGAAGAAATAAAACGGGAATAGTTATTTACAGTCGCGTGTGGTAACTTACATTTTACAGCGTGAAATCAGTTTGAAGCACGACGGCGTAGCCGGAGTGCTTTAATGATTGAGCGCTGTAAAATGGTTAACGCACAAGAGTTGTATTAAACTTTTCGGCCGAAAAATTTTAATTTAAATAATTGGGTTTTTCAAAATTCATGAGAACTGTCACATCTGACATTTGAAATTTCATCATCTGTCAATTCTGTCAATTTTGTAGTTGGTGCACAAAAAGTACACAAGATGGCGCTGTATAACAAACGTTTTAATATTACTTTAAAAATAGAAATATTGTCTTAATTGAGATAATAATTTAGGTAGATTCCACTTTGGTGATCACTCTTCATTATGGTAAAGTGATTTTAATTTATAAACGCATCTGAAGAGCAGACGATTTGGGCAATTTTTACCGCACGGCGTGTGTAAACGTCCAGGGCGCTTGTAAATCAAGTGTTTCCGAAGATGTCAATTGAATGTTAATTTGACGTTTACAATTCATGAGGAAAAAAAAATATTTTCTTCATTTAGCATTAAAAAATTACATTTTTCGTTCTTTAGGTGGGTACATCAACTACAAATTCATGCTCATTTATAAACTGCGGAAATCGAACAAGGCCATTATACCGTTTTCCTAATCCAAATAAGAATTATGAACATTTTAAAAGAATTATGGACATTGCGCGGTACTTACATTTGACTCCTGATCAAATATTTCAAAGAAGTCTGGTGTGCTGGTGTACATCTGAAGATTTTAACGTGAAGTCAAATCGGTTAATACCAACAGTCAATCTTTTTTTTTATGTGATGTTAATTAATTTCGAGCACGTCAAGAGGTTATGACTATACAGGGTGTTTGGTAAGTAAAGCACCAACTCTTTCCTGGAGAATCAGCTTACAGAAAGAAGTCTGAGTGAAAATTTTCTTTATTTTCCTTAGCTTGTAAAAGTTATAAGCTTCTAAAGTTGACCAATCAGGACTCGAAAAATAATTAAAGATCTGACTGAAAACAGTAGTTTGGTTTTAACAAAAACGAGAGTGCCAAACAACTGTCACATGATTAGTCAGTGGCGGCACAAATCTACTAAACAACACCTTTGTCCCAAAAACTTCATATCACGTATAATTTTTTTGTTATGTGAAATTAAAAGAGTGTTTAATTAAAAGAATGTTTAAAATTTATCAGAAAACACAAAAGTTGCAAAAAAAATCAAAAAATTCCTATGCAAATCATAACTTTTTAGCCGCCAACTTTGATACGAAATTATAGAGTTTTTTTGAACTTACCACTTGTTTGAAGCACTTTGCAAACATTTTTGAAGTGAAATATGTCAATTATGACAGGTAAACACGCTTACAATTCCCACTTTTACCAGATTCCATCCGGTCGGCCGAATAAGAAATACCACCCATGGTTATACCCAAATTCTACGAACTAACCACCGATTGTAAAACCCATTTGCAGGCTTTTTCTAAGGAATTCTCAATTTATACCTGCTTTGTAAAAGCGGTTCTTCGAAAAAAAAATTAACGACTTAAACGGGTGATATTTCTATTCTTTTTTTTTTCTCCAGAAACTGAGTTCTAAAACCATGTCCATTTAAAAGACAAGGAACAAATAATTAATTCTCTTAATTAGTTGTTTCCACTTTCAACTTGAAATAAGTGGTCAATTTGACATATACAAAATAAGTACAACTTATGACACTGTAAAATAAAATATATTTTGATCAAAAGGAATTGTGATAGTCGAATGTACGCCACTGCCATCAATAAAACTCATTCTCTCTTTAGAACTACGAACATGATCGACATACAAGGTGTTTATAAATGTTTCTAGCATCTAGGGTGGCTGTGGAATTCCTATCGAGCTCTACTTTGCCGCTTTGTTTTCATTGTGAATATAACTATTTTGAAAATTATTTATGTTACTTACGTCAACGACGTTTCTGTTTTAGTTTTGTGTCAAAATTTTTGATTTTGAGGTTTCAAAACACAACTAAAACAGTTTTCTTCTCAAAACTCACTTTGCTCTAGAATTGCGGTTAACTACAAATGCCAGTTGGAAAATCTAAACGCACGTTTATAAGGAGCGGCAAATTTCTTTGATATTTCACCCTTGATGCTAGAAACATTTATAAACACCTTGTATTAGAAAAAAATTTAGAAAAATTAAAGTGAAAAATTCAGAGAATTTTGAAAACTGAAACACCTCTAATAGGTATTTGAGAAAAATATAAAGAAAATCTAGAATTTTTAGTGCCTCGAATAGCACCTCTTAACTGATCATATTTTCCTCTTATCAAGAAAATTTTGAAAATCTAGATAATCTAATGAAAATTACGCAGAATCTAAAGATAATCGCCTCTCAGATGATTTGTAAACATTTTATGGAGAATAAATAAGAGTCTAGAGAGTCGATAAAATTAGGAAGAACTCAAAACATAACTAAGAAAAATCTAAAAGGAATTTATAGATAATCTGAAAAAATCCAAAGAGATTCAATATTGAATTTCAGGAGAATTGAAAGAATTAAAAGTGGTGATAAATTTCTAAAGTTGATCTAAAGAATATAAAGATATTCTCTAGGCAGAATCAGGAAAATTTAAAAAAAAATAGAAAATAATAATAAAATTGTGAAACAAAAATTTTTGAGTTTTGAGTTTTTCCTGTAAGAAAAAATTGTAGGATTTTTTGTTTTTAGTTTCAACATTCTGTAATTTCGCACAATTAATAAACACTCTTTTACTACTAACTTCACCAAATTTCACTGCTTTGTTGTTAAAACTGCCAAACTTGCCGAATTTAAGAGAAAAAATCTAAACCCACATTTATAAAGAGTGGTACATTTCTTTGATATTTATTTCATAGCCACCCTTGATGCTAGAAACATTTATAAACACCTTGTATATCGTAGTTAAGTTGCAAAGTCCATTTTCGAACAAAATGCGCTTTCAATTTTGTTAGAAAGATAACAGAAAGGTACTGCGTTGGATTCTTTTGTGTTGTTATTTCAGAATTAACAAACATTCTATTTTTATTCCCCAAATTTTCAAAACCCAGATTTGACGCCAAATATGCGAAAAATGAAGATTTCTTGACCCTGGTTAAAAAATTCAAAATGCCCGCGCATTCAAAAACGCGCCATGATGGACGCGTTCATCTCTCTGTGTGGCGGGCCTAAAGAATTGAAAGCCTGATTCAACCCCAAAAAAAAACGAAAATTTACACAAAAAAGTGGACTGCACTTGGCGACGATAGTTTAACGTTTTTAGTTGCAAATCTCATGTGGCGAAACAAATTCATCTTGAATATTAACAAACATTTTCAACACAAAAGTTGTACTCACGAATTCTGTAGAATTCACTTCCTTGCTGCAACTATTCCTGCATCAAAAGCACAAGAATTTTGCACATTAAACAAACTGGAAACATAACCTCACACGCCTAACGAACACGTTGCTGACGAAGCGCGAAATGTGCGAAGAAGAGAAGGAGGCGGGGAGTGCAAGAGTGGAAGTGTCTTAGGTGCCACGAACGGTAAAGTTCATATTTGCCGTACTTTACCGAAACATTATTGAATGCACACTATTGGTTGTTTAACTTTGAAATTTTGATAAACAATGACCTTGAACTGTCATTCTATGATAAATAAAAGTAAATTTGATATGAAGTTATTACGACGGCGCTGAAGGGCCATGCGTAAAAATGGTGGATTCTGAAGGTCATATTTTGGACTGTCAAAATTAGTTTGTTGAAATTAATGACATTATTTGTTAAATCAGGAATTTATTGGAAATGCAAAAGGTTAACGTCTCACTCGATGCAAAAGTCTTCTAAGTAAACAATGAAGTGTTTTTCCACGATATTTCAGCTCGGAGTTAGTAAACTGATGGTTAACCAACAGTTATTTGTTTCACTAGGCTAGAAAATGTTCTTTTGGAAATGCAAGGAAAGTATTGAAATCCGAGCGGACAATTATTAATAGTTATTTATTTTGACTTTTGGTTTGAATTTGAAACGTCATTCCCTCATTTAGGGGAATTTCATCAGCTGGCAAATAGGTTGGTAGCGCCCCATTTAAATCAAACGATTGCAGATTAATTTAAATTAAAATGTGCAAATTTTTGTTGTGTCTACTTAATTAATTTATTATTATTTTCGAAGGTCATTGCCCTCCAAATCTGCACACAAATTGACACAATTGACATTTATGCAGCGGAGCCAACTTGCAAAATAAAACCAACTATTCGAAATGTCATGATTTTCTTGCCGCAAATCTCATGAAAAATGACAGAGGCGCACAAAATATGTATTTGTTATGTTGGCAAAATTTAAATGACGTTAGCTAGGTAGCTGATGCTGCTGAGGAAATCGGTGAGTTTTCAATTAGATACAGGAGACAGGAGACCAGAAGAACCAGAAGAATTTTCTTGTTCAACATTACGAAAAATATAAAATCCTTAGAAAACCAAAACTTCTTCTATCAGACATTCATGGTAAGTACAATATTCATTATTCATTCATTATTCATTTTAAAATCAGACACTCGAATTGAAGAACTAGAGTAGAGTGGAAATGTGTAATATGTTCTAGTTTTTCAAAATAATATTTTTAAAAAAATTATCAAAATTAAAAAAATAAGCAATAAAAGTTAATAAAATCTAGGTGCATGGTGTCAATTGTGCAATGAAAAAAACGGGATGGCGTTTCAACAGTATTTTAATTAAACTAGGTAGATGTTTTTTCTGATTTGTACTTATTATTGTCTTTTGTTATCAATAATTTCAAAAAAGATTGCCAATCCTTTCTGTTATTTGCTGCTTTTTGACATTACAATAATGGTGTATTGTGTTATTTGACAGCACGCAGCTAGATTTTATTAACTTTTATTGCCTAAATTTTTTCATTTTTGATAATTTTTTTAAAAACATTTTTTCTAAAAGTAGAAAATACTACATTAAGGTTATTAAAACTACGTAATTAATTAGAAATTTTAAAATTTTAATTGAATATTTTTAAAATTTTTCGTTTTTCTTTAAAAGTTTTGCAATTTGGTAACAATCATACGCTTGTAAAAAGTAGTTTTACTTCTAATTTTCATTCTTTTGGCGTTAAAACTGCTAAGATAATCGACAAATAAAAAAAACTATGCAAATCTTAATTAGTTCGATTTTTTTTATAGTTCTTGTTTCAAAATTTTGCCTAAATTTTTTCATATTTGATATATTTTTTTTAAATATTTTTTGTAAAAGTAGAACATAATGCACATTTCTGGATCAAGAAAATTAATATCTCCCAAATTATGGAAAAAAAATATGGGTGCCAATTTAAAATAAGAAAGTTGAATATCACCCAAAAGATACTAAGACATTTTGAAAAATTCTAAAATTATCAGTTTATCGTACATTAACAGCTTGCCGTTTTTAAAAAATCACCTGTATAACTAGTTGTAATAAAAATCTCAATTGTATTAATTTTAGATCAAAATTAGCGCCAAAAATTACACCGTTTCTTGTCGTATCGCTAATACTACCAAAAAGATTATTGAAAAATTCAGAAAAAAAATTATAACTACTAGCGATTTTGGTAAAACAATATTAAAACCAATTTTCTTTACCAAACACATGCAGATAAAAAATTAACGCATCCTGCAGAAAACGTAAACCGATTGTGGTCAAGTAAAAATTCTAACATAAAACTCATGTACATAATTTAATTAAATGTTTTTCAAGGAAATCGACGTCAATTTCATCAAAAAGTTGCACACTCAACAACATAACGAACAACTAAACATGGCTAATAAGTTAAGTAGGAATAAATTTGAAAAAACAGCCAATGAAAGTCCAAACATTGTCTTCAAGTGTAGCCGATGCGATTGATTTTTGTAGAAAATTTCTGCAACTTCCTCAATTCAAAAACTCAACGAAATTAATTCGGGTATGTGATAGGTTTGGATTAAAATTAGGAATATTCAAATTTTAATTGATTTAACTTTTAGATTCTTTGATATCATTAATAGTAAAGATATATTTAACATTTAATCTTTCTAATAATTTCCATAATTAACATGTTTTTTTCAGCTATGTTTTGACTTATAAATAAAGTCAAGACTATTTAGAGTTGTTTTTTTCTTCAATTAGGAGCCGTTTAGGCTTTAATAACAACCCTACAGCCAGACAATTTATTACAATTTTTAAACGCTTGCTTATTAGACACGAGCCTAAGCATATAAATTGCAACTGAATTGAATTTTAAATGTTACTGGCGATGTTACCAACCACTGTTATACTAAAATTCTAAAATTATCAGTTTATAGTAAATTAAAAACCATTTAATTTGTTAAAAAATCACCCTGTATAATACAAACATAAAATACAAGTATAAACCGCTATTTTAACAAAACGAACATTTGAAAACAAAGTAAAATCAGGACAAAATTATTAGAAAAAACAAAGTGTGCTGAACGGGCCTACTAGTAAAAAACTTAAAAATAGATCAAAATGTATTAACATTGTTTTAAATATACCCTTAATACGCTCAATAACAGTAAATTTTTGGAAATATTTTTAATATACCTTAAGAACAGCATAAAATGGTTAAAATATTTGCTTTTTAAAAGGTGAACTTGCTTGCACGAATTCATTTTTGTGTTGAAGTGACCCAACAAAGAAACGGTAAAAATTCGAATTTTAACTTTTAATTAAGAAGGCTGTTAAAATAGAGGTAAAGTGTTTAAAAAAGGTGGTCCAACAGAAAAACAGATTTCTAAAAAAAAAAAATTGATTAAAAAAACGAATTTTTGAAAGTCCCACAGACACTTAAGAAAATGAAACTTTAGATGGCAGCTTCTATGAAAAAAAGGGCAAAAGAGAATTGGTTTCGAGTGATACAAAAAATGAAAGTGTGAAAATGCATCATCTGGAAAGAAGACTTTTCCAATTCGAAGGCCGGAGAAGGCTGGATAGTTAATTATGTACCAAGGCCAAAAAGTGTTTCTTTTATGGTCGAGGCCTGAAAGAAGGCGAGGGCAAAATGGCACTTTTTGGCCGTGATATACACAATATACAATTTGCAAGTTAATTAATTTTTATTTACGATTTATTGATTTAATCATTTCTAACAATTCAATAAATGTAAATATTTATGAATCCTTCAGAAAAGCTCATATTTTCTGTATTTACATTTGCAGTTTCGGCATGTGTAGCTTCACAACTTGTATGAATCGGTATCTTGATGTAATATGCAAAACTATGGATAGATGGCGCCACCATAGTTCGGCCAAAAATGACTTACTTTTTTTCAGTTTAAGTCGCCTAAAATAGTATATTATGTCATTAAGAGTAAAAATGAAGATTTGTGTGCTGAGCCTGTTCGTTTGTCTGCCAAACGTAGTGAATGGCATATACGTTTTTTTTGCAACCGATGAAAAATTGCTCTATTTTACTTAAAAAAAATTAAATTCATGCAGAATCATAGTGCAATGGAAACATTTCTATGGTTACGGTGTAGCCCAAGTTTATAAAAGCTGTGTTTTGCTTAAGCATATAAGTGAAACTTATACCCTGACAATCGAGCTGGATGTGTCACTTTTATGACGTTTGAAAAAAAATTTGTTTCAAAATTTCAAAAAAAATCCCAATTTTGACGTAATGAAATTGTGATATAGTTTGTACAGTGAGATAGAATGACCGAAAAGTCACTAAATTTACGCGCGAAATTTAAAATAACCAAATAAGCCCACTTACTGTCAACCCTGTCAACTCAGTTCGCGTAGGAATTTAGTGTTTTTAGTGTATTTTTTAGCACAATTTGCTGTCAACCTATATGTCAACTGTCAAAATCTCCCAATCCCTCACCGGATATAAAGTGCAGCTCATTCTGCTCGGTCGACTCTCCTGTGTAAATTTTCGAAAATTTTTGGGTGTAAAGCAGGCTTTCAATTCCTTAGGGAGAAAATTAGGGGAAAATCGAATGTATAGTTTGTACAGTGAGAGATTGAATGACCGAAAAGTCACTAAATTTACGCGCGAAATTTAAAATAACAAAATGAGTCCACTTAATGTCAGCCCTGTCAACTCAATTCGCGTAGGAATTTAGTGTTTTTAAGTGTATTTTGTAGCATAATTTGCTGCCAACCTATATGTCAACTGTCAAAATCTCTCAATCTCTCACCGGATAAACTATAAAACAGCATATTGTCCTCAAATTTTGAATACAACTTGAATTAAATCTAAAATGACAAATAAAATACATTTGTATTGAAAAAAAAATTACATTGGTGGTTTATTTTACAAACCCTCAAAATTAAAAAAAATACATTTTTAAGACGTCGCGACTCGAAAACTATCGATGATAAAAAACAAATTTTCAAAACTTTATCTTTAAAATTAATGACGATTAATGACAGTTTTAATGGATTTTAATTTTATTAAATGTACGACAAATTCAGGTAATGTTTCGTTTCTTAAAAAGTTTAGTTTTTTTTGTTGGTGTTTGCTGGTAAGAAACATGTCCGCCCTTTTTAGGACATGAATTTTCACCACTGGCTTTGATCGGATTTTTGCAAATATTTTTGTAAAAATATTTTTACAAATTTCGCTGTTTGTCGCGAGAATATTTGTTTGAAAATAAATTCTGAAATTTTATTCGTTAAAATTTGAGAAAAAAGTCAGCTTCTAGAGCCTTGTCAACATATGAGCGTATGCAAATTTTCAAAGCTTTATCATTAAAATTAAAGACACAAGTGTTGCCGGACCGTGAATAATAAATATCTCTTTGCTAAATCCTCTGCAAATTAAAATGCTTGTTCTAGTTAAGAGTTATGTAAAAATAACCGTGCGTTTCGAGAAACTCAAATCATAAACCCACCCTGACGCCAGCCAGACTTGCCAATAAAGTAATGTAGAATTTCAGGGAACAATCCAAATTACCATAACGTCAAGCCGCTCCTTGTGCACAAAAGAACCCAAACGTAATAAAATACCCAGGTCAATTGGTTGTGCCAAAAATCCCTTAGCACAATAGAAAACTCACTTGCCAGAGTTATTGTAGCCAATGACCATTAAAACCCAGAAAATAAAGCTACCATAAAAATACTGTAAAAGAGAAAGCTATTTGAATAGCCCAAAAAGTTATAAACTTTAACAATAGTTTTTCTACTAAAGTAGAAAAAATCTACAAAACCATCACTTTTTATCAAGATTCAACGGCTGAAATTGCAAGACAACAGCAGAAATCTGCACGAAATCATCAAAATTCTTAGAGAAGTCCACATATTTCGATGCAAAACGAAGATTTTTCGCTGATTTTCGTTGTTTTCTGGCTTGAGTTCGCAAAGAAAGGCTTGAAATCTACAAAACCATCACTTTTTATCAAGATTCAATGGCTGAATTGCAAGAAAACAGCAGAAGTCTACACGAAATTATCAAAATTCTTAGAGAAATCTGCATATTTCGATGCAAAACGACGATTTCTCGCTGATTTTCGATGTTTTCTGGCTTGAATTCGCAAAGAAGAGCTCGGAATCAACAAAACTGTCACTTTTTATCAAGATTCAACGGCTGAGTTGCAAGAAAACAACAGAAATCTGCACAAAATCTTCAAAATTCTTAGACAAATCCGCATATTTCGATGCAAAACGACGATTTCTCGCTGATTTTCGTTGTTTTCTGGCTTGAATTCGCAAAGAAAGGTTCGAAATGTATAAAACCATCACTTTTTATCAAGATTCAACGGTTGAATTGCAAAAAAACAGCAGAAATCTGCACGAAATCATCAAAATTCTTAGAGAAATCCGCTTATTTCGATGGAAAACGACGATTTCTCGCTGATTTTCGATGTTTTCTGGCTTGAATTTGCAAAGAATAGCTCGAAATCAACAAAACTGTCACTTTTTATCAAGATTCAACGGCTGAGTTGCAAGAAAACAACAGAAATCTGCACAAAATCTTCAAAATTCTTAGACAAATCCGCATATTTCGGTGCAAAACGACAATTTTTCGCTGATTTTCGTTGTTTTCTGGCTTCAGTTCGCAAAGAAAGGCTCAAAATCTACAAAACCATACACCTTGCGCCCTCTCTTAAAGAACAGCTGAAGTAAGAAACCAGCCCTATTTTGAAAGAAGGGGAAAATCCGTATTCAAAACTACCCCACGACAACCAATAGATATCCTACAATTACAGAGCCAATCACAAAAAGGAATATTTGAATTATGACCACAGAACGTGCAAATGTCCGTATAAAAACTCGAATTTTTGGCAAGTAAGAGTAGTCTGAGTCTGTAGTTGAATCTAAGTGATCGAGATGTACCAAGTCATCAATCCAAACGCGTTTGAATTCGCCATGGGGCCGCCCATTAGTGAGTCCCTGTTGCAGGGTAAGAGAGAATAACTTGTTATAAACCACTAATTGTGAATTTGTACTAACTAATTTAGCAGTATTTAACCTTATGTGCCGTTTAATCGCGTTTGCTTGTCGTTTATACTTGTAATTGCATTAAATGGGTCTTTGATAACCGCCGTATTTATTGTTGCTATCTACGCAACAAGATACAACGAAAAGATTGTATGGACGTTTATTGGAAGTTGGACTAGTACGTTTCTGAGAATTTACGTCGTGTGTCGACTAGTTAAATTTATGCTGGAAATCGTCCTCAAGGCTCTAACAATTCACCGTAGTGAAGGTGGATGTATACTTTTGGAACACTGTAACTTATTACGTTCTTCACTACTCATATAAGAAATTTCTACGTCCTGCCACTCGAGAGACCGAGTCAAGTTCCTCGGATTATGAAATACCCGTCAAGACGGATATGGAAACTGCACCAGTTACATTGCCACCTCCTAGCACAGCGCCTCCACCCTACATATCTTACATTACAAAAACACGTTGAGAACGAACTGCAAAACCCGTTCCCAAATTACAGGGGTTGGATGTAATTGATCAATAATCTAATTATAATCTACTCTTAAAAATGCACTTTTTACTCCTTACATCTATTCTAATTGCACATATATATTTAAGGAAAAGAATTTATGGTAAAAGACCTTGTATCTTTACAATTTATCTCACAATAATATTATATTAGCATAAATCAAAGATCCATTGCACAATGTACACCCTTCGGGTTTCGCGAGGTGACAGTAATAAAAGTTCAGTTCGGGATTTTGACGATAAATACTTTTAGTGCTTCTGTGTCTTCTGACCTGCTGGACGGTAGGGTCTGCAGCACCCCTACCGGGTACGCTGGCATTGGGAGCCATCCCAACCGTGACATGGGCCGGCATGTCTTGTCCAAGTGGACCTAACTGCATTGTCCAGCCCACCATGAGACCACACGTTGGTCGTCTGGACAGACAAGCAAACAGGTGACCTTCGCACCCTGAAAACCACCCTTCCCACCATCCTCCTCCAAGGCCATGTAGATCGAACTTATAACGTGACCATCATCTCCATGTCCTTTAACAATAACACTTCCTCCGAGCTGGAACGAAGATATACCACGATCCATTGTTTGCCCCATCCCTAAATTACCGGTTCTTCCTGGCCGGCTGGATAACTGGCCTCCTTTGTGGCCTTTTCGTCGTGGTTGCTACCTGCACCTATTTGGCCCATCGCATCCAGAACCCTGCATCCCCTCTCCGTCGCCTTACAACTATATCCCAAGAGCAGTCCACCCCCTTAACAACACCTCCTCCAGCCACTTGGCGTTTTGACGAGTCAGACCAACCCTTATATGCAACTCCTCGAGTCCCCCGTCGACTTTCCTCAACCTCGCCCTTCCACTCCTTCCAAACAGATCTCTATGTGGACATGACAAATCCCACTTCCCCTCCCTTCGGGATGATCCACTTTCTTCCCCCCCCCCCCCCGTTTAGAGAAACACCCCAAACAGCACTAACACAGCCCATGAACTTCCCAGGGAGATTGACTTGGGATCGACTGGATATCCCAGGGCAATACCAAATATTCCATGCGATGTCCCTGGGACGTTGTAAAAGGACAAAATTGTTCATCCCTGGAAAATCCCAAGAAAGTTTATTTTCGTCGGGTTGGTACCGAATGGGGATTTGTAAAGGATGTAATAAAATTTCTTTGATTTAAAAAATGTATTAAAAGAAAGCTACATATAAATAATTAAAAAACATTCTAAAAACTAAAAACAAAGTAAACATTCTAAAAATAACGAAAAAAATAAACATTCTGAAAATAATAGACAAAATAATAGTTCAAAGTAACTTGCTAAATATAAATATTTTTAATTGTTCGCAGGGATTCGTGATTTAGCATGGCGTAACCAGCTTTTCACCGCATTTTCAATATCTTTTTCTGATGAGTTTTTCAACCCATTGTTGGCTTGAATTCCAGCTGGAACAAAAAGAAATTTGGAAAGAATATTAAATTATTATTTTACTGGAGGTAAAGCTAAATGATAAAAACATCAAAAAACTCACCTGTCAATCCTATTTGTAATTGAAGTCCTGCAAACGCCCGTTTTTCCCTTTTCCCAGTCCAACAAAATTCTTTCCCCAATTCGTTTGTCATTATTCGTGAAAGGCATCTCTTCACACATTCATAAACACTAGTCCCACCAATTTGGGTAATAAATGTAACCTACGACAATAAAATTTTAGGATAAATTTTGGTCCTCAATTAAAAAAATAATTTACTAAAAACTTACATATTTTTTAAATTCGATTTCGTTTTTTAAAAACGTTTCGAATACATGAAGGTCTTCTAGAGATTTCAGTGGTAAAGTTTCGAACTGAAATACTTCTGTTGAGCCATAATCATTCGATTTTCGTACGTAGTCGATTATTGATGTAACATCACTCTGCAGATTGTTTAACTTAAAATTCATAAGCGATAACTGTTGCTGTAGTCGTTTCAAAAAGTCTAGAAAAAAAGATTAAAAACTCACAAGGTACAATCTTTGCTTGCATGTATGTACATACCATCGGGTGTTTTTGTTCTACTATTAATCTGTAGAGGTTTTGGAGTACTACTTTTCTTTTGTACTTTTCTGTAACAAAAATTCTAAAAACCGCACTCACAAATCATTTGTAACTCACGAATTGATGTTGAAGACTGTTGGATTTCTGATCTATGATCATCTTCATCCAACTGAGAAAGTGCTGCAAGATTAACAAAAGAAATTGGTAGTAAAATAATATGTGCATAGTGCAATGACCAATCAATATAAAAACTTACAATCAAAACTTGGAGGAGTAGGCATTGGTGGAAAACACTCTAACGTTTCGTGAGTCAATACCTCCTCGTTATCTTCTATGTTTTTTCTTTATAATTGAAACCTTCATTAACTAGACGTATAGCTTCATCTACAAAATCATTCAAAAACTTGTTAGGGTCTTTCGGCTTTTCATAACCATGATAAATTCCCACCATAGAAACACAATTATTTGGAGGATAAAGTGATATTAAAATTGGATATACTTGCGAATTGGAGCTTTTAGACAAAGGTAAACCGTCTATGTTGACGCAAATCTCTATTATATCGGTGGACAAAGTAAAATTTTCTAATAAAAACTCTAGACTTTCTTTCAAACCAAAATGATAGTACTGGCCTGGATCAACAGGTTTCAGAAGAGTATGGCGTGGTGTTTTTAACAAGGTTCTGGGGTCTTGGGGCAAATTGGGAACTAAAGGTTTTAAAATTTTCAGTAAACGGCCTAAAGCGTTATGACATATTTTTTCTGATAAAGCCCATTCTCTTAGTGCATCCAAAAAATCATCAGTAGTTTTGGAATTTAAATGTGTAGGCAAATTTGAAAATTTTGATCCTATAAATTCATCAAAACATTCAGAAGAATCCGTAACAGAATCTGAATCACAAAAATCTAAAAAGTTATAACCAAATAATGCAGATTCTGTCTCAAAACCTGAAAAATCAACAGAAATTGAAGATTGATTTTCAGAAACGTTCTCTACATTTTGTGTGTCAGCATTAGTATCAGAATCAGAAACAGAAGAAAATACTGAAGAAGTATGTTCCTGAACATTTCGGTAAAATGCAGATCTTTTGAGGAAGCGTTTCTTCGGCATTTTATTAAAACTGAGGTTAAGTAACCGCCGAAACGTGAGTTATTGAAGGTATTTCTTGTATAGTATGTACCTTGTTTACTGAAACATGCACAGTTATAAAAATTACCTTACAAAAATACTTATAGTTGGAAATATCTAAATAAACCCAAACATGCGCATGGTAGAGGGGTATTTTTGACATTTGACGGGCCTCCCAACCATAGGCGTCACAGATGAACTATTTGAAAGAACATTCCCGCAAATATTTATTATCGAATCAGAGTGCAAAGGTTACTAAAAATTATCTAAAAAAAGATTTTTAAACCTAGGGCGTAGTTTCTAGATTATAATCACGTCCCATAATTGTGGTTTTATTTTTCAACCAATGTTGGTGTTGACACGACGCCACTGCATCACATCAGATGTTCGCTGGCGCATGAGCATTAACGCGGTTTGCTAATGCGCATCCGTTTGTTTGGGTCTTTTTACATCTTTCCATCTGTACATACCTTTTGTGCACTAGACGGAACTTTTTACACTTTTATATAGCAAAAACTGCAACAAACCGCTGCCGAAGCCGAACGTAGTTGGTTGTGGCCAGGATGACGCAACATTTTCACTGCGCATGATACCTATAACGGCATGGCGCGTTCGAAGTCAGAAAAAAGGGACCGCAAATTTAATTAAACAAATCAAACCCATATACTAAAACGATGAACAATTGTTCAGTTTGAATATTTGTAATTTTAAAAAAGATCCTAGTATCATCCCACCGATACGTCCCAGAGATATCCCATACTTATCTCCTAGGAACATATCAGTAAGCTCAATGTGGGATTCCCAGATAGCATCTAAAATAATCCCAATCGGATAAAGCAACAATGGGATCTTCAGGACAGAAATGGGATATCCCACGGAAGATGTGTGCTGTGTGGGACTGGTCTAATCGCTCTTCTTTTAGCGGAGGACCACCCGGCATATAAGGTCTTCCTCCTTGTGGAGGCCTTTTTCTTACGAAACTTGGGGGAGCTATTATTCCGGGGCGGGCGCCCGGAATGCATTGGGTTCAAAGAGATTGACGACATGGAGTGGGGTTACGCTCCGGTAACCCAGCGACCACCGGTCTTCGCTGCCCGGTTTGAGGACAGGGTGGTAAGGGCCTGGACCGTGGAGGGAAGTGAGCCCTGCCATGTGGCAGTGCTCATTCATCCGGGGTATCACACCACCCCGCCCCTGCTCCAGCGGAGCTATGGAGCCACGACGGGCTTTACAATCGACGGCCTCCACTGGTTGCAGCACGCTCCGCTCCGGGAATGGCACTTCCCGCGTGCGACCTCTCCAGCCCCCGCCGCCACTCCAGTCATGACGGTGGCACCCAGGGTTCTTCACCAACCCCCGGCCACACAAACAACGGAGGAACCCATCGAGATTCCCCAGGGGGACACTCTTTCTCCCCCTCCCCCAACTATGGTGGAACTCACGGCGGCCCCACACGCTGCAGAATCCGAAGACTCGGATTGGGACGCCTGAGCTAAGTGGGCCCCCGCTCAGCCCCAATCATTATTTTTTTCTTATTTTATGTTTTGCATGTGTTTTTACCAAGTATAAGTGTTCTACCAGATGTTAGACGATATTTTCTTTCCACCTGCCCACGTTCTTTCAAAAACTTATGCAATTTTAGCATAACTTTTTCTGGAAAATTGGGAGCCAATGTAGCGGCCCCTTTACAAAGCATCATTAATCTGAATGCACTTGTTCAAAAATCTATCATAACATTGCCCGAAAAGAATACACGCATTGCTTTTAACCGTGTCTTTTAAGAAATCAATACCAATACATCTATTCTAAAAATATACCATGACATTGCCTCAAAGGAATTGTCTTGCATGCGTACCCATAATAAACCTTCAAGTTTATGAAGGCAGGTGCGTGCCCTTATCTTTAGGACCAAGTTGACTCATCCTCAATTGCTCACTGAATTGCTCTCAAAATGACACCCCCACACCCTAAATACCAATAAGGAATAAAATATCACTATGCAGCAGGTACAAGGGGGCGCCCAGGACAATAGAACCATCCATATCTCAAGTAATAAATACCGATGTAACAAAAATAAACTCTGAAACGGGGTTGACAATTATTAGACAGGCTAACGTTTTATAGTATCATTAACACCTAAAAATAGGATTTCTGAGAAACTCTAAAAGCTTTTAGGATAATTGGATAATTGTAGTTGGCACAATTTGGAATATTCTAAAACTTTAGATTTGAGTAATTATCTTTGATTCTTAACTCTGATTTGTTGGTATACTAAGAGATAATGATTTTAAAGTCAAAAAGACATTATAAACAATTAATAAATGATTTTTAAAATAATAAACTCAGAAAAACAGACACACAACGACATCTCTTTTCCAATAGCTGAACTAAAAACCCACCCCTAAATTAGAGAAGGGGAAGAATTTAACCCCCTAACCAACCCCTAGCAACCAATCGGATTAGGGCAAAACAGAAACAACCAATCAAATATAGTTGCTGGTATTACGACCCATAATCATGCAAATGATGGACTATATAAACTCAAAGAAGTTTGGTAAAAAAACACACTGAATCTTTTCATTTTGAAAGTTCAGTTTTATAGTCGTCAAAGTGCTTGTGCCATAAAAAGTTCATCGCCAAACTGCAAGATGCAAACCATCACGAAACAAATAACCACTTTCGAGTTTTGCTAAGGGCCGCCGCGCCATTCCTCCCGGCCCTATGGGTTTTATGTGAGAAATGGTGAGAAAGAAAATTGACTTTGTTTATAATCCAAGTGATAATTATTAACTAACATTCTTATTCTACTAACTCTTGTGTCGCACGCCCTTGTATGTTTAGTATTAAAACCTGGGTCTTTGATACAGTTGTTTATTGCCATGTTCCTATGTTACGCTACCATTTATTTTGGGCCAACATCGTATTAGCCTCCGAAGAGAATTTAACATTAATGGCTCCAGGAGGGTTCAATGGTAAGTTAATATTTGGCCCGAACACTCCTGTGAGTTAGAGCCGGTAAAGGAAGATAATTGCTCGGGAAACCCTAATTAATCTACACACAGTCCCCTTTCACCGGCCACAATCATTTAAATTCTTAGAGAAAACCGCATATTTCGATGCAAAACGACGATTTCTCGCCGATTTTCGTTGTTTTCTGGCTTGAATTCGCAAAGAAGAGCACGAAATCTACAAAATCATCACTTTTTGCCAAGATTCAATGGCTGAATTGCCAGAAAACAGCAGAATTCTGCACGAAATCATCAAAATTCTTAGAGAAAACCGCATATTTCGATGCAAAACGACGATTTCTCGCCGATTTTCGTTGTTTTCTGGCTTGAATTCGCAAAGAAGAGCACGAAATCTACAAAATCATCACTTTTTACCAAGATTCAATGGCTGAATTGCCAGAAAACAGCAGAATTCTGCACGAAATCATCAAAATTCTTAGAGAAAACCGCATATTTCGATGCAAAACGACGATTTCTCGCCAATTTTCGTTGTTTTCTGGCTTGAATTCGCAAAGAAGAGCACGAAATCTACAAAATCATCACTTTTTACCAAGATTCAACGGCTGAATTGCAAGAAAACAGCAGAAATCTGCACAAATGATTGATTAGGAAACGAGTCATTTCAAGTGCCCTTTTTGCCAGTGGTGTAGAAAATACCTGAACTGGAGTCAATTTAACCTTGGCACTTTTTGATTTAAAAATTGTTTTTTCATACTTCATACTCCTACAGAAATGGCGCAAAATATATATTTCAAAAACACCCTGTAAACTTATTATTAATTTTGGAAATTTTTAAAATTAATTTTGATTGTACAAGGAGTTGCCTATCTATAATTTATACAAAATCGAAGATATCTACTTATAATTTATAACATAATATTAAAAGTAAAAAGGAGTTACATTCCAAATATAACTATGTAAAAATCATTTTGAAACATGATGCACAATGAAAAAGCAAAGATAAGAAAGATGAGAATACTAATGAATTAGAATAAATTAGCAGCTTTCGAAAGCATGACAATTAAAAGGAAACTAAGAAGACATCAAAAAGAATAATAATCAATAATTCGAAGAATAGATTTTTTCCAAAACATTGGAAATATGAAAGATAAATAAAATTAACCTTAAAAACCGATAAACTAAGAAATTGTTTTGTCCATGCTTTTCTTGTAATCAAAAAACTTCGTAAAAATTCAATAATAAATCCAACTCAAGAACGGAAATGATTCTCTGAAGCAACAAAATCGCCATTATTTCTTATTATTACCGACTTTTATCTCAAGGCTTTTGTGAAAAGTACTCAGAAACACTCAAGTGATCACATCTAATCCTCTCTTATCGCCGAATTAGTTGCTAAAACCACATTATCTATATAAAAACCGCCGAACTCTTGCTACAACAAATCCAAAATGAAAGTAATACTGATCATAGCACTTTTCGCGTTGGCATCAGCCACCCCAAAGGCAGGTAAACCAAAATAAGAACTCTTCTTAACATTTTTTTTCCAACAGATCCGCAAGCTTCACTTCCGAAACTTGTACAAGGACCCGATTATTCCATTAGATCATAAAGCACCTAGAATTATTGGAGGACAGGAAGCCGAACCTCACTCCATCCCATGGCAAGCATTTCTTGAGGTCTACAGTGAAGGGAAAGGATGGTACTGTGGGGGCTCCCTCATTTCGGAAAACTACGTAGTCACAGCCGCACATTGTGGAGTAAAGTGAGTTTAATCACAGTAGACGTAGCCGTAAAAAGCTGTTAAATGAGTTACTTGGAATTTTCGACATTTGAATTTGCCGCCTAAAACTTGCATCAGCGCCCTCGCGCGGCGGCTCTGACATTTTTAGTAGTAAACATCTCATTAATTTACACATTAATATACACATTTCTTGTGTATATTTTTCATCCGCTACATCAAACAATACTTAACCGATACTCACTTGTTTTCATGAGGAATAAAAGCGAGCAAATACTTAATTTTAATAAGTAAACGCGCGCTCATAAATTTGCTAGCTTCCTAGTAACCAGTTCGGCCAATCAGAATCATTAGAATCATTCACGTGGCATTTGCAGCGACCGCAGCGCCATCTCACAATTGTGGGGGAAAGTTTTAGCAAAGTTTCAAACCTTCCAAATTTAATCCCGGCCCTTTTACGGGAACTTTCTCATCTAAAGTGTGGTATCGCGTAAAACTTGCGCCCTCACGCGGCGGCTCTGACATTTGTATTAATAATGCATATTATTCTGTTTTGAATATAAAAAAACACATTTCTTGTGTATATTTTTCATCCGGTACATCAAACAATACTTAATCGATACTCACTTGCCTCCATGAGGAGTAAAAGCGAGCAAATAAAGTCCGTTTTTTTTTTAAAAAACCACCAACATTGCAATCTTCCCCTGCATTACAACCGGCAACGTTGCCTAGGGAGATTTTTAATGAAAAAATAGCTGTCAAATTTTTGACATTTCTGAAAATCGGGCAGTGTTTCCGTTAAAGCGTTTCTTTTAAAAGGCCGTTTTGTATAATCACATTGTCAATTAGGCAGCTAACCTAAAGTCCAGCTCTTTGCTATCAGTCCACTCTCTAGTGTAAATTTTCGAAAATTTTTGGATGTAAATCTGGCTTTCAATTTCTTAGGGAGAAAATTAGGGGAAAATTAAATGAAGCGATTTTTGAGGTTAACACGTTGTCAAAGTTGAGTGTATTAATCAATAACTAATTTAAAATTTGTTGCAAAAAAATGATTTTAATAGAGATTTAACAAGTTTTGGCAATGCTGTGAAAGACGATTAGCTTCTAAAGTCCGTTTTTTTTTAAAAAACACCAACATTGCAATTTTTCCATGCATTACAACCGGCAACGTTGCCTAAGGAGATTTTTGGTGAGAAAATAGTTGTCAAATTTTTGACATTTCTAAAAATTAGGCAGTGTTTCCGTTAAAAACGTTTCTTTTACAGCCTGTTGGATTGCAAATCACAGGATTTAATAGTGAAATACTCGGCACAGCCTGAAAGACCGTTTTGTGTAATCAAATTGTTAATTAGGCAGCTAACCTATTTGATTTTATCACCAAAAGGTCACCATCGACGACGTTGCCGGTTGTAAAGTGCAGTGTTGGTGGTTTTTTAATAAAAAAACGGACTTTACAAGGTGTTTATAAATGTTTCTAGCATCAAGGGCGGCTAACAAATGTCAAAACAATTTGCCGCTCGTTATAAATGAGGGTTTAGATTTTTCAACTGACATTTGTAGTTAACCTCAATCATTGAGCAAAGTAAGTTTTGAGAAGAAAACTGTTCTAGTTGTAGTTTGAAAGATGAAAATCAAAAATTTGGACACAAAACCGAAACAGAAACGTCATTTCTTAGCTATAATTTAGCAGAAATATTATTCCTAGTTTTTTTACTGTTTTTACTAGTTTTTGTTTCTGTAACACATAATAATAGAAAAGAAAAGTATGTATCTAATACTAGTGTTGGTACCCCTGAATTAAGGACCTAAAACTAGAATACACAGAGAAATAGACAAAACATTATAATTGTGGGGTTAAGAAAAAAGTGGACCAAGACCTTAAATTAAAAATGTTTCTGTTAATTAATGTATTCATCAAACAAAAGTTTATTTAGTATTTGAACCAAAAATTTCAGCGGGCCTTAAGACAAAAAGACTATTTTTGGTAAAATATTAGGTTATAATTTTTTTTCATTTTTTTAGCATTTTTAGATTTTATGTGTCTACGTGACTTTCTTTTTGCCCCCGCGGATTCTTCTTGACTCGTATATAATCTTTTAGTCCTCATATATGTGCGTTGAAGAATATATGTAGCAATTATTTCCTCTGGAAATTCTTTAATTTTTTTTTATTAATTGTAATAGATTTACCAAAATTTTTATTTCAGTTTAGAGACTTAAAATATTTTTCAAAATTATTTGCAGTTTCAAGCCAAGACACTCGGCACTTTTTGATGTCGGTGTCTGATCAAACGCCACCTTGCATTGTTTATCAACGGGTAATAAAATAATAAACACAATAGAGTTTAGAACGGTTGGTCATTTAAAACGTACTCATTATATTTTACAAACTAACATAAAATTTAAAAATGCTAAAAAAATTAAAAAACCAACTATAGTATTTAGATACATACTTTTCTTTTTTATTATTATGTGTTTTATTGTTATTTTTAATTCAAAAAACAGATAGAACATGTTACAGAAACAAAAATTATAACAGTTAAACAATTAAAAATAATATTTCTGCAAAATTGGTGAGAGATTGGGAGATTTCGACAGTTGACATATAGGTTGGCAGCAAATTATGTTACAAAATACACTAAAACACTAAATTCCTACGCGATCTGGGTTGACAAGGTTGACAGTAAGTGGGCTTATTTTCTTATTTTAAATTTCGCGCGTATGAAACACTTTTTATCGCGTAGATTTAGTGACTTTTCTGTCATTCAATCTCTCACCGTACAAACTATAGTATACTATATTTCAGAATTATTGACATCTCGGTAGGCCATGTCTGTGTAAAGCGCCTCTAACAATGTGAACGACTTTTAGCATTTTGGTTCTAAAACTGTCAATGTAACATTTTGAGGTTATGAAGTAAATTACTTTTTAAGCTAATGGATGAATGATGAATCAGATTCTAAGTTGACGTGACACACATTACATACACATAGGGATAAATATAAATCTAAAAACACTAAATACGCTGATATTAGAAGATTCTGCCAACATAAATTTGAATTTCCAAGGCACACTGAGATGTCAATAATTCTGAAATATAGTATATATAAGAACTCAAAGTAGGAAATTTTGTTTTAAAGAGTTGCCAGAACTAATTAGTCTGGTTGTCACCTGTTTCCTGTCAAGTTCTTGGTAATTTCACCATTACGGATTTTGCGATTCGTGTTTGCATCAAATGTATCAATATAATAGAATTGTCCTTTGCGGCCCAACATTAATTGTATCTAAATATAATAGATGTGAATACAGGTTGTTAGGTTAGGTTAAAATTCAGTGACAGTGAAACTCAATAAATGTCAAATTTTAAATTAAATTTGAAAATCAAGTGGCAAGTCGTGGTCACAAAACCATTACCAATCGTGTAACACGAAAACTCTTAGAATTGGAAAATTTAATTTTTTTTATTAAAAAAGGGGTGCAAATTCAAAAAAATAGTATAAAGGACTTGTTTTAAAATGGCATTGGTGCACTCGTCCCATACAAAACTCGCCTACGGCTCGTTTTGTACACCGGGACCTCGTGCACCAAGTTGGCCATTATAAAACACGTTCTTTAATATACAGGGTGATTTTTTAGAAACGGCAGGCGTTGTAAATTTTTTATTTATAAACCGATTTCAAGTTTTTAATTTATTATAAACTGATGATTTTAGAATTTTTCAAAATGTCTCAGTATCTTTTGGGTGATATTCAACTTTCTTATTTTAAACTGGCACCCATTTTTTTTTTCATATTTTGGAAGATATTAATTTTCTTGATTTAGAAATGTGTAGTATGTTCCACTTTTACAAAAAATATTTTTACAAAAATTATCAAAAATGAAAACATTTAGGCAAAATTTTGAAACAAGAACTATAAAAAAATCGAACTAATCAAGATTTGCATAGTTTTTTTTATTTGTCGATTATCTTAGCAGTTTTAACGCCAAAAGAATGAAAATTAGAAGTAAAACTACTTTTTACAAGCGTATGATTGTTACCAAATTGCAAAACTTTTAAAGAAATACAAATTTTTTTTAAAATATTCAGTCAAAATTTCTAATTAATTACGTAGTTTTAATAACCTTAATGCCAGAACAATAATATTTGCAAATATTTCTACTCTCGATGCGCTTGCAAACTTCACCAAAGCACAATTTTATCTGTAAAAAAAGGGATTTTAGAACATTTTATTTGTCAAGCTATAATCTGAAGCATAATTTGACTTTTTTAGTAATTTTAACGTCACGAGAATGCAATTTCGCAGTTTTACTACCTTTGACACCTTTGTTGCCTGTAGCAAAGTACAAAATTGTAAAGCAAAAAGAAAGAACTTAAAAAATATTTACTTTAAGGATGAAGCCAAAATTCAAAAATTTGCAAGTAATTGCTTAGGGCTGATAATCATTATGCTAGAACAATGAAATTTAAAACTGTTTTTACTTTCAAACTTCACCAATGTACAATGTTTTACACCAAGAAAGAGATTTTAGAAAAGTATTTTTAAAGCTATGAATCAAAATTTCCATAGTTTTCTGTAAAATTCGACCAAATTATTGATTTTAAAACCGCGAGCATGATATTTCGTTCTTTTGCTAATTATTCTGACACGTTTATTGACAATTTTCAAAAATTTTGAAAAAAAAGAATTTTTTTTTAAATATTTACTTTTAGGGCAAAATCAAAATTCAAAAATTTCTATTTATTTGCTTAGCTCTGTTAACTTTAATTATCAATTATCAAAAATGAAAAAAAAATAGGCAATAGAGCAAAGATTTCGCAAACTGACTCTCTATCTTTCCTCCAGTGCTAGCGTGGCTTACGTCACTTTGGGTGCCCACAGACCCCAAGAAGTGGAAGACACTCAGCTCTTCATCGTCAGCAGAGATGTCAAAATCCACGAAAAGTACGACAGTGCAAGAATCGACAACGACGTCGCTGTTATCCACCTTCCTGACCCCGTCAAACTCACCACCGAGATCCAACCGGTCAAACTCCCAACTGACACATCTAAAGACTATGCTGGCCAAACTGCTAGAGTTAGTGGTTGGGGGCGCATTTCTCCTGGTGGCGAGAGGTCTGAAGTTCTCAAGTACTTGGATTTGGAAGTGATAACAAACGCAGACTGTATGAAAGTTTTTGGCAGTCTTTCGGATGGCGTGGTGTGCGGTACTGGAAGTAAAGGCACCACTGCTTGCAATGGCGACTCGGGGGGTCCATTGGTGGTTGATGATACTCTCATTGGGGTGACTTCATTTGTAGTGAGGGATTGTCCTGGGGGGTCTCCAACGGGATTTGCTAGGGTTACTACGTTTTTGAAGTGGTTGAAGGCAAATAGTGATGTATAAAAAATAAAGATTTTTATGAAGGGTTGCAATTTCTTGATCATTGGTGACACCGAATTTCTATAATGTAAATCAGTGGAACAGTGGAAAACATCTATGCTTTTCGTCTATGACTGACTGGTCTTGGTAAAGTGTTTTTTAAACTGCGTTTTGGTAGTTGGTAAACAAGCCACAAGTAATAAAACCTCCAAATTTCACCGTTTTAGCATAAAAACTGGCAAAGTTACAAATAATTTAATATAAATCGTTGGTTAATGAATTCTAGTTCTTGTTTTAAAATTTTGGACTTTAGCACTGTTGGTTAACAAGTTAAAAGTAAAAAAGAAAAACCAATTTCAAAGTCTCAGAATAAAAACTGGTATAGATAAAACCAAATTTTTTAAAAACTACTTCTTGGTAAAAAATTTTGGAATTTAGCACAGTTGTTAAACAAGCCGAAAGTAATACAAGGTGTTTATAAATATTTCTAGCATCAAGGAGGCTATGAAATGTCAAATAAATTTGCCGCTCTTTACAAATGTGAGTTTAGATTTTTCAACTAACATTTGTAGTTAACTTCAATCATTGAACAAAGTTAGTTTTGAAAACAAAGTTGTGGTTTGAAGCCTGGAAAATCTAAAATTTTTGAACATAGTTATATTCATTATGAAAACAAAGCGGCAAAATAGCGCATGACAGGAATTCCAAAGCCCCCACTTGATGCTAGAAACATTTATAAACACCTTGTATAACTTGTATAACCAAATTTCACAGTTTTGGCTTGATATCTGTCCAAGTTGAAAGAAAATGGTTAAAATTTTTGGTTCATTCCAAAATATTTTTTCTAAAAATGCTATTTCTTGCTCTAAAATTTAGCAATTTGAAACATTTAATAAGCAAGCCGTAAGTAGTAAAATCTTCAAATTTTACTATTTACCACAAAAACTGTTAAAATTACGAAATTTAATAGAAAATATTGGAAATTTTTGGTTTATCTCAAAATGAAAATGTCTAAAAATTGTATTTTTTGATTTAAAATTTTGGAATTTAGCACTGTTGGTAGACAAGCAAAAGGTACAAAATCCACCCAATTTTACTGTTTTAGAATGAAAGCGGCCAAAGTTACAGAATTTAATAGAAAGTTTTGAATTTCTTTGATTGGTTTTTTATCTAAAATTTTGAAATTTAGAGTAGTTGGTAAACAAGCCAAAAGTAGTGAAACCTCCAGATTTCACTGTTTTAGCATGGAAACTACCAAAGTTACGAAATTTAATAGAAAGTGGTGGAAATTTTTGATAGATTTCAAAACAAAGTTTTTTAAAAACTCTACTACTTGGTGAAAAATTTTGGAATTTAGCACAGTTGTTAAACAAGCCGAAAGTATTGTAACTTCCAAATTTCACAATTCCAGCTTGAAAATTGTCCAAGTTGAAAGAAAATGATTGAAATTTTTAGTTCATTCCAAAATAAATTTTTAAAAATTGCTATTTCTTGCTCTAAAATTTTGAAATTTAGCAGAATTCATAAACCAACCGAGAGAACTAAAACCTCCAAATTTTACTATTTTACCACAAAAACTGTCAAAGTTACGAAATCTAATAAAAAATACTGGACATTTTTGGTTAATTTCAAAATGAAGATGTCAAAAAATTGTGTTTCTTGCTCTAAAATTTTGTTATTAAGCACTGTTAGTAAACAAGTTAAAACTAGTAAAACCACCCAATTATACTGTTTTAGAATAAAAACTGCCACAGTTACTGTCAAAGTTACAAATAATTTAATATAAACTTGTCAAAATCGCTGGTTTGTCACAAAAAAAAATTCTAAAAATTCTAGTTCTTGTTTAAAAAATTTGGAATTTAGCACTGTTGGTGAACAAGTTAAAAGTAAAAAAGCACCCAATTTCAAAGTTTCAGAATAAAAACTGGCAAAATTACGGAATTTATTAGAAAATGATGAACAATTTTTGTTCGCTTTCAAAATAAAAATTTCTAAAAATTCAGTTCTTTTGCCTTGAAATTTTGGAATTTAGCAAAGTTGATAAACAAGTCAAAAGTAGTGAAATCGCCACGTTTCACTGTTTTAGTATGGAAACTACCATAGTTACGAAATTTAATAGAAAGTGGAGAAATTTTTGGTAGATTTCAAAATAAAAGTTTTCTAAAAACTCTACTTCTTGGTAAAAATTTTTGGAATTTAGCGCAGTTGTTAAACAAACCGAAAGTAATATGACTTCCAAATTTCACAGTTTTGGCTTGAAATCTGTCCAAGTTGAAAGAAAATAATTAAAATGTTTTACTCATTAAAAAATAAATTCATCTAAAAATGCTATTTCTTGCTCTAAAATTTAGCAATTTGAAACATTTGGTAAACAAGTCGTAAGTAGTACAATCTTCAAATTTTACTGTTTTACCACAAGAACTATCAAAGTTACTAAATTTAATAGAAAATATTGGACATTTTTGGTTCATTTCACAATGAAAATGTCTAAAAATTGTGTTTTTTGATTTAAAATTTTAGAATTTAGCACTGTTGGTAGACAAGCTAAAGGTAAAAAATCCACCCAATTTTACTGTTTTAGAATGAAAGCGGCCACAGTTACAGAATTTAACAGAAAGTTTTGAATTTCTTTGATTGGTTTTTTATCTAAAATTTTGAAATTTAACTTAGTTGCTAAACAAGCTAAAAGTAGTAACGCCTCCAAATTTCACCGTTTTAGCATAAAATTTGTCAAAGTTACAAATAATTTAATATAAACTTGTCAAAATCGTTGGTTTGTCACAAAAAAAATTTCTAAAAATTCTAGTTTTTGTTTAAAAAATTTGGAATTTAGCACTGTTGGTGAACAAGTTAAAAGTAAAAAAAAACACCAAATTTCAAAGTTTCAGAATAAAAACTGGCAAAATTACGGAATTTATTAGAAAGTGGTGGACATGTTTGGTTCGCTTTCAACATAAAAAATTCTAAAAAATCAGTTCTTTTGCCTTAAAATTTTAGAATTTAGTAAAGTTGATAAACAAGTCAAAAGTTCTGAAATCTCCACATTTCACTGTTTTAGCATGAAAACTACCAAAGTTACGAAATTTAATAGAAAGTGGTGGAAATTTTTGGTAGATTTCAAAACAAAGTTTTCTAAAAACTCTACCACTTGGTGAAAAATTTTGGAATTTAGCACAGCTATTAAACAAGCCGAAAGTAATATAACTTTCAAATTTCACAGTTTTGGCTTGAAATCTGTCCAAGTTGAAAGAAAATGGTTAAAATGTTTTATTCATTAAAAAATAAATTCATCTAAAAATGCTATTTTTTGCTCTAAAATTTAGCAATTTGAAACATTTGGTAAGCAAGCCGTAAGTAGTAAAATCTTCAAATTTTACTATTTTACCACAAAAACTGTTAAAATTACGAAATTTAATAGAAAATATTGGAAATTTTTGGTTCATTTCAAAATGAAAAATGTCTAAAAATTGTGTTTTTTGATTTGAAATTTTGGAATTTAGCATTGTTGATAGACAAGTTAAAGGTAGAAAAAACCACCCAATTTTACTGTTTTAGAATGAAAGCTGCCAAAGTTACGAAATTTAATAACACGTGATGGAAACTTTTTTCGCCTTTAAAATAAAAATTCGTTAAAATTGAGTTTCTTTTGTCTAAAATGATGAAATTTAGCACAGTGAGTAAACCAACCAAAAGTAGTAAAACCTCAAAATTTCAGAGTTTTTGCATGAAAACTGTCACAGTTACAAAATTAATAGAAGTGGTCGAAATTTTTAGTTCACTTCGTAATAAAAATTTCTAAAAATTCTGTTTCTTGGTCTAAAATTTTGAAATTTAGCAGAGTTGGTTAACCAACCGAAGGGACTGAACCCTTCAAATTTTACTATTTTACCACAAAAACTGTCAAAGTTACGAAATTGAATAGAAAATATTGGACATTTTTAGTTCATTTCAAAATAAAGATGTGTAAAAATTGTGTTTCTTGCTCTAAAATTTTGTTATTAAGCAATGTTGGTAAACAAGTTAAAACTAGTAAAACCACCTAATTATACTGTTTTAGAATAAAAACTGCCACAGTTACAGAATTTAACAGAAAGTTTTGAATTTCTTTGATTGGTTTTTTTATCTAAAATTTTGAAATTTAACTTAGTTGTTAAACAAGCTAAAAGAAGTAACGCCTCCAAATTTCACCGTTTTAGCATACAATTTGTCAAAATTGCAAATAATTTAATATAAACTTGTCAAAATCGTTGGTTTGTCACAAAAAAATTCTAAAAATTCTAGTTTTTGTTTAAAAAAATTGGAATTTAGCACTGTTGGTGAGCAAGTTAAAAGTAAAAAAACATCCAATTTCAAAGTTTCAGAATAAAAACTGGCAAAATTACGGAATTTATTAGAAAGTGGTGGAAATTTTTGGTAGATTTCAAAATAAAAGTTTTCTAAAAACTCTACTTCTTGGTAAAAAATTTTGGAATTTAGCACAGTTGTTAAACAAGCCGAAAGTAATATAACTTCCAAATTTTACAGTTTTGGCTTGAAATCTGTCCAAGTTGAAAAAAATGGTTAAAATGTTTAATTCATTAAAAAATAAATTCATCTAAAAATGCTATTTCTTGCTCTAAAATTTAGCAATTTGAAACATTTGGTAAACAAGTCGTAATTAAAAAAATCTTCCAATTTTACTATTTTACCACAAAAACTGTCAAAGTTACGAAATTAAATAGAAAATATTGGACATTTTTGGTTCATTTCAAAATGAAAATGTCTAAAAATTGTATTTTTTGATTTAAAATTTTGGAATTTAGCACTGTTGGTAAACAAGTTAAAGGTAGAAAATCCACCCAATTTCACTGTTTTAGAATGAAAACTGCGAAAGTTACAAAATTTGATAACACGTGATGGAAACTTTTTTCGCCTTTAAAATAAAAATTCGTTAAAATTAAGTTTCTTTTGTCTAAAATGTTGAAATTTAGCACAGTTAGTAAACCAACCAAAAGTAGTAAAACCTCAAAATTTTAGAGTTTTAGCATGAAAACTGCCACAGTAACAAATTTAATAGAAGTGGTCGAAATTTTTAGTTCAATTCGTAATAAAATTTTCTAAAAATTCTGTTTCTTGGTCTAAAATTAATAAAAATGTCTAAGAATTGTGTTCCTTGCTCTAAAATTTATTTTGTTATCAAAGGCTGTTGATAAACAAATTAAAACTAGTAAAACCACCCAGTTAAACTGTTTTAGAATAAAAACTGCCAAAGTTACAGAATTTAATAGAAAGTTTTGAATTTCTTTGATTGGTTTTTTATCTAAAATTTTGAAATTTAGAGTAGTTGGTAAACAAGCCAAGAGTAGTAACGCCTCCAAATTTCACCGTTTTAGCATAAAAACTGTCAAAGATATAAATAATTTGATATAAACTTGTCAAAATCGTTGGTTCATGTCACAAAAAAATTCTCTAAAAATTCTAGTTCTTGTTTAAAAATTTTGGAATTTAGCACTGTTGGTGAACAAGTTAAAAGTAGTAAAACTACTCAATTTCAAAGTTTCATAATAAAAACTGGCAAAGTTACGGAATTTATTAGAAAGTGGTGGACATTTTTGGTTGTCTTTCAACATAAAAATTTCTAAAAATTCAGTTATTTTGCTTTGAAATTTTGGAATTCAGCAAAGTTGATAAACAAGTCAATAGTAGTGAATTCTCCACATTTCACTGTTTTAGCATAGAAACTACCAAAGATACAAAATTTAATAGAAGTCGTGGAAATTTTTGATAGATTTCAAAACAAAAGTTTTCTAAAAACTCTACTTCTTGGTGAAAAATTTTGGAATTTAGCACAGTTGTTAAACAAGCCGAAAGTAATATAACTTCCAAATTTCACAGTTTTGGCTTGAAATCTGTCCAAGTTGAAAGAAAATGATTAAAATTTTTGGATCATTCCAAAATATTTTTTTCTGAAAATGCTATTTCTTGCTCTAAAATTTAAATTATTAAAATATCTTAAATTTAAAACATTTGTAAACAAGCCGTAAGTAGTAAAATCTTTAAATTTTACTATTTTACCACAAAAACTGTCAAAATTACGAAATTTAATAGAAAATATTGGAAATTTTTGCTTCATTTCACAATGAAAATGTCTAAAAATTGTATTTCTTGATTTTAAATTTTGGAATTTAGCCCTGTTGGTAGACAAGTTAAAGGTAGAAAATCCACCCAATTTTACTGTTTTAGAATGAAAACTGCCAAAGTTACAGAATTTAATAGGAAGTTATGAATTTCTTTGATTGGTTTTTTACCTAAATTTTTGGAATTTAGAGTAGTTGGTAAACAAGCCAAAAGTAGTAACGCTTCCAAATTTTACAGTTTTAGCAAGTAAACTGTCAAAATCTAACAACAAATTTAATAGAAAATGGTAAATAATTTTGATTTAACGAATGGTCCAGTATGAATAAAAATGCCACTGATTTTCTTAGAAAAACACTTACAATTTGTAGATATAAGTATGGATAAACAGTAACACATTGTTGATATTACATCATCACCACTCTTATCATCAATCATGTCACTATTAAAACAAATTAATTATAAGTTAAGTACCCTGAAGGAGTACCTATATAAAGAGTACCAAAATCGACACGAGTCAAATATAAGATGAAAGTACTAGTGATTGCAAGTCTATTTGCCCTGGCAACGGCGGCTCCTCAAGTAAAATAAAATAAAATAAAAAACAAATTTTTGGTAACTTTTCTTACAGGTCAGCCAACTCAGCTATCGAAACTTATACAAGCAACCCATAGTTTCTGTGGGTCATAATCATAACACAAGAATTATTGGGGGTCAGGAAGCCGAACCCAACAGCATCCCTTGGCAAGTTTTTCTTGAAATATACAACACTACAACTGGATGGTACTGTGGAGGGTCTCTCATTTCGGCAAACTATGTTGTTACAGCTGCGCATTGTGCTGTTGAGTAAGTTCAGTTTAGTTTAGAGTTCAAAAATTCAATTTTTCGAATTTGCCGCTTTAATTGGTCCATTAGAGTACTCAATTTGGAGTCGATTGTACAATATGTTTCTAGCATCATGGGTGGCTATGAAATGTCAAAGAAATGTGCCGCTCATTACAAATGTGGGTTTCGATTTGTCAACTGACATTTGCAATTAACCTCAAACATGGAGCAAAGTAAGTTTTGAGAAATAGACTGTTCTAGTTGTGGTTTAAAACATAAAAGTCAAAAATTTGGACACAAAACCGTAACTAAAACGTCATTGAAATAAGTAACATTATAAATAATTTTCCTGATAGTTATATTCACTATGAAAACAAAGCGGCACAATAGTGTACGACAGGAATTCCAAAGTCACGCTTGATGCTATCTATAAGAGAACTCAAAATTGGAAATTTTGTTTTTAAAGAGTTGGCAGAACTAATTAGTCTGGCTGTCACTCGTTTCCTGTCAAGTGCTTGGTCAATTTTGATTTTACGATTGTGAGGTTAGATTACGACGTTAGGTGAAACTCAATAAATGTCAAATTTTAAATTGAATTTGAAAATCAAGTGGCAAGTCGTGGTTACAAAACCATTGCCAATCGTGTAAAACGAAAAGTCTTAGAATTGGAAAATTTAAATTTTTTATTAAAAAAAGGGTACAAATTCGAAAAAATAGTATAAGTTCTTCCGTTTGTTTAGACACATTTCATTAAATTCTCCCTTGAAACTTCTTGATTCATTTTTTTTTAATCTTGCGATTATGTGAAATTTAGATTTTCTGCATGTCGTTTTTTTTATTTTGAGAATTTTTGGATTCTTCGAAAACTTTGTTTTTCGACGTTTTCTCGTACTCTTATAAGCAAATAAATATGTTCTCATTAAATCCTTCAAATTGATTTTACATTTTTTTCCAAATTTCTAGATGTATTTCAATTTTCGATCTTTGTAAATTTCCTTACGTTCTACATTTTTTATATTTATTTTAAATTCTCTAAAATTTCCGTAGATTCCATGTTTTCTTCTAGATTCTTCTTATAAAAAATTGATTTTTAATATCTTTGATTTTTAGACCGTTGCTTATTTATCTTCAGATTCATTGTAAATTCTCTCAAGATTGCATATGTGTGTAAATAACTTTACAATGATTGCATGATTGCCTTTAAATGTTTGGGTTTTCTGAATCTTATTTTCACTACTTAAAACTTAAAACTTCACTACGAGTTTTTAAAATATTTTCTGGATTCTATTTTTAATCTCCCCATTTCAGTGATCCTGTCTAGATTGTTTCTATATGCTATTTAACCTCTTCTTATTTACTAGATTTTCTCCCAATTTTCTTTATTTTTCTACAATTTTTCTAAATTTTTGGCTTTCCTTAGTTAGATTTTATAAATTAACTTCAAATTCTCTCTATACAGTAGTTTCCTCTTCCGAACTTTTAGATTAGTTCTCATTCTCCTTTGATATTCTAGGTTTCCTAAGATTCTGTTTTTCTGGATTTTCTCGATTTTCTTTTTCTTGTTATTCTTGATTTTTGTAAATTCAAATTGTTAAGATTTTCTTTTTCTTGTGTTCATTGATTTCTGTAAATTCGAATTGTTAAGATTTTTCTCTTAAGATTGTATATAAAATCCATTTTTATGTTAGACTTTTTTTGTCGATTATTTTTGAATTATCATAAAATTAAGATTTTGGTTACATTTTTTCTAACCAATGGTTAAATTCCCTTTAAATTCTTCTTTAATCCTCTTGAATCTCTGCAAATTATTTCTTGAATTCTCCAAATTCTCTATAGTTCTACAGGAAATCCCAAACATTCTATAAAATTTGCATTAAACTGTCAAGAAAGCTTTTAAGAATTTCAAAATTATGCCACAGCTCTTTTTGATTAATTTAGATAAGTTGTGTTTTAATTCTTCATAAATGCTCTAGATTTTTTAGATTCTTCTTGGTTTTTCTAGATTTTATCTTAATTCTTCTTAGAGCTTCATGTTTCTCTGCAAATTATTCCTTAAATTTTCTTAATTCTCTTTGGATTCTTCTTTAAATTTCAAGATTTTCCAGATATTCTTCATAGATTTTGTGGTAAAATTTCTTAAGATGGTCCTAAATTCTCCTTAAAAATTCTTAGTTTACATTTAGATTTTGCTAAATTCTCTTGGAATACTTTTGTATTCAGTTAATTCGTATAAGATTTTGCCTTGAATTTCCCAAATTCTCTCTAAAACTCTACGGAAATTTTAAGGGATCCAAAAATCTTGTAAAGAATTTCTTAATAATCCTTAGAGAATCTGCCTTAAATTATTTGATAAAAAATCTTTAATTATCCGTGAAAAATGTCGAATCTATCGAAATTCTTCTAAGACTCTGCAAAAAATTGTGAAAAAGTCTCTTAGAATTTTCTCAATTCTTTCAGATTAACTTTAGATTCTCTTATACAGGGTGATTTTTTAAAAACGGCAGGCGTTGTAAATTTTTTACTTATAAACCGATTTCAAAAATTTTAAAAACAAATTGTTAATTTACGATACACAGATAATTTTAGAATTTTTCAAAATGTCTTTGTATTTTTTGGGCGATATTCAACTTTCTTATTTTAAATTGGCACCCATATATTTTTTTCATAATTTGGGAGATATTAATTTTCTTGATTCAGAAATGTGTAGTATGTTAAAAAATAAATAAAAAATATTTAAAAAAAAAATATCAAAAATGAAAAAATTTAGGCAAAATTTTGAAACAAGTACTATAAAAAAAATCGAACTAATCAAGATTTGCATAGTTTTTTTTATTTGTCGATTATCTTAGCAGTTTTAACGCCAAAAGAATGAAAATTAGAAGTAAAACTACTTTTTACAAGCGTATGATTGTTACCAAATTGCAAAACTTTTAAAGAAAAACGAAAAATTTTAAAAATATTCAATTAGAATTTCAAAATTTCTAATTAATTACGTAGTTTTAATAACCTTAATGCCTAGAACAATAATATTTGCAAATATTTCTACCCTCGATGCGCTTGCAAACTTCACCAAAGCACACAGAATTTTAGCTGTAAAAAAAGGATTTTAGAAAATTTTATTTGTCAAGCTATAATCTGATGTATAATTTGACTTTTTTAGTAATTTTAACGTCACGAGAATGCAATTTCGCAGTTTTACTACCTTTGACACCTTTGTTGCCTGTAGCAAAGTACAAAATTGTAAAGCAAAAAGAAAGAACTTAAAAAATATTTACTTTAAGGATGAAGCCAAAATTCAAAAATTTGCAAGTAATTGCTTATGGCTGATAATCTTTATGCTAGAACAATGAAATTTAAAACTGTTTTTACTTTCAAACTTCACCAATGTACAATGTTTTACACCAAGAAAGAGATTTTAGAAAAGTATTTTTAGCGCTATGAATCAAAATTTCCATAGTTTTCTGTATAATTCGACCAAATTATTAATTTTAAAACCACGAGCATGATATTTCGTTCTTTTGCTAATTATTCTGACACGTTTATTGACAATTTTCAAAATTTTTGAAAAAAAAGAATTTTTTTGCGTTAATGCAGTGACTTGAAATCGACCCGATACTCGATACATACAGGGTGATTTTTTTAAAACGGCAGGCGTTGTAGAATTTTTATTTGTTACCCGATTTCAAAAATTTAAAAAACAAATTAAATGGTTTTTAATTTACTATAAACTGATGATTTTAAAATTTTTCTAAATGCCTTAGTATCTTTTGGGCGATACTCAACTTTCTTATTTTAAATTGAAACCTATATTTTTTTTTTCATAATTTGATAGATTTTAATTTTCTTGATTCAGAAATGTGTAATATGTTCTACTTTTAACCAAAAATATTTTAAAAAAGAATTTCAAAGTTGAAAAAAATAAGCAATAAAAGTTAATAAAATCTAGGTGTATGGTGTCAAATAAAAGAATGCCGTTATTGTAATGTCAAAAAGCAGCAAATAACAGAAAAGATTGGCAATCTTTTTTGAAATTATTGATAACAAAAGACAATGATAATTACAAATGAGAAAAAACATCTACCTAATTTAATTAAAATACTGTTGAAACGCCATCCCGATTTTTTCATTGCACAATTGACACAATGAATTTAGATTTTCTAGAATCTCCATAGATCTTCTAGATTTTCATTTTTTTAAAGATTTTATGTTGATTTTCCGCAGATTGTGGATTGGATTCTGAGATTTTATTAATTCTCTTTTGGTTCTTTTTGGCCCTCTAGACATTTTCTTTGATTCTGTGATAGATTTTCTTGATTCGATTCATTTGTTATTATTTTGTTTTATTACGTTGTTATAAATTCTGTTTGAGTAATTTATAGACGTCTTAATTTTCTACATTTTTTTAGATTCTGTTTATAGTCTCTAGTAAATCTGGGAACATCGAGTATAAAAAATCGATGTTGAGCTCAATTTCAACAAGAGCACAATTACATCGATCTCGAATACATCGATTTTGAAAAATAGTAAATAAAAAACTCAATATAGCATAGTTTATTGTGAAAAACAAAAATAAATAAAATTCTTAATAAGCAAATACGAGAAAAAAACAAAAATAAATAAAAACCTTAAGTAATAAACAAAATATTAAGTAAATATGTTATGAAAAAACACACTAAAATCAAGAGTGTAAAATAAAATACATACATCGAAACCGCAATTATCGATTTTTAATGATACATCGAAAATAAAAGTATATGTATTAAAAATCGATGTTTTTTGGCAAAATCGATATAAAAGTCCCAGATTTAGTCTCTCGACTTTTGTTTAGACACATTTTTTAGATTTTCTTTAAAAATTTTCAAAATTTTTTTTAGGTTTTCTCTAGTTTTTTGTTTCCCTAAATCTTTAAATTTTGTCGATTTAAATTGGAATTTCCAGAAATTCTCTTTCGGACTTTTATTTTAGTCTTCTTAGATCCTCTCTAACATTCCGTTAAGATGATTTTTAATTTTTTTCTAGTCTCTCTAATTCCTTTTAGATTTGATAGATTATCTCTTATAAATAAGCAATAAGCAAACTTGCCAAACTTATCTTATTCTGTTTTCCAGTGGCATCCAAGTCTACGTCCACTTAGGCACCCACACGCCCCTCATAGCAGAAACTAACCAAGTACAAATAATCAGCACCGCCATCAAAATCCACGAAGAATACGACAGCAAAACCATCGAAAACGACATCGCCATCATTGGTCTTCCCAACGGCGTCGAGCTCTCCACCATCATCCAGCCAGTCAAGTTACCTCCAGGTCTTCCACCAGATTATTCCGACCAGAGTGCTAGAGCTAGTGGCTGGGGTTTCACCAGTGCTGACGCACGCTTCATTTCCGACGTCCTCTTCTACGTGGATTTGATAGTGATGAAGAACAAACAATGCGAAGAATTCTTTGGGTTTCTTCCAACCTCTGTGCTGTGTACTTTTGGAGATGCGAACTCTGGCACTTGTAATGGTGACTCTGGGGGTCCGTTGGTGCTTGATGGTACTCTCATTGGGATTAGTTCGTTTGAGGCCAAAGGGTGTCCGGGAGGGTCGCCTTCGGGGTTCACCAGGGTTTCAAGCTTTGTTCTTTGGTTGGCTGACCATACTGATGTTGATGTTAATTCTCTAGGTACTTTCTAATTGGTTAATAAAAAGAAGCAAGAATTTGGTCTTTGGTTCTACTTTTTGTCGTTTTGAATTTCTAAAGATTTTCTAAAAAACATTAAATAAGTGAAGAACGCCTTTCAAAACAATCTAAAGGATTCAATCCAATGTATGCAAAGAATAGATGAAATTTTCTTAATCACTAAAAATCTCTGAAGAACTAGAACTCTCTTTACAATCATGTTCTTGTTGATAAGAAGGTAATCTCTTATCTAAAATAATCTAAAATGCAATGCAAATTCTTTATAGATTTTGTGGTATAATTTAATTCTTCTTAAAATTTTTTAATTTTGCTACAGGTTTTGCTAAATTCTGTTTAAATACTTTTTAGATCTTATTAATTCGTTTGAAGTTTGCCTTGAGTTCGATAAATTCTCTCTACAGCTTTACAGGAATTCTAAATGATCTCAAACTTTATTCTTTAAAGGATTTACATAGAATTCCAAGAGCATGTAAGCTATCTCACATTTTCTTTTAGGCCTGTTTAAAAAACCTCTCAAAAATCTTTAAAACAATTCTAAAAAATATCTTTAAAATCGTTTTCTTTTTTTTAAATTGCAATTAATTTTCGAGAAACAATAAAAAAATCTCTAAGAAATTTGTAATGAAGTTCTAAAGAATCTATCTTGAATTATTTGATAAAACTTCATAGTATTACCTACTTCTAGAATAATTTTAAATTTTCTCTTATCTAAATCTAGAACATCAAAGTCCTCTTTAAATTAGATCTGTTCTAATTCTCTGTAGATACTCTGATTTTCTTGATTCTTCTTGTTTTGCCTAGAATTGATCTTGATTTTTTCTAGATTGTGCTTAAATGCTTTTTGAATTTTTCATAAATCCTCTTGGTTCTCTGCAAATTATCCCTTAAATTCTCTTTAAATTCTTCTTCAAATTTTTAGCTCTCCTGGTATTCTTCATAGATTCTGTGGTAGAATTTCTTAGGATGGTTCAATTCTCCCTGAAATTTTTTAATTTACATTTAGATTTTGCTAAATTCTCTGGGAATATTTTTGAACTCAGTTAATTGGTTTAAGATTTTGCCTTGAATTTCCCAAATTCTCTCTAAAGCTATTCAGAAATTTTAAAGGATCCAGAAATCGTGTAAAAAATTTCTAAATAATTCTTAGAGAATCTTCTTAAATTATTTGATAAAAAATCTTTAATTATCCGTGAAGAATTTTCTACGAATCTTGCAAAATTCTCCTCAGAATCTGCAAAGAATTGTTTAGAAAACTCTTAAGAATTTCTAAACGAGTCCCTAATTCTTTTAGATAGATTTAAGATTCTATTTGATTTGTGTAGATCATCTAGATTATGATGACAACATTGCTATCGAAACGCGCGTCAGCATTTTTTGTTAAAATTTGGTGTTTGGGAAAAAATTGTAATTTTGATCATTTTTGTCAATATCAAGAATTGATCCAATAAATTTTCTTCAATTGGAAACACTCAAACACTCCACTGTGCTTGCGGCAAAAGACCAAATGGTCAAAGATGCAATAAAATGCAATTATTCCGTTGTCCTATATAGGATAGACTGTTTAAATGCAATGTAATGCCAGTTATTAATTGAGGTCTACTTCAAGAGTCAAAAGCGAATTTTTTGTTAGCAAAGATGAGTTTGATTGCAGTAAATCTTTAATTTTTTTTTTATTTTTAGAAATCTTGCATGAGGGTTAAGGCGAGTGCCAAGACATTTTTCTTATGGAGAATCCCATGTAAAGTATCGTCTAAATATTTCGCTTATTTTTTCATGTATAAGTTTCGTTCTTATTCTCAACTGCTTGTATTCGCATTTTCTTCTAAAACTAAGTATCAAACATTGGAAAAAACATTTAATTTAAAAGTTACATTACTTGAAAATTCGATAATTTGGTGTAGTTTTACTAATAGAAGTTTATATTCGATTTTTGTGAATTTTAAAACTAAGAATTAGTAAAGAACACTTTAAAAAACACTTTCCCGTTAAGTTTAAATCGATATCATTAAAATTGGCTTAGTTATGAGTGAGATAAAATAAAAAAATTTCAATCGAAGCTCTGAACTTTTCAGATAATTTACGACTAGGTTGATTTACAATCGTACCCTCATTTACGGTTTCTTGACCAGCTTTAAGGCTCTGTCCTACCCCGGCCGAAGTGCATAGGAAATAGCGCAAAACGCCATTACGGCCACAAATTAAGAGTTGGAATTATAAAGTCACTGTTCAGAACTTTTTTTTTCTCAGTTGAGTGTAGTATTTTGAGTTTAGATTTAGCGCAATCAAACTCATCTTTGTTGACAAAAAAATTGCTTTTGGCTCTTGAAGTTGACCTCAATTAATAACTTGCATTACAACATTGCATTTAAACAATCTATACTATATAGGACAATAGATTAATTGTATTTCATACATTGATTGTTATGCATTTTATTGCATCTTTGGCCTTTTGGTCCTTTGCCGCAGGCAGAGTGGAATGTTTTCTCAAGTAGCCATAAGACCAAAAAGGTCAGCACCGAGTTGTCTCTCATACATGACCGTCAGGTTAAAATAAAAAGATTAGACGATTGAAAGCTTTTTAGCGCTCCCGTAACTATTTGATTTTTAGATACCAGCATATCTATATTGTTACTTCTGTGTTTTCCCCAACTTTGTTAAAATAATTACCCAAAACATGATTTTACATTTTCAATGATTTCTTTATACATATCTCAAATTGTGCTGCTGTACCAACTTTTTAAACTTTTCCAAAATGATGAAAACATTCATAGAGGTGGACATTTATTCTCAATTTTTGAAATATTTAGTTATGTCAAGATATGTTATTTTTTAATTACCCATATATCCCATATATCCGTTTTAAAATTTGGTAGAATTGATTTTATTAAATACCCAACATAAGAAATAACAAGTTGAACTAATATAAATTTGTTATCAATTAAAACACTGCGTGACAAAGTTTTAGTAGCCAAAAAACTGTTCTATAGGTAGCCCACCTTTTGATAAAACATATGCCATTAACCGCAAGTCACCACCAAATTTTATATTTAATTTTAAATTTTATGACTTTGTAAGTTTTAAAGATTTTTGTTTCCAAAATAAAAATCTGTACATTGTCAAATACAATCAATTTAAAATTATTGTAAAAAAAACGAATTTTGTAATAAAGAGTAAAAAAATTGTATCAAAGTTGGCGGCTAAACAAGTTATGATTTGCATATAATTTTTTTTTAATTTTACTTTTTTTTTATGTGTATTTTATATTGATAACCATACATACATTAAAATCATAAGTAAAATAGAAAAAGAATCTCTTTTCTATGTTTTTTTCAACTACTTATGTTAAAAATTGTGAAGGTTTTGAGGTAAGGATGTCCTTTGGGTATGTACTTTGTTTGGATTACATAACACATTCAAAATTAATTTGAATTTGTCGTACAGTGTAATTTTGAAAATAAAATTGTGATGGTACACATTTTTAACGAAACATTTTTTACTTGAAATATAAAGTTTATTAGATGATGCCATCATTTATTATTTCTCTTTATTTTTCATTTATTATTTTCGAGGGACATAATATTTCGAAATCGGGAAAACTTTCGAAACAAACTCCAAAGCAAGGCAAATTCATCTGCCTGGTTTATTGCTGAACTGTGGTAGAAAATATGCTAATTTTACAGACGATTTTCACCCTTATGAATGATTGGCATGTGTCAAATGGTCAGTATGTTGGGTTGCATATTTTTCAAAACATGAATTTTAGTTGAGGGGTAGAACAGCCTTAAGGGTCTACGAGCCTGCCCGAAAATTTCTGTTTGAAAAGTATGCAACTTTAACAACACCTTTGATTGACAGCTGCCAAAAGGGATTACCGAGGATTTGGTAATGAGGGAATCATAAACTTTATGGAAACGGTCGCTTGACCTGCACATTTCCTAAGAAACCCAGCGGTTGGAACAATAAATTCGTGTTGGACCAAAGATGAGTTAAAAATATTAGGATTTGAGCTTCTCTGCGTTTTGAGTCCGTCAAATTTCTGGTTCAAGTAGGCAAAAATTTTACGGGCGTAATTTTTTTTTCAATTAATGAAAAATGTATGTATAAAATCCGCAAAATTGCAGTTCCCATAGTACGTAATGGAAGAAAGTTATTTTAATTGAAAAATGTAATTTTCGTAAATGTGGTCGGAATTTTTTCCTCACTGGTAGCCCGGGAAATTTTAAAATTACTTATTATTTTATTAATTTTTTTTTTAAAAAAAAGCGCATTTAAATTTTTTTAACCAAACCTTTTACCTGACACTTGAGGGCCTTTTTTACTCTGTTGTTTTCTGTGATTTAAAAATTAACTTTTCATAATAATACACCCCGCTAGTCAATAGAAATACTTCCCTAATTGATTTTTAACAATTTTAACATTTTAAATTAACGTTTCTATATTTCTAGATTGGTTAATATTTGGTTAATATTTTTTAAGCCAGAACCACTCAGGAAGAGCAAAATTGGCGTTTAATGTTATTATGCAAAAAACTATTTTTTTAAAAACCTGTATCCACTTGTGTCTCTAATTGTACGAATTTTACATAAAAATCCTCGTCTCTAAAGGCGCGATTCCACTTGCTTGGTTTAGCCCAGACCAGACCAGACATCCAAGATTTGTGAGACGTTTTTATAATTCTTCAGCCCTTTTCTGTGTTTAAAACATAAGATAAAACATTAAGATGCAATGCACCTCTGACTACGCAGAAAGGGACTGAAGAATTATAAAAACGTCTCTCAAAATCTTGGATGTCTGGTCTGGTCTGGGCTAGACCAAGCAAGTGGAATCGCGCCTTAATAAGCCAATCATTACTTGCTACTGGTGGATTTTATACGTTACCAATAAGACCTTCAAATCATCCAAAAGCAATTAAAAATGTGTTTGGAAAACTTATAAATAAATATCTTGAAAAAAATATTTAAATTCTTGCCATCTTTGGATACTTGTTTTTGACTGTCCTCGACTTGTAAATTCCTCGGCTTGTAAATCAATGTACTTTTTCTAGAGTTTTGTCGATTAAAGTTGGTCAATAGCTTTTATCAAACTTGCTGTTTATTACAGAAAGAGAGAGTGTTTATCGTTGATGGCCAATTTTTGTTCTTTAGATTAGATTATTATTTGCTTTTAATTATTTTAATTTACAATGGCAAACGGTTCAAAAAATCATGTAAGTACATCAGTTAACCAAAAAAGTAGGAAGCAAATTACAAAACGGTTCTTGATAAAATACAATGTATTCTCAAACAACAAATTTCGTCAAAAAATGCTGTTTAATCATCGTTTTGATGATGGTAAGCATTACTATCCAAATGCGCGTCAGCAGTTTTTGACGAAATTTGGTGTTTGGGAATAAATTGTGTTTTTGATAATTTTTGTCAACACCAAGATTTGGTTATGAAAAATATTAGGAATTGTTCCAAAAGTGAAAATGTAAATACCGGTTTTAAGTCAGAGTTATCAGATAAAGTTTATTAAATAGAAAATGTTCCCAATAATACACATTTTATACTTGCGGAAAAATGGTCTTTTAGTTTAGAAATATTTGCAATTTTGCATAAGCTAAACCAAAAATTCGCGATGCATTAGAAAAGTAATTTTTAGCGATGTTTGAGTTTTTGCGTAAATACTCGCGAATTGCTTTTTTTAACATAACTGTGACCAGTTTCACTTTAAATTTATTGCAAATTGTGTTTAAAATTTGAGCATAAATTGCTGTTTTAACAAGTTTGTTTTCAAAACTATGACGGGCAGTGGCAACTACGTTTAACATCAAATTTTTACAAGTCACTTCAATTTTGATTAACGTTGATTGTTGCACCTTTTGGATACTAAATAGAAATAGTTAATTATTTACATTGAAAAATAAGAACTTAGGGCCCGATTTCAAATCAGTGGCGCAAAATTGCGTTGACGCAGTTGCTAAGGTAGCAACAGTTTGATTGGGATTGCTAAGACGCAATTCTGATTTGCAATGCCGCAAGTCAACATCAAATTAGGCGTTAGTTTCCAGTTTTGACGTAATAAATTAAAAATCTAACTTGGGGAGTTATTTTTAAGAACTTTAAATCCACATTTCTTCTAAAAAAATTGTATTCATTTCGGGAATAAATAAATCTCTCGATTAAAGATACTCTTGCTCCCTGCCATCGCGAATCATTTACAATGTCAGGATTAATATGAAGGTTTACTGCCTTAATGACTATTATCATTTTGTACAGGGAATTAAAAAAAAACGATACTTTGTTCAACTTAGCTCAACTTTAGCTCAACTATTCGGGCACAGTGTTTTCGCAAGAGCTTTTTCAATGAATAAACAATAATTTTACACAATACAATAATTTACACATTATTAGGTTTAGCCAAAAAAAAAAACAATTTCACGTTATTGAGTTTTAAAAAATAACTTCTTACTATCCTTACTGATAAAATAGCATTTTTTCCACAATTTTAAACACAATTTGCGTATAATAAAAAAAGACAATTGAAATATTTTTAACACATTTATATTAAAAAATATATATATTGAATGGTTCCAAAAACCCTCACAAATAGGTAAAATTACACTTTTAAGGCGTCGCGACGCCAAAACTATCGGTAATAAAGAACAAGTTTTTGCGTCATCTCCTAGTGCTTCTTCGACTATGTATTAGCGTATGTAATTTATTAAAATTTTACCTCTAAGACAATTTTAAGAGTGACCACAAATATTGCCGCACCCTGTATCAAAGATACAAAAATATTAATTCTCAATACACTTGCTACAAGTGTCTTCGATGTTTGTTGCCGAGAGCGGCCAGTTGGGTCTTTACCTGCTTTTACCCGATATCAGTTTATTACAATTGGGCGGAACGTCAGTGACCCCCTGCGAGCGGTCGTAAATTATGAGATTTGAATAAGATGATTTGCGTTAGTTGTACTGTTGGTTGCCTATTTTTAATTTGTTTTTTTTATTAATAACTTCAAAATTATAGCATAATGACAAAAACAAAAATGTCACCTCCATAGAGGTTTTAATTCTCCTCATGTTGGTATTTTTTTTAACTTCGTAGGTTGCTTCATATTCCTTAAAAACAAAAAATGGGAATTTCAGTTTTTAATTAATTAAAGTCAAATTTTTCACTTTTTCAAAATTCGAAGATGTCACCTCCATAGCTCTACTTGAGACGCATACATACAGAGGTCGAGCGATTTTTCAAAGTCTAAAATGCGCTTCAAAAACGAAAAATCGTAAGCCATATACCGAGTATATGCGTAGCGTAGAGCCTTAAGGCTAAAGTGGATTTAAAGTTCTTAAAAATAACTCCCCAAGTTAGATTTTTAATTTATTACGTCAAAACTGGAAACTAATGGCTTAATTTCATGTTGATTTGCGGCATTCTTGACGCGCATTTGGATAGTAATGCTTACCATCATCAAAACGATGATTAAACAGCATTTTTTGACGAAATTTGTTGTTTTGTTGAGAATACATTGTATTTTATCAAGAACCGTTCTGCGCTTCCTACTTTTTTGGTTAACTGATGTACTTACATGATTTTTTTGAACCGTTTGCTATTGTAAATTAAAATAATTAAAAGCAAATAATAATCTAATCTAGAGAACAAAAATTGGCCATCATCTCTTTCTGTAATAAACAGCAAGTTTGATAAAAGCTATTGACCAACTTTAATCGACAAAACTCTAGAAATTTAAAAAAGTACATTGATTTACAAGTCGAGGACAGTCAAAAACAAGTAACCAAAGATTGCAAGAATTTAAATATTTTTTTCAAGATATTTATTTATAAGTTTTCCCAAACACATTTTTAATTGCTTTTGGATGATTTGAAGTTTTGGGTTTTACAATCTTTTCTTGAAATGAAAATTATGGTGTTAGGTTCGACATTTTTCAAAACAAAACGGCTTATTGGTATCGTAAATGTGCAGGTCAAGCGCCCGTTTCCATAAAGTTTATGATCCGCTCATTACCAAATCCTCGGTAATCCCTTTTGGCAGCTGTCAATCAAAGGTGTTGTTAAAGTTGCATACTTTTCAAACACGAAATTTTCGGGCAGGCTCGTAGACCCTTAAGCCTCATTTCCACGGTCCGTTCTAGAGAGAACAGAATTTGATTTACGATGGAATTTGAGTTATTGCACCATATTTTGCGGTCAGAAAATTTGCAAATCCTATTGCACCCTTGGTTTACAATCCTCTGTTCCGATTCGGGCGGACAAGCTGGTTGAAACGCCGAACCACCACACGGACTGCTACATTTGATCGTAACCAAACAGTTTTAATTACTCCAATTCTTTTAATTTGAATACTAATTTTTTATCATAATGTTAATAAGGTAAATAACACATATAAATGTGGATTAATAAATATGCTGATAAATGTAGATGAACATACTTATTGCCTGCATTGATCATTGTATGAAAACAGGCGCGAATGAATGCAGGTAGGTACGTTTCTTATCTTTGTGAGTGGATTTACCCTTTTGAAATAACCGACAGGTCTGTATTTTTGTGGATTTGGTCAGTTATTACCTGAGGATTTGAATTTTTAATTTTGTTCTATGAATTAAATTTTCTGAATATTAGTGAAAGTTAACATACCAGACATATCCACGTAATAGGTAACTTGAAGTATAAATAAAATGAAATAGATTCATGACCATTCTGTTCTGGTTCAAATGCACGAACCATCTTGTCTGTTCGACGGACATTTCAACGCAGAACCAAGACAGAACGCACCGGACAGTTCAACAAAGAACGCACAGAATAATTGAAATTAGCCGCTCCTTTGGAGAAAACTTTCAATAAACAATGCATTTCAAAATTTTTGTATAATTAATCTCGTTAAATAGGAATAAAAAAATGTTACTGTATTTCAATTGATTATTCCTGACATTATTTTACTGGTGGAGAAGTTATTTTAACATCAAGCTAAATATTGCAATGAAATATACAAAATTATTGTATGAAAACAGGCGTGAATGGATACAGGTATGTAGGTTTCTTATCTCTGTGAGTGGATTTACCCTTTTGAAGAAACCGACAGGTAGTATTTTTGTGGATTTGGTCCGACTTATTACCTGAAGATTTGAATTTTTAATTTCGTTCTATAAATTGAATCTTTCTGACTTACGACGGTTTATATGAGAATTTACCTACAATATAAAGTTTACTGCTTTAATTGAACGAACTATCTTGTCTGTTCGACATCGGTTCGGCGGACATTTCAACACAGAACGCACAGTAATAAAATTGGCCGCATAGAATGAACCTAACTTATGAAATTATTTTGTACGTTCGAAAAACAGGGATTTTTGTATGCTTGGTCTGCGTTCTATGAATTGAATCTTTTGGATTTTGGTCAGAGATATTACCTGAAGATTTAAATTTTTAATTTTGTTCTATGAATTAAATTTTCTGAATATTAGTCAAAATTACCATAGCTGACATATCCACGTAATAAGTAACTTGAAGTATAAATAAAATGAAACAAATTTAAGAACATTCCGTACTAGTTCAACTGAACGAACGAACCATCTTGTCTGTTCGACATCGGTTCGGCGGACATTTCAACACAGAACCACGACAGAACGCACCGGACAGTTCGACAGAGAACCGAGACGAAACGCAGAGAACCTAATTAATTTTTTTTAATTGCACTTCATGATTGCTGACAATTGATTGGTAAAAATGAAAGTTATTTAACATCAAATAGTAGCTGCAGTTTTCAGATTATTACTTATGAAATGGCCAAAAAAAAGTTCAAATCATAAGATTTAAGGTCATTCTCAAATATCGAACTTAGCTTATTTGATAAGTAGCTATTTATTTCTCCTAAAAATTATAACACGTCGGACGAACAAGTTGGTTCTGTCCGTTCTGTCTTTGTTTTGTGTTGAAATGTCCGTCGAACCGATGTTCAGTGCAGAATTTATTTAACTTCATTGATCCTTCAAGTTTCTTATTTCGCAGATACGTTGTGTAAGTAAATTCTCCTAAAATCTATTTAGCAGATTTAATTTACAGGATTATATAAAAAATTTAACTCTCCAGGTAATAAACCTAACTAAATCCATAAGAATACAGAGGCCTGTCAATTATTTCAAAAGGGTTAATCCACTTACATAGATAAGAAACCTACCTGTATTTATCCACTTTTTTTCATGCAATGATTCTGTAAATTACAATGCAGGAAATAAATATCTGCATTTATCGCCATCTTTATTAAAATTAATCCACATTTATATGTGTTATTTACCTTATATTAACATATTATAAAAAATTAGTGTTCAAATTAAAAGAATTGGAGTAATTAAAACTGTTTAGTTGTCACCAAACGTAGCAGTCCGTGTGTTGGTTCGGCGTTTCAACCAGCTTGTCCGCCCGAATCGGAACAGAGGATTGTAAACCAAGGGTGCAATAGGATTTGCAAATTTTCTCACCGCAAAATATGGTGCAATAACTCAAATTCCATCGTAAATCAAATTCTGTTCTCTCTAGAACGGACCGTGGAAATGAGGCTTTAAACTCGCTTTGGTGTGACGCCTTTTTAGATCAAAAAATCCTGGGTTATCTTGTTAACAACAGCATTGCTGCGAGTATTAGGCATTTCCCGATAAGAAAATTGTTACGATCATGACTTTCAATTTGCTTCGTTTTTCTTGCAAAGTCATGCGGTCATAAATATGATGCAAGAATCTTTCAACGTACTTTAAGAGATAAGGCTAATTTTGTATGTGAATCAAAAGATAAAGTCCTTAAAAATGTAGTTATCACCAATAAAACGATCAATTGCTAGGTTTGTGTGTGCCTGAAACCACTAAAATTAGAAAAATGGCCGCAAATATTTTCTTCACGTTACCCGGAGGCCTAAAAATGCCGGCTCTCGGTCTAGGAACTTGGCAAGTAAGTGTCAAACCAACAATAACCGCTCAATTCCTTGATTTCTATGGCAGGCTAAAGACGAAAATGAACTGAAAGCAGCCCTAAATGTGGCCCTAGAGGCCGGTTATCGCCACATAGACACCGCTGCTGCCTATGAAAATGAGCACATAATCGGCGACGTGTTAAAACAGTGGTTCATTTCAGGAAAACTAAAACGAGAAGACGTCTTCATCACTACAAAACTGCCACTGCAAGGAATTCACCCGGACCGCGTGGAATTTTTCATGAAGAAGTCTTTAAAAAACCTGCAGCTTGATTACGTTGATTTGTATTTAATTCATTTTGCGATGGGTGTCGAGTGCGATTTAGCTACCGGTGCTCCCAAATTAGCCAACAACCAAGTCATTCCAGAGCCTAAAAACGATCACGCTGCTATTTGGAAGGTACGTCGATTTTACGCTCATACAGGGTGATTTTTAAAAATTTTTATTTATGAACCCATTTCAAAAATTAAGAAAACAAATTTAATGGTTTTTAATATACCATAAACTGATGATTTTAGAATTTTTCTAAATGGTATTAGTATCTTTTGGGCGATATTCAACTTTCTTATTTTTTTTTCATAATTTGGAAGAAATTAATTTTCTTGATTCAAAAATGTGTAATATGTTCTACTTTTACAAAAAAATTTTTTAAAAAAATATCAAAATTGAAAAAATAGGCAATAAAAGTTAATAAAATCTAAATTTATGGTGTCAATTGTGCAATGAAAAAAATCGCGATGGCGTTTCAACAGTATTTTAATTAAATTAGATAGATGTTTTCTCTGATTTGTAATTATCATCGTCTTTTATTATCAATAATTTCAAAAAAGATTGCCAATATTTTCTCTTATTTCCTGCGTTTTGACATTACAATAACGGTATTGTATCATTTGACAGGAACGCACCTAGATTTTATTAACTTTTATTGCCTAAATTTTTTCATTTTTGATAATTTTTGATAATTGATAATTAAAGTTAACAGAGCTAAACAAATAAATAGAAATTTTTGAATTTTGATTTTGCCCTAAAAGTAAATATTTAAAAAAAAATTTCTTTTTTCTCAAAAATTTTGAAAATTGTCAATAAACGTGTCAGAATAATTAGCAAAAGAACGAAATATCATGCTCGTGGTTTTAAAATTAATAATTTGGTCGAATTTTACAGAAAACTATGGAAATTTTGATTCATAGCTTTAAAAATACTTTTCTAAAATCTCTTTCTTGGTGTAAAACATTGTGCATTGGTGAAGTTTGAAAGTAAAAACAGTTTTAAATTTCATTGTTCTAGCATAATGATTATCAGCCCTAAGCAATTACTTGCAAATTTTTGAATTTTGGCTTCATCCTTAAAGTAAATATATTTTAAGTTCTTTCTTTTTGCTTTACAATTTTGTACTTTGCTACAGGCATCAAAGGTGTCAAAAGTAGTAAAACTGCGATATTGCATTCTCGTGACGTTAAAATTACTAAAAAAGTCAAATTATACATCAGATTATAGCTTGACAAATAAAATTTTCTAAAATCCTTTTTTAACAGCTAAAATTCTGTGTGCTTTGGTGAAGTTTGCAAACGCATCGAGAGTAGAAATATTTGCAAATATTATTGTTCTAGGCATTAAGGTTATTAAAACTACGTAATTAATTAGAAATTTTGAAATTTTAATTGAATATTTTTAAAATTTTTCGTTTTTCTTTAAAAGTTTTGCAATTTGGTAACAATCATACGCTTGTAAAAAGTAGTTTTACTTCTAATTTTCATTCTTTTGGCGTTAAAACTGCTAAGATAATCGACAAATAAAAAAACTATGCAAATCTTGATTAGTTCGATTTTTTTTATAGTTTCAAAATTTTGCCTAAATTTTTTCATTTTTGATATTTTTTGTAAAAGTAGAACATACTAAACATTTCTGAATAAAGAAAATTAATATCTCCCAAATTATGAAAAAAAATATATGGGTGCCAATTTAAAATAAGAAAGTTGAATAAGACATTTTGAAAAATTCTAAAATTATCAGTTTATCGTAAATTAACAACCATTTCATTTGATTCAGAAATGTGTAATAGGTTATACTTTTAGAAAAAAATATTTAAAAAAAATATCAAAATTGAAAAAATAGGCAATAAAAGTTAATAAAATTCATGGTGTCAATTGTGCAATGAAAAAAATCGCGATGGCGTTTCAACAGTATTTTAATTAAATTAAGTAGATTTTTTTTCTGATTTGTAATTATCATCGTCTTTTGTTATCAATAATTTCAAAAAAGATTGCCAATCTTTTCTGTTATTTCCTGCTTTTTGACATTACAACGGTATTGTATCATTTGACGCACCTAGATTTTATTAACTTTTATTGCCTAAATTTTTTCATTTTTGATAATTTTTGATAATTGATAATTAAAGTTAACAAAGCTCAGCAAATAAATAGAAATTTTTGAATTTTGATTTTGCCCTAAAAAAAAATCTTTTTTCTCAAAAATTTTGAAAATTGTCAATAAACGTGTCAGAATAATTAGCAAAAAACGAAATATCATGCTCGTGGTTTTAAAATTAATACTTTGGTCGAATTTTACAGAAAACTATGGAAATTTTGATTCATAGCTTTAAAAATACTTTTCTAAAATCTCTTTCTTGGTGTAAAACATTGTGCATTGGTGAAGTTTGAAAGTAAAAACAGTTTTAAATTTCATTGTTCTAGCATAATGATTATCAGCCCTAAGCAATAACTTGCAAATTTTTGAATTTTGGCTTCATCCTTAAAGTAAATATATTTTAAGTTCTTTCTTTTTGCTTTACAATTTTGTACTTTGCTACAGGCATCAAAGGTGTCAAAAGTAGTAAAACTGCGATATTGCATTCTCGTGACGTTAAAATTACTAAAAAAGTCAAATTATACAGAGATTATAGCTTGACAAATAAAATTTTCTAAAATCCTTTTTTTACAGCTAAAATTCTGTGTGCTTTGGTGAAGTTTGCAAACGCATCGAGAGTAGAAATATTTGCAAATATTATTGTTCTAGGCATTAAGGTTATTAAAACTACGTAATTAATTAGAAATTTTGAAATTTTAATTGAATATTTTTAAAAATTTTCGTTTTTCTTTAAAAGTTTTGCAATTTGGTAACAATCATACGCTTGTAAAAAGTAGTTTTACTTCTAATTTTCATTCTTTTGGCGTTAAAACTGCTAAGATAATCGACAAATAAAAAAACTATGCAAATCTTGATTAGTTCGATTTTTTTATAGTTTCAAAATTTTGCCTAAATTTTTTCATTTTTGATATTTTTTGTAAAAGTAGAACATACTAAACATTTCTGAATAAAGAAAATTAATATCTCCCAAATTATGAAAAAAAATATATGGGTGCCAATTTAAAATAAGAAAGTTGAATAAGACATTTTGAAAAATTCTAAAATTATCAGTTTATCGTAAATTAACAACCATTTCATTTGATTCAGAAATGTGTAATAGGTTATACTTTTAGAAAAAAATATTTAAAAAAAATATCAAAATTGAAAAAATAGGCAATAAAACTTAATAAAATTCATGGTGTCAATTGTGCAATGAAAAAAATCGCGATGGCGTTTCAACAGTATTTTAATTAAATTAAGTAGATTTTTTTTCTGATTTGTAATTATCATCGTCTTTTGTTATCAATAATTTCAAAAAAGATTGCCAATCTTTTCTGTTATTTCCTGCTTTTTGACATTACAACGGTATTGTATCATTTGACGCACCTAGATTTTATTAACTTTTATTGCCTAAATTTTTTCATTTTTGATAATTTTTGATAATTGATAATTAAAGTTAACAAAGCTCAGCAAATAAATAGAAATTTTTGAATTTTGATTTTGCCCTAAAAAAAAATCTTTTTTCTCAAAAATTTTGAAAATTGTCAATAAACGTGTCAGAATAATTAGCAAAAAACGAAATATCATGCTCGTGGTTTTAAAATTAATACTTTGGTCGAATTTTACAGAAAACTATGGAAATTTTTATTCATAGCGCTAAAAATACTTTTCTAAAATCTCTTTCTTGGTGTAAAACATTGTACATTGGTGAAGTTTGAAAGTAAAAACAGTTTTAAATTTCATTGTTCTAGCATAATGATTATCAGCCCTAAGCAATAACTTGCAAATTTTTGAATTTTGGCTTCATCCTTAAAGTAAATATTTTTTAAGTTCTTTCTGTTTGCTTTACAATTTTGTACTTTGCTACAGGCAACAAAGGTGCCAAAGGTAGTAAAACTGCGAAATTGCATTCTCGTGACGTTAAAATTAATAAAAAAGTCAAATTATACTTCAGATTATAGCTTGACAAATAAAATTTTCTAAAATCTCTTTTTTAACAGCTAAAATTCTGTGTGCTTTGGTGAAGTTTGCAAGCGCATCGAGAGTAGAAATATTTGCAAATATTATTGTTCTAGGCATTAAGGTTATTAAAACTACGTAATTAACTAGAAATTTTGAAATTTTAATTGAATATTTTTAAAAATTTTCGTTTTTCTTTAAAAGTTTTGCAATTTGGTAACAATCATACGCTTGTAAAAAGTAGTTTTACTTCTAATTTTCATTCTTTTGGCGTTAAAACTGCTAAGATAATCGACAAATAAAAAAAACTATGCAAATCTTGATTAGTTCGATTGTTTTTTATAGTTCTTGTTTCAAAATTTTGCCTAAATTTTTTCATTTTTGATATATTTTTTTAAATTTTTTGTAAAAGTAGAACAATACTACACATTTCTGAATCAAGAAAATTAATATCTTCCACAAGATACTAAGACATTTTGAAAAATTCTAAAATTATCGACCATTTCATTTGTTTTTAAAATTTTTGAAATCGGTTTATAAGTAAAAAATTTACAACGCCTGCCGTTTTTAAAAAATCACCCTGTATTTAATTTAAGCGTTTTCTTAGAAAATGGAGGAGCAAGTCGAAGCTGGTAGGACAAAAACCATCGGATTGTCTAATTTCAACATATCCCAGATACAAACCGTCTTAAATAACGCAAAAATCAAACCAGCGAATTTGCAAGTCGAGCTTCATGTGTACTTGCAACAAACGCAACTTGTTGATTTCTGCAAGAAGAATGAGATTACAGTCGTGGCATTTTCACCCTTGGGATCTCCTGGATACAACAATTTCTTGAAGCAGATGGGAAAAGAGTAAGACGAAGCAAATTTCAAGTTACGATCGCAACTACTTTCTTGTAGGGAAAAAGAGCTGCCTAATATCCTCGGCGATGCTGTTGTTAGCAAGATAGCGAAAAAACACTCAAAGACTCCGGCGCAGATTCTTTTGCGATTTTTGATCCAGAAGGGAATCGCGCCTATTCCTAAAAGCGTTTCGCCTAAGCGACTTCAGGAAAATATTAGAGTGTTTGATTTTAGTCTGGACGAGGGTGATATGAGAGAGTTGAGCAGTCTGGATGTTGGGGAGACAGCTAGGGCCAATGATTTCAAGTTGTTTGGGTAAATAGTGGATTAATTGGGATTAGGATGAATTTATGACATTTATTTTTTAGCGTACACAATCATCCAGACTATCCGTGGTAAAAGGAAAGGCCTAAAGTTGTGCAATAATTCATAATAAAAACTTGTTTTTGACGTTTTTTAACAAAAAATAAATAATAATTTGAATACAGGTGTCCCAGAACTCGCGCCGCTGTAAAAGCAACAATTTTGATCTAAAATTTCGAAACTAAAATTTTTTAGCTTAAAAAATAATCGTCGAAAAAACGGTACCCAATCCCAAAGCTAAAAAGAATTTGAAAATTGGTAATTGTGGACCAAGGTATTAAAATTTGAAAAAATAAAAGTATAAAAGAGTATAAAATGTTACTTCTGGCGTCTTAAAAAATAGTGCAGAAACAACCGAAAAAAGACTAAAACCCTTCAAAAAGCGTTAATTTTTATGCACTCCAAAAGTACTCAAATATCTGTAGACTACCAAAAATTGGGCACTCGAAAAAACTGTTGAAATCTCTCAAAATAATGTAAAATTTCCTCAAAGAAAAAAATTAGTTTTTAGACATTCCAAATGGCTTTTTACTTCTGGACTAACTCTGGGAACATCGAGTAAAAAAAATCGATGTTAAACTCAATTTCGACAAAAGCACAATTACATCGATCTCCGATACATGCATTTTGAAAAATAATAAATAAAAATTTCAATATAGCATAGTGTGAAAAACAAAAATAATTAAAATTCTCAATAAAGCAACAAAATAATAAACAAATACGAGAAAAACAAGAATAAATAAAAACCTAATAATAAACAAACTAATAAGTAAATAAAATTACAAAAAAAATAACAAATTCGAGATTAATAAGAATAAACAAAATTCAAAAATATAACTTCCTTAAATTAAATTCCAGTTTTCTTTATTTAGACCGCAGCACAAGTAAATCCCGCCTTGCTTTGGTTCTATTCGTTGACAACCATCCAAACGAAATGTCACCAAAATCAAGAGTGTAAAATAAAAATCATCGATTTTTAATGATACATCGAAATTAAAAATATTTTCCTATGTATTAAAAATCGATGTTTTTTTGGCGAAATCGATATTAATAAAAAATCGATGTAAAAGTCCCAGATTTATTCTGGACCAGGGCATTTGGCGTGTTAAAAATCAAGGCAGAATCTAACATATTTAGCTGTTTGCCCAAAAGCAAACAACCGAAAAAGACATAAAATCCTTCAAAAATAATAATTTTTTATGCGCCCAAAAATACTCAAAAATCAATAGACCACCAAAAAATTAGTACCTTGGAAAACTGTCAAATCATCAAAAATCAAGCCTAATTAGTAAAGTTTAATTACATTAAAAGTACCCAAAAAAGACCCAAAATGTTTTTTTTTATTTCTGGACCAAGCCAATTGAAACATGTAAAAATCAATGAAAAGAGCCAAAAATCTTATTCAAATTTATTATGTTTTCGACACCTCAAAATGGATTTCTATTTATCGAACTGGACTTTACAGCACTTTAAAAAAAAATTCAGATATTAAGTACCCCAAAATGGCTTTCATTTTCTACACAATTTTTGGCAAAATGAAACCTAAATGACCTTCTGCTTCATCTTTAATCAATATTCTGCCTCTACATGTGGACAAAAGGGTAAAACTCAACCCTCAACCTAACTAACGACAATTATTATTAATTTCAACCTTTAATAGAAATGTAGCCTCATAAGCTTGACATCAAAAAATCACAAATAAATCACTTATCGCGCATAGCCCCACCACCTTCGAGAGGGTGGCAATCTCAACCCCTTTCCACAACGTTCAACTTTTTTCAAAAAAACTTTAATTTAGTCTGATGACATTGCTCTAAAAATTATTATCAGCCCTTAGAGGTGTAATTGTTAAAAAGGGAAATAGCCATCTGTTATGTTAATTAGCACCTATTAGGAATGAAAGTGTTTAATTTCCTTTAATTTAATTTAATTTAATTTACCTCGCTCTTTATTTGATATACAATATGAAATGTACAAGGTGTTTATATTCCTAGCATCAAGGGTGGCTATGAAATGTCAAAGAAATTTGCCGCTCATTACAAATATGGGTTTCGATTTGTCAACTGACATTTACAGTTAACCTCAAACATGAAGCAAAGTAAGTTTTGAGAAATAAACTATTCCAAATGCAATTTAAAACTTGAAAATTGAAAACTTGGGCACAAAACCATAACCAAAACGTCATTGAAGTAAGTAACATTATGAATAATTTTCAAGATAGTTATATTCACTATGTAAACAAAGCGGCAAAATAGTGTACGACAGGAATTCCAAAGCCACGCTTGATGCTAGAAACATTTATAAACACCTTGTATTTGGCTACATAAGTCGGTCCGCCATTTTGCAGACTTTCAAAATGCAGTTTGTCCATTTTTTCACAAATTGAGATATTGGGGCCATTTTGTTTTTTGCGAAATTCTTTTCTATTCTAGTCCTGAAATTTATGTGCAAATACAATGTGTTTATAAATGTATCTAGCATCTAGGGTAGCTATGAAATGTCAAATAAATTTGCCGCTCGTTACTAATATGGGTTTAGACTTTTCAACTTCAACTTTTCAAATTGAACAATTTTAACGGTAACGCTGTCAAATTTGGTACAATTGTTACTTTAGAGGCGTTTATTAAGCGTACAAAATTACAAAATTTTAGATGACGAATTGCAAATTTTAGAATTTTTTTATTTCTAGACTAAGAAGAACTTAAAGTTCACATTTTAAAAAAATCTATAAATTCAACAATTTTATCGATAATGTTCTCAAATTTAGTGGACTTGTTAACTAAAAGGCATTTCTGAAGTGTACAGAATTTTATATCACAAATTACGAATTTTAGAATTTTTCATGTATAGGAGAGTCGAAATTTAGATTTTTTCTAAAATTCTGCAAAATCGACAATTTTGATACTAATGCTGTCAAAGTTGGTAAACTTGTTAGATAACAGGCGTTTATTAAGTGTACAAAATTACAGAAATTTAGATCAGGAATTGCGAAATTTAGAAATTCATACTTCGATTAGGAAAAGCTCAAAATTTATTTTTTTTTAAATTCTGTAAATTGAACAATTTTACCGCTAAGTCTGTCAAGTTTGGTAGACGTGTTACTAAAGCGGCGTTAATTAAGTGTACGAAATTACAGACATTTAGATCACGAATTCCGAATTTTAGAAATTTTCATTTCGACAAGAAAGAACTCAAAATTCAATTTTTTTTTAATTCTATAAATTCAACAATTTTACCCAATCCTGTCAAATTTTGGATACTTTTTACTTAGGAGACGTATATTAAGATTACCAAATTACAAAATTTAGACCACAAATTGCGAATTTTAGAAATTTTCATTTCGACTAAAAAAAACTCGAAAATCATATTTTTTTAAAATTCTATAAATTGAACAATTTTAACGGTAACGCTGTCAAATTTGATACAATTGTTACTTTAGAGGCGTTTATTAAATGTACAAAATTACAAAATTTTAGATCACGAATTGCAAATTTTAGAATTTTTTATTTCTAGACTAGGAAGAACACAATGTTCACATTTTAAAACAATCTGTAAATTCAACAATTTTATCGCTAATTTTCTTAAATTTAGTGGACTTGTTACCTTAAAGGCGTTTCTTAAGTGTACGAAATTGCAGAATTTTATATCACAAATTACGAATTTTAGAATTTTTCATGTATAGCAAGGAGTCGAAATTTAGATTTTTTCTAAAATCCTGCAAATTCGAAAATTTTGATACTAATGCTGTCAAAGTTGGTAGACTTGTTAGATAACGGGCGTATATTAAATGTACAAAATTACAGAAATTTTAGACCACAAATTGCGAATTTTTTAAATTTTCATTTTGACTAGGAAGATTCCAAAATTCAATATTTTTTTTTAATTCTGTAAATTGAACAATTTTAACGCTAAGGCTGCCAAATTTGGTAAACTTGTTAATTTAGAGACTTTTATTAAGTGTACAAAATTACAGAATTTTAGATCACGAATTGGCAATTTTAGATTTTAGATTTTTTTAAAGATCCAGTAAATTAGACAATTTTAATACTAATGCTGTCAAATTTGGTAGACTTGCTTTTTAACAAGCGTTTATTAGGTGTACGAAATTACAAAATTTTAGACCACAAATTGCAAATTTTAGAAATTTTCATTTCGACTAGAAAAAGCTCGAAGGCTGTCATTTGGTAACTCTAAAAAAAAAAACAATAGAAAAATGATACAAGACGTTTATAAATGTTTCCAGCATCAAGGGGGGCTTTGGAATTTCTGTCATGCGCTATTTTGCCGCTTTGCTTTCATAGTGAACATAACTATGTTCACAACTATTTCAAATGTCACTTTACGTCTACGACTTTTCAGTTACGGTTTTGTGGCAAAATTTTAGATTTTCAGGCTTCAAACCACAAATTAAACAGTTTGTTTTCAAAACTAACTTTGTTCAATGATTGAGGTTATCTACAAATGTCAATTGAAAAATCTAAACTCACATTTATAAAGAGCGGCAAATTTATTTGACATTTCATAGCCACCCTTGATGCTAGAAACATTTATAAACACCTTGTATCTGGATGCAGAGGCGGATTAAGGTCAATTTAGGCCCCGGGCACAAGAGGTTTTTTATTTTTTTCTTGTTTTTGTTCCGTTTAGATTCTCTATAAACTTTCTAGATTTTCTTTTTTTATTATTTTGCACTTAATGGAGTTGACTATCCTAAAAAAATCATGCAATTACAACAAAATTTTAGTACCTTCGAAAAGATAATGCGTTATAAATGCACTGTATATAATTTTGTCCAGAATGCTTTAGTTTGTAATATACCGAGTGTTAAAGTGTCGCATGCATAGGCTGAAAAAATAATCTAGAAATGTTAACGATACTTATAGAAATTATACAAGGTGTTTATAAATGTTTCTAGCATCAAGGGTGGCTATGAAATGTCAAAGTTTAGATTTTTCAAATGACATTTGTAGTTAACCTCAATCATTGAACAAAGTTAGTTTTGAAAACAAACTGTTTAATTTGTGGTTTGAAGCCTAAAAATCTAAAATTAAAATCTAAAAGTAAACGTAGTTATATTCACTATGAAAACAAAGCGGCAAAATAGCGCATGACAGGAATTCCAAAGCCCCCTCTTGATGCTAGAAACATTTATAAACACCTTGTAGAACATAATTTTCCTCATTTTATTGCCACATGTTTAAAAATGCAAGTTATTTCTTAAAAGAGCTGCAGATTTTATTCATTTTTAAAAATATGCAATTAAGGACAAACTACTCTTTGAAATAGTTTGCTTCTGTTTCTGCTTCTTCTGCTTCTCCTCACATTTTCTCTAGATTCTGTGTATTTTTCATGTTTTAGATGTTTTGTTTTATATTTTTCTTTACTGGGTTTTGCGGACACAATTAAAGTACTAATAGTACTCCTGTGTAAATTTTCAAAAATTTTTGGGTGCAAATCAGGCTTTCAAATCTTTAGGGAGAAAATCAGGGGAAAATTGAATGTAGCGATTTTTGAGGTTAACACGTTGTCAAAGTTGAGTGTATTAATCAATAATTAATTAAACATTTGGTGCTACAGGAAGTTTTTAATAGAGATTTAACAAGTTTTGGCAATGTTGTGCAGGATGTTTCTAGCATCAAGGGTGGCTATGAAATGTCAAAGAAATTTGCCGCTCATTACAAATGTGAGTTTCGATTTGTCAGCTGACATTTGCAGTTAACCTCAAACATGATGCAAAGTAAGTTTTGAGAAATAAACTATTCCAGTTGCAATTTAAAACTTGAAAATTGAAAACTTGGGCACAAAACCATAACCAAAACGTCATTGAAGTAAGTAACATTATGAATAATTTTCAAGATAGTTATATTCACTATGTAAATAAAGCGGCAAAATAGTGTACGACAGGAATTCCAAAGCCACGCTTGATGCTAGAATCATTTATAAACACCTTGTACTATATTTCAGAATGATTGACATCTCAGTGTGCCTTGGAAATTGCAATTTATGTTGGCAGAATCTTCTAATATCAGCGTATTTAGTGTTTTTAGATTTATATTTATCCCTATGTGTATGTAATGTGTGTCATGTCAACTTAGAATCTGATTCATCATTCATCCATTGGCTTAAAAAAGTAATTTACTTCATAACCTCAAAATGTTACATTGACAGTTTTAGAACCAAAATGCTAAAAGTCGTTCACATTGCTAGAGGCGTTTTACACAGACATGGCCAACCGAGATGTCAATAATTCTCAAATATAGTATACATGTTGGTATAGTTCGTACAGGGAGAGATTGAATGACAGAAAAGTCACTAAATTTACGCGCGAAATTTAAAATAACAAAATAAGCCCACTTACTGTCAACCCAGTTCACGTAGGAATTTAGTGTTTTTAGTGTATTTTGTAGCATAATTTGCTGCTAACCTATATGTCAACTGTCAAAATCTCTCAATCTCTCACCGGATATACTATAGTTTTTGTGGTTTTTGAAACAAAACTACAAACCCATTATTGCAAAGTTTATTGATTCAGTACAAAGTCATTGTTATGACTTGATATTTTCCATGTAATGTAAGTAATTGTCATAAAACTCATGTTTTATCGTATCCGTCCACTCCGCATGCCAGGAACTCTCCAACTGGTCTTGGATTCTAACTTTCGTCGGTTTGTGCACCTGATCCTCCAAATCAAACAGTTTCACTTGAATGTAAGTCTCATACAAATTCTGAAAGTATAAAGTGTCCAATTTCGGCATTTCTTCGATGAACGCGGACGTCTTTGACAACCACTGCATGGTCGACGCAGACCACCAATCCCAAGAAACCTTCTGGACGTTCTCTTCCTCCACGTCGCTCTTATTGCAGAAAGGTGTCAGGAAACTCTCAATGGAAGCCAAGAAGATGCTAGTTTTAACAACATCTAAAGTCGTCATTTCAGTTTTCTGTTTCGTGGCGAGATAAGGTGGGGTGAAGTTCGTCTTCTGCCTCATTTCCAGGCTCTTCTGTTGGAGGTAAGCGCCTGGAATGTGACTCACGATGAAGACTGAGCCGAACAAGGCGAGGACTGCCGCTGTGTACGACGCTACGAGGATGACGGACATTGACATGATGCTTTGGATCAAGTTTTGGATCTTGACGGTTGCTAGAAGAGTTGAGAGTTCGGTGTACGTGAAGAAGCCTCTGGTGGTTCCTTGTTTTCTGGCCACCGCTCTTTCTATGTCGTTTAGTTTCTTCCAAAAGGTTAATTCGTTGACGAAAACTTCCCATTCCTGCAAAAAACGAATGGAAAATAAGCGGAGGCGAAAGAGGGAAAACATGGACGGATAAAAAAACAACTGAAAAACAGAAACAAAACAAAAAAAAATTCTTATTTGAACTTCTTTTTGTAAAGTGTTTCCTTGAATTCTTGTTATGGATTCTATTTTTCTTGTTTGACAACAAAATAAGGACGAAAACCAAAGAAAATGTCGAAAACAGAATTTATACCTAATGTAGAGAAAGTCTATAGAAATTAAAATAAAATAAAATCGGCCTATTGTGTTGCAAAGGAAACTAAAGTAAATATAGAGAATCCAGGAGAAATCTAAACAGGACCTTGAGAAAATCTAGGGTGAATTTTAAGAAAACTCTTTTAAGAAAATTATTCAGTTTTAAAGAACGGAAAATAAGCTAAAGAGAATTTAGAAGACGCAATGCAGAAGAAGTAGAGAAAACCGAATGATGAAGATAATCTAGAGAGAATGTAGAAATCTTTATACATAGAAGGAAAATAGAATTTAAAGAAAGGATGTTGGGAGAATGAAAAATTAAAGAATATTGAATCGAAAAAAATAGGAGTAGTTTCTAGAATTTAAGTATTTAATGACATAAATCTTTAGAATAATCGAATTTAAAAAAGTCTAAAAAGCAAATAAATTCATAGAGAAAATAGTAGGAAAATTTGGAAAAGCTCAAAAGAATTCCATCGAAAACGAACAGAACTGAGGCAATCTAACCTTTTGGGTTAATCACGAGAAAAATTAAAAAAATTAAAAAAGAAAATTAGAATGTAGAGAAACTTAAAACGAGCTAAAATTAATCTAAGAAGAGCTAAAGGCTCTAAACAAAATCTAGAAGATCTAAAGAGAATCTAGTGAGAATCCAAATAGAATTTGGAGAATCAAGAGAAAATCTAAAATTAATCTAAAAATCTCCATAGGCTATCCAAAAAATTCGGAATATAATTTATAGAGAATATAATATAAGAAGATTTTGAGAAATTAAAGAAAATAGAGAGAAAATTTAGATAGGAAGAATACAAAACAATCTAAAGAAAAGTCATGGGAAACTCGAGAGAATCAAGAAAGAATCTGGAAAAAATGTGACAATGTGAGAAGTTTAAAGAAAAACTAAAAGGAATTCAATGAGAATTTATGCACACTCGTAAATTCTAACAGCTTTAAAGTGAACCTGAGACAAATATGTATAATCAATTTTATCAAGATTCAACGGCTAAATTGCAAGAAAACAGCAGAAATCTGCACGAAATCATCAAATTTCTGTAAGAAATCCGCTTATTTCGATGCAAAACGACGATTTCTCGCTGATTTTCGCCGGTTTTTGCCTTGAATTCGCAAAGAAGAGCTCGAAATCTAGAAAACCATCAATTTTTATCAAGATTCAACGGCTTAATTGCAAGAAAACAGCAGAAATCTGCACGAAATCATCAAAATTCTTTAAGAAATCCGCTTATTTCGATGCAAAACGACGATTTCTCGCTGTTTTTTGCCCTGAATTCGCAAAGAAGAGCTTGAAATCTACAAAACCATCAATTTTTATCAAGATTCACCCACTGAATTGCAAGAAAACAGCAGTAATCTGCACGAAATCATCAAATTTCTTTAAGAAATCCGCTTATTTCGATGCAAAACGACGATTTCTCGCTGATTTTCGCCGGTTTTTGCCTTGAATTCGCAAAGAAGAGCTCGAAATCTAGAAAACTATCAATTTTTATCAAGATTTAACGGCTGAATTGTAAGAAAACAGCAGAAATCTGCACGAAATCATCAAAATTCTCAGAAAAATTCGCTTATTTCGATGCCAAACGACGATTTCTCGCTGATTTTCGCCGTTTTTTGCCTTGAATTCACAAAGAAGAGCTCGAAATCTACAAAACCATCAATTTTTACCAAGATTTAACGGCTGAATTGCAAGAAAACAGCAGAAATCTTGGGAAATTCGAGAGAATCAAGAAAGAATCTGGGGAAAATAAAAGAATATGAGAAGTTTAAAGAAAAACCAGCAGGAATTCAATGAGAATTTTTGCATACTCGTAAATTCTAACATCTTTAAAGTGAACCTGAGACAAATAATATGTATAAAGGCAATTTGTAAATTTAAGAAACTCTCTAAGGTAAATACAATGAGGGAAATCTAGATTATTTACTGGGAATTAGACAGAATCTAAATAAAAACTAGTAAAATTCAAATATCTAAAAAACAAAATATTAATTTAAATATCTTAGAGAATGAATGAATTTATCAGAACAAACTATAAAAATTAGTAGGAGTGGATAATAAGAATTCTAGAATGGGACATATAGACCAAAGGTGCAAAAAGAATCTGAGAAAATCCAAAGAGAAACGAATGATTCTGACCTGATTGAAAGAAAATCTAGAGACTCCAAGGAGAACTCAATGGAAGTTTACGGATAATCTAGAAAAAAAGTCGAAAACACCGAGAGAATTAAAGAAATTTGAAGAAAATATTGTTACGAGAAGATTCTGGAAGCTTCGAGCGCCAGCGCTGGAACGTTCCGCTCTGCTCTAGAGCGAGCGATTCGTGGAATAATTCTTATTCATACGCGGAACTCCCGAATATTCTCGCAGCGCTCCAGCATTAGGCTAGTGGTAGGGGAATATCTGTATATAGGGGAGTAGTGATAGGATTGTAGATAGTCTAGTATTTGGAAATCCTGAAAAGTGTTGTAATTGTGAAGTACGAGAGTGTTCATAGTGCACAATAAAATTGTTATTGTTACAAGCGAGACTTTTGATTTTTCGGCCAACGTGACAACTGGTGTCAGAAAGTGGGATCCCGTCCAGCATTGTGATCGAGAAAATTCTGGAATTTTCGATCGGAAAATTCGTGACATTACCGGACTGTGACATTGTTACTTGATTGTGGACAATTTTTATGCCTGTTCAAACCAGACAGCAAGCCGCAGAAATGGAGGCGCTGCAAGAATTGATGGCTTCGATGATGGCGAAAATGGACACACAACAAAAATTGATTACGAATTTAGAAGAAAAAAGACAAAGAGAAAAACTGGAAGAAGAAGAACGAAGACAAAATGAAAAACATGAAACAGAAGAAAGAAGACAAAGAGAGAAACTAGAAGAGGAAGAAAGAAGACAAAGAGAGAAACTAGAAGAGGAAGAAAGAAGACAAAGAGAAAAACTAGAAGAGGAAGAAAGAAGACAAAGAGAGAATGCAGAAATCTTGAACCAGCTTAAAGATATGGAACAAAACATGAACGTAACTATTATGGTTAAAGTCGACGAAATTCAAAAAGAGGTAACAGAGCGGTTAGGAGGCGTTGAGGGAGAACTACAAGGCGTCAAAGAGGAAGTGAAAGATTTGGAGCGATTCAAACAGCAGGTGGAAGACGAGTTACTGCGCTTAAGGCGTCAAGTTCCAAATAGGACCGGCCTGACCACAACGAAAGAAATGAAACCCCCGACTTACGATGGGTCGACTTCACTGGATAATTACAAGCTGCAATTCGAAGTGGCGGCCAAACAAAATGGATGGTCGGAAGAAGAAAAATCCTCATTTCTGATAGTTTCCTTGAGAGGGGCGGCTCTGGACTTGCTAGAGACAATTCCAGGTCGAGACAAAGAGCGGTACGACCAGCTGATGGCAGCGTTAGAGGCCAGATTTGGAAACCAACACCTGCAGCAAGTATACGTCTCAGAGCTCAAGACGCGGCGGCAGAGAACTGGAGAGTCTCTGCAGGAATTTGAGGCAAGCGTCAAGCGCCTTGTTTTGCTCGCCTACCCTTCGGCTCCGGCGAATTTTGTGGAACAACTAGCTGTGGATACGTTCCTGCAAGGGATTCGAGATCCAGAAATACAAAGAACGGTCCGACTGGGCAGCTATCACTCCGCAAAAGAAGCTCTGGTGCGCGCTCTAGAGGTGGAAGCCGTTTTCAAGAGCTCTGTGAACGTCCCCGATTACCGACGAATTCGAGGTGTGGGTATTGACGAAGAAGAGGCAACACCTACCGCTTTCGTCACGAAAGCCGAGCTAAACGACATCCTCAAGGAAAACAGGGAGCTACGGATGGCACTGAAGCAGCGAACTAGCCAGACCTGCTATCGTTGCGGAAAACCAGGCCATTTTAAACGTGACTGTAGGGTTGTTCTTAGGAACGACCAGAACGGTCCCCAGTCACGTCCTCAGCAGTCGGAAAACTAAAGCCCAGCAGTGTCAAGGGGCACACACTGGCTGGGGAGAGCACAAGCCCCAAAGTTATTTCCGTTATGCGTTTGAAGAGGAATTTTGAGAGTTTGATAATTGAAGGAAGTGTGAATGGGAGAAAAGTGAAGATGACGGTCGACACCGGAGCCATGGTTTCCCTTGTGAGAAAGGACATGTTGGACAACAGGACATCTCTGGAAACAACGAGTGCTATTTTAAAAACAGTCACGGGAGATGTCGCCACAGTAAGTGCCGAGGCAGAGGTCACGGTCCAGTTGGGGGGTATGAAGTTTCGGCATCGGGTGCTGGTGGCAGGAATTGAGGATGAGATGATCCTGGGAATGGATGTTATTGGACGACATGGGATTTCCTTTAATCACAACGAGAAGATCCTCAAGATTGGAACCGAAAGCTTTGTGTTATCGACCCCAGAAGTAAAAGAAGATGGAGTGAAAGCGTTCGCCTGTGAAAATACTTGTGTGGATGGGAACAGCGAGAAAGTGATAAGTGTGCGTTTAGGAAGTAACTTTGGGAGCTGCGTTGGAATGATTGAACCAACTAGAGACATGACAAAACCAATTCTTGTTGGAAAGACACTAGTAAAAGTGACGAAAGAAATACCTGTGCGGGTGGCGAATATCAACCCTACTCCAGTCACGATCAAGAAGGGCGAACTAGTTGCTGTGTGTGTTCCGATCTCCAGAATAAGTGACGCACAGCCATCAAAGAAAAACGTGAAGACCGTGAAAAAGTTAAAGCTGGAGGTAGACACGAGTGACCTTTCTGAAGAAGAGGCTCTTAAAGCGCAGGCTTTCATCAAGAAGAATAAGGACGTGTTCGCCGTTGAGAATGAACCATTAGGAAGAACGAACATCGTTCAACACAGAATCAATACGGGCGACCATCAACCCATCAGACAGGCACCGAGAAGGTTACCGTGGGCGAAGCAAGAGCAGGCCGAACAGTTGGTAAAATCCATGCAAGAAGAAGGGATTATTGAAGAATCCAACAGTCCTTGGTCTTCGCCGGTTGTGCTCGTAACCAAGAAAGACGGTAGTACAAGATTCTGTGTGGATTACCGAAAACTCAACGATGTTACCAAGAAAGACAGTTTTCCATTACCCCGGATTGACGACACTCTCACAACTCTGTCAGGGTCGACGTGGTTCTCAACCTTAGACCTGAAGAGTGGATATTGGCAAGTGGGACTTCATCCCGAAGACAAGGAAAAGACAGCGTTCTCCACGGGAAGTGGCCTGTACCACTTTACGGTTATGCCTTTTGGGCTTTGCAACGCACCCGCTACATTCGAAAGACTAATGGAATGTGTGTTGCGAGGATTGACGTGGACAACTTGTCTGGTTTATTTAGACGACGTTATGGTCATGGGTAAAAACTTCGATGAACACCTGAAGAACCTTCAAGAAGTGGTAGACCGGTTTAGGGGTGCCAATTTAAAACTTAATCCGAAAAAGTGCCATCTATTTCGGAAGAAAGTGGAGTTTCTGGGGCATACGGTGTCATCTGAAGGAATCAAGACCTGCGAAGATAAGATTCAGGCGATTAAGGAATGGCCCAGACCCAAGGACAAGCACGATGTGAGAAGTTTTATTGGACTTTGCACGTATTATCGGCGGTTTGTAGAAGGTTTCGCCAACATTGCTGCACCTCTGCACAAACTAACGGAAGCAAAGGCATCATTCAACTGGACATCAGACTGCGAAAGCAGTTTCAAGCGGCTGAAGTTAGCTTTGTGCACTAGCCCGATTTTGAGCTACCCCAGGACTCATGGAAAGTTCGTCTTGGACACAGATGCCAGTAACATCGGCATTGGAGCGGTGTTATCGCAGGTGCAGGATGGAGAAGAGAGAGTGATCGAGTATTACAGCAAAGTGTTGAGCAAGCAAGAGAGAAATTACTGCGCTACAAGAAAGGAATTGCTGGCCGTTGTAAAATCCGTAGAGCATTTCCACAAATACTTGTTTGGCCACGAGTTCTTGATAAGGACTGATCATGCTGCCCTCACGTGGTTACTACAGATTAAAGACGCCGAAGGACAAGTGGCTAGGTGGATTGAGCGGCTGCAGCAATACCACTTCAAAATCAAACATCGACCAGGAAAGCAACACAATAACGCTGACGCTCTCTCTAGAAGACCTTGCAAGGATTGCAAGCAGTGCGCGAAGATTGAAGGGCCATTGCCGATAAACAGGATGGTTATCGGTTGTGATGATGACTGGACTACGGAGAATCTTCGGAAGGATCAACAGGCGGACCAGGAAATTGGGCCACTGCTGGAGTGGAAGGAAGCGGATAATGGAAGGCCGCGTTGGGAAGATGTCTCGGAAAAGAGTCCAGGGTTGAAGGCGATGTGGGCGCAGTGGGACTCACTGCGAGTAGAAAATGGGGTACTGAAAAGGGCTTGGGAAAGCGCAGACGGGAAGGAAGTAACCTCCCAGTTACTAGTGCCCAAGAATAGAGTTCCCCAAGTACTCAAGGAGGTCCATGACGGAACATCAGGCGCTCACTTCGGAGTGAACAAAACCTTAAGTAAGATTAGGCAGCGGTATTACTGGGTTGGCTGCCGGGAAGATGTCGAACGATGGTGTAGGAGATGTTCAGTTTGTGGGGCGAGCAAGGGACCTCGAACGCGAACTAAAGGAGGCATGAAACAATACAACGTGGGAGCCCCGTTCGAGAGAATCGCTCTAGATGTGGCCGGGCCATTTCCAAAAACTGATGACGGCAACAAGTACATCTTGGTTGTGCAGGATTATTTCAGTAAATGGCCGGAAGCGTATGCCCTTCCCAACCAAGAAGCCACTACAGTAGCTCGAGTCCTAGTGGATAATTTCTTCAGCAGGTTTGGAGTTCCACTCGAAATGCATTCCGATCAAGGAAGGAATTTTGAGTCTGGCGTTTTTCAAGAGATGTGTAAGCTGCTGGGAATTAGGAAGACTCGAACCACACCCTTGCACCCGCAATCCGACGGCATGGTCGAGAGATTCAATCAGACGATGGAGGAACATCTGTCCAAGGTAGTGGAAGAGCACCAGAGGGATTGGGATCGTCGACTGCCCTTGTTTATGATGGCCTACAGAGCTGCCATTCATGAAACCACGGGAGAAACACCAGCGAAGATTGTGTTTGGAAGAGAGCTGCGTCTCCCTTGTGATCTTCTGCTTGGTTCGCCTGGGGCGGAGCGAAGGGAAGTACCGGAATTCGTCGACAACCTGAGGGAGACCCTACTGGATACACACCACCTTGTGAGGCAGAGGATCAAAATGGCTAGTGACAGAATGCGGTCCCGATATAATGTGACGGCTAATCATGAAGGATTCAACGAAGGAGACTTGGTGTGGTTATTCAACCCTCGACGAAAGAAGGGCCTATCTCCGAAGTTGACACCTACATGGGAGGGACCGTATAAGGTGATCAAGCGGATCAACGACGTGGTGTATCGGATCCAACGCAGCGCCCGTTCAAAGATGAAAGTGGTTCATCTAAATAGACTTTGTAAATATCACGGAGAATCAGGTGTTTGGTCTGATCGGGACGATCAGAACTAAGAGGGGGGCAGTGTTACGAGAAGATTCTGGAAGCTTCGAGCGCCAGCGCTGGAACGTTCCGCTCTGCTCTAGAGCGAGCGATTCGTGGAATAATTCTTATTCATACGCGGAACTCCCGAATATTCTCGCAGCGCTCCAGCATTAGGCTAGTGGTAGGGGAATATCTGTATATAGGGGAGTAGTGATAGGATTGTAGATAGTCTAGTATTTGGAAATCCTGAAAAGTGTTGTAATTGTGAAGTACGAGAGTGTTCATAGTGCACAATAAAATTGTTATTGTTACAAGCGAGACTTTTGATTTTTCGGCCAACGTGACAATATCATGAAAAATCTAAAGTTTAAGAAGAAATTCTAAGAAGAAGCTAAAAAGAATTTAGAGTATTTAAAAATCTAGTACAATTCCAGAAACTCTAGGACCCACAGGAGTTTTCGCTAGGAGCAGTAATTCCAAAGATATATGAGAAAAAGTGTTATCTAGAGAAAAAAATAAAAACAGTCGAAAGAGAATCTTAAAAAAAATACCAAAGAAAAGTGTGAACAGAGGAATACATAGACAGAATCTAAGAGAATTCAAATAGAATTTGAACACAATCGAGACAAAAAAGAAGAATCTACAAAAAATACTCCTAGACGAGAATTTAAACAGGACCTGCGCTCAATCTAGAGAAAATGACGAAAATTCAAAACGGAGTTTAGGTAGGATTTTAGACTGCATTTATAGAAACTAGAGAGAACACAAAACAAAAATATGTAACTACTCTAAAATGAAACTAAGGAGAAATGAAAAGAAATTTATGCCCAATATATCGTGTTATTCATTAAATTTCCACTCTAAGCATACGTATGCGTATGTCGAATCTTTGCTCGTTTTTTTCTAAAATATTAAGATTTGGTACGTCAATTTTTTTTCTGAAAACCAACAGCGTAATTTTATTGAACACACGATAGAGAAAAAAATATTATACAGAATGATTCTTTTCAATATGAATCCGAGACGGCGTTGAAAATTTTGGGTACTTCATTTTTTACACCACACGATTTTGCCTAACCTAAAAAAACGTCATGAATGTACATAGTAGTTGTAATACGTTAAAGCAAGAATGAAAATTATATTTGACAAATGACATCCGTGATATTTATCAAGATATGTAACTAGTATTCGTAATAGTTACAATGGAGGCAATGATTTATCATGTAGCAACATTTCTCCATTAAACAAAATTCGTTTTAATTTTTTGTTTTGTTAACTTTTAAATCTGTGTCGCTCAAGCAAATTTATTTAAATTTTCTCTAAATAGGCTCAACTTGCATGCATTTCAAAAACCCCCTGTGTGGTCTAGACGAAATTTTGAAAAACGAAAAATTTAAAAAGAAAGAAAGAAAAATCCAAAGAGAATCGAGTCAGAATTTGAGGATAAGCCCAGAAGAAATAAAATTAAAAATAAAAAATCTGAAGAGTATGTTCAGAAAATCTAGGCTGAATAATCTTTAGGAAATGCATGTCAAGGATCCAAAAATAACAAAAGGAAATCATAAAAAAAAGTAAATTACCAAGAGAAGACAGATGAAAGGAAGAAGAACAAGGAGGAGGGAAAGAACAACCAAGGAACATAAAAACTTACAATCGCTTTGAGAAAGTCCTTCTCCAGTTGAACCAACTGCTTGACCGTCATGCCCCCCGACAATGCCCATTCATCAATAAAAACTTCATCAGTCTCACCATCATCATAGAGGAACTTGCAAGAAACCATCTGAAAGAAAAGCATTTTAGTTCATTCTACTAGTCCTCATCGGAACTAGAAAATTACCAAAGACACCAAGAACAAATCAGAAGAAGCAGTCCTCTCCAAGTATTCAGGACATGTCCTTTTCAACCTTTCCAGATACAAAATCGCAATAACCAAAGAGCATGGAGACACACAAGCATTTCTCGATATATTCGCAGCATCATCACAATGGAGCCTGTCCAAAGAACGCCCCTTTTGCGCTTCAGAAAACAACTCCGCAGCTAATTCTACAAGCAATCAAAAATTTATGAGTAGGCTGGGCAAAATGACGTATGTCGAAAAACGAAACAGATTTGACATTTCAAGCCCAATTCGTGCAATTTTATGGGGGAATTTTCAATAAACTGAATCTGAGTGTTCCGTTTCCTTTTGATTTCCCCTTTTCTTAAAGGTTTTCATGCAAAATTTGAAACTGCATGTCTTAAAACGGATCACTCAGACATGACTTCTATCTCTGTCTTTGTCTTTCATAGCCTACTCAGAAAACGTTTTTTGTGGATCACACTGTAAAACTGCCCACCTGTTACAGGTAAACTCAGGCCATCTGGGTGTGGAATTTTGCCATAATACAGAGTCTTGGTAATTCGGGAAATGTACTTCTGATGATCCACATTTCGCTGCAACAAAATTAGCACATAATTCTCAGGCGGCGGGGGTGCGCACACTTACTTTATCGCGGGTTTTTTTCGGTAATTTAGACATGTCGTCTAAACTAGACTACTCGCACTGGGAGATTTTGTGTGGAAAACACGACGGGCACTGTCAAAATGTCAGCGAGTCAAGATGTCAAATTGAAGGTCGTTACTGTCAACCAGTAAAACACAAACAAAAACGTAATTTTTCAAGCAAATTCTTTGTTTTTAGCAAAAGTACCACCTTTTAATTATTAATAAGTGATTCATGCTAAAAACTGAGTTTTTATTTATTGGATTTGGTGCTTTTATGCCGCCGAGGTTGGCACTCCGACTGTCAAATGGAGGGCGGGATGTAAAGTACGCAACCTCCCACTCTGGAGGATCAACAAACCATTTAAATACCATTGCAATCGTTGTTTTTACTATGGTGAGGTTGAAACCTTTTAATATGTATTATCTATACTGCCTTTGAGTAGTAATTGTTTATTTTAGGACACTTTTGGAGTAATTAGTGGTTCAAAAACGTCACTGAACATGAAAACAAAGCGGCAAAATAGTGTACGACAGGAATTCCAGAGCCATCCTTGATCCTAGAAACATTTATCGTGTATTTTTTTTTTAAATAAATAGCGTTTTTAATCTTGTAAAAACAAAAAGGTTTTTATGTGTTATTGTATTTCAGAATTAACAAACATTGCAATTTCAGACCCCAAGTTTTTAAATCTCAGATTTTTCTCAGAATCTTAGATTGAGGCGGACATTATTTGGACTTGTTCTGTTCAAAATTCAAATCTAAAATGAATTGCAAGTAAACCAAATATCTCAAACTTTCAAAACCTGTTTGGTGTAAATTTTTCCATCATTATAATTTGATTTTTCCCCTTCTTCATTCGTCAAAGACCGATGAGAAAATC